>CM050514.1:55582193-56194693 GCA_027563665.1 Antrozous pallidus | reverse complement strand
GGAAGAGAGGGGGAAGAAAGGGAAGGAGGAGGGGAAGGAGGAGGAAGAGGAGGAAGAGGAGGAGGGGGAGGAAGAGAGGGGGAAGGAGGAGGGGAAGGAGGAGGAGGAGGAGGAAGAAGAGGAGGGGAGGAAGAGGGGGGAAGGAAGGGGAGGAGAAGGGGGAGGAGGAGGAGGAGAAGGGGAGGAGGAGGGGAAGAAGAGGAAGAGGAGGGGGGAGGAGGAGGAGGAGAATGAAAAGGAGAAGGAGAAGGAAAAGGAGGAGAAGGAAAAGAAGGGGGGGAGAAGAAGGGGGGACGAGGGGGAGGAAGTGGAGGAGGAGGGAAATAGGGAGGAGGAAGAGGGGAAGGAAAAGCAAAAGCTCTCTATTTCTGGGCAAAGGAGCAGAAAAGGGGGCTCCTAGGAAGCAAATCTAATTTTTTGTTGTTGTTTTGTCCATCCTTCTCCACCCAGTTTCCCGGGCAAACCTACAGCATCAGTGGCAGCAACAGCGGACGGGCACCTAAAGCTCCGAAGGACAGGCCGCCTCTCCGGTTAGAGAGCCTGTGGTCCCAAAGCATGGAGGCAATCCCCCTGCTCTTCCCTCTCCCCACTCCTGCTCTGCTGGCTCAGAGGCCACCGAGGTAGCACGCTGCCGTGATCAGAGCGCGGGGGCTTGAGGGGTCTGCAAACCCCCGGAGGGCAGGCGGCGAGCCCAGGACGGCACTGGGAACACAGCCGGGAGTTCTGTGCCTGCAATAACGGCGCATGGTGGCAGCGGTGCTGGACTTATCGGGGTGGTCACTCGGTAAGGTACAAAATGTCTAGCTACTACCATACACATGAAACTAATAGAATGTTTGTCAACTGTGATTGAAAATGTAGAATGAAAATAAATGTAAAATGTAAATTAAAAAATTCTTTAAAAAAAGAATAAGTAAAGTGGGAACTACTTCTGTACTCAACCAAGGAGAATGATTAAGACTATTTGGCATTTGTACTGAATGAACTATGATGAAGTGAACATAATAAAAACAACAACAAAATCAACAGAACAGAAACATCAAGATGTTAAATAAACAGTAGTTGTATTCAAGTATCTGGCTACAAATGAGCTGACGATTCCATTTTTCTGTGTTCCGGAAATTCTATAAAGAGAATGTCCTTTTGGCAAAAAAGAAAAGTGTTTTTTTTTTGGGGGGGGGGCGGTGGGGGGGAGGGGAGCCACTCTCTTGCTTTGGTGGGAGGACAACAGGTGGAACAGTAGCAGCCTCCACGGCTGGTCACCCATTTATCTCTGTTTTGCTCGTGACTGTGTCTCTGCCTCCTAGCACAGTGCCAGGGATACGATAGAAACACCAGAAACACTTGTTGATGAATAAAAGGATGGATGGATGGATGATATATTTGGAAATATTTAATACTTGAAATTTAAAAACACCTAGTCGAGAAATAAAGGAATTAAGTTTTATTCCAAACAGGAACTATGTAACGAAGACAAGAAAAAACAATTGCATGACAGAGGAAGCTGTCAGCCTTCTTCCTGTGCATGTGATTAGGCTGTGGTTAAACACACAGCGCTCAAACCCGGGCTACAGCAGCCAAACCACCTGTCCAAGACGCAGGCCTGACGCTGATTTCTGCCCTTCGGCCACCCTGCTCCGACCAGCTCTCCCTTCCCTCCACGGCCATGAGGCGCTCTGAGGCTCCCAGGGGGAGCAAGTCAATGAGAGAAGTGGGCAGCTGGGGGCTTTCCCCCCAGGCTGTCCTTCCAGAGGCCAGCCGCAACACTCACCGGGTGCTCACTGCCCTGAGGGCCTCTCTGGTTGTGGGGGCGGGGGGGGGGGGGCAGTGATTTACCATCAGAGATAGTATGTGTTAAAGTACACAATTTATGTATTCTAAGCACCCAACAATAGCTGTTCCCTTACAACAGGGCCACTCAGGGAAAGAAGGAGGGGAGGGAGGGAGGGAGAGAGGGAGGGGATGAAACTGAGGCCGGATAGTAAGAAGCGAGGAAAATTCCTGGGCAAGTGGAGTGGGGAAACTTCACAATAATTAAATAAGGCCAAACAGTTTGAACTACTGACAGCCAGCCAGTGAATCACAAGACCTTATCTTCCCTCACAAAGTCACTGAGAACAAATACTTGGTACCTCTCCTCTCTGACCAGAGGACACACAGCTTAAATCACCAGGGCCAGGGAGAGAGAGGACAGGGACCCAACTAATGCCATTTGTGCCAGCCAAACGCAAGGACAGATGAGGCTGCAGGAACACAGAACAGGGTGCTTCTCCTCCAAGAGCAGGCTGGTAACCCCCTGGACGAAGAACAGCCGGGAGAGAAGGAGCTGGCTGCCTGGAGGCAGAGCCGGCCCACATCACGGGCTGGAGGAAAGGCGGAAGCAGGATTCCTAACGCCAGTGAGCCAGATGGTGAGCGGAGAGGCGCCAGGTCGTGGGGTCCCGCTAGAGCGCAGTTAGAATGACAAAAACCCAAACAACCCCACTGAAACCCGAAAACGGGTAAACGACCAGCAAGCAACAAGATGCTCACATCACGAATCATTAGGAAAATGCACATCAGAACCACAAGATACCACCCCACGCTCAGGAGAATGGCTGCTACTTTGAAAATAACAGCAAAAAACCCAAATGTTGTTATGTGTATTTTTAAAAATATGTTTTATTGATTTTTGTAGCGAGAGGAAAGGAGAGAGTCAGAAACATCGATGAGAGAGAAACACACATCAGCTGCCTCCTGCACACCTCCTACCGGGGATGTGCCCACAGCCAAGGTACATGCCCCTGACCGGAATTAAACCTGGGACCCTTCAGCCCGCAGGCTGATGTTCTAGCCACTGAGCCAAACGGGTTAGGGTATGTTATGCGTATTTTACCACAATAAAAACGTTGAAAATAAAAAATATGACAGAAGCCATTTTGCAATAGAACAGAATACAGAAATTTAAAAAATAATAACCACAATCTCATCAGTCAAATTAGTTAAATATTAACGAACTCTCTTAAGGATGAATGATAGCTGTGTTATTTCCCATTCTGTGGATAAAATAAAATCTATTTAACCAATCCCCTACTAGTGAACCTTTCCCCTCATCAGATGACATGTTTTATTGATTGAAAGAGAGGGAAACATCAATGTGAGACAGAACACCATGAGTTGCTCTTGCACATCCCCCGTCAGGCATCAAACACGAAACTGGGTGTGTGCCCTGACCCCGAGTCAGACCCGCAGCCCCTCAGTGCACAGGATGCTGCTCCAACCAACTGAGCCACATTGCCAGCGCCTGTTCCTGAACATTGTAATGGGTTCCAGTTGTTTACTACTACAAACACTGTTGTGACTAAATTTCATGTATATTTTTTAAGTTTCTCTATCGGAAAAGGGGGGTGGTTAGGATGGGTGATCGGTCATCCAGGAGGTGGCGGGGAGCACAGCCCCTGTTTGGAGAGGACCAGGGGCTCCTGGGAGCCAGAGTCACCAGTGTTTCAGGACAGAGCAGAGCTGCCTTGGTTCAGGGGTCCACGCACTTGACTGCACCCACTGATCCGGGAGGAGTCTCTGGAGAAGGATGATTCGGGCCAGGAGGTCCGGGATGGGGCCGGGCTCCGCATTTCTAACAGGCTCACAGGTGTGGCTGATGCTGCAGGGCCTCAGACCTCCTGTGAAGGCCCACAGCCCCGGGATAAAGGGAGCCACTGGAGGCTGTGGTGACTGGACTGCTGGTGTTTCCCTCAGAATTTGGCCCAGGGGTCTGTCAAGCTCCCCCTTGTTTCTACCTCACACAGGCCAGCAAGGGCGGGGGTTCTGTCCATCTGGTCAGGAGCCGAGAGGGAGACGTAAGGGAGAACGGTGCATCTCGGGGGCCATCCTGGAGGTGGCAGCAGGAACCAAGTGCGAAACCTCCGAAGGGTCAGCTCAGAGAAGACAGCTGGGCCCGGGGGGGGGGGGGGGGGGTTCCCCACCTGGAGGGGGCGTGCATTGTGTCTAACTTTTCGTTGTGTGGAGGTTCATTCATCCTCTGAAGCTGAGCAGCACAAGGACCAGCTTCAACAATGACCAGCTCACGGCCATGTCCTCCAACTGTGTGGCCTCTTCTCAACAGATAATTTCATCCAGAAATATTTTACAACACATCTGCAAGATACAACTCCTCTCTTTAAAAACATACGTATTTTGCCAAAGCCGGTTTGGCTCAGTGGATAGAACGTCGGCCTGCGGACTGAGAGTTCCCGGGTTCGATTCCGGTCAAGGGCATGTACCTTGGTTGCGGGCACATCCCCAGTGAGGGGTGTGCAGGAGGCAGCTGGTGGATGTTTCTCTCTCATCGATGTTTCTAGCTTTCTATCCCTCCCCCTTCCTCTCTGTAAAAAGTCAATAAAACATTTAAAATAAAATAACAATAAAAACATACGTATTTTGTTTTAATAAGGAAGACAGATCTTTCTGGAAAGCCATGTAGGAATATTTGCTAAGATAATTTGTTACCAAAAAAGAAGGTTAATAAAAGAACGTGTTAAATAACAGAATTATATTTCATTTCTATCTAACGGAAAATATGCAGTGTCTAAATATTTTTTCAAAAGATGAATTTTACGATATAAAAAGCTGCTTGTGGTATAAAATATTAAATAAAAAAAGGTCAGGTTACAAAACAGTGCAAGCCCCAGGACTTTATTTTTATAAAACCATAACACATATGTTCACAGGCACCAAACTGGAATAAAATATTTCAAAATTTCAAGTGGCTTTCTGGGTAGTTTAACTTTTTTCACTGTGCTTTCCCAGATATTCCAATTCAACGATGAGCAGGTGTGACAACAATACAAACAATAAAAGGAAAACAGTGGTGTTGCTTCGCAAGGGGCCTTGACTGTGTGGGCTTCCGTAGCCTGCGGCACCTCCCAGACAGCCGTGCTTTCTCTCCTGGGTTCGGGGTTCCTCCTTCAGAGCCCCCAGCCTAGTCCCTGTTCTTGGCTTGACCAGCTGGCGTCGGCTCGCCTCCAGATGGTGCTCCTTTCCCTCCCAGCTTCCCGGGACAGATCCCTTTAAGCATCCAGGGACCTGGGCCAGCAGCTTTGGGACTTAACTGATTCATTGGGCAATGACTTCACACCATCTCGTCCCTCCCCCGCGTTACCCTGAGACCGCAAAGTCACACGCTGCCAGTAGGTGGCGCTGCCTTCCACAAAAGCACTCTGCCCAAGGGATCTGAAGATGGATTTGAGGGATCATTAAAACAGTAATTGCTGGAGAGGGCAAGCTGACTGGCATAGCACTGCTACATAAAGGCAAAGGGGCAAGTTTCCACCTACTGCTACCGTCACAAGAATGGTCATTTCAATACCAAAAAATGTAGGAAGACAAAAATCTCAGAGTAGAGACAGTCCATGAAACACTATACGTTTCATTTAAAGAAAAACTCAATTGTGTGGCTCTTACTCCTTTTATTTCACCTCAGGCCTGTGAAAACTTGAACCTAGAGCAGCACTGGCCCTGGTCTAGACTCCAGGAACCCCTGCTCTAGCCAAGGATCCTCCAAGTTCAAATTTCTGTAAAAATCAATTTGCTTCAAATTTTGAGTACCTTTGTGTTCCCAGTGTGTCCTGGGACACATGCCCTCCTGCACTCGAGGCTGAGTGGAGCAGTGGGCCTCTTTTAAGCGGAGCCCTCTCTCTCAGAAACACATCATTTCTCTTACTCTTCTTTTGCCTATTAAGTCAGAAAACTCACCATTTCACACCATGGCTTCGTGGTCCAGGCCTGCCTCACTCGCCAGGGTCACGTGAAAAACCACCTCTAAGCCACAACCAAAGCATAAAAGGTCGGGTGCCAGCTTTGCTAAACGCCAGCCCTGAGCCAAGTTTGCACCTCCGGAGCTTTGCACTCGCAACTCCCTCCGCCTGCCATGTTTCCCTGCCCCCTCAACCTGCCTGGCGAATGCCGTTTCCCCCATCAAGTCAGCACAGTCCCCTCCTCCGGGGGCCACCTCCTCTGCTCTCAAGGCACCTGGCGTGTAATGACCTGGGGACACTCGTATTTGTTCTGTGATGCCAGGCTGCCGGGGCACAAACTGCTCCCCTCGTATCCCCCCTTCAGGGCTTGACACAGAGAAGGTGTCCAATGACTCCTTGCTGATTCTCCATTGGGCAAACCAACCCGTCAGCTTTTTCAACATCCTCCCTTAAGATCTTTTCAATAACCCCAGGAAATTCTGACAAAAACTAGTAGGCTGATTTTTTTTTTTTTAAGATTCTAATTTTATTTCTTTTGTTAATGCTCAACCAAGGGTATTCTTTTCTATTGATTTTTAGAGTGGAAGGGAGGGATAAAGACAGAGAAACATCAATTGGTTGCCTCTTGCAAATGCCCTGAACTGGGGCCGGGGATCAAATCTGCCACCAAGGTATGTACCCTTGCCTGGAATCGAACCTGGGACCCTTTAGTCCTGGGGCTCTAACCACTGACAGCAACTGGGTAGGGCTAAGTGAGAAAAACAGCAGGAAATCCTGGGGGCTGGAGAGCTGTGTCTGGCAAGAAAGTACATTGGGTTTCCTGATCCCCTGAAGGACCCCCTGCCCACCCCTCCCCCCCGATGCTTTCTGGAATGTATGACTCTGCCATCATTTACAACAACAAAAAAAACAAAACTTTTTTTTTCAATAGTCGAAAACATCCATGATCTGTAAAATAGGAATGACTTTGTAGCAAAACAACAAATTGATTTAAAAATAAAAATAAGGGAGGCCCTAGCCAGTTTGTCTCAGTGGATAGAGCAATGGCCTGTGGACTGAAGAGTCCAGGTTAGTTTCTGGTCAAGGGCATTACCTCAGTTGCAGACTGGATTCCTGGCCTTGGTTGGGACACTTGCAGGAGGCAACCAATTGATGTTTCTCTGTCTTTCCCCCTCCCTTCCACGCTCTCTAAAAGTCAATGAAGCCGAAACCGGGTTTGGCTCAGTGGATAGAGCATCTGCCTGCGGACTGAAGGGTCCCAAGTTCGATTCTGGCCAAGGGCATGTATCTTGGCTGTGGGCACATCCCCAGTAGTGGGTGTGCAAGAGGCAGCTGATTGATGTTTCCCTCTCAAAACAGCGGTGTCTGACTTTCTATCCCTCTCCCTTCCTCTCTGTGAAAAATCAATAAAATATATATATATTTTAAAAAGTCAATGGAAAAATATCCTCAGGTGAGGATTAAAAAAATAAAAAAGGAGCCCTAGCTAATTTGGTTCAGGGAATAGAGCATCAGCCCACAGACTGAGGGGTCATGGGATTGATTCTGGTGAAGGGCATGTACTTCGGTTGCAGACTCAACACCCAGGTTGGAGCAGGCAACTAATGGATGTGTCTCTCACATCGATGTTTCTCTTCCCCCTTCCTTTCCACTCTCTCTGAAAATCAATGGAGAAAATGTGAAAATTAACAAAATAACAACAATAATGTGAAATGTGAAAAGACAACCCTGTGTACAGATATTGTCAGTGTATAATGTAAGCTATTGATTGGTAGAGAAAGGCAAGAACGTGGAGAAATAAAACGTATAATGAATACAATTTATTGAGTAGTTACCATGGTCTATGCACTAGGCACAATGTTCTACCCATAGGACCTCATTAAATCCTCCCGACCGTTCTATAAAGCAGGAATTACCCCCCCCCCCAATTTATAAGCTCAGAAAGGTTAAGTAACTTTCCCAAGATCAAACAGCTGAGAATGGAACCCAGTCTAATAGCAATGCCCAAAGGTTACTTAATACTAACTTTTCCCTTTGATATCGTATTTGACTACATTTTTAAAATCTCAGTTAAACATAATTTAATTCCTTTCGTGGTGAATCTGAAGGCTCCAGAGCTCCCAAGCTTCAGGGCCCACCACATAGACCAACCTGGGGCCAGATACACAAAGACCATCCTGAATGGCCTTTATTTTTAATAATCCAAGCCATCATCTCACCTTCTTATGACTTACCTCTTTTCTTAAAATTCAGGAAATACAGTAAAGCTCAGAGGACTAATTGCTTTGATCTAGTCATTTCCTTAAAACCAATGAGAAACAGGTTAATGATCTAACCTTTTTTAATGGGCCAAGAGTAGTAATAGGTAACTCATAGGGAACATAAATGGTCTAAGTTTTTTTTTTGTTTTTTTTTTAATGTTCATTCATTCAGTTGAGAAATGCAGATTAAAGCTATAGAGGCACATTTTTCACCTGTTGGACTGGCTAAAACCAGAAAGCTCCGTAAATGCTCTCACACCCCAGTGGCTATGACAACTGGAACCACCCTTTCTAAAGAGAGCAATTCAGCAAGACCCATCATTACTGCACATTCTCTGACTCAGGAGTCCCATTTCTGGAAACTCATCCTTCAGTTGTAGGTGAAAAATAACCCGCATGTGCTATTTATTGCAGCAGTGGTTGCAATTGCAAAGGATTAGAAACAACTAAAATATCCCTTCATCAAAAGGAGCCTGGTTAAATAGATTTTGGTATATCCATACATACATGCCACCCCAACCAAGAACAGTGATTCTCTTTCAGTGGCTAGCGAACTCTTCAAAATACTGTAAGTGGGACACACACACACACACACACACACACACACACACGAAACTGATGATCAGATTAGCTTGGGGGAGGGCGACTTCACTGTATACTCTTTAGTACCTTTTGAATTTTGAGCCATGTGAAGTATCAGGTATTCAGAAACACAAATTTAAAATACTTATTCAGCCAAGACCGGTTTGGCTCAGTGGTAGAGCGTCGGACTGCGGACTGAAGGGTCCCGGGTTCGATTCCGGTCGAGGGCATGTACCTTGACTGCGGGCACATCCCCAGTAGGGGGCGTGCAGGAGGCGGCTGATAGATGTTTCTCACTCATCCATGTTTCTGACTTTCTATCCCTCTCCCTTCTGCTCTGTAAAAAATCAATAAAATATATTTTAAAAAATAAATAAATAAATAAAAAATAAATAAATAAAATAAAATACTTATTCACATTAAAGCCTTGCTTGTTACTGAAGTTTCCGGCTTAGCCCCAGCTAATTCAGTTACTGTACTCTCTCCTGCAGTATATCCTGCCTTATACGGCCTCTGCAGCAAAAACATGGGGCTGTGAGCCAGGAGGGGCTCTGCCCCTCTGCCAGTTCAGGAAAGGGAGAAACCCTTGGGGCCACAGCCCTGCACTTCCTTCCTGAGGCCTGCTGCTCTGGACAGATGGTGGTGCCCAGGGAGCACCCCGAGGCCTCAGGCTGCTGACCAAGACGCAAAGACACAGGCGGGCACAAGTAAGTAACGTAAAATAGAAACTAATTTTATTTGTCTGGAAGAAGCAGGTATCCATAGCTGGGGCAGCAACTTTGGCAACAGAGACTGGTGGGAAAAGGGAACAGCACAGGGGAAGAGCTGGATCAGAGGAAGCTCTATATCCCTCAGGGAAGCCACCCCTTTGGTCTCCTTCCAACCTGGGGCCTTGGGCCCTGGTCCCTGCCAGAACTACTGGCACCATGCTCTGCTTCCTGGGCCACTTGAGGCTATTTCCAGGCATAAGATCCTAAGAGCAGCCACGTCCCAAAACACTGTCTATGGCGAGGCCAGTGACATCCTGTCCGCCACCCCAGAACCCAGGGGCTCTCCGGAGAGGGGCCCACCGCGTGCTGGTCCACCTTTCAGTGTGGCCAACACATGCTCCCCGCCCGAGGTCAAGCCTGGCTTTCCCCTTGGCAGGACTTGGGGACACACTCCAGAGGCAGCCCCACCAGGGTGGATGCACCCAGAGGCACGTCAGCCGCAGGCCTGCTGAGGCCACCCCCATGCTCGCCTTCACTGGCAACTTCTTGCAACTTGGCTCGGGGCCCTGTGGCTGAACCGAAGCCGCTGGGATGGCGCTGGGTGAGGGAGGGGCAGGCAGGGCGGGCCCCCAGCCTCCTGCTGCCGTCGCCTCGCGCTGCCAGTGGGTGTCCACAGGCTCTCCGGCCCGGGACGGGCGTCTTCCCACCCTCGTCAGGCGGACAGGCTCACGTGACTCCTGCAGGGCAGATCTCCTGGCTCTGCAGACAGCTCAGCGCCTAAAGGAGGAAAAAGAGCCAGAAAACCCTTCCGTCAACAGAGGCCAGTGCGAGGAGCATGCCCAGGGTGGGAGGGCTTATCTGTACCAGGCAAATCAGTTGAAAACTGGTAGTTCTAGGCAATAATTCTGGAACTTATCAACCTGGGATGCCTTTTTTTTTTTTTTACCTTAAGGAACTGAAAACAAGAAACCAGCAGGATTGTGTATTCGAGTAGCCACGACGACAGGCACAGGAAAGCCTTAATGTATGTGGATGCAAATTAGTAAGAATTTACGCATGGTGAAGTGTGACAGGTGCATCGCTCATTAACTCTGTTACTCGTGTCTACGAGGCAGGCAGCGCCATTCCAACACAGACGAGGGCCCTGAGATGGGGACAGGTGTCGGCGGGCGCTGTGGACGGGCACCAGGCTCCAGCCTGGACTGTCTGCTGCCACAGCCCAGCTGCCCTGAGACCCCACATCCCACCAGCACCTCCCGGAACGATGCTGGAGTTTAGCCATTTCACCACTTTTTAACTTGGTAAAACTTTCATGTATATACTTATACTACCTATCACTGTCTGTTATTTTTATAACTATTAGTCTATTATATATACACTAGAGGCCCAGTGTACAAAATTCGTGCATGGGAGGGGGGGTGTCACTCAGCCAGCCTACCCCCTCTCCAATCTGCGACTCCTTGAAGGGTGTCTGACTGCCCTCTCACAATCCAGGACTGCTGGCTCCCAACCGCTCGCCTGCCTGTCTGTCTGATTGCCCCAACTGCTTCTGCCTGCCAGCCTGATCACTCCTAACCACTCCCCTGACAGCCTGATCGACACCTAACTGATCCCCTGCCAGCCTGATTGCCCCCAACTGCCCTCCTCTGCCGGCCTGGTCACCCCTGTCCTCCCTTGCAGGCCTGGTTCCCCCAAATTCCCTCCCCTGCTGGCCATCTTGTGGTGGCCATCTTGTGTCCACATGGGGCAGCCATCTTATGTGTTGGAGTGATGATCAATTTGCATATTACTATTTTATTAGATAAGATATTTGCATTTTTTACAGAAAAGTAATGGACTTTTTTCAGTTACACATTCCTTTAAAAAGGCACTTAAGCTCCAACTGTTACCTTGAACTATGAGGTGCAGAGGTGAGAAATACCTATTTAAATCACTGGGTCCCAACCTGCTGCTCCCCCCCCCCCCACTCCCCAGTGGCTCAGGGTGCTGTGGGGCAGCTGGGAAACAAACCCCAGAAACCAGAGAGGCTCCCATGTCCTCTTTCGCTCACTAGTCCACTCGAACCACGTGGCTAAAAGTCTAAGTAAAGGCACTTAGGAGAAACTGCTTTTCCCCCGAACTACCTGCGACCTGGGACTGAGCCCACTTCCCTCCCCAGGGGAGCCTGGCCCTGCTGTGCGGCTGTGGACGCCCCTCTGGGGACAGGAGGGCTGCGGCGCCGGCTCACTCACTTGTGGTGGGCGGGGCCGGAGCCCAGCAGGTGGCAGCCGGCCTGCTGTAGGTTCCAGCCGAACATCTCCAGCACTTTGTGGCACTCGCCTCGCGGCCGCAGGCCCAACCCGAAAAGCTGCTCCACCTGAGGGCAGAGGGTGGTGCGTGGGACACGCGGGGCCAAGGGAAGCCGGACAAGGATGGGGCAGAGGGGAACCATGGGGCAGGGAGGGGGAGAGAGCAGCAGAGCCGGTCTTCAGGGTCCCTGAAAACCAGAGTGGGCAGGTGGTGGTGGTACCTTCAGATACTGGGCAGCCCTTTGCATGTTCCAGCTGTGGCTCTGCAGGGCCGCCTGGCACTCCTCTGTGGTCACCCCATGCACCATGGCCTGCAGCTGGGCACACCCACCCCCGGTCAGCACCAGTTGGGCCCATGCCTCTGGGCCCCTCAGGCTCCTGCCCCCCTCTCCCAACAGCCAGGCCCGACACTCACCATCTCGATCTTATCCGTCGGCCGTACAGCCTCTGGCCCGTCGCCCGGGCAGCCCCTCTGTGACAGCCAGGCGCTGGCCCTCGGGGCCGGGTTGCTGTTGTTGGTGGAGAAGTTGGCCTTGGGGTCTGGGGCAGCCTGGGGCATGGGGCGAACGGTGGCGGTGGGGGTCGCGGGGGCCGGAGTGCTGGGCGGGGGCAGCGGGGGCACAGGCAGGGGGGTGGGTTCCTCGGGGCTCTGTGCCTCGCGCAGGAAGCGCTGGTAGCGCTCCAGGTAGGGCGGGCGCTCGGGCAGCAGGTAGTAGTGGGTGCTGCTGACCTTCTTGCCGTCGCGGACGATGGGCAGGATGCAGGGACCGGCCCGCGGGCCTGGCGCCTGGCTCACCTGGGGGGTGGCGTACTTGGGGTCGGAGGCAAAGCTCTGGGTGGTGGGCATGGCCTTCCCAGGTGAACTGGAGAGCCGGGGTGGCAGCGGGGAGCTGCCACGTGGCACTAGGGGACTGGGGGTCCTTGAGCCTTGAGGGGACAGGGGCTCCCGGGGAGGCACCCGGGGAGGGGAGGCGGGTCCGGGCCACCAGCCCGTCTCCTCCTCACCCGAGGGGGCTGGAGACAGCTCCCCACGGGGGCGCGTGGGCCTCGGGGGGATGGGCACCCGGGGGGGCACCTGGGGCTTGTCGTCGCCCGCTGGGCTGGGAGAGAGGACCGGCGAGCCGGCGGGGACCTGCAGCCTCAGCATGCACTCCTGCTGCAGAGCCTGGAAGATCTCTGCGGTCTGGGCCGAGCTGGGGGGCTTGCTGCCGCCCTGGGGTGGGAGGAACAGGTTGTCCTCCAGGGGAGCCAGGAGCCGCGCCTGCTCGGGCACGAAGCCGTAATTGGTCTCGCCCCGGCCGGGCCCGGGAGAGGCCCCTGCGCCCACCGGGGTGCTGTTGATGGAGCAGACTTCAAAGTCATCCTCGTCCTGGGCCACGTCATCGTAGGCGGGCGGCGGCGGCAGCGGGCGCGCGTCCCAGTCCACCACCGGCGTGGGGTGCAGGGGCCGGGGCAGCGCCCGCGTGGGGCTCTGCGGCGGTGTCGTGTCCAACAAGGAGCAGGCGTCCATGGCCAGCTGCGCCAGCGAGGGCGTGCGGGGCCGTGGGGGCGGGGCCGCCGGCTCCTCGCCGAAGTCGATGAGCGTGACCTCGGGGCCGCCGCGGCCGGTCTTGGTGCCCGACACCCGGGCCGAGGGCTTGGTCAGCCACAGCCCCCGGGGCAGGCCCGGCTTCCTCACGCCCGGCCTCTTGAAGTCGCTGGACAAGGGGTCTTGGTCCTCGCTCACAGGGTCATAGGTTGGTTCTGCAACGGACGGGAGACCCGGACAGGGAGGCGGTGTCAGGCGGGGGCACAGGAAGGTGGGGCGTGGGAAGAAAGCCGAGTGTCCCCCACCCACTCCCCCGGAAACTGGCCCTCAGCTGCCAAATTCTCAGCGCACAACAACCCCATTCAAACGGGAGGGCAAAGCCTGCTCTGGACGGTCGGCCCTCTACGTGGGCGGGTGAGCCCCTGCCTCCCTCAGCTAGAGCAAGGGACTCCCACACCCACCTGCCTCTGATGCCCCTCCATCAACACAAGACCCCAAATGCCCCTGGTTAGCAGCCCCGTTACCACACACCATTAGTGCAGGCGGGGGCCACAGGCACTCTCCCACCACTAAGAGCCACAGGAGCTCCCGGCCGCCACCAGGAAAGCCAGCCTCCGCAGGTGGCAAAGGGAGGGAGAGGCCAGGCGGGTGGGGAGGCAGAGGTGGCACCGGGCCGCCGCCTGCTCCAGAAGCCCGGGCTTTCCAGGGAGGGGAAGGGGCAGGGTGGTGCTGAATGGAGAGGCAGGCACGCTGGGCCGGGTCAGCAGCCAAAGCTCACAGCACACTCACTTCCCCTCCCATCCAGCCAGCCACAGGGCTCGGTACCTTCCAGCAGAGGAGGAAGGAGAGGACAGAGGGAGAGGGGGCGGGGGCCGCGGCGCCGAGAGCAGCCCCACTTACTCTGAGTGAAGATGGCAGGCTGAGGAGGGCGAGGTGGAGGCTCCCCTGCAGGAAGGGCCATGCAAAGAGTGGAGGGGGCAGAGCAGGACAGACAGAGGACAGGGAGGAAGGCAGAGACAGACAGAGCAGAGGGTGGAGAGAGAGAGAGAGGAGAGAGAGAGCAGTGAATAGGGGCGCGTGACCGCAGGACTCAGAGCGATGGGAAGCGATGGGGCGGCAGGATGGGGACTTCCGGATGACAGGCCCAGGGTCCAGGGGGTGGATGGGGCTCCGGGCCAAGATGAAGCCTGTGGGGCGTTTTGGCTCAGGAGAGGAGGGGATTAGGGTGTGCGAGGAAGGCCCGGCTCTGAGCACGGCGCGGAGGAGGGTGACGAGAGCTCAGGCGGCCGAGGAGGGCCGGCCGAGGAGGCCCACCTCAGCGGACACAGCTGCCTCCCGTCGCCCACCCCGCACCCGGCGGAGCCAGGGACCAGCCACCGCAGAGGCAGGACGCCGCTCAGAGCTGACCTGAGCGGTCGGTGTCCCCACGCAGCCAATGAGCCAGGGGCCGCCGGGGAGCGGGGGCTCTTACTTTTCACCCTTCCGGGTGCGGGGTGGGGCGGGAGGTGCTCAGTTCCACGTTCAGCAGGTCGGGGGGGTCCATAGGGTTTCCCAGATACAGTCTGCGGGGAGAGCACGGGGTCAGAGGGCGCGGCGTGGAGTGGTGGCGGCGAGGACACCTCTGGGGGGGCTGCTGGGGCTGCCCCCTGGGGTCAGGCGTCCAGGTCCCACCTCGACCAAGCCCTGCAGACACGGGTCTGGGGCCCAGGACTCTGCCTCCCAGCAGCTCCCTTCGGGACGGCCGAGCTGCCCCCGGGGAAAGGGGTTGGGGCGAGGGCAGGGAAAGGACTCCTGGCTGCAAGTCAAACGTCTGGGTCTGTCGGGGCTCCAAGAACACCCTACAAGGGCAGAGCTGGCCCTCTGCAACCCCCACAGCACCCCAACCCACACCCAGCAGCCACCTGCTGGCACGCTTTCTTCTCTCCTGCCAGGCCCAGAGGCACCCGGCTCCGCTCCCCGGTCAGGGGGGGCAGGAGACATCCTTCTGCCCCCTGCCTGGGCGGGGCCGCGCCTGCTCCCGTCCGCCCTCACCCCTGTGCCGACTGTCAGGCTCTGCGACTGAGTCACCGGGGCTGGGCCGGCCAGGGCACGCCAGGAGCAGGGCAGAGGGCACCGGCCTCCCCTGGGAGGGGCCGTGCTCGCCCGCCCCACTCTCCCGGGCCCTCACCCGGCTCTGGTGAGCGAGACACACACCAGACACACACCGGACACACCAGCTAGTGTGGTGGTGTGGGGAGCGTGGGAGCACGGAGGTGAAGGTCTGCTTCACCAGTCCCTCGGGCAGTACCGTCCGAGGTCAGAGGGGCAAGGGCTGCCGAGAGGGGCCTGCACGTCCCCGGGCAGCAGAGGCTGGAGGCCTGGGAGGAGGGGCTTCACGGGGGAACCCGGGCCGGGGCCCCCAGGAAGTGACTAGTTCTGTAGCTCTGCTCCTCTCTGCTTCCCCAGATGCCCCCAGGAACCTCATCCTCTCACTGAAAGGAGACCGCACCCCTCCCAGGTAGCGTGAGCAGGCAGCTCTGCCGCCCGCCCCTGGGCCGGGCCCCGGACTCACTCGTCGATCTTGTCGGGGAAGCCCCAGCAGTGGCGGGGGTCGCTGTCGCCATGCCCCGTGTGGATGAAGCTGTTCTGCAGGGGCTGGCTGATGTCCTGGGCCGACAGGCCCGCCACGGAGGTCACCACGTTTCGGGGGAAGGGCCCCACACACAGCGTCCGTGTGTTCTGCCCGCGCCACCAGTAATTCTCAGCCCTGCGGAGAGACGCGCGGTCAGCACCTGGGGGGGGGGGGGGGGGGGGGACGGGGGACGGACGGCCGAGAAGCAGGACCCTTCCCACACCAAGCTCTTCTCTAGGCCACCGAACCCGCTGGCAGAGACGGGGAGGCCCAGGCCCAGGCCCAGGCCCGGGCCGGTCTGCCATCAGCCTGCCTCCTCCCAGCAGCCCCCCAGGACCACACCCCAGCACAGGGCCTGGCTGTGTGCACACAGCCTCACTCGAAGCTCCCGAGGTGAGTCAGCCGGCTCTTCCCGAACTCCACAGTAACCAACAGGCCCAGACACGCGGCTCGACTCGCCGCCATCACCAGAGACCGCAGACCAGGACTCGGACGCCGTCGTCAGCCCGTAGAGCCGGGCCCTTCTCCCAACAGCGAGGCGTCACCTCGCCCGCCTCCTCCCCGGCAAGGCCTGGGCTCCGGGCCTGTTCCTGCCACCCGGCTTCACCTCCAGCCCCGTACTCCGCGCCACGGCAACCCACACTTCACCTCACCCACTTACGTGTCTCCAGCGCCTCCACCGGCTCCCGGCCGGGCTGTGGGCCCTCGCCCCTGCCCCACCCGCCCCGGAGGAGCTCTGCTCCTGCCTGGAACCAGGACGAGAGAGGGGCCAGCCTCCCAGTGTGGCCGGGCCTCAGACACAGCCTGGTGGGCAGCCTAAGCCGGGGGGGGGGGGGTGTGTGTAAACAGATCACCCTCCTGACACTGCCACACCGGTAAGCCCCAGCCCGAAGGCTCCTGCCTCTGCCGCTGGGACCACCCACCGCGAGGGCGGGGGCAGCACCGGGCGAAGGCAGAGGTGGTGACAGCGCACGCCGCTGTGATGGGCACGGGGGGCACCGAGGTGCCCGCTCTCCCGGTCGGCCCCGCCCACATCACCTGTCCACAGCCAGGGGAGTAAAGGAGGTCTCCTCCAGACTGCAGCTCACCGGGGCCTGGAGGCTGGAAGGAGGCAGCGAGGCAGAGCACCCGGACCTCCTCTGGGAGGGACGCGACCCTCTGGGGCAGCGCAGCCCCGCACGGCGTTTTCCAGAGGCCCACAGAGCAACCGTCCTCAGGGAGCCGAGAGGTGAGGTGAGGGGTAGCGGCCCAGCCTCCTTGTAAGCAAAGCCAGGACCGCCCACCACAGACACAGCAGCCCTGTGATTACCCCCGGCCCTCCGGTGGGAAGGGCAGGGAAGGAAGGAAGGAGTGAGGACAACACCCCGGAGGAAGAAAGCCCGTCCGGAAATAGCAGGCCGCCCGGGCCGACGGAGGCAGGGCGCCTGTGAGGAGGGTGGGAGGCATGTCTGGCACTGGGCACCCTGCTGCTGCTCTCCCCAGCACTCGCTGGCTCCCCAGGTTTGCGGACCGCTCCACAGACTGCTTTAGACACCGGCCCCGCGCGGAACGCTGGGCTCTGCTCCACACACCTCGCCAGGCCTCGCCATCCCGGGGGAGAAGCTCGGCGGAGGCAGGGACGCCGGGCGCTCACGCCCTCCCGAGTGGGCAAAGCCAGACTGGCAGGGGGCACGTGGCACGTCCCTCGCCAACAAGCCAAGCCCCTTCCACAGGAGCCCCATCTGGACTCACCTCGGAGAGCAAGCCGGACGCCAAGCCCACCTCCCTTCATTACGGGGTGGCGAGGCGAGAGCCCCCATGCCTGCTGGGCGTCCCGACACCCCCCAAAACATCTCGTTCCGAGGAGGGGAAGTCAGAGTGTGCGTGTGAGTGTGTGTGTGTGTGAGTGTGTGAGAGAGTGTGTGTGTGTTGTGTGTGTGTGTGTGTGAGTTAGAGTGTGTGAGTGTGTGTGTGAGTGTGTGTGTGTGTATGTGTGTGAGTGTGTGTGAGTTAGAGTGTGTGAGTGTGTGTGTGAGTGTGTGTGAATGTGAGTGTGTGTGAGAGTGTGTGTGTGTGTATGTGTGTGAGTGTGTGTGAGTTAGAGTGTGTGAGTGTGTGTGTGAGTGTGTGTGAATGTGAGTGTGTGTGAGAGTGTGTGTTGTGTGTATGTGTGAGTGTGTGATTATGTGAGTGTATGAGTGTATGAGTGTGTGTGTGTGAGTGTGTGTGTGTGTGAGTTAGAGTGTGTGAGTGTGTGTGTGAGTGTGTGTGTGTGTATGTGTGTTAGAGTGTGTGAGTGTGTGTGTGAGTGTGTGTGAATGTGAGTGTGTGTGAGAGTGTGTGTGTGTGTATGTGTGTGAGTTAGAGTGTGTGAGTGTGTGTGTGAGTGTGTGTGAATGTGAGTGTGTGTGAGAGTGTGTGTTGTGTGTATGTGTGAGTGTGTGATTATGTGAGTGTATGAGTGTATGAGTGTGTGTGTGTGAGTGTGTGTGTGTGTGTGTGTGTGTGAATGTGAGTGTGTGTGAGAGTGTGTGAGAGTGTGTGTTGTGTGTATGTGTGAGTGTGTGATTATGTGAGTGTATGAGTGTATGAGTGTGTGTGTGTGAGTGTGTGTGTGTGTGTGTGTGTGTGTGAATGTGTGAGAGAGTGTATGTGTGAGTGTGTGGTGTGTGGGGGGTGTTGTGTGAGAGTGTGAGTGTGTGAGTGTGTGAGTGTATGTGTGTGAGTGTGTGTGAGTTAGAGTGTGTGTATGTGTGTGTGTGTGTGAGTGTGTGTGAGTGTGAGAGTGTGTGTGTGTGTGTGTGAGTTAGAGTGTGAGTGTGTATGTGAGTGTGTGTGAGTGTGTGTGAGTGTGAGTGTGTGTGTGAGAGTGTGTGTGTTGTGTGTGTGTGAGTGTATGAGAGAGTGTGTGTGTGTTGTGTGTGTGTGTGTGTGTGTGATTATGTGAGTGTATGAGTGTGTGTGTGTTTATGTGAGTGTGTGTGTGAATGTGTGTGTGTGAATGTGTGAGTGTGTGTGTGAGTGTGTGTGTGTGTTTATGTGAGTGTATGAGTATGTGTGTGTGTGTGAATGAGAGTGTGTGTTGTGTGTGTGTGATTATGTGAGTGTATGAGTGTGTGTGTGTGTGTGTGAATGTGTGTGTGTGTGAATGTGTGAGAGTGTGTGTGTGAGTGTGTGTGAGTGTGAGAGTGTGTGTGTGTGTATGTGTGTGAGTGTGTGTGAGTTAGAGTGTGTGAGTGTGTGTGTGAGTGTGTGTGAATGTGAGTGCGTGTGAGAGTGTGTGTTGTGTGTATGTGTGAGTGTGTGATTATGTGAGTGTATGAGTGTATGAGTGTGTGTGTGTGAGTGTGTGTGTGTGTGTGTGTGTGTGAATGTGTGAGAGAGTGTATGTGTGAGTGTGTGGTGTGTGGGGGGTGTTGTGTGAGAGTGTGAGTGTGTGAGTGTGTGAGTGTATGTGTGTGAGTGTGTGTGAGTTAGAGTGTGTGTATGTGTGTGTGTGTGTGAGTGTGTGTGAGTGTGAGAGTGTGTGTGTGTGTGTGTGAGTGTGTGTGAGTGTGAGTGTGTGTGTGAGAGTGTGTGTGTTGTGTGTGTGTGAGTGTGTATGTGAGTGTGTATGAGTTAGAGTGTGTATGTGTGTGAGTGTGTGAGTGTGTGTGAGTTAGAGTGTGAGTGTGTATGTGAGTGTGTGTGAGTGTGTATGTATGTGAGTGTGTGTGTGAGTGTGTATGTATGTGAGTGTGTGTGTGAGTGTGTGTGAGTTAGAGTGTGTATGTGTGTGAGTGTGTATGTGAGTGTGTGTGTGAGTGTGTGTGAGTTACAAGACTCCAATGTACCTCCTGAGACAGCCAAGGAGTTGGCCGATGCTGCGTCACACTGTCCATGTCTCCCGAGGCTCAGTGGGGCTGAGGTACCAGCAGCCCAGAGAGGACCACGCCCAGTGCTCCCTTCCCCTCCACCAACAGGCCAGAGTCTCCTCGGCAACAAGAGGACCAGGCCACCATGCCATCAGTCACTGCTGCAAAGACAGACCCAGAGGAGGAGTCCCTAGGGGAGTGAGAAAAGGGCCCAGTACCTCCAGCAAGAACTTTCTACTTCCTGCTTCCTGTCAGTGTCCTGGGACAAGCAAAATGTGCAACAGCACCCAGGAAACCCAGGTCTGGCTACCATGGCCCCAGCCCCATTGGGAACCAGCCTCTGAAATCCCTCTGAAGTCCTGCAGTCCCTCTCCTGGCTCCTCAGCCCCTGTCCCAGTCCTGGCCACAAATGGCTGACAAAAGTCGGTTAAGCATTCAAACCCACCCCACCCACTTCTCTCTGGTGTCCCAGGAGCTGCTGGCCTTGAGGAACAGCACAGACCTTGCCTCCCCCTGCCCCACACACTAAAGGAATCAGAGGCCCCAGGGACTAGGCCAGGCCAGGGACCTGCAGGACTTCAAAGCCTTGTCCCCGTTTCCCAGTTCTGTAAACACAGAAAAGTGCCACCAGCCATCCCAGCCTCCAAATAAGAACCCCCGAAAAAGAACAGGCACTGTCTGCCCGTCTAGACCGAGCCCCACAAGTGTGGCTCACACAACATCGAGGTGTCTCTCTGCCTACTGCCCGGTACCCAAGAAGCACCGAACCACATACAGAATCAGAGCCGTGGACAAATACTGGGGAGAGCTTCCGGCAGGCTAATTTAAGACCGACAGAAGAGGCCAGACAGGGGGAGAGCTGAGAGCCAGGCTGAGAGGAGACAGAGAAACAGCCAGCAACCCCCATGTGCACACAGACCCAAAGGGACACACTGGAGCAGAGAGCCCGTCCCCCGGATCCTCGGAGACGGAGCCAGCCCAACAGAGACCCACCCGGGCACTGGAAACAAGGGGCAGAGTTGAAGCTCTGGTACCACTGACATACAGGCCACTCCCAAAGCCCCACCGGCTGTCATGGCCTCCCGCCCCTCACCTCCCACCTCCGTGAAGCTCCGGGACCAAGGGCAGGCTCTGTGGTCCACGCCGGTGCCGGGAGCAGCCCAGCGGGACCACGCTGGCAGGCAGCAGGGAGTCTGTGACAGAGGCAGCGCAGGGCATGCCCACTGCAGCCTCCTGGGAGGAGCGGTCCCCTCCTTCCCCCTCCCACTTCCCCCTCCCCTCCCTTGCTCCAGAGGTGACCCGGGTGCCAGCCAAAGAGACACACGCCTTAGAAACACAGGAGCTTCTGAGTCACCCCTGAGGAACACTGGGCCTGGCACACAGCTCCCCGCTGAGAGCAGGGACTGCCGGGCACAGAGGGTCAGGGCCCTGGGCCCTGGAGGTGGGAGTGGTCACAGGCCCAGACTTCTGGCTTGCAAGCGGCCGTGCACCTCCAAAGGGGCCCTCACCCTAATCTTTCTATTTCCAGGATGTTCCCCAAAAGGCCAGGCCTGCAGTCCCTCTCCTGGCCCCTCAGCTCCAAACCACAGACTATGCTCCTTCCTGTCCCTCAGGCCTCTGTCCTAGAAGCTCTCTGCTCTCGTCCTCCACCGCCACCAACACGCTGGTTCCAGACACTGTGCCCAAAGGCGATGGGAGCCTGGCCCAGGATGAGGTGCTGGGGCCACGGCAGGTGCAGGCCATGCTCCTCCACCACCCGCCTGGGTCCCAGCACCAACTCCATCGGGGACGCAGCCCAGAGGCTCTGCCCTGTCACCAACCCCCACGTGGCACAAGGTTTAACCAAAGGCCCCGGCGCCCGGGCCTGAGGTCCGGGTGGGAAGGGCTCTGCCCCCACCCCTGCCTGCCTGAATCAGAGGAGCGGAGACCACAGGACCTCCCTCCTTCCCTCCCTCCCTCCCTCCCTCCCTGGCCCTCCATGCCCACCACCTACTCCAAAGGTACCTCAAGTTTGCCCTGCCCCAACCAGTTCCTCAGACACCCCAGGCTCAGATAACAGAGGATGGGGGGAGCGGTGGGTGGAGCTCTATGGCAGGCGCCTGCGGGGGCTGCTGGTCGGAGCTGTGACTCAGAAGAGGCTGCTCACAGGCAGAGAGACACGCTGCCAGGAGTGAAGGGGACGGAAGGCTCAGGAACAGAGGCCCCGAGAGGGGAGCCTGAGGACAGGGGCCAGGGTGAGAGGCCCGGCAGAGGACGGAGGGGAGCCCTGGGAGCAGCAGTGGGGTTCGGTGGGAGGGTGGAGGCTGCTAGGATGGGCGTGGGGCTGCCCGGGGTTCTGAAATGCACCCAGTTGTGTAGTTAAGAGTCCCTGTAGCGCGGAAACCGGTTTGGCTCAGTGGATAGAGCTTTGGCCTGTGGACTGAAGGGTCCCGGGTTCAATTCCGGTTAAGGGCATGTGCCTTGGCTGCGGGCACATCCCTGGTGTGGGGGGTGTGGGAGGCAGCTGGTTGATGTTTCTCTCTCATCGATGTTTCTAGCTCTCTCTCCCTCTCCTTTCCTCTCTGTAAGGCATCGGTAAGATATTCTTTTTTAAAAAGAGAGTCCTTGTCGCACCCCACCTCAGTGGCTCAGTTGGTGCAGCTTCGTCCCCTACACCAAGAAGGCTGTGGGTTCGGTCATGGCACACGCCTGAACTGCAGGCGCGATCCCCAGTCGGGGCAGGTGTGGGAGGCAACTGTTCCATGTTCTCCTCTCATGGCGATGTCTCTCTCTCTCTCCAAAATCAACGAGCACATTCCCTGGGTAGGAAATGAGGAAAAAAGAGCCCTCGCCCTGGGAGGAGGTGGGAAGGGAGGGGAGGATTAGAGGAGGAATGCTGAGGAGTTGTGGCCGAGGCCTGGCTGCCTCAGCACCATGGCAGTTCGGCCCTGACCCACACTGCCAAGGCTGGAGCGATGGGAAAGGCGACGGGGGCGGACTTCGCAGGGGAAACCCCTCTGGGCGGTGCACCTGCAGACCCCCCGGCACTCAGACGCAGACCCAGCCCTATCCTCCCCGCCGGTGCACAGCTCAGGCCAGCACAGCCCGCGTACTGCCAAGAGAACACGGAGGCAGAACACGGAGACCCTCTTGGTGGTGCCGGTGCCGGTGCCGGTGCAGCCCCAGGCTCCTACCTCCCCTCGATGACGGTGATGACATCGTTCATCTGGATGTGCAGCTTGTCCGGTTCCTCAAAGTCCTGAAGGGCCCGCATGTCAGTGGGCTGGGCCTGAGGGTAGAGACAGGTCACTCCACACTCTGGGACTGACCCCTGCTTGGAGACCCCAGACCCCGTGGGCAGACCTCCAGCAGGAAGTCCCTTACCTCCAGCAGGAAGTCCCTCAGGGCCACAAAGGTGGGTCTGTCCTCTGGTTTGTGAGCCCAGCACTGGACCATGACATTGTAGATGTCTTGGGGGCAGTCCTCGGGCCGGGGAAGACGTTCCCCTTCCTTGTCGATCTTATGCAGGATCTGGAGAGGGGGTGCGGTCTGAGTACAAGCAGAGCACCCAGCTCTTCACTTCCCACCATCCCTCCGGCCCACGGAACAACTGGAGCTTTGGGCTGCTATGCCCGCACCCCAGAGAGGTCTGCCTCACTTTTACCCCCAGGTCTGGGGCCTCCGAACAGGTGGCTGTGGCAAGGACTAAGAGTGGGAGCAGGTCCCTCCTGCCCCTCCTGACCTCTGGGGGCCCTTCTCTTGGCTCAGCTTTCTGAGAGGTCACACAGACATGGAGCCGGGGGACAGGATCCCAGCAGAAGTAAAAGCCAATTCTAACAGGGCAAGGCTGGGAGCCAGGAATCAAATCAACCCCCTCACACCCTATAGGGAGCACACCCCCAGCCCCTCACCTGACTGCCATTAAGGCCAATCCAGGGCTCCTGGCCATAGGTGAACATCTCCCACAGTGTCACCCCAAACATCCAGGTGTCGCTGGCATGGGAGAAGGTGCGTGTCTTCAGGCTCTCGGGGGCACACCTGGCAGAGGCAGGGGTCAAACAGAGGCCTCTCCAAAGATCCCCACCCACATCAGCCCCAAAGGACATAAAATGCTCCCTCAACCAATACGCTGCTGCCCCCTGTCCTAGGCTCAACAGCAGGCACTGGGGATGTGGTATGAGGAGGAAGGGCAGGGCGTCTCGACTATGGGATACACAGACGTGCGGAAAACAACGAATGCTCAGGTCTTTTACCCACATGCGGCCCACAGTGGGGAGAGGGTGAAGCTGGCAGGTCAGGAAAGCAGGGAAAGGAAGGCAGTCAAAGGCTCTCGGAGGAGCAGAGGGAGGGGGACAGAGCTCAGGCTGTTCTGGAATTGTGGTGGGAGGATGACAGTTTCCAGATTCGGGGAGGATCCTAGCACTTGGGTCATTTCGGCAGGAAGGTGTGGGTGGGAAATCTGGAGGAGCACAAACGGGTGGAAAGAGTCACAGCAGCTTCACAGACTATCCCACAGGCTCTCTGGGACCCCCTCTGGGCGAGGAGGACAGACACCGCGCAGCGAGGCCGGCAGGGGAACCGCAGCAGCGCCAAGGCGCGGAGTGAGGGGGAAGCCGCTCTGGATGAAGAGTCAAAGGGCCGCTCGTGGGCCTGGAGAGCTAGCCCTGCCGCCCAAAGGGGGTGGCGCCAGAGAAGGTCGCGCCAAGCCTATTCCTCATCTGTGAAACGGGAAGAGTGAAAACCTGCTCACTTCACAGAGCTGCTCCACATGGGCTGCACAGAAATAGGTGACCTTGCCCTAACCGGTTTAGCTCGGTGGATAGAGAGTCGGCCTGCGGACTCAAGGGTCCCAGGTTCGATTCTGGTCAAGGGCATGTACCTTGGCTGCGGGCACATTCCCAGTGGGGGGGGGGGGTGTGCAGGAGGCAGCTGATCGATGTCTCTCTCTCATCAATGTTTCTAACTCTCTCTCTCCCTCTCCCTTCCTCTGTAAAAAATCAATTAAGTGTGTGTATATATATATATATATGTGTATATATATATATATTTAAATAGGTGACCTTATAATTACCATCCAAACCAGGATGCTTGGGTATGAAAGGGGGTGCTATCAATTACTCCAGGACAACAGGCACAGCCTGGGATGCATGATCCCCTAGGAATGAAGTCCATTACTAAGCAGGGTGACTGTACATCCTGGATTAGAAGGGTTTTCCGGCCAGCTGAACTAGACCGACTCCTTCCACCTCAAAGCAGGGAGGCCAAGCTCCTTGGGGTGCCTTCGACACCAGAGGTCCACACTGGTCTCAGCACAGGACTGGCTCACACAGGGGCCAGGGCAGGTGAACATCCCTGCTCAGGGAGGACAAAGTCTAGCCTGGTCTGGCCCTGCCTTCCACTAGCTCTACCTGGAACAGGCTTACCCACCAGTCTTTACCTGGCTAACTTCTGATATTTTAGGAGCTTAATACTGAGTTCTCCAGAAAGCCCTTATAAGTGCCCACAGCACTTATCCTCGTGTTCCAGTGCCTGGCACAGGAAAATTCCTGAGTGAGTGAGTGAACGATTGGGCACACAGGCACACCCCAGAAGAGACAAGGGTTGTTGTGGGTATAAAGGATCCAGCTCCTCTGAGCCTCGGTGTGCGGGGACAAGGGTGGGGTGGGGAGGGCCCAGGCTCTGTGAGCTGGCAGCACCTGCCCCTCACCAGGCAAAGGGCACCTTGCGATGCTCCTGCATGACATAGTGGTCGTCATTCTGGGGTAGTGCTCGCATCAGCCCGAAGTCCCCAATCTTGACCAGGTCGCGTGTGGCCAACAGCAGGTTGCGGGCAGCCAGGTCACGGTGAATGAAGCGCTTGGATTCCAGGTAGCCCATGCCCTCGGCCACCTGCACAGCATAGCGGCTCAGAGTGCCCAGCAGGAAGTGGCCCTGGTGCTTGCGCAGCCGGTCCAACAACGACCCCAGAGGCGCCAGCTCTGTCACCTGAGGCCACAGAGAAGGTGGAAGGAGGAAGTGTGGCTGAGCCGGCCCCTCCGCAGCATCCTGCCAGAGCCACGCTCAGTGCTCCTGCCTGGCCTGGCCTCTCTCTCCAGGCAATGTGGGACACTTGGCCCAGAGAAGCACCCCAAAGAGGCTCATGTTAGACATCCCAAAGATTACACTCTAGGACCAGCTCTTCCCATAGGTGCTATTCTGCCAATGAACTAACACAAGCGAAATGCAGAGGTGGGCACGGGCTCCAAAGGACACAGTCAGTCCCAGGCTGGGCCCCTCAGCCCCTTTGCCACATCAGGTGGGGGACCAAAGCAGGATCTGGGGGGATCTCTGACCTTTGTCAGGATGGGAGTAACCACAGCACAGGCAGGAGAAGGGGCGGACCCGGGGCCCGGAGACCACAGCGAACTCACCATCTTCATGGGTGGCGTGAGCACCACACCGTAGAGGCGAATGAGGTTTCGGTGGTCCAGCGAATGCATGGCGTTGACTTCCCGGATGAAGTCGTCCATGGCCTCCGGCTGGCTCAGCACATCGGGCTTCAGGCACTTCACAGCCACACTCACCTGCCCAGAGTGGAGAGTGCACCGAGTCAGGACAGGCCCAGCCCCCAACTCTGAGCCACCCTGCTCCTCCCTCCAACTACGGCAAACATCCTGGCTCTGGCTCTGCTCACCTGGGTGGGTGAGCCTGTCGCAGGTGCCATGGCCCGGCTGGGGAAGGGCAGCTGGCGGACCCGCAGGGCCATTTGCTGGGCCTCCCTTTGCTGAGGGAATGCCCAGATTAAACAGTGACCATTTGGTCGAGACCAATGTGATGACAGGACATTAAAGTGTTATAGATGTTATGAAACATGAAACATGGTCT
Organism: Antrozous pallidus; assembly: GCA_027563665.1. Taxonomy (NCBI): domain Eukaryota; kingdom Metazoa; phylum Chordata; class Mammalia; order Chiroptera; family Vespertilionidae; genus Antrozous; species Antrozous pallidus. The sequence goes on along the minus strand of CM050514.1, from coordinate 56,168,306 downwards.
TGGTGTAGGAGAAAAACGCCTTAAATGTAACACCAAACCGCTAATCTGTGGGGACAGAAGTCGGAGCAGTGGCCTTTCCTGGAGGAAGCAGACACTCAGCACAGAGGCAGGAGGAGCGCCTGATACCATGACCTGCGCGTGTTACCTGCGTGTGCACAGGTGAAAATTCACTGAGCCGGACACGCAAGAGCTGCACGTTTTATTGTGTACATGCTATTGATCCCTCTGGAGGGGAAAGTCTAAATAAAATACCAAGAGAAAGGGCAAGATTTCAGAAGTTGTATTTAAAATTTGTATCTTCACTAAATTCAACAAAATACCTGAGGGGGGGTGGGGGTGAGGAAGAAATGCTGCTTCCTGATTGGTAAAGTACAGCAATTTCCCCCTTTTTGTGTGTGTGTGTGTGTGTGCGTGTGTTTAAATATATTTTATTGATTTTTTACAGAGAGGAAGGGAGAGGGATAGGAAGTTAGAAACATCGATGAGAGAGAGAAACACCCATCAGCTGCCTCCTGCACACCCCCTGCTGGGGATGTGCCCGCAACCAAGGTACATGCCCTTGACCGGAATCGAACCCAGGACCTTTCAGTCCGCAGGCCGACACTCTATCCACTGAGCCAAACCGGTTTCGGCTCCCCCTTGTTTTTAAAACAGTTTCCAACCTTTATAATAAGTTATTTGTATAATTTTATAAAGAAACAGCTGTGTCTGGTTAAACCTGAGTGAGAATCCAGGGCAAGAACTCTGTGACCTGTCCCCGCCCCCTTCTCATCCTGGCCAAGGGGACAGAGCCACTCCGAGAGCAGAGTGGGGTGTCTGCCGGTCTCCCTGCTACACCCCACAGGACCCAGGCTCACCGTCTTCCCGGAGGGGGCGTCCCACTCGCCCCTGCGCACCACGCCAAAGGAGCCGTCTCCGAGCTTCTCGAAGAGACGCAGGTCCTTCTCCCCAATGAGGCAGGTGAGGCTCTGCAGGGGCCCCTCCCCTGCTGGGCCACCAGAGGTGGGCGAGGTCTTCGGGAAGGTGCTCTGAGAGTGATGAGGGGGGAACTCAGCCTCCAGGCGCTTTCCACTGAATACCTGTTGGAAGGCAGCCAGAGGCCAGATGGAACCCTGAGGCCACAGTCCTGCCCCAGGCAGCCCTCACGCAGCCTCCAGATAGGTCCTGGCAGCCTGGCTAGAGGTGCAAGCCCCCTCCTGTCCACACCCCCAAGACAGGAACCCAGAGCTTCCGTGTGGCCTCGGGGTGTGTGTGGCAGAAATGGACTGACAGGCATGTAGCTTGTAGGTACTGTGGCCCCACATCCAGCTGGGGGACCTAGGGCAGCCCAAAGCTACTGTAGGCACCACCTTCTACCCCATCCATCCCTTTCTGCACCTCCAGCCCAGAAGAGACTCCCGGCCCTAACCGAGCAGATGGGCAGGAGCCTAGGGGCCTGCCACAAACACCGCTGTCCATTTTTAGCCTTGGCCCCTTCTCTGGGCTGCCCATTTGGTGCTGTCTGTCTCCACCCTCCCCGGGGAGCCGGCTGCCCGTCCTCCTGCCAAAGCGGAGGATAATTTGAGCCTGAGGTTAGACTGTGAGTGTGTGGGGTGCAGATGAAGCAAGGCCTTGCTAGGGACGGGCCTGGGAAGACAGCTGGGTTTCTGGAGGGGCGCCTAGAGCTGAGGGCTGAGAAAGGAGGGAAACGGGAAAGAACTCTGCAGCCTGAGCTGGACAGGGAAGAGGGCAAAGGTCAGGGGACAGGAGGAAGGAGGCCCTGAGTGTCAGAGCTGGCCTGTCAGTTGGATTTGGCCACCCCTACAAAGCCTTGGCTTCAGGCTGCAGAGTCTACCCAGCTGGGCCCCTGCCCCCAAACCTGGAAGAGTCTTATCTGTACGGACAGTCTCCAATCCGAGAGCCCCTTCTGGCTGCTGCTCCGCCTTCCTCCCAGTAACCAGAATCCCCGACACTTGCAAACCATGTTCAGCCGATAGGACCGGGCACACCGCCGGTGAGGTGAGGTGAGCTGGCCAAGTGTGGCAGCACCGTCTTACTGAGGACATGCCTCACGCCTCAAGTCTGGAGAGGTCAATGCCCGGCCCAGAACCTCCTGCGAGTCCATGGTACATCCAAGACCCCGGAAACCTGGCACACTGCACAGCTTTTCCCTCCTGCCTTCACCCGCCCCGGCATGCTCATTCTTCCCTAAAACCTGGGCAAGGGACCAGGACAGTGTCCCCAGAAAAGGCCACAGGATCCCAAGAGACGGCCCCTTTGCCAGATCGCAGCCAGGAAACCTCTGCTGTCCAATCCAGTCCAACTGTGCTGCCCTGCCTGCCCCCCACCCCAGCCCCGAGGCCAGAAGTGGGGAGGGAAGGCCCTGGCTGTTTCATTTCCTCCCTCATTGTCTTGCAGACAATGGGCAAAGTTCCACTGAGTCAGACCAGGGACTCACCACTCCACAGACCCAAATTAGGACAAAGGAGGGGGAGGGAGGGAGCCTGTGGAGAAAGAAGCTGTCAGCAAAGCCAAATGACCAGAGGAACCCTCCACAGACTAAGGAGAGTGGGGAAGAGGGAAGCAAAGCAAAGATGTCCTGGGTGCAGACATCCACACTACCCCAGGCTCCTCACCAGCCCCAACACTCAGAACAAGGGCTCAAGTCAGAGTGTACTCGTCAACCAGTGCCGGCCCCAGACCCAGCACCACCGCAGGCGGGAGCGGATGTGAAGCCATCGCTGTACACAGGCTACTCACGCGCCGTCTCTGGCGGAGACAGACACTTAGCCAGGCAGCCCCACAAGTGCCCTGCCCGATAAGATCCTGGAGGAGGGAGGTCTGTACAAAGTGTGAGATTATACTGCCCGGGAATGCGGGGCGCTTCCTGGGACTGACATGAGTGGGGCCCCGCGAGGCTGCTCCTCGCCCACCCACCTTGCTCATCCAGGACTTGCGCTTGCACATGGCCTTTCTCCTCTTCACAGCCTCCCACAGCCGCCGCTGGCCTGAGGGGGGACAGGGAACCCAGTGTCATTAAGGCTCACGTGCCCCCATCCCCCACTGCAGGCTCCCTCTGTCTCCCGTGATGAGTACACCCCTAGATACTGCCCAGCACAATGAAACCAAGGAAACAAACCATCCCAGCCAACCAGGGGCTGCAATTATTAGATGTACCTGCATTCCATTTCTGGGCAGTGGTTCTTGAATTGGATGGAGGTATTTAACCACCGACATTGAACAGTAGTTCTCTGTTCCAATTGTCAAGAGCAAAGGAAATCAAGGTAATAGAATTTTCCCAATTTTGAGTTCTTCTTCCATAAAATTTTATTATGTGACTGGCATCAGACACGAACCATCCAGGCCAAAAGTAGCACAAGTCAATGTCTAATTCAGCACACTATTACTTATTTGGCTACTTTAAGTTGAATGCACAAGTAAGTGTCTATGTCCTACAAGGAACACCATGAGTTCTATATGCTGCAACAACTCTTTTGGGATCAACACATCCTGATGGAGCAGATCTTTGTGAGCGAGACAGAGAAAGAAAGACAGATCAAGACAAAAATCAGCAAACCATTTGAGGGTTTTTATCTTCTCTTCTTCATACAAATCTCTGGATACGGAACTCTGGTGGTCAAAATGGTGAATAGAGCAGACTCAATTGTATAGGTACAAGGAAGAGAAGATGGAAGAAATACATCCTACAACTGTCTGAGCAAACCATAGGGGCGGCAGTTAGTTCTGAGTAGCCAGAGCGTTAAGGAAGACTGCTCAGAGACCCATTCACCTTCACAAGTGCAAACTGTTCTCACACACTGACTGTGCGGCATCTCCTGAGGCCCCTCCACTCCCATCCTCCACCCCCATCCTCCCGGAGCTCTCAGGCGGGGAGAGCTCTCAGCTATGCCACTCCATGCAATGAAGGGGGGAGGGCTCTTCCATGGGCTGGCCAATCCTGAGGACAGAGGAGGCGAACGGTCAGTGGGGAAACGACAGGCAAGGCCAATGCCCCACCTACCAGGCCGGCCCATGCCAATCTTCTCCAGGTCCTCATTCTTGACGTACTCAAAGTGGGACAGGCGGGTCACGTTGAGGTCATCGCGGAGCCGCAGGAAGTACTGTTGCAGCTGCACCTCGGACAGCAGCTCCAGCAGCCAGCCTGTCCCCTCTTCTGGCTGCATGCTGCTGCTCCCCAGCCTCTGCGGGGAACAAAGAGTGAATCAGGGCCTGGCCAGCATGGCTCAGTGGTTGAGCATCTATCTATGAGCCAGGAGGTCACGGTTCGATTCCCAGTCAGGGCACATGCCTGCATTGCAGGCTCCATCCCCAGTGCGGGGTGTGCAGGAGGCAGCCAATCAATAATTGTCATCATGGATGTTTCTCTCTCTCTCTCTCTCTCTCTCTCTCTCTCTCTCTGAAATCAATAAAAATATTTTTCAAAAGATAGCCATAAGAAAAGAAAAGTATATTAAAATTAATACATCATTTTAAAAAATATTATTGTTGTTTTTGGTTTTTTAAAGAATGAATCCGGGCACTAGGAATATAGGGAGGTAAAAGAGGACCAGCCCGAGTGCCCTGGGCTCACCCACATCCTACTATGCTACTTCCAGGCTGGATTAAAATCACCTTCTTGCTCCTCAAAACAGCTGTACAAAATAATAGATACCCACCAGCCGCCTTTCTTGCCAGCAACAAGGGTAGAATTAGGGCAGCTGGGGTACAGCCCAGGCACTGGAGTCAGGGCCTTACTCACAAAATCTGTGGCTCAGTGACCTGAGATCAGCCTCTGTGTTCTCAGGTTCCTTGTCGGCTCAAACTTTCTTGGGGCCACAAATCCTTTGAGAATTTGATGAAAATGACTTGTGTCTCCAGGGGAAGTAACACATTCTTAATCGTAAAGTTTCACTAAGAAAAACTGGAGGTTACAGGGTCTCTTGAGACACATCCATGGGCTGGTTCTCCAGACCTGATGGGCCCACAGAAAGGACTCAGGACTAGATGAGTCCTCCCAGTGCCTGACACAGCAGAGCCTCTCTCCCACCCAACGCCCTCTCCACGAGTGCCTCCAGGACCACAACAGTGGGAGACAGAGGGACGAGTGGGAGACAGAGGGACGAGTGGGAGACAGAGGGACGAGTGGGAGACAGAGGGACGAGTGGGAGACAGAGGGACGAGTGGGAGACAGAAGGACAGGCAAGGGCTGGGGAGAGGGGGGTCTTTCAGATCCAGCTAGAAGAGGCAGCAGTGCTCAGCTCCTGTCAATGGCTATCACAATAGACTGTGGCCCAGTGCTGCCAAAATTTGCAATTTTTTCAAGAAATACTAGCTATCTAAATCTATATGTGAAATCTACAATAAAAGTGCAATATGCTAATTAGACAGGACGAAGCTGGGGCTGCGAGGGAAGCCCAGGTCCCAGATGCCATCAGTCAGAAGAAGGCCTACTCTTGCACGAATTTCGTGCATCGGGCCTCTAGTCTTGCCATAATTTTTTTTTTTGAAAAGGTAATATAAGCACATGGTAAAATATTCAAAAGGCACACAGGAGCCCTAAAGTCTCATTCCCTCCTCTATTGCATAGACACCTAGCTTCCCTCCCCAAAGCCAGATGCCATCAATAACTTTGCAGATCTTTCCAGATTTTGTTGTTTTTTAAAGAGGAGCTTTCTTCTCAAGCTTTTAATTTAATTTTATTTTTTAATCCTCATCCAAGGATATTTTTCCCATTGATTTTTTTTAGAGAGTGGAAGGAAGCGAAGTGGGAGAGAGAGACAGAGAAAGACAGCCATCCACTGGTTGCCTCCCATTCACGCCCCAACCCGCCCTAACCAGGGCCAGGGATCAAACATCCATCCATGTCCTTGAATGGGAATTGAATCTTCAACCCTTCAGTCCAAGGGCTGACACTCTAACCACTGAGCCAAACCAGGCAGGTCTTTCAGACTTTGTCTCTCCCCTCTGTCCTGCCCCCCCCACACACACACACACACACACACACACAACCCACACACACACACACCATACTCTATGTTGGCCAAACAACACGCGTTAGCAGGCCACAACCAGCCAAAGCCCCACTAGTGAGTGACCTCTGATCTACACTTTCTTGGGCCCAAAGAAAGAGACCAGTGGCACCCTCAAAACTAAGCAGCCTGACCCACCAGACACCGCCCCCATTCCTGTCCAAGTAAGACACCTCAGAGCTGAGAGCTTGGCCAGGCCAGCCCCTGGCCCATGTTCAATCCCAGAGGTATTTGACAGGGTGGAAAAGGCAAGAGGCAAAAGGTCAGCTGCCCGAGACCCGATCCTCCCCCCAACTCAGAGGTTGCCTTGTCCCCCAGCTCTCATCACAGGTCACACTGAAAAGCAGGCTCTGAGAGCCTATCACAGCCTGGGCCCAACACAAGCCTCCTGCTCCCACAGTTCCCAGAGGTGCTGCCAACCCAATGCCAGGAGCTCAGACTTTCCCAGGCATCTCGGGGCAGTACACAGTGACAGATGGGAACCAGAGGACCTCAGTTCAAACCCTGGCTGGCTCTCCTGCCAAGGTGGCTGGGCCACAGGGGGTTTCCAAACTTGAAGCCGGAACCCTTTAGCCAGAAGGTTCTCACAAAGGCTGTACAGCCCCCTAGAGGACGTTTCTGGTTGTCACAATGTTGGGGGGCCATTGGTGGTCTTTAGGGGAGACAAGAATGTGGGTTATCTTGTAACGCACAGGAGTTTCACACACTGTCCCAAATCCCATACAACTTAATTCTCGGAGGTGAAAAATTTGTCATTATCTGAATCTAGAGTTGAATTTCATTTCACATTTGAACAAAAGAGTACATTTGCAGTCTTGATACATACTGAGTTTTTCTGGAATGGAACTAGTGTACTATGTAAACTGAGGGAAAACTGGCCTTTGCTTTGTTCAGAACTTAGCAAAAGTGGTTCACTCTTCCAAAAAAAAAGTCACTGAAGGCAAGCCGTCCTCATTCTTTAAAAACATCCCCTCAGTCAGCACTTGTACAGGTGCTACGTGAGCGGTCAGCGTCTACTTCATCGCCAGAGCGCACTGACATGGGACACGTGAAGTGGCGTAATCACGTGCCTTTTCCTTCTCTTTTATAATAAAGGTGGCATTACACTTGTTGACTGACTATAACATACACGGTAAGCATGTTAGATTTCTATTAATCTTAAGAATAACAATAAAAATAGCTAACACTTCAACTACATTACTATATGCTAGGCACAGTGCCCAATCATTTAGCAGTATTAAGTCATCCTCAGAAAACCGTCCGTTATAAACAAGGGGGTGTGGGCTTAAGAGGGAGGGACACCACTGCCTTCCCGAAGAAAACCCCAGAGGTGCACTGTGACATCGCCGCCCTCAGAAAGTTCCCATGGCCTCACTGTCAACCCATCCCCAACATGGCTCAGTCCCCAGATGGGGCTTGCCACCAGGGCAAGTGGTCGGAAGTCTTCTCCTCTTCTTCCCCAGGGCCCAAATTCCAGGGCTCCAGGGTCCCCATGCCCACCCTCCCCTGGACAGGAGGCAGCCGCTCCTGAGGACAGCTCAAACCCATGCTCTGGTGTTCAGGGCGGGGGAAGACCCAGAGGTCCCTGCCCTGAAAAGCACAGCCCAACCTGTTCCCTGTCCCTGAAATACCAGCTAACCAATCTCCCCACTCAGCAGGACACTCTCCTCCCTGCTCCCCAACCCCAGGCAACAGGGCTGCTCTGCACAGGGGCATGTGTGGGAAGACTGAGAACACTGGGATCCCAGTGAGGAGACAGCAGGCAGGGTCTAGTTCTGTCTCTACCACCCAGCCCAGGATGACCCCGGACAAGTCCCCTCCTCACTCCTACTTGCCCCTCCAGCCCGTTTCTTTGTGAAGCACAGAGCACGGATGCAGCCGTCCCCCATGTGCCTGGGCCCCAGTGGAGCCCAGAGCCCGCACACCTATGTCTGACACATGTGGCTCTCGAGGCTGCATGCACATTTCCCACGTACACTCGCCTAACATTCACCGACAAGAACGCAGCACCGGAAGGAAGAAGCCACTCAGCCCAGAGCCCAGCCAAACCCTCACTGAAGGGGTGCCTCAGCCTTTCCCAGTCCTGCTCTCTGCCCCTCAGTGAAGTGCTGCTGACTCTGAGGAGCTGATCCAGTCTGGTCAGTCCGCCTGGCCCCAGCCCCCCACTCACTGTGTACAGTCTTCGCCGCAGTCTGGCCAGGAGAGGAAAGGAGAGCTCTAGGCCAGGGAACCGACGGGCTGCTGGCATCTCCGCGGAGCTGGACCCCTGACCAGGTCCCTTGGACTTTGGCTTGAGAAGTGGGGGAGCAGGGACCTCAGCTCCTAAATTTCAGGTCCTGCCCAGAAGGGAGGCTGGCCAGAGGTCTGCCCTAGGAGCCCCCAAAATCCCACACCAGGGATGTAGGCAGAAGAATAGGGTAGGTCCTGCTCTCTGCTGCACAGCTGTTTCCACAGCTGGCTAGTATGCCAGGAAGCAGGTTCGCTCTTCTCTAGACTGCCTGCAGCCTGAGTCCTCTCTGTCCCGTTTCTCTGTCTTCCCTCCAGTGCAGTGGTCACTGCTCCAGCCCTACTCCCTGGCTCCCCCTCCTGACTGCCCTCCCTCCCTCCCTCCCGCACTCCTCCCTCCCTCCCTCCCCAGCTGAGCAGCTCTGACACTGGCTGAAAAAGGACCTTTCTGAATCACTGCCAAGAAGGCGGCGGGAATGGGGGGACTCTTCCTTCCAGCCACCCGCACTGGCCCCCCTGCCTCCCCATACACAAGGCCCCCTGTCTCTGGCTTCCACCCCAGCCCCCATAGTTGCAGACAACTCCTGGGATTTTAGGGTGGGGGCTATGTGAATCAGGCAGCAATGTACAAAGAATGGTTACAGGCTTCCATACGGGCTTATCTGGGACTTGGGAGCTAGTACATAGCCTGAGCTAGAGGCTAGGACCCCAGAGTCATTCTTGGATCCTACAGGCAGACCCTTTGGAGACCCTCCCCCATCTCCCAGTCCCAGCCTTGGCTGCGTGTCTCCTGGCTCAGGCCCTAATGTGGCCCTGTTACCCTGGTGCCCGACGGAAATAGGAGGCCGGCAGCCTGCCAGAGTGGGGCAGTCCAGCCAAGATTGAGAGGGGGTGGAGGGGGTAAGGAATCTCCACCTCCTCCCCTGGGGTTGCCTTGTCTGCTGCCCACAACACCCAGGGTGCCTCCTCCCCAGACCAGCTGGCCAAGTTCCAAAGCCCCCTCAAAACAAACAGATATGCTTCTAGACCCAGCTGGGATTACCCCCACCCCAAGCTGTAGGATTCAAGGCTGTATGATGTCTCTTGTATAGCACCCATACACACAGACAACGTCCCCAGCTAAAGGGAACTAGAGACACTCTATCAATCCCCCATGGGCCCCCCATGTTCCTGGAGCCGACAAACGATCCCTCTGCCCCTTCTCAAGAGAGCCAGCTGCTCTTACACCTCCCCTCCCCACGGCCCCCAGACACACCTGACAGCTGCAGGAAGTGCTCTGCGGCTCCCTCAGCTCCCCCACCCCATCCCCCCACCATGCTCATGGAGCCCGTTCCTTTCACACTGCTCTCTTGTCCCTACCCAGCTGGCCACCAGCACTGAGAGCCCCAGCTGGCTAGCGGGGCAGGCAGCTGGGGTGAGAATTTGGGGGAGTCAGCATCCCAGGCTCTCTTTCTAAGGCCTCTCTCAATGTTTGGAGAGGAGGTACCCAAAGGGACAGCCATTTCCTGGTCTGAGCCCTGATTGGGGGTGGGGGGGAATAAACACACCCCAGCAATCAGTCCTTCTTCCCTACCCCCCTGTCATCCACTCCCCAAAGCTGGTGGAGCCAGCCAGGTGCGGCCTCCTGCTGTCCAAGTGAATCGCCAGTCTGAGGCTGGGGTCACAGATAATGCACAAGATCAGGCAGAGGTCACTCTGGAACGGACTTTTCCCCAAACCCTTGCCATGGTCCACAGCTCAGGAGAAAAGCCTACTGCCCACCTCCCACCAGGCTCCATTCTGAAGGAGGCCCGGGGACCTGATCTCGGGAATCAATTTAAGCAGGATTACTCCCTCAACTCTAACACAGGGTCGCTGGGTTAGGATGACCAGATTAAAAACCCTACACTCCCTGAAAGATGTGCCCCAAATGCACCAGAACCCCTTTGCCTGACTCTCCTTCAGGCCTCAGCAGCTTACTCAGCAATCCAGCTGTGAGAAGCTGTCAGAAAAGAAAAGCATGGGCAGGGGTCTGAGCTCAGGCCAGGTCTGGGACCCCTTTCTCCCAGACCTGGAAAACAGCTCCCCTTTTGGCCCATCTTTGTCCTGTCAGCTATTGCCCTCTGCCGGCCAAGAGAGGAAGTGCTTGATCTCCAAGGAGAAGGAGCGGCGGTCCCATAAATATGGATGGTGACCTTACTTTCTAAAGCAAACAGGGGCATTTGGCTTGATATGCATATCTGAACGGAATGTCCATGGGAATGTCCAGGCACAGCGATGCGGTGCCCATAAAATACTAAACCCAAACCCCGGTGTGCCCATGGCTCTCCTGGAGCGCTGAAGAAAGCCCAAAGGGCAGCCTAATTGGGACCCAAGGGACCCAGAGACACTGAGGCAAATGTCAGCAGCAGTAATTCATCACCACTGATTCACCCGCCCCCTTAACGCCCCACAGCACCACCAATTCTTTACCCAGGCTCCCAGGCGCTCTCCTGGGCCAGAGGCGGACACCCCTCACGGGCAGCAGAGCGCGGGGCTGGGCCCTCAGCTCACCCCCGGCAGATGATGGGGCGAGAGCCCGGGCACCTGGCTATCCCCCAGCTTCCCCCATTACCCGCAGTACCTCCTCGCCCCTAGTCAGGCGCTGATATGCAGATGTCTCCCCCATGGGACCCACGCTGCCCGCGTTAGGGCCGGGAGGGGAGCGGCGCCCTCCCGCAGCCCCCGCCCCTCCAGCGGCACCGGCGCGTCACGGTCCTGCGTCCCGAGGGGCCGGGCCTGGAGCATCCTCGTCTAGAGTCTGGAAGGGCAGGGCTGCTAACGCCCATTAGCGGGGGGAGGGGGGGGGGTGTCTGGTCCTGCCCCACCCCGCACCCACCCACAGCCACCTTCCCACCACCCACCCGCTGGCAGGAGCCCCCGTGGCTGCTGTCTCCCCGGCTCCGCTCCGCTCCGACCGCGGCAGGCCCCTCCCCCAACCCTGTCCCGTCTGCACTGACGAGCCGCAGCCTCTCCGCAGGGCCACAGCCTGATCCCCAGACAGCCATGGGTCCCCTCGGCCACTAGGGCTCCAGGATCCCGGAGCTCCACAGCCACCGGCTTGGTTCTGGGGACTCAAGGGTCCCCACAGTCCGTGACTGGGGGGTGAGGGGTCCATCCCCAGAAGCATACAAAACAGAAGCACGCCCTGTCCTGAACCAACCTGAGACCCCTCCCGCTAGACGTGCGGCCTGAAGCCTATCCCTTCACCCGCGAAGCTTCCACTGAGCCCGGGAATGAGCCCACCTGCCGGGCGCCCTGCGGCTCCTCTTCCAGCCGCTCCACCCTCTCTTCCAGCCGCAAACCTACCCGGCCCAGCACCATGAGAGCCACGCCTCCTCCGGCACGGCCCCAGCCCCCACCCCCCTACGCCTCTTCGTAGCCTGGCCTTGACCTTTCCCTTCCGCCCCCTCCCCCGGAGCGGGAGCGCCCGGGCAGTGCGCACGGAAGGGCTGGGCTGATGCTGGGCTGACCTCCCCGGCACTAGCTGAGTGCCACGTGCCCACACTGCCTGCTGCGGGAGCGGCTCCTATGCCTGCCCACCTCAAACTCTCAGCCAGCGTTCAGGTGAGGCCTTGGCTAGCAGAGGAAGCCCCGCCGCAGAGGCTCCTCCTCCCCCTCCAGCCCCAAGGGCTTCAAGGCGAACACACACCCTCTCATTTTGCTGGCATCTGAAGCATCCACTGACTCCACAGTAACAGGTATTTGCGGCTGAGCTCAGGAAGCTTCACCCCTTCCAGGGCTGGGGCAGAGGAGAGAGATGCCGAGACATCCGGCCACACACTCAACCTCAAGAGGGAGGAGTCCCAGCCGGGCACTAGGCGAGTTTTCCCCGAGGGCCCCCCCCACCACCCCCACCCCCCTCCCCTCACAAGCTCGCTCTCAACGCTAAGAACGACCCTGCCGGACAGCGGGTTTATTCTAGGCAGGAGCTCCCCTGCATCTGACTGCAGCTAGGACAGAAACTAGTTTTGAGAGTAGCTGCAAGAACCCAAACCCAGATGGCTGTGGAGAAAGAGGCTGAAAACACCAGGCCCCTTCTTCCTTCTGGTCCAAACCATTCCTCCTGCCTGCTTTTTCCTTGCATCCTCCTCCTCTATAAGCCCCCTGCCATCTTGCTATAAAGATACCCACAGGATCCAATCTGCCTCTAGGATTTGGGGAATCCAGCCCATTCGCACACCTCTCTGGTCTGTAACTTGCTCCCACATCTCTAAAAGGGAATCTGCTGTTGACCCCCCTCCCCCAGCCTCTCCAACAGCATCCGTGAAGTGACAACTCCATACTGAGGAGCAGATGTGACAGGTAATTTCCGGCCAAGAGACTTTTTCCAAAACAATCTACCGTATTCTCGGGAATATATGCCAATCCCACCTCCAAGCCAGCCAAGCCCTCCTTCTGCCACCTCTGTCCTCCCTGTTCTCCAAGCCCGAGAGGAAAAACAACATATTGGGGGGGGGGGGGGGGGATAATACTGGTAGGTCCTCTCTCAGCCAGAGGATTATCTTGCCTTACATGTCAGTCCCACCAAGCCCAGTCAGCTTCAACTCACCCTCTGTGCGCAGGACCCAGGCTTCTGGATCAAGGCCAGGCCGGTTCCCCTCAGGTCCTCATCCCAGAGGGAACTGCATTAGTCAACCCCACACCTTCAGGTCAGCCCAGTCTGACATCATACTGGTTTGAGGAGGAGGCTGGCCAGGGGCCAAAGGAGAGAAGGGGATGATTCAGATGCATACCATGGCTGTTCACACCCTCCCCATCTCCAGGACACAGCGGCCCACTCCCTCCCAGGGGAGCTTGGCATCTGAGATCCTGAGGACTGGCAAGGCTGAGGCATACTTGGCAGCAGTGCTGGGCCCACAGGCCCCAAGTCCAGCCCTAAAGCCTCTTCGCCCTTCTCGTTAGCTGTTGGTGTTTCCTAAGACTTTTGAACTCTCCCTTCTCGATGGATGTTCTGTCCCTGTGGGTCATCACCTCTCCCCCAGAACTCCAGTTACCACCATGAGCTATCTGCCTCGGTTCCTGAGTTCCTGAAGCTCTAGACCCACATTCCTGCACATTACAGGCCAGCCCCACCAGGAGGATGCACAGGTGGGCACCACAAATTCCGCATGTCCACACTGAGCTCATTGCTAACCACTTACACCGGGGTCATGGGTGCTCCCATATCCTGACTGAAAATCCCACACCAACACCAGCTACCCAAGCTAGAGACCTCACTCCTGGCCCCACAGCCATCCTGTCTTCCCTAAGCCTCTTTATTATTCCTCCCATTAATCCCACTGGGATCAAAATGCAGGCAGGCCTGGGCTGAAATCCTGACTCTGTCACTTTCTAGTTGCAACTTTGGGGCAAATGACTTAACCTCTAAGCCTCAATTTCCTCAATGATATCATGAATAGCACACTTAGCACAGCACCTGGCACACAGCTGCCTATTGTTATTATTGTCATCTGAACACAGATCTGAAGTTCCCCCCCCCCTCCCCGCTTAAAGCCTTCTGTAGCTCCTCATTGAGCCAAATACAAGGCCCTTCAGGCTCCACTCCTTGTCTATTTGTCCAACTCCATCTTTTACCATTTCCCTTCAAATGTCTCCATGTTTTCAAATCCAGTAAAGCAAGCACCTTCTCGGAAAGAGGGGCTGCCAAACTCATTATCGCCACTCCTATCCCAGACCCACTAAGCTACTTTGCTCCCACAAAGCCACTTCAGCCCCAGGGACAACGTGGCGATCACTCAGGCAGAAGGGAAGTCTTACACTGGCCTTCCCTTCTTAGGAAGGCCTTCTCAATGGAGGAGAGAGAAAGGGATAGGAAAGAGAAGAAGAGAGGGGGAAAGGGGGAAAGAGGAGGGGACCCCAAGGGGAAAGGGGAGTGACAGGGAGGAAAGGCAGGGCACAGAAGCAGAGGCAGATACATCAGACAGAGGGACTCTCCTATGCCTCATCTCCTTAGACCACCATGGAGAAAGAGGTGTAAGGATCTTCCGAGAGAAAAGGATCTGACTACACATCATGACACAGACCAACACTGAATTCAACACCTCCCCACATGTACCAACTTGGTCTTGGAAGTGTTTTGTAACTGTTTCATGCTCCACCAGCTAGAGACTGGCATGCCAATCCTGACACTGAGACAGGACACTGGGCCCTAATGCATTCCTGGAGCACTCCCGCCCCCCCAACACAACACCCCTCAAGTGTGACAGGATAAATTCCTGCAGCTGCCTGGGTCTTGTGCACACCATGCCAATCCTCTGGCCCAGCACCAGCATGGCACCAAGGCCCGGCAGTGTCTCCGAGGAAGGGAAGGATGTAGTGCCAGCAGCCAGGCACTCCCAGAGCTCTTCCAGGACTGGGCAGAGGATGCCCAGCGAGTCACCCGCATTCTGGCTCAGGCCTCACCCCACCCCCACCCCTGGGGAGAGCCTAGAGCTGAAGTGGCCTATTGTTGGGCCCTGGAGGTGGGGTGGGGAAAGCCAGAGCTGTGTATTGTGAATCATTTACTCTGCTAGGGGGACTGCCCATCCTCGTGTCCACAACAGAACCCCAGGAGCTAGGGACATCCAGTGCAGAGCAGGCTGTGGGGCCCAGGAGGCGAAGGGTCTGAACTTGGGAGAGAAATGTCAGGGACTTCAAGATATTTAAGGTACTATAAATCCCACCCTATCCTGCCCACCCATTTTAGCAATAGAGAAACTAAGACCCTAAATTGGAAGGGACTGGCCTGGTCCAAGGCACTTAAGAACCTGTCATAGGGAATGAATCTTCCGGAGCTGGGGGAGGTCAACAATTCAGAGTGGTCAACAATGGTCTCTTCTGACCGTTGAGGAGGAGCAGCCCTGCCAAGATCAGGGACAAGTAGAGGTCAGGGTCCCTGACTCATTAGGAGACAGCATGCAGAGGAAAGGCAGAGATAAAAAGAACCCAGTGTCCTCATACCCCCGAGGCCCTTGGCTTCCTCAGGAGGTACAACTGCTGAAAGGAGAGACCAGGCCAAACCTCTCACCCTACACCCCTCCTCAGTCACTCATATACCTTCTATGTTTTCGCCTTGTGCTAGGATTGGGGGCAAGTATAAAGGAGAAGTCACAGTTTGGGCTCTCAAGAAAACATTATGTCCAGGTTCTTTACTAAAAGCTTTATTTTCATTGGCCGATTTAAACCCCCACCCCTTACTACTCTACATTATTCCCATTTTATAGATAAGAAAACTAGCTCTTGAAGAGGTGGCCATGGTCACCCAGAATGTAAGAAATGAAGCTAGAATTCTGTACACTACATTGCTTGGCTCAAGGATGGAGGCCCATGGTGGATCGAGCCGGGGTCTTATCCATTAAATGTATATTGGATACTGAACGAATTCATGGATTCCGTAAGGTTAAAAAGAGGAGACAGATGTTCTAGAAGACTGTAGAGTGCAAACATGCACATAATTTCACTCCTTCCCAAACCCTACCAATACTACTAAAGGAGACAGTTTTGCATGGCAGAGGTCCCCAAGGATGAGAACAGGAGACAACCACCGCACTCCGGAAGCTGGAAAGCAGATGGGCCTGTGACAACTGAGAGGGTGTGCTCTACCCAAAAACTACAGGGTAAACCAACAAAAGAGAAGACACAAGATACAGGAAACAGGAGTCCCAACACAGAGGGCTGTGAAGGAAACGCCCAGGATGCCAAGAGGACAGCTAAGCATCATGACGAAAGCAACCAGTCCATGCTGCTTCAGGACACAAGGCCCCCAAACCTCTTCCGAAAGATGAATCTGACAGAATGCCGGATGGAAAACAACATCTCGATAAATTTAGACAGCTACTGGAGAGTTTGACTAATTGAAAGATACATAGAAAACTAAGCAAACAAGAAATACCAACTCCAGGGAGAACCAAGAGCGGTGCAGGAAAGGAAGAGTCATCATAGTTTATTATACCATAACTCAGCGGTCGGCAAACTCATTCATCAACAGAGCCAAATATCAACAGTACAACAACTGAAATTTCTTTAGAGAGCCAAATTTTTAAACTTCTTCTAACACCCCTTCTTCAAAATAGACTCGCCCAGGCTGAAAACCGACTTCTGCACATGGGCCACGAAGTTCCAATCACACTGTATGTGCTCGCCTGCATGTGGTATATTGTGGAAGAGCCACACCCAAGGGACCAAAGAGCCGCATGTGGCTCGCGAGCCATGGTTTTCCAACCACTGCCAAAACAACGTAAACTCGGACAGTAGGGTGAAGGAAAAAAATGAGATATACCTAGAGTGGATGGACTGAAAGATGGGAAGCATGAAAAGGTGGAAAGGTGGAATGAGGGAATTAAAGTCAAAGCCTTATTTTGGACCAAGATGGAATAATAATAGAAATCAGATTTCATTTCCTGGCTGAAATAACAACAACAGAAAAACAGATAAAATATACAAAATGGCTTTAAAGGTATCAGATATCAGGAAACAAAAGGCAGGAAACAAGGACCCCCAGCCCTACAGTTGGGTTTCCAAACTACAGCCCAGGGGAAGGAACCAGTCACACTCCAAAGGCGCCCTTGTTGGGGAGATGGAGCTGAGTCTGGGGATACTGTGTGGCCAGAGTTCACAGAACGGATCATCAGAAGAGAGGGCACCTAAAAGGCCTGTAAAGGGCCCTCTCCAATATTCAGCTGAGTTCCGACCATCACATGAATGTGCAGAAACCCCACGGCTGGCAGGGACACTCGAGGATAGCAGTCACAGTGCCTGGCACGCACAAGTCTGGGAAAAGTGCCTATTCCTCACAGGTTGGGAAAGTTGGGCATTGAGTAGAATATACAAATGGGCCTTGCCTCAGCAGTGGGAAATTATTAGCCCTAGACCAGTGGTCGGCAAACTGAGGCTCACGAGCCACATGCGGCTCTTTGGCCCCTGGAGTGCGGCTCTTCCACAAAATACCACGGCCTGGCTGAGTCTATTTTGAAGAAGTGGCAATAAAGAAGTTTAAAAAAATTGGCTCTCAAAAGAGATTTCAGTCGTTGTACTGCTGACATTTGGCTCTGTTGACTAATGAGTTTGCCGACCACTGCCCTAGACTGAGCACAGTCTGGTCCCACTTAACAAATCTTAAAAACAGCCTCAGGTTACTGCTGAGGACCCAAGAGGATCACACTATTTCCAAGTCACTTAACTACATCCCTGAACAAAGCTCAAGAATATTTAATACACAGCAATCAACAAGAGAATTCACAGTCTGAATTTTGTATTAGGCACACAAAATCCTGTAATCCTGTATAATAAAGGAGGAATATGCACATTGACTGTCACTCCACCACAAAGATGGCGGGGCCCACAGCTGGAGGCAGGGGTGGGTTTCCATAACACAAGATGGCTACACCCAGTAACGAACCTTAAGGAACAATCAGCAGTAACCTGAGGCTGTGCCCCAGGTCCCGTGGGGCTTGACAGGGGACCTCAGGTCACGCCCTCCACTCAGCAGAGCTTGATGGGGGACCTCAGGCCACATCCCCCACCCTAGCACCAGACCAGGGGACCTCAGACCAGGAGATCTCAGGCTGTACCCCCACCTGGCGGGGCTTGGCGGGGAACCTCAGGCCATGCACCCCACCCTGGCGCCAGGCCAGGGGACCTCAGGTCACGCCCTCCACTCAGCAGAGCTTGATGGGGGACCTCAGGCCACACACTCCACCCTAGCACCAGACCAGGGGACCTCAGACCGGGAGATCTCAGGCTGTACCCCCACCTGGCGGGGCTTGGCGGGGAACCTCAGGCCATGCACCCCACCCTGGCGCCAGGCCAGGGGACCTCAGGTTGTGCCTCAACCTGGCAGGTTTTGACAGAAGACATCAGGCCACACACCCCAGCCCAGCAGGGCTTGACAGGGGACCTCAGGCTGCACCCCTCCCCTGCCCCAGTGCCAGTCAGGGGACCTCAGGCTGAACCCACCCCCCACCCTGGTGCCAGGTGAGGGACCTCAGACAGTAGCCCACAGCCTGGAGGTAGGCCAGGGACCTCAGGCCATGCCCCAGGCACTGGGTCAGGGGACCTGAGGCCGCACCCCCCACCCCAGCACTGGGTCAGGGGACCTGAGGCCGTGCCCCCTGCCCGGTGGGGCTTAACAGGGGACTTCAGGGTGCACCCCTCCCCTGGTGTTAGGCTGGGGGGCCTCAGGCTACACCCCCTGCTCGGCAGAGCTTGACAAGGATGGGACCGGCCAGGTCTGGATCTAGCACAATGTGGGGGGGCAGGCCCGGTCTGGGTCTCGCACAATTTTGAGGCGCACGTGTGTGGGCAGGGACTTGACTCTGGGTCCTGTGGTGAGCCCCAGATTCTGACAGGAGGAAGATTTTCATATACATTTTACTAATTTTCTTTCATCTCTGACACTTCTATTATAGAGAAAAGGCAAATAGCTATATTAAAATATTTCCCCTAATTAATCCCCTTTTAATGTGCATGGATTTCGAGCACTGGGCCACTAGTCCATAATGAGGAGAAAAAGCAATCAATCAAAACCAACCTAGAACTGACACACATTAGAATTAGTAGACAAAGACATTAAAATAATTATTATTTAGACAGTTACATATTTTAAAAAGACTATAATTGAACTACATCATAAGAATAAGAGCTACACATTATGAAATGAAAATACAAACTAAATGGAATTAAAGGCAGATTAGACACTGCCGAAGAACAACTTGAAGACACAATACTAGAAATTCCAAAATGAAACAGAGAAGAAAAAAAGAAATTCCTTTTTAAAAAAAAAATGTTATTGATTTTTTACAGAGAGGAAGGGAGAGGGATAGTTAGAAACATCGATGAGAGAAAAACATTGATCAGCTGCCTCCTGCACACCCTCTTACTGGGGATGTGCCCGCAACCAAGGTACATGCCCTTCACTGGAATCAAGTCCGCAGGCCGATGCTCTATCCACTGAGCCAAACTGCTTAGGGCAAGAGATTCCTTTAATAGTGGGACAATTTCAAGTGGCCTAAATACATATAATTAGAGTGCTTAAAAAGAAAGAAGAAAGTTGGGGACAGAAAAAAATATTTGAAGAACTTATGGCTGAAATTTTCCAAATTTGATGCAAACTAAGCCTACAGTTTCAAGAAGTTCAGTGAACTCCAAGTACAAGGCACATGAAGGAAACTACACAAACGCATATCATAATCAAACTGCTCAAAATCAGTGATAAAGTGAAAATCTTAAAAGTAGCTGGGGAAGGTAAAAGAGACATGTTTCACATAAAGATGACAGCACATTTCTTGCAGAAACAATAGAAATGAGAAGACAATGGCACAACCTCACTGAAAGAAAAAACTAACTAGAATTCTATTCAATGGAAATATCTTTTTTTGTTTTGTTTTGTTTTTAATCTTTATTGTTCAGTTTATTAATTACATTGTTCCCCCTTTTTTGTCCCCCTATAAATCCTCTCCACCCTGTACCCATCCCACCCTCCGCCCTCACCATCCCCTTCCCACTGTCCTCTCCCATTGTTGCAAGATTTTTGACCAGTCTCTTGCTGTACTTCCCACAACCCTTTTCTCCCCAAGAATTATCAGTCCATTCCCTCTCTATGTCCATGATTCTGTTATATTCACCAGATTATCCTGTTCATCAGATTATTAATTCACTTGATTTTTAGGTTCGTTTGTTGATGTGTATTTGTTGTTCATAATTTACACTTTTACCTCCTTCTCCTTCCCCTTCCCCTTCTCCTTCTCCCCTTCTCCTTCTCCTTCTCTTTCTCCTTCTTCTTCTTCAAGAATATCTTTCAGCATTTCATACAATATTGGTTTGGTGGTGATGAACTCCTTTAGCTTTTTCTTATCTGTGAAGCACTTTATCTGATCTTCAATTCTGAATGATAACTTTGCTGGATAGAGTAATCTTGGTTGTAGATTCTTGCTATTCATCGCTTTGAATATTTCTTGTCACTCCCGTCTGGCCTGCATCATTTCTGTTGAGAAATCCGCTGACAATCGTATGGGTGCTCCCTTATAGGTAACCATCTGTCTTTCTCTTGCTGCTTTTAATATCTTTTGTCTTTTCCTCTTGGCATTTTAATTATGATGTGCCTTGGTGTTGTCCTCTTTAGATTCCTATATTTTGGGATTCTGTGTACTTCTTGAGCTTTTAAGTCAGTTTCTTTCACCAGGTGGGGGAAGTTTTCAGTCACTATTTCTTCAAATAGGTTTTCATTACCTGGCTCTTTCTCTTTTTCTGGCACCCCTATAATTCGGATGTTGGCTTGCTTGAGGTTGTCCCAGAGGCCCCTCACACTATCTTCAATTATCTGGATTCTTTTTGTTTCTTGCTTTTCCAGCCGAGTGGATTTTGCTTCTTTGTATTTCAAATCTTTGACTTGGTTCTTGCGGCCCTCTGGACTGCTTTTAGGACTTTGTGTAATATTTTTTATTTCAGTCAGTGAATGCTTGATTTCTAGTTGATTCTTTTTCATGTCCTTGAGGGTCTCGTTCATATCCTCGTAGGTCTTGTTCATTTCTTTGTAGGTCTCCTTCATTTCCTCGTTGGTCTTGTTCATTTCCTCGTAGTTCTCATTAAGTTCATCGGCCTTTTCTAGGAGCCTCTTGAAAAACCTTATTACTGTGGTTTTGAACTCTGTGTTCAGTCATCTTTTTTCCTTCATTTCTTTCACACCTGATTTCTTTCCATTTCTCTGCATTGTGGCTGCTTTCCTGAGTTGGTCGATTAGCTTTGTGTGGTAGATGTCCTCTAAGGGACAGTGGCTCAGCCTCCCCAATTACCTGAGGTGGACACTCTTACTGCAATCCTTTATGGGTTGTACAGTATTTTTGAATTTAAGTCCAGCTTGTTATTGTTAGCCCTAGAAGGGTTTGACCTCCAGACCAATTGGCTGTACAGGGATACTGTGTTCAGGTTGGATGGGCGGAGTCTCTGAGCTGAGCAGGCAGTGTCAGCATCAGCTACGCCCTAGGCAGCGCACGGGTTTCTGTGTTGGGTGGTAATGGCTGCAGGCCCCTCCATGAGAGAGCTACCACTGGTCTACACCCATTGCCAGACAACTCTGCCTCTCCCCAAATGAGTCTGCACACCCAATGTCTCGCCCAAGGTTGTAAAACAAAGCAGTCCGGTGGTCTCCCAAACCAGGGAGCAAGTGCACTTTACGTGCAAAACTGCTGTCCCAAGCTACGCACACTCTCCTCAGACTTGGAGATCTCTGCCGCGCCCCGCTTTTAGGGTATGCACTCTCCTCAAACTCGGAGACCTCTGCCGTGCCCCGCTTTTAGGGTACGTACCCCGGACCTCGGACCTCACCTGGCACTGGGGAATCTGTGCAGTGGGACATCTCCGCCCTCCCCGTTGGAGAAATCCAGCCGGGGGTGCTGCTGCCAGCCCTACAGCCCATGCGCACGCCCCGGCTCCGAACCTCTGGCTCCGCGCGTATCTTCAAGGCTGCGCTCCGCCGCTCTTCTGAGTCTCAGTGTCCCTCCTTTACTTTTGTTTGTGGAATTTTCACTCAGCCAGCTTTCCAGTGATTCTGGATGATGTTTGTTTTGTTGTTATGTTGTAGTTTTGGAACTGTTGCTCGGGGCAGCACAATAGGTGTTTACCTATGCGGCCATCTTGGTTCTCTCAGTCCAAAGGAAATATCTTTGTTGTTAGTGCATGTCTTTTATTCAGGCAACATTTGCCACAATGTCTGTCAAAGTGGCTGCCCATAAAAACTCCAGCATTCATATAAAGAGCCCTCCCAGCCGAGACCGGTGTGGCTCAGTGGATAGAGCGTCGGACTGTGGACTGAAGGGTCCCGGGTTCGATTCTGGCAAGGGCATGTACCTTGGCTGCGGGCACATCCCCAGTAGGGGGCGTGCAAGAGGCAGCTGATCGATGTCTCTCTCTCATCGATGTTTCTGACTTTCTATCCCTCTCCCTTCTGCTCTGTAAAAAAATCAATAAAATATATTTAAAAAAAAAAAAAAAGAGCCCTCCCAGCTAAGGCAACTGATTTTGCCATTTTCATCCACTCTGTAGCACTTTAGGACAGCCAGCTTAACCTTTTTTCTATTATGTTCATTCTTCCTGGGGGTGATATTTAAGACTCCCTCTTCCTTGTCTTAGCACCATCACGAAGTTTCAACACAAGATAAAGAGTACACTCCTTTGGAATGTTGTAGTCAGACAAAGAACATCCATCCTCCAGTTGCTGCCAGCAAAGATCAGTCTTTGCTGATCAGGAGGAATTCCTTCCTTATTCTGGATCTTGGCCTTTCCCTTTTTTACTGTGTCCAAGGATCAACCTCAGGAGTAATGTTCTTCCCCATAAGGGTTTTCATGAAAATCTGCATCTTGGCCTTGATTCCACCGCAGATGACAGATCAGAAAATGAAAATATATTTTTTAAATAAAAGCTAAACTTTTTAAACATATAAAAGCTGAAAGAATTCACCATCAGCAGACAAACCTACACTACAATAGATGTTAAGGTCCTTTAGATAAAGGAAAATAATACCACATAGAAATATGAAATGAGTAGCACTGGAAATAGCAACTACATGGGTAAATAGTTATTTTTCTTATTACTTAATTGCTTTAAGAGATAAATTGACTGTTTAAACAAAAATAATATCAATGTAGTATGGAGTTTATAGCATGTATAATTTTTAACAATAATAGCACAAACAAAGGAGATAAATAAAAATATACTAATATCACTTGGAGGCAGACTATAATAAATTAAAGATATATATTATAAATCCTGTAGACATTACAAAAGAGAAAAAGAAAGCTATCCTCACAAACATAGATGAAAAATTCTTAACAAATACTTAGCAAACAAAATTCAACAATATATATAAAGAATAATACATCGTGCCCTAGCCAGCTTGGCTCAGTGGATAGAGCATCAGCCTGTGGACTGAAGGGTCTCAGGTTCGATTCCAGTCAAGAGCACATGCTGGCTTAATCCCCAGTAGGGGGTGTGCAGGAGGCAGCCAATCAATGATTCTCATCATTGATGTTTCTATCTCTCTTCTCTCTCTCTCCTTCTCCCTTCCTCTCTGAAATCAATAAAGAAATACATTTAAAAAAATAAATAACACATCGTGATCAAGTAGAGTTTGTCTCAGGAATGTGAGGTTGTTATAACAATTAAAAATCTATCAATGTAACACTGGCCAGCTTGGCTCAATGATAGAACGTCAGCCTACGGACTGAGGGGTCCCAGGTTCAATTCCGGCCAGGAGCACATGCTTGGTTTGCTGGCTTGATCCCCAGTAGCGAGTGTGTAGGAGGCAGCCAATCAATGATTCTCTCTCATCTGTGATGTTTCTACCTCTCTCTCCTTCTCTCTTCCTCTCTGAAGTCAATAAAGAATTTTTTTAAATCTATCAATGTATCAACATTTTAGAAACCTAAAATAGAAGATCCTGTGATCATTTTGATAAACACACAAAAAAGCATTTGACAAAATCCAATATCCATTCCTATTAAAAATATCAGGAAGAGAAGCGAGCTCCTTCACCTGATCAAGATCGTATTTGAAAAACCGTCAGCTGACATCATGAGAATGGTAATTGGGAAAATCCCTGAAGATCAGGACCAGGAAATATAATGTTCTAGTCAACAATGTACTAGAGGATATAGCCAGTACAATCTGGCAAAAAAAGGAAATAACAGGCATAAGACTAGAAAGGAAGAAGTAAAACTGTCTTTATTAGCAGATGACATCGCAGTCTATGTATAAAATCCAATGGAAGCTACAAAAAAGCTACTAGAATAAGTCAGTTTAGCAAGCTGGCCAGGATTCCATATCAATATACAAAAAATAAATTGTATTCACTATATACTAGCAACAAACAATTGGAAACCAAAATTTAAAAAGTAACACCATCTTACAGCAGTATTACTGACAACCAAAAGTTAAGAAGCAATGGTTTGAATGGATCAACAAAATATAGAATCTAAACTAATAAAAGGATAATATGCTAATTGGATGAGGTGACCAGACATCTTCCAGATATCCGACTTCCATCCAAACAAAGCCACAGTGGTGGGGGCTGAGGAAGAGGTGGTTAGGGGTAATCAGGCCAGCAAGGGAGGGCAGTTGGGGCCATCAGGCCGATAGGGGAGGGCAGTTGGGGCCATCAGGCCAGTAGGGAAGGGCAGTTGGGGGCCATCAGGCCGGTAGGGAAGGGCAGTTGAGGGCCATCAGGTCGATAGGGGAGGGCAGTTGGGGCCATCAAGCCGGTAGGGGAGGGCTGTTGGGGGCCATCAGGCTGGCAGGGGAGGGCAGTTGGGGCCATCAGGCCGATAGGGGAGAGCAGTTGGGGCCATCAGGCCAATAGGGGAGGGCAGTTGGGGGCCATCAGGCCGGTAGGGAAGGGCAGTTGAGGGCCATCAGGTCGATAGGGGAGGGCAGTTGGGGCCATCAAGCCGGTAGGGGAGGGCTGTTGGGGGCCATCAGGCTGGCAGGGGAGGGCAGTTGGGGGCCATCAGGCCGGTAGGGGAGGGCAGTTGGGGACCTTCAGGCCGGCAGGGGAGGGCAGTTGGGGGCCATCAGGCCGGTAAGGAAGGGCAGTTTGGGGCCATCAGGGCGGTAGGGAAGGGCAGTTGGGGGCCATCAGGCCGGTAGGGAAGGGCAGTTGGGGGCCATCAGGCCGGTAAGGAAGGGCAGTTTGGGGCCATCAGGCCGGCAGGGAAGGGCAGTTGGGGGCCATCAGGCCGGTAGGGAAGGGCTGTTGGGGGCCACCAGGCTGGCAGGGGAGGGCAGTTGGGGGCCATCAGGCCGGTAGGGGAGGGCAGTTGGGGGCCACCAGGCTGGCAGGGGAGGGCAGTTGGGGGCCATCAGGCCGGTAAGGAAGGGCAGTTTGGGGCCATCAGGCCGGTAGGGAAGGGCAGTTGGGGGCCATCAGGCCGGCAGGGGAGGGCAGTTGGGGGCCATCAGGCCGGTAAGGAAGGGCAGTTTGGGGCCATCAGGCCGGTAGGGAAGGGCAGTTGGGGGCCATCAGGCCGGTAGGGAAGGGCAGTTTGGGGCCATCAGGCCGGTAGGGAAGGGCAGTTTGGGGCCATCAGGCCGGTAGGGAAGGGCAGTTGGGGACCTTCAGGCCGGCAGGGAAGGGCAGTTGGGGGCCATCAGGCCGGTAGGGAAGGGCAGTTGGGGGCATTCAGGCCGGTAGGGAAGGGCAGTGGGGGCCATCAGGCCGGTAGGGGAGGGCAGTTGGGGGCCATCAGGCCGGTAGGGAAGGGCAGTTGGGGGCCATCAGGCCGGTAGGGGAGGGCAGTTGGGGGCCATCAGGCCGGTAGGGGAGGGCAGTTGGGGGCCATCAGGCCGGTAGGGAAGGGCAGTTGGGGCCATCAGGCCGGTAGGGGAGGGCAGTTGGGGGCCATCAGGCCGGTAGGGGAGGGCAGTTGGGGGCCATCAGGCCGGTAGGGGAGGGCAGTTGGGGGCCATCAGGCTGGTAGGGAAGGGCAGTTGGGGCCATCAGACCGGTAGGGGAGGGCAGTTGGGGCCATCAGGGCGGTAAGGAAGGGCAGTTGGGGCCATCAGGCCGGTAGGGGAGGGCAGTTGGGGCCATCAGGGCGGTAGGGAAGGGCAGTTGGGGCCATCAGGCCGGTAGGGAAGGGCAGTTGGGGGCCATCAGGGCGGTAGGGAAGGGCAGTTGGGGGCCATCAGGCCGGCAGGGGGGGGCAGTTGGGGCCATCAGGCCGGCAGGGAAGGGCAGTTGGGGACCTTCAGGCCGGCAGGGGAGGGCAGTTGGGGCCATCAGGCCGGTAGGGAAGGGCAGTTGGGGGCCATCAGGCCGGTAGGGGAGGGCAGTTGGGGGCCATCAGGCCGGTAGGGAAGGGCAGTTGGGGGCCATCAGGCCGGTAGGGAAGGGCAGTTGGGGGCCATCAGGCCAGTAGGGAAGGGCAGTTGGGGGCCATCAGGCCGGTAGGGAAGGGCAGTTGGGGGCCATCAGGCCGGTAGGGGAGGGCAGTTGGGGGCCATCAGGCCGGTAGGGGAGGGCAGTTGGGGGCCATCAGGCCGGTAGGGGAGGGCAGTTGGGGGCCATCAGGCCGGTAGGGAAGGGCAGTTGGGGGCCATCAGGCCGGTAGGGGAGGGCAGTTGGGGGCCATCAGGCCGGTAGGGAAGGGCAGTTGGGGGCCATCAGGCCGGTAGGGGAGGGCAGTTGGGGGCCATCAGGCCGGCAGGGAAGGGCAGTTGGGGACCTTCAGGCAGGCAGGGGAGGGCAGTTGGGGCCATCAGGCCGATAGGGAAGGGCAGTTGGGGGCCATCAGGGCGGTAGGGAAGGGCAGTTGGGGGCCATCAGGCCGGTAGGGGAGGGCAGATGGGGGCCATCAGGCCGGTAGGGAAGGGCAGTTGGGGGCCATCAGGCCGGTAGGGAAGGGCAGTTGGGGGCCATCAGGCCGGTAGGGGAGGGCAGATGGGGGCCATCAGGCCGGTAGGGGAGGGCAGATGGGGGCCATCAGGCCGGTAGGGGAGGGCAGTTGGGGGCCATCAGGCCGGTAGGGGAGGGCAGTTGGGGGCCATCAGGCCAGCAGGGGAGGGCAGATGGGGACCTTCAGGCCGGCAGGGGAGGGCAGTAGGGGGCCATCAGGCCAGTAGGAGAGGGCAGTTGGGGCCATCAGGCCGGTAGGGGAGGGCAGTTGGGGGCCATCAGGCCGGCAGGGGAGGGCAGTTGGGGGCCATCAGGCCGGCAGGGGAGGGCAGTTGGGGGCCATCAGGTCGGCAGGGGAGGGCAGTTGGGGCCAACAGGCCAGTAGGGGAAGGCAGTTGGGGGCCATCAGGCCGGTAGGAAAGGGCAGTTGGGGACCATCAGGCCGGCAGAGGAGGGCAGTTGGGGCCATCAGGCCGGTAGGGGAGGGCAGTTGGGGGCCATGAGGCCGGCAGTGGAGGCCAACAGGCCAGTAGGGGAAGGCAGTTGGGGGCCATCAGGCCGGTAGGGGAGGGGAGTTGGGGGCCATGAGACCGGCAGGGGAGGGCAGATGGGGCCAACAGGCCAGTAGGGGAGGGCCGTTGGGGGCCATCAGGCCAGTACGGCAGGGTAATTGGCCGGCAGGGGAGGTCAGTTAGGGCCATCAGGCCAGCCAGGGAGCAGTTAGGCAGCGATCAGGACAGCAGGCAGGCAAGCAGTTAGGATCCAGTGGTCCTGGACTGCACAGGGATGGGGTCTAAACTGGCATTCAGACATATCCTGGGAGAGGGGTCCCGGATTGAAGAGGGTGCAGGCCGGACTGAGGGACCCCCACACATGCCCAAATTTTGTTCACCAGGCCTCTAGTATTCATATACTAGATTATTTTTTACATATTTCATTAATTTTTTACAGAGAAGAAGGGAGAAGGATAGAGAGTTAGAAACATTGATGAGAGAAAAACATCGATCAGCTGCCTCCTACACACCCCCTCCTGCACACCCCGTACTTGGGATGTGCCCGCAACCAAAGGACATGCCCTTGACTGGAATCGAACCTGGGACCCTTCAGTCTGCAGGTATATGCTCTATCTACTGAGCCAAACCAGTCAGAGCCATATACTAGATTATTCAACCTTAAAAACAAGGAAATTCTGACACATGCTACAACATAGATGAACCTTGAATACATTATGGTAAGTGAAAAAAGAATGAATACTGAAAGAGTCACTGTTTTGGGGTGTATTTTTTTGTTTGTTTGAGAGAAAGGAAGGGAGAGGGAGAGATAGAAACATGAATGCATGAGAAGAGAAGTATCAATCAGCTGCCTCAGCACATTCCATACTCGGGAATGAGCTTGATGGAAACCCGGGCATGTGCCCTCTGACTAGGAATTAAACCAGTGATCTCCTGGTTTGTGGGTCAGTGCTCAACAACTGGGCCACACCAGCCAGGGGAGAGTCAGTGTTTAATAAGTACAGAATTTCAGTTTTACAAGATGAAAAATATTAAGAAGGTAGATGGTGATGACAGTTGTATAACAATATGAATTTACCTAACAATACTGAACTGTACACATCAAAATGGTTAAAACAGTAAATTTTATGTTATGTATATCTATAATAACCCATAATAATAAAAGCATAATATGCTAATTAGACCAGACGTCATTCCAGGATGAAGCTGGGGCTGCAGCTGTGGCTGCAAGAGAGGGATCCAGGCAGCCGCCCCCAGCTCCGAGGGAGGCATCCAGGCAGATGCAACTGCGAAGGCCTACTCTTGCATGAATTTCATGCATAGGGCCTCTAGTTTTACCATACTTAAGCTAAATAAAAAATCAACCATAAAAAAGTATCATTACAATGGCACCAAAAATATGTTAATATTCACAGATATATTAGACAAAAGATATGAAAGATGTACACACTGCAGACTATATACCATTGGTGAAATTCTTAAAAATCTAAATAAATACAGAGCTCTATGGTGTTCATGGATCAGAAAGTTCAATGCTGCTAAGATGTCAATACTCCCCAAATTAATCTATAGATTCAATATAACCCCAATAAAAATCCCAGTAGGTTTTGTGTTTTGTAGAAATTAATAAATTGATTCTAAAATGCATATGGAAATGCTAAGAACCAAGAACAACTAAAGCAATTTTGAAAAGGAAGACCAATGTTCAAGATCTTACCTTGTATCAACACTTAATATAAATCTACAGTGATTAAGATGAGATAAAGATATTCCAACAGATCAATGGAACAAAACAGAGCCCAGAATTAGATCTACACATATACAGATTCTTAAAAAATCTTTTTTTACTGATTTGAGAGGAAAGGAGAGGGAAAGAGAGAGAAACATCAGTGATGAGAATCACTGATCCACTACCTCCTGCACAGCCCCCACTGGGGACTGAGCCCATAATCCCGCATGTGCCCTGGCTGGGAATCAAACCATGACTTTCTGGTTCATAGGTTGATGCTCAACTGCTGAGGCACACTGGCCAGGCCAGACAATTGAGTTTTGACAAAGGTGCAAAGGCAATTCCATAAAGAGACAAGTCTTTTCAAGAAATGGTGCTGGAAGAACTGGCTCTCCACACATAAGAAACTGAATTTCAATTCATATCTTGCACCGTATGCAAGAATTAGCCCCAAATGGAACAGAGACCTAAAAGCAAAACCCGTAACTATGAAACTTGTAGGAGAAAACACAGGAGCAAACCACAGTGCTTTGGGTTGGGCAAAGGTTTCTTCATCCTCACACTAGAAGCACAATCCATAAAAACCAAACAAGTTCATAAATTATAATTCATTAAAATTTAAAAGTTCTGCTCTTCAAAAAGCACTGTTAAGAGGATTAAAATGTAAGCCAGAGATTGGAAGAAAATATTTGCAAATCACATACCCGATAAAAAAGGCTTGTATTCAGAACATATAAAGAGTTCTCAAACTCAATATGGAAAAAAACAAAACCCATTCAATTAAAAAATGGGCAAACAGCCCTAACCGGCTTGGCTCAGTGGATAGAGCGTCAACCTGCGGACTAAAGTCCCGGATTCGATTTTGGCCAAGGGCACATGCCTGGGTTGTGGCTCGCTCCCCAGTGGGGGGTGTGCAGGAGGCAGCCGATCAATGATTCTGTCTCATCACTGATGTTTCTATCTCTCTCTCCTTCTCTCTTCCTCTCTGAAATCAATAAAGAAATATATTTTAAAATGGGCAAACAATTTGAAGACATAGCACCAAAGATATATAGATGATGAATAAGAACATGAAAAATGTTCAATGACATTAGTCATTAGGAAAATGCAAATTAAAACCACAATGAGATACAACTACAGACCTATTAGAATGTCTCAGATTAGAGACCAAGTGTTGACAAAAAAGTGGATAAACTAACTTTCATAGACAACTGGTGGGTATGTAAAATAGTACAAGCACTTTGGAAACAGTCTGGCAGTTTCCATCATATGATCCAACCATCCTAAGAATGTACTCAAGAGAAATAAAAAGCATCTGTCCATACAAAGACTTCAACAAATGCTTGTAGTTTTATTTGTACAGGAAAACCTCAATCCTCAATATAACAGGTTAATTTGGGCAAGGAGATGTTAAAACTGAAAGTCCTTCTATATATATAAAAGACTAAGTGACCATCCCACCGGGAGGTATGACGTGCACAGACCACCAGGGGGCAGATGCTCAACAGAGGAGCTGCCTAGCTGCGGTGACTTGCCAGCTGCAGTTCTTGGATTTCACACCCAGAACGAGAGAGAAGGGAGCCTGATTCCAGGGTACATTACCCAAGAACTTCCCTCATGTAATCTAGGATCCCTCGGGATAGCAGAGAGCCCGTTTCAGCTCAATCCCCACAGGCCAGGCCAGAGAACCCACCTGCCAGAGGGACCCTGCTTACTCCACAGATGCCCTTCAAGCCCCGGCGCCGCCCCAGGTGCAGCTGGCTGGGGAGAGACCGAGGAAGGTTGGCTCCAGGGTGTGTCCGGCCAGTCTTGCCCAGACCCACCCCACTAGCCACCTTCTAATTAATTTCCTTTCGATGTGCACGAATCCGTGCACCGGGCCTCTAGTTATATAATAAAGTAGATTTTCTGAATGCGTATGTTAAAAAATTGACAAATTAGTTTATCACATTTTACTTATAGAAACATGTTGTGCAATTAAAATTAAATATGTATGAAAAGTAATTTTAAATGTATATTGAAAAGATCTTGTAAATATGTGCATTCACCAGTCACCACAAGTAAACAAATGCACATGGCTGGGGAGTGGCTCAGTGCACACCTGGACACAGGGTGGTCATCTGAGTATCTGGTGGCTGGCAGCCAGTAATATTGCTACAGAGCCTGGCTGTGTGGCTCAGAAGTTAAGCGATGACCTATGAACCAGAAGGTCACAGTTCGATATCCGGTCAAAGGCACATCCGGTCAAAGGCACATGCCTAGGTTGCAGGCTCAATCCCAAATGGGGCTGTGTACAAGGCAGCCAATCAATGATTATCTCTCATCATTGATATTCCTATCTCTCTCTCCCTCTACATTCCTCTCTGAAATCAAATAAAAGTATGTTTAAAAGCAACAAAAAAAATTAAAAAAAAAAACTACTACACAGCCCTGGCCAGTGTGGCTCCGTTGTTAGAGTATTGGCCCATACACTGAAGGATCATGGGTTCGAATCCCAGCAAGGGCACGTACTTGGGCTGCAGGCTGTATCCCCAGACCCAGTTGGGGCATGTGCAGGAGGCAACCAATCGATGTGTCTCTCTCACATTGAGGTTTCTTTCTCTCTTTCTCTCTCTCCCACTTCCTCTAAAAAACATTAATGGGAAAAATATCCTCGGGTGAGGATTAGCAAGAAAAAAAAGAAAACTGCGGCATAAAATCAGACCATGCGATAATAGAACCAATAACAGTACAAAATGCTGTGCAATCACATGCCAGTCATTCACTATATGAGCAGTGACTCTTGGATTTAAATATGTAGATTACAGTTATAGATATGTAATATTTATTTATGCCGGCGAAATTACTCATGTTTTTCCAACATATGGCTTATTCCCTAAAATGTGTTTGAAAGTGAATATTAATAACAAAAAACGCCCTGTTAATTATAAGCAAATCTAAGTTAAAAGCATTTTAAAATTAACAGGATGTTAATTTTCATGTGATATATGGACCAGAAATTTTGTCCATTAAATCGAGGTCCAAAAAATCGAGGGTTTGGTGTAATAAACAAAAACTGAAAACAGCCCATTGATATGAGAATGAATAAACAGACGGTGGTGTAAACGTACGATGGAATCCTACTCAGCAATGAAAAGGAATGTGCTATTGATATTCAAAACAATGTGGATGAATCTCAAAATCATCACGGTGAGTGAAAAAAAGCCAGGCAAAAAAGGAGCTCATGCTGTATGGTTCCAGTTACATAAAATTCTAGGTACTGTCAACTAATGTATAATGACAGAAAGCAAACCAGCCTGTTTCCTGGGGAAGGGGGATGGCAAAGGAGGGGTGGGATGGAAGAATTATAAAACTTTTGGGAGTTCGGGAATAATTGATATGATCATTATCCTGATTGTGGTGTGGTTTCACAAATATATACATATCTTAAAACATTAAATTATGTTTTAAATATGTTCCCCTTATCTTATGTCATTATACCGCAATAAAACTAGTATTAAAAACAAATAAAAAAGCACTTCATGTTCCAGAATAAAGCATACGGCAGGGGGATAATTGTGAGCTTATGGGCCAGAGTAAAAGGTCTGGAAGCACTGGACCCTCCTCCCCAACATCTGCCAACCAGAGCTCCTGGGGAGGGGGTACCAGCCTGGCAAAGCAGGGTCTGAGCCCTCAACACTCAAGACATTGGGGAGCCGCATGCTCAGTCGTTGAGCACTGACCTATGGACCAGGAGGTCACTGTTCAATTCCGGTCAGGGCACATGCCCAGAACACGGAATCTATCCCCTGTGTGGGGTGTGCAGCCAATCAATGATTCCCTCTCGTTACTGATGTTTCTATTTCTTTCTCCTCCCTTCCTTTCCAAAATCAATAAAATAAAATAAAAAAAAGACATTGTGGTGAAAGGCATGGCTCACCACACAGAAAAAGGAAACTGAAACCCAAAGGTGTTATCTTTTCCCAGGACGTTATATAGCTCATAAGTAATCTAAACCCAGATCTGGCAAAACCCTCCTCCTCATCTTCATCTACCACAAATTCAAAAAAGGGGACTTGAAATAAGTGAATATGTGTGCTTATGTGTACATGTTTAGAACAATTTTTGTTGTTGTTAATCCTCACCCCAGGATATTTTCCCATTGATTTGGGGGGGGGGGGGGGGCGCCAGAGGAAGGGAGGGAGAGAGCAACATCGATGTGAGAAAGACACATAGATTGATTGCCTCCCCCTGGAGACCTGAACAGGGCCAAGGATCCAGCCTACAATTCAGGCACATGCCCTTGATTGGAATCGAACCCGGGACCCTTCAGACACTCTATCCACTAAGCCAAACCAGCTGGGCTAGAACAGACAATCTTATGCACTGAAGCCAGAGAGACAGAACCTCTCTGACTATCCCAGAAGAACCAGGCACCCTGGACACAGCACCTGAGGTTCAGGCACATGAGTATTTGGGGTGGCAGTGAGACAGGCAGGCGTGGGGTGAAGCTGACAGACAGGTCTGGGTTTGATTGAGGAGCAGGCTAACCGGCTCCTCCAGCACAGTCCAGGGGTGCCTACCTAGGAAGTCACCACCACTCCTGCTCAACAATTTCTACCCTGTCTGCTAAAGACAGGGGCCTGGGGGCCATGTGACTTAGAGCCACACCTCAGGCTAGGGCTGGTCCCAGTCAAAGGCCTCGAAGCAAGCCGCAATTCTGCATACCATCTCCCAGTCCCCAAGGACTAGAGAAGCAAAAACCCAGGCAGTACCGGATAAGTGAGGGGCCCCTCTGGGCCAGGAATGAGAAGGCCTGACACCTGGGCCATGAAGGAATCAACCAAGTCAAATCTAGCCTGACCCCTGCAAACCCCACCTCTAGGCTGGTCTAGGAGCTGGCTTCAGCTGGTACCCATGATGCCACAGCTGACCTTCTGTCTACCGCCACAGGCTAGGGCTGAGGTCTGGGCCACAAAGGATGCCCAGAGTCCAATGGTGTAGATATCCTGTCCTCTCCCACCCCTTTCAGGCCTGGGTCCTCTCAGGAGACAGGCAGCCTACCTAGTAGCTCTCCACCCTTCTGCCCACTATTCATCCTTGGCTCTGGGCCCTCCACATTAATCAACTGTGACAAGAAGGTGTGGCGGGAGCAGGTCAGGCTCGTGCCCAAGTCACTGGCTGCCACACAAGATAAGGTCCTGTTAACACAATGCTGCCCTCTTCCCTTTTCCAGAATGTGTTGTAAGGACTTGTGGCAACAACCTATTGCACCATCCCAGCCACGGCATGGAGGCACCCCTATCTCCAAAGGTAGACAAGTGGACGGATGACAGCCCCCTCTGCAACCTCAGCCTGTGGCTACCCCTCTCTTCCTTCTGCCCGGGGCCTGGCAGCCACCCAGTCTCACCTCCAGTCTAGACTCTAAGGAAATGCCCCATCACTCTAGCTGGCATACAAGGTACTGGGGGGCGGAGTTCCGCCTCGCTGCTGAAAACTGCGCTGCTTCCTCGCTCCCCAGG
The DNA here is from genome assembly GCA_027563665.1 of Antrozous pallidus. Classification (NCBI taxonomy): domain Eukaryota; kingdom Metazoa; phylum Chordata; class Mammalia; order Chiroptera; family Vespertilionidae; genus Antrozous; species Antrozous pallidus. The sequence goes on along the minus strand of CM050514.1, from coordinate 56,133,947 downwards.
GTTAATTAAACACGGGGCAGTAAACAAGGGCAGTTTGGAGAGCACCCTCACCTGAGGCAACCGCGGTATCCCGGCTTCCACACACACCGATTCCAGGGGAGGGCAGAAATGGGCTTCCTTACCTCCTGCTGCCTCTCTGCAGACACTGCTTTGATGGTGTCCAGACTGGGGTGGCAGGAGAGGGTCCAGCTCTCAGGCGGTCGCTTCCAACGCTCCCTGGGTTCACAGCGCTCTTCCGCTCCCCACTCCTCAAACCCCTACATCTTGCGCTCCCTTCAGCCCCCGGAGCGACCCTGGTACTGGGCAGCCCGCCTGTGGTTTACCACCTCCTCCTCCGCCGGCGCCTCCGGGTCCTGAGCCCCTCGGGGGGCCCCTCTCCCTCCTGGGACCCCTTCCCGTCCAGGTATGTTTCCTGGACAGCCCACACCACCTGTCCCTCCTGCACCCCGGGAAGCCAATTTGCTTCCTGCACCCCCAGGCGCCCCTCTCCCTCAGGGCCCTGGGGCCCCACAGGCCGTGCCCTCCCCACCAGCTCGAGTATGTCTCTGCGAGTCCGGGTCTCTCCCAGAACCACCGCCTCCCGTCCGAGGTGCCCGCAGCTCTCCCAGTACTGCCCGCCCTGCTCCCCAGAACTTTCAAGCCCCTTCCCGCACTCCCAGGGGCGGTCCCCGAATTCGGACAGCGGCAGCGGCCGGCGTGGGCTCCCCTCCCCCCGCTCCTGCACCCCGGAAAGGGCCTCCCCACGCTCCTGCACCGCGGGGCTGCCTTCCCCCTTCTCCTGGTGCTGCTTGCGGGCCCCCAGCCCCTCCTCTTGCACCCCAGGCCAGCTCCCAGAGCCCGTCCACTGCGACGGGCGCCTCCAGTCCGCGCCGTCCGGCGTCCCCCACACCACCCCCGGGCTGGGCTCCCGGCCGCGGCCGCCCCGCTCCTGCACCCACGGGCCCACGCCGCCCTCCTCCTGCACCGCCGGACCCACGCCCCCCTGCTCCTCCACGCCGAGCTTCAGCCCGCGGAGCTGCTGCGGCCCCCAGCTGAGCACCCCGACCCGCTGCGGCCGCTGCTCGGGCAGCGCGGGACTCAGTCCGCCCCGCTCCTCCTCCGCGCCCTGCTGGGGGTCCCCCGCCCGCGCCGCCCAGCGCACTCGCTTGCCCCCCAGAGGCCGCGCGGTCCCGCCTCTCCAGATGGTGCTGCCCCGGGCGCTCGCTCAGGCCGCCCCCCGCCCGCTCCTTCCGCCCCGTCCCCCGGGAGGGGGCTGCGGAGTCGCGTCCCTCCGACTGCGCGGTCGACCCCACGTCCCCGGCACGTCTCCCGCCCTCCCCTCCGGGCGTCGACGTTCGCCCAATGGGCGCCGAGCCCGGCTCCGGCCCCCGCAGGTGCTGCGGCCCCCCGCGCGCCGGCCCGCGAGCCTAGAGCGCGCGCCCTCCCTCCTGCCCGAGTCCCCGGAGCCAGCCTGCGCCTGCGCTGCCGAGGGCGGGGCGGGGGGCGGGGCCCAGCACGCCCTCTTAAAGGGCCAGGTTCCGCTTGCTCCTCCCCCTACCCTCTCTCCCGGCCTCCCTCTCTCTCCTTTCTTCTTTCGCTCCTCCTTCCTCCTTCAGGCTACGTTTGCACCTTGTAATGATGCCACAAAGAGGAAGGAGAGGTGAAGCATTAGGTCAGGAGTCACTACTGGGAAGGTGTGGTCAACCACACCCAATGGAGGAGCACTGAAATGGGAGCCTTGCATTGGAAGTAGCAGTGCAGTTGTGCTGATTTACCATGTGACCGTGTAAAAAAAGTCACTGCCATCTGGCCTCAGCTGCTTCGTTTCTAAAATGAGGAGGATGGATTGGAAAGTTTACCAGGGCATAATCGAATGCGTGTTTGACTGCAGAGAAAGATTCTAGTCCTAATAGGTAAAATGGAGTCCAGAGTCCTGGGGAACCTAGGCCAATCCCATCCTTTCCTAACAGAGGGCAGAGAGTACTTGAAGGGTATTTCAATAGGGAGAGCTCTCTCAGGCATGTGACACTTTCTGCAGAAAGAGCCCCAAGCAAAAAAAAAAGGGGGGGGGGAGGGGACCTTTCTCCTGTCAGGGTCCTTTTAGGGGTAACCATGAGGACGAAAGTGGTAAAGAATTATAAACGTATTAGGTCATCTGTAAACAGATGGGCTGAGCCCTAAAATGGTACCAGCACCCAGGGATGGGGACTCAGAGAATGTAAAGGGCTCTAGATGCGCTTTTTGTGCGAGGCATTCTCTGGGCCCCTATGGCCCTCTTCTCCCTGTACCAACAGAGGAGGAGAGAATGTAGAGCTCCTCCTCCCAGTGACAGTGCAGCCCAAAGACCCAGTACCGAGTCCAACTGGAGGCAGCCTTGGGGTGTGCCGTTTAGAACCCAGAGGTTTAGGGCCAGTTGGCCATTCTACTGACTGCACCTCATTATAAAATCCTAGCTAATAGAGAGGGAATATACAAATTGACCATCACACCATCACAAAGATGGCTGCACCTACAGCAGAGGCTGAATTCCCATAACGAGGCTTAAGGAGCAATCAGCAGGGACCTGAGCCTGCACCCTCCCCCCCACCCAGTGGGGCTTGACCGGGGACCTCAGGCTGCACCCCTTGCCCCAGTTTCAGGCCACGCCCCCCACCCAGCAGAGCTTGACGGGGAACCTCAGGTCATGCCCACACACACCTGGCAGGGCTTGACCAGGTTGGAGCCAGCTGGGTCTGGATCTCGCCCGGGGGGAGGGGGGGGGCGCTGGCTGGGTCTGGGTCTCCTGTGATTTTGAGGTGGAGACTTGACTCTGGGTTCCCCAGACTCTGACATGAAGAAGATTTTCATATACATTTTACTAATTTTCTTTCATCTCTGACACTTCTATTATAGAGAAAGGGCAATTAGCAATATTAAAATACTTCATCTAATTAATCCCCTTTTAATGTGCATGAATTTCGTGCACTGGGCCACTAGTGGGTATAATAATGAAATAGCTTCAGGAAGAAGTGTCCCCAAAATCGGACATCAGAGAACTGTGTGAGGTGGTTCTTTCTGCACTCCCATTGTCTGGCATTGGGCCCAAGGGCCCTGGCCAGAGGGCAGTAGGGCAATGAGAAGGGGATGGGTTCCCGACATCCCTGGGAGCAGCAGGGGAGGGAGGCTACATTGGGTGGAGTTGTGTCCAGACTCCTATGATGGGGGACCAGGTGGGGTGGATTTGAATCACTGCTTCTTACCCTGTGAGGTGGGCAGCACAACTTTCTACTAAATCATTTCATAGCAGTGTATATAACAGCTGTCCTTCCCCATGGAGGCAGGGCTGGTGAGCAGGAGCTGAAAGCACCCTACCTGGGCCAAGAGAGGCTCTAGGACAGACAGGACTCCTGACCCACCTATGGGCACAGGAAGGCTCAAGTGTTCCCTTTGCTAAAACCGGTTTGGCTCAGTGGATAGAGCGTCAGCCTGCCGACTGAAAGGTCCTAGGTTCGATTCCGGTCAAGGCATGTACCTTGGCTGCGGGCACATCCCCAGTAGGCAGTGTGTAAGAGGCAGCTGATCGATGTTTCTCTCTCATCGATGTTTCTGACTTTCTCTCTCCCTTCCTATCTGTAAAAAATCAATTAAAAAATATACTAAAAATAAATAAATAAATAATAAAGTCTTCCCCCTTGTTGCCTGACCTTAGGGAAAAAAAAGTCACGGGAAAGGAATCTGAGGATGTGTCCTCTCCCCAACCTACCTCACACTAACCTCAGTAATGACAATTGCTGAAGTTTTTGGACCCTTCCTATTGGTAAGGTCCTGTCCTTGGCATTTATTTACTTCCACCCCCCACCACACCCCAAGGAGGTACACATTATCATCCCCATTTTACAGATGGCAGAACTGAGGCTCTACAATGTAAATATCTGTGTTTTCCGACGGTCTTAGGCGACCCACAGATTGAGAACTGTTGCTGTAGAGCCTAAGACCGTCAGAAAACACAGATATTTACATTACGATTCATTAACAGTAGCAACATTACAGTTATGAAGTAGCAACGAAAATAATTTTATGGTTGGGGGTCACCACAACATGAGGAACTGTATTAAAGGGCCACGGCATTAGAAAGATTGAGAACCCCTGCTCTACATGGTTAAGTACTGAAACTTGCTCAGGATCATACAGCTGGCTATAGTGAAGCCAGGATTCAAATCCTATTTTCTGACTCACAAGTCTGCTCCGGGCCACTGAGGCACAACAAAGCAATGCCAGACCCAGGAGCTTCATTTGTTGCGAGATTTTTAGGGGTCAGTAGATGCAAACAACTGACCTGGAGCACGCTTCTCTGCCAGTAAATCAAGCTCCAAATCAAACAAAGCAGGGGATCTAAGCACCTGCTCCTGGTGGATCCTGTTTGGCGATTCATTGGGGAGCGCAGGGCCCCGTTCTCCCACCTCTCCACCAGTTGCCCTCAAGAGCCAGATCCATGCCTCTGACATCCTTAGTGCAGGGTTTTCTGTTGCTTTAGGCTCAAAGAAAAGAGGCCTCCTGCTCTCTTCCCCTATTCGGCCTAGTCCTAACCCCTGGACTGTCCTCACCTACCACCGTGTTGAACACGAACTTTGCTGGGAGTTGTCTCTGAGGCTGTCTTCTCTGCACTGTTCTGTGACTCCCGTACTAGTAGCCAGGGAGACAGCTAGGTACACTGTTCTCCCTCCCCCCCATCCCCCCCCAACCCCCACCCCTGCCCCTCTCGGGGAGCTGACAGCATAATGGAGGAGAGAAGACAGTTTAGAAGCACAAGGCTCAGGAGATAGGGAGGTGCTGTAGGGATAACTACAAGCCTCTAACATGCGGGTGCTAATCGCCTCCCAGATTCGGAGCTGAAGGAGAGCTGCCCACAGCAGAGTGACTCTGCAGAGAAGAGGGCTTGTCGGGTCTAGTTCAAAGTGGAGGCTCCTGATAGTGCCCTTAAGAATCTCCTCTGAGAGATGATCACACTGCGGGCAAGGCAAGGAGGGCAGTTCAGGGGTGGTGATGCAGCCTGACTCAGACCTGCAAGCAGGTGCTCAGCCAAGAATGGTGGAGGCTGCTGAGGGCTGGGCTGGAGGCTTTTTTGTTCTGTTTTGTTTTCTAAAATAGAACCATGTTTTTTAAACGACTGTTGCAATGTATTAGTAGGAGAGGAACGGAATTTAGTGGGTTTTGACTGGCTTATTTTTTTCATGGGAGAGGACACAAATGGAATAGAAAATACCAGAATGTAATTTCTTGAACTTTTTATTGAAGTATACATCCAGAGAAGTGCAAAAACATGCACATTTTACCAAGTGAATATACCCAGCACCCAAATCAAGAAACAGAACCAGCTTCTAAAATTTCCCCCAATTGCAAATTTTAAAAGAAATTTTTTATTATATTCATCTGCTAGCATGCCCTTTGTGGGGGAGAAACAAACTTTCCTCTACTCCCAAAGTTCTTCTGGTTGGTCTAATAATCAAATAAACATGAAACAAATTAGCAAAAGAAAATAACCAAATTTAATATATACAAATGTATGGGAGCTCACATGCATGAGTCAGAAACCTCACATGCATGAGAGGTTCAGAAACAGAAAAGGGGATTGCGGTATATTAGCCATCCTAAGCTAGGGATGAGAGAAAGCACCTTAGAGGCTTTCCCTGAAGGTAAAATTTCTCTTGACCCTGAAGATAAAATTGCCATTAGCTCAAAGTAATATACATATAACTGAGGTACAACCAGGGGTGGCTTATTCCTAACCCTCGCACATTCATATTCATGATTTTAAAATTCCAACAACCTTCTCTGCCCTCTCCCCTGTCCCTTGCCAGCCCCCACACAATGACAGGGATTTTTGTCTGGGAACAGAATGACACAGGCGCTTAGAACAATGCCTAGCAAGGAGTAGGTGCCAACAATGTCTGTTGAATGAGAGTGCATTTCAGGTAGTAGAGGTGTTGTTTTGTGACATTTTTGTTTCGTTGTGTATACACATGTGCACTTTACATTGAAAACAAAATCTATTTCTTTCTCTAGGTCACAGCCAATAGCTTCGGAAAGCCACCGCTCCAGCTTGAGAAACTTATGGCGGCTGCGATTCAGGCCAGAGCAGAACAATATGCTAATGAGATCCATGCTTCTCAAACTTCAGTGTGGGACCGAATGACCCACTGAAATGCAGACTCTGATTCAGCAAATTGGGAAAGGTATGCTGGGATTTCTGATTTGAGTAGCAAGCCCTTTGGACCCAGAGATTCTCAGTAATGCTGCACATAAGAATCACATGAGACAATTTTAAAAACACTGATGCCCAGACCCCGCCCTGGAACAATTAAATTGGAATCCCTGGGGTGGGGCTCAGCATCCTGTTTTTATTTATTTATTTTTAAAATGTATTTTATTGATTTTTTACAGAGCGGAAGGGAGAGAGATAGAAAGTCAGAAACATCGATGAGAGAGAGACATCGATCAGCTGCCTCTATGCACGTCCCCTACTGGGGATGTGCCCGCAGCCAGGGTACATGCCCTTGCCAGAATCGAACCTGGGACCCTTCAGTCTGCAGTCCAACGCTCTATCCACTGAGCCAAACTGGTCTTGGCTCAGCATCCTGTTTTTAAAAGTTCCCCTAGTGTCTACCAATGCCTGAGGCAGGAGAGAAGTGAGGCATTGGATCCGGACTGATATCGGAGCAGACAATCTGTTTTGACAAAGGGCAAAGATTTCTGAGTCAGGCAGGGACCATTTGCCTCTTCCTGGAAGTAAAGGGAGGGGTATCTGAAGGAATTCTTGGGCATGAGACTGTTTGCTAACCCAGGCCTTGTTTTCCTAGGACCAAGAACAAACACTACCTCACTCTATCCAGCAAGTCAGAACTCCCCCCAGTCTGCTTTGGAGACCAGGCTCACATGCCCCCAAGCAATTCAGACAGTTTCAAAACCTTACTAGGGCTCCTACGTGTCTGCCCCCTCTGTCCAGCTTGAGATAAAGGGCCAACTGAGCCAAGAGATTACAAACCCTGGACCAGCATGGGGCTGATGGGAAAGGAATGCCATAGTCCTGGGTTCTGGCGCCCCCTGGCAGACACTTTAGCATTGACATTGTTAACCAATAAATAGGTATTCATCTATCCTGAGTCCAGTCAGTGTCTGGCAAATCATGTAAGCCATGGCCCAATATGCATAATTCAGAAACTGCTTGGGGGTGGGAGAGAGACCAGATAGCATATGAAGAACTGGCTTTTATTCACCTACTCCTGAAATTGGGCTTCTCTTGGAACTCACTGTATTAAGTTCAGAAATGAGAAGCCCTCAGGGCTTACCTTTAAATGGTGAGGTGTTTTTTATTCTTTTTTTCACTTTTGTACCTCCTTGCTATTTTCTCTTCTTCCTGAGTATTTTATTATTTTGGGGCTATGTTTTTATGAAATAAATCTTTATTGTTCAGATTATTACATTTGTTCCTCTTTTCCCCCCCCTATAGCTCCCCTCTACCCTCTACCTGATTCCTACCTTACCCTCTGCCCTTACCCTCCCCGCACTGTCCTCATCTATAGGTGTACAATTTTTGTCAGTCTCTTGCCGCACCCCCCACACTCCTATCCCCTTGAGAATTGTCAGTCCAGTCCCTTTCTATGCCCCTGATTCTATTACATTCACCAGTTTATTCTATTCATCAGATTTTTTATTCACTTGATTTCTAGATTCACTTATTGATAGATATGTATTTGTTGTTCATAATTTTTATCTTTACTTTTCTTTTTCCTCTTCTAAAAGAATACCTTTCAGCATTTCATATAATACTGGTTTGGTGTTGATGAACTCCTTTAACTTTTTCTTATCTGTGAAGCACTTTATCTGACCTTCAATTCTGCATGATAGCTTTGCTGGGTAGAGTAATCTTGGTTGTAGGTTCTTGCTATTCATCACTTTGAATATTTCTTGCCACTCCCATAGCTTCTGTTGAGAAATCAGCTGACAATCGTATGGGTGCTCCCTTGTAGGTAACTGTTTTTCTCCTGCTGCTTTTAATATTCTCTATCTTTTGCTCTTGGCATTTTAATTATGATGTATCTTGGTGTGGTCCTCTTTGGATTCCTTTTGTTCAGGGTTCTGGGTGCTTCCTGTACTTGTAAGTCTATTTCTTTCACCAGTGGGGTAAGGTTTCAGTCATTCTTTTTTTTTTAATATATTAATATATTTCTTTATTGATTTAATAGAAGAAGGGAGAGAGAGAGAGAGAGAAACATCAATGATGAGAGAGCATCATTGATTGGCTGCTTCCTGCACAGACCCTACTGGGGATCAAGCGTATATGTGCCCTTGCCAGAATTGAACCTGGAACCCTTCAGTCCATAGGCCAATGCTCTGTCCACTGAGCCAAACCCGCTAGGGCTTGGTCATTATTTCTTCAAATAGGTGTTCAGTATCTTGCTCTCTTTCTTCTTCTGACACCCCCATAATTTGAATGTTGGTATGCTTGAGGTTGTCCCGAGGCTCCTTACACTATCTTCAAATTTTTGGATTCTTTTTGCTTTTTGCTTTTTTGGTTGAATGTATTTTGCTTCTTTGTATTTCAAATATTTGACTTGATCCTTGCAGTCCTCTAGTCTGCTGTTAGGTGTCTGTATAATATTTTTTAATTTAGTCAGTATATGCTTAATTTCTAGTTGGTCCTTTTTCACATCTTCGAGGGACTCACTAAATTTATCAGTCTTTTCTAGGAAATTCTTGAAAAATCTTATAACCATGGTTTTTTGAACTCTACATCCAGTCATTTGCTTTCCTCCATTTCTTTCATTTGTGATCTGTTTCTTTGTCTCTGCATTTTGGCTGCTTCCTTGAGTTGATAGAGTAGCTTTGTGTGTTAGGTGTCCTATAGGGCCCAGTGGCTCAGCCTCCCAAGTTACCTGAGGTGGACACTCTTGGTGCACCCCTTTGTGGCTGTGTGCACAGTCTTGTTGTAGTTAAGTCTTGATTGTTGTTGATATCACTGAGAGGAATTGACCTCCAGGCCAATTGGCTGTGAGGATCAGCTGTTTCTATGCTGGGAGAACTTCTGTGCTAGAGACACCCTTATGAGACAAGACTTGCAAAACTGCAAAAGCCGCTGTGCTCAGCTTGGATGGGGCAGAGCAGACAGCCTTGGCTTCCTGTCAGCCCTGCCCTAATAGGCCCCTGTGTCCCAGTGTCCCATGGTAATCACTGTAAACACCTCTGAGTGTTTCACCCACTGCCAGACAGTCCAGTTTCTCCCCAAATGAGTTTGGGTTCCCAATGTCTCACCTGGAACTAGAGTTCAGTGCAGTCAGGAGCTTCCGTTTCCCTTCCGCTTGAGAAAGCTAGCAGCACACTCAGCAGTCAGTCCTCTCTGTGCCCTTTGAAGCTCCCCTGAGTCTCAGTGTGTTTTTCTCTTTTCCTGAGAGTTCCGATTCCATCCCAAGGGTCTCACCCAGAATTGGAGTTCAGCACAGTTGGAAACTTCCATTTACACCCTCAGCTGGCAGTCCTCTCCACGCACATTCGTGTCCATACCTCAGCCTTTGGTAGCTCCTCTGAGTCTCAATGTACTTTTCTCTTTCCTTCTACCCTGTTTCCCTGAAAGTAAGACATCCCCCCAAAATAAGACCTACTTCCAGTTTTGCCTCTCGCTGTAATATAAGGCATTCTCCAAAAATAAGACCTCCCTGATAACATTTTTATTCTTGAAACTGAAAAAGCCTGGGCCACACAAGCAGCTATAAGGAAGTGGGTCAATTTAATGTTGCTGCTTGTTATGCAAGGAAGCCAAAGAGGTCTGCTAGTCTGGGATGCAGCCAGCACTCAACGCACTAAAGACATGAAGAAATTTCTTCACAAAAGAAAAATAGATCAAATAATGATTCCCTCAGGAATGATGGCCTATCTCCAGACTCTTGATATTGCAAGAAACAAGCTATTCAAGGACAATTTGCACCTGGAAATTAACAACTACATTAAAAATAGAATGGAGAGAAATCAGCGTGAAAACTTTGTGAAATCTAAACTGCAAGAGGTTGTGACTTGGGTGAAGAATTCATGGGAGAAAATCACTGACAGTTGCATTGCAAATGTACTACGAGCAGGCTACCTTGACAAGAAGTACTCATTTAAGGACAGTGCTATTGGTAAACATGAGCGATTTGGTCCATTGATTCTGAAAGAAATGGAGTCACAAGAAATTCACCAGGAAATTCAGGGTTTGTATTGTTATGATGATGTTTCAGAAGATAATGACATAACTATCATTGAATAAATCTTACTTTGTGTTCATACCGGTAAATATCAGTATCAGTAAATGTACCATAGATCGTTGTACATGGAAATAATGGTAGTAACAAGAAATTCCTGCCGAAACCGGTTTGGCTCAGTGGATAGAGCGTCAGCCTGCGGACTGAAGGGTCCTAGGTTTGATTCCGGACTAGGGCATGTACCTTGGCTGTGGGCACATCCCTAGCATGGGGTGTGCAAGAGGCAGCTGATCGCTGTTTCTCTCTCATTGATGTTTCTGACTTTCTATCCCTCTCCCTTCCTCTCTGTGAAAAATCAATAAAATATATTTTTAAAAAAAGAAATTATTGATACCATAGGATTCACAGTTTGTCTGGTTATGCTGGTTTGTGATGACAACTACTACCGTACCATATATAGGTAATAAATTTCCTTTTTGTTTGTTTGTTTATTTAACACTAAATGTGCACCATATTCTTCTTCGTGGAAAAATAAGACATCCCCTGAAAATAAGACCTAGAGCATCTTTGGGAGCAAAAATTAATATAAGACACTGTCTTATTTTCGGGAAAACAGGGTAGTTGTAGAATTTCCACCCAGCCAGCTTTCCTGTGGTTCTGGATGGTGTCCATTTTGTCTTTTAGTTGTAGCTTTGAAATTGTTGTTCAAGGCAGGAGTTTAGGTGTTTACCTATGCTTTCATCTTGGTTTCCTGAGGCTATTTTAAATGGAATTGTTAATTTCCTATCAGATTGATCTTTGCTAGTGTATAGCAGTACAACTGATTTTTTGTGTGTTGATTTTGTAACTTGTGCTTTTTCTAAATTCTTTGTTTTTATGTGTAAACTAGAGGCCCAGTGCACAAAATTTGTGCACGGTGGGGGGTCCCCCCTAAGCCTGGCCTGTGGCCTCTCACAGTCTGGGATCCCCACAATAGATCACACAAAGAGGTAGGCCCCACCCACCTGGCCAGGGCTTCATATGATAGATTGCTCCAAAGAGGTAGGCCCTGCCCTCCCAGCCTTGGCTCCATGATTGACTGCCGTGCAGAGGGTGGCCTGGGCCTCCCTCTTTGAGGTGATTGATCATGGAGCCCCCCCTCCCCCCATCGATTGCCTCATAGAGGGTGGCCTGAGCCTTCCTCTGTGGGGCAATTGTGGGGTGATGGCAGAGGTCCCCTCGACTAGTTGCATCAAACCCACCTTGGCTGGCCTGATGTCAATGCATGTCATAGCATGGTCATCTGGAAGGTCATTCAGACAGTCATTCTGCTGTTCTGTCGTTCAGTCAATTTGCATATTATATATGCTTTTATTATTACAGATTCATTTTTCTACATGTAAGATCATGTCATCTGTGACCAGATACTTTTACTTCTTTTTCTATTTGGGTACCTTTTGTCAATCCTCACCCGAGGACATTTTTCCATTGATTTTTCAGAGATAATGGAAAGGAGAGGGAGAGACAGAGAGAGAAACATCAGTGTGAGACAGACACATTGATTCATTGCCTTTGAGCCCATCCCAACCAGGGCCAGGGATCAAGCCTGCAACTAAGGTACATGCCTTTGACCAGAATCAAACCCAGGACCCTTCAGTCTGCAGCCAACACTCTATCCAAACCAGAGAGGGCTACTTATTTTTCAATTTGGGTGCCTTTTGCTTCTTTTTCTTGCCTAATTGATCTGTCTAGAACTTGCAGCACTAGGTTGAATAGAAGTGGCAAAAGTAAGCATCCTTTCCTTGTTCCTGATCTTAGATCAAAAGCTTTCTCTTTCTTTTCTTTTTTTTTTTGTTAATTTTTTTATTCTTTAAAGTATTACAAATGGTAATACATATGTTTCCTTTTTTTCCCTCCCATTGACCTCCTCCCAGCCTCCCCCACTCCCCAGCACATGCCCTCACCTGCCACCCCCCAGTGTCTTGTATCCTTATTGGTATGCTTATATGCCTCCATAAAAGTCCTTCAGTTGATCTCTTACAGCCCCCGCCCCCACCCTCCCCTATCTTCCCATTGTAGTTTGACAGTCTGTTCAATGCTTCTTTGCCTCTGTATCAACCTTTTCCCCCCATTTCTTTTATTAAAAAAAAAAAATCTTGCATCTGCATACTGGAAATAAATATAAAAGAACAAAAAAAATATTCGAGTCTCAGTTTCAACGTCCAACAGTTCTGAGTCCCAGTTTCAATGTCAAATGGTTCCTTATGTGTACATGTCAGCAATGGTATCTGGATGGTGGGCATATGGTGGCAATGCGGGTTCCACCCTCTCTGGTTTGGACCTGGACCGCCTGCAGCGACGCACAGCTGCTGACTGCTAGCATGACAAGGTGTCCTCAGTGTCTTCTTCTGGCCTGTCTTCACAGTTGGAACAGACCTGTCAGCTCCTCTTTGTTGCAGGAATCCATAAGGTCTTGGAGTTGTTTTCTAGCTGTCTGTCTTTCACCATTGCATGTGATATTAGCTGTGGGTTTGCTTTTCATATATGGCCTTTTGGACTATATTGGGGAACTTCCCTTCTATTTTTAGTTTAGTGAATATTTTTTAATCATAAATGGATATTGGATTTTTAGCAAATACATTTTTCTGCATCAATTGAGGTAATTGTGTTTTTTTCTCTTTTTTTAATGTATTTTATTGATTTTTTACAGAGAGGAAGGAAGAGGGATAGAAAGTCAGAAACATCAATGAGAGAGAAACATCGATCAGCTGCCTCCTGCACACCCCCCACTGGGGATGTGCCCGCAACCAAGGTACATGCCCTTGACCGGAATCAAACCTGGGACCCTTCAGTCCGCAGGCTGACGCTCTATCCACTGAGCCAAACAGGTTTGGGCTGTGTGTGTGTTTTGTTTTTTTTTCTTTTCTAATAATGTAGTATGTTATATTGACTGATCTTCATATATCGAACTCTTCTTGTATCCCAGGAATAAGTTCCCCTTGGTCACATTATATAATTCTTTTAATATGCAGTTGAATTCAGTTTGCTAGTATTTTTTAAGGGTTTTTCATCAATATTAATAAAGTATATTGGCCTGTGGTTTTCTTTTCTTATACTATCTTTGGCATTAGTCCCTGGATAATGCTGGCTTCATAGAATGAGTTAGAAAGTGCTCTCTCCTCTTTACTTTTTTTGAAGAGTTTGAAAAAAGATGGTGTTAATTCTTTAAGTGTTTGGTAGACTTGACCAATGAAGCTATCTGTCACTTTAGTGACGTTATCATTTATTCTGTATCGTTCTCCTGATACCTTTTAGTTCAAAATTCCATATCCCATGGCTGCCTCCAGTTAGGCTAGGAACTGGGTCTTTAGGCTGCACCATCACTGGGAGGAGGGAAGTCCAGGTCCCGGGTGCTGGAGGAAAGCTGGTGCTGGCAGCCGGGACAAGGAAGGCCTACTCTTGCACGAATTTTCATGCATTGGGCTGCTTGTATGCATATAAAATCTTTGGTTAATCTCTTCCTGCCCCGCCACCCCTCTTCCCTCTGAGATTCATCAGTCTGTTCCATGTATCCATGCCTCTGATTCTATTTTATTCATCAATTTATTTTATTCATTAGATTTCTTGTTCATTTATTTTTTCTTAAAGAATACCATTCAACATTTCATGTAATACTGATTTGGTGGTAATGAACATCTTTAGCTTTTTCTTGTCAGTGAACCTCTTTAAGTGACCTTCAATTCTAAATGATAGCTTTGCTGGGTAGAGTAATTTTGGTTGTAGGTCCTTGCTATTCATCACTTTGAGTATTTTTTGCCACTCCCTTCTGGCTTGCAAAGTTTCTGTTGAGAAATCAGCTGACAGATATATGGGTGCTCCCATGTGGGTAACTAACTGCTTTTCTCTTGCTGCTTTTAAAATTGTCTCTTTGTCTTTAACCCTTGGTATTTTAATTATGATGTGTCTTGGTGTGGGCCTCTTTGGGACTCTCTATGCTTCCTGGAATTATAAGTCTATTTCTTTCACCAGGTAGGGGAATTTTTCTGTCATTATTTTTCAAATAGGTTTTCAATATCTTGTTCTCTCTCTTCTCCTTCTGGAACCCTTATACTCTTATGTTAATACTCTTGTAGTTGTCCCAGAGGGTCTTTACACCAGTGGTAGGCAAACTGTGGCTCGTGAGCCCCATGCGGTTCTTTGGCCTCTTGATTGTGGCTCTTCCATAAAATACCATTGGGCAAGTCTATTTTGAAGAACTGGCATTAGAAGAAGTTTAAGTTTAAAAAAAATTTGACTCTCAAAAGAAATTTCAATCATTATACTGTTGATATATTTGGCTCTGTTGACTAATGAGTTTGCCGACCACTGCCTTACACTATCTTCATATTTTTAGATTCTTTTTTCTTTTTGCTCTTCTGATTGGGTGTTGTTTTGCTTCCTTGTATTCCAAATCAGATTTGATTCTTTGAGTCCTCTACTCTACTGTTGAATCCCTGTAAATTATTCTTTATTTCAGTTAGTGTATGCTTAATTTCTGACTGGTCTTTTTTCATGTCTTTGAGAGTCTTACTAAGATCCTTGAAAGTCTCACTAAGACCCTTGAAACTCTCATTAAGATTCTATGCCGTAGTTTGCTTGCTTCCATTTCTTTCATTTGTAATATGTTTCTTTGTTTCTGTATTATGGCTGCTTCCCTGTATCTGTTTCTGTATTTTAGGTAGAGCTATTATGTCTCCTGGAATTGATAGAGTGGCCTTCTGTATTAAGTTTCTTGTAGGACCCAGTGGCTCAGTCTCCCCAGCTACCCAAGCTGGGCACTCTAGGTGCACCCCTGAATTTGCACCTCCCAGGAGGCCCCAGAGCCAGTGCACCTAATGGACAACTTCAGACCACACCAGAATACAACTCTGTACATCCACAAGTGACACACTCAAGGGGCAGACTCAGTGAGCACTGAAGCCCCACTGTGCAGTTTTGTTGTAGTTGAGCCTTGATTGTTGTTGGCATCCCTGAGAGAAATTGACCTCCAGACCATTTGGCTCTGAGAACCAGCTGTGCCTACAGTGGAAGAGCTTCTGTGCAGGAGACACTCCTATGGAGCAGGACTTGCTTCAGTGGGGCTTCAGTGCTCACTGAGTCTGCCCCCTGAGTGTGTCACTTGTGGATGTACAGAGTTGTAATCTGGTGTGGTCTGAAGCTGTCCATTAGGTGCACTGGCTCTGGGGCCTCCTGGGAGGTGCAAATTCAGCCACTGCCTGGGGCCACCGGCAGGAGTTACAGAGATCTGAAGATGGCTGCTACTTACATTAAGCAAGGAAATGCCTAGGTAAAGCCCAACTGTGAAGCAAGGCAGGGTGGCGGGCCTTTTATTGATAGGTTTGGCACATGATTCCAGCTGCTGCTTAAGATATTTTAGCTAAGTCTGAAGCCTGAAACAGGACAGGCCATTTATATGGAAAAGCAGCTGCAGTCTGGGTGAGGCTGCAAATTGGATGGGGCAGGGTCCCAGTGAATAACTTGGGCAGAGCACAGTGTGGCCCAAACTGAAGGAAATTCAACTATGGCTGCCAGTCAGCTCTACAACAGGGGAGGTCCCAGTACAGGAACAATCCCTGTGAACACCCGTCTGGGAGAAAGCTGCCCCTGAGTTCTATCCCAATGCCAGACAGTCCAGTTCCTCTTCATATGTCCCTGAATTCCCTCAAAACCACCATGCAGCCCTAGAGCTCAGAGGAAGCAGGATCTTATAAGTTCATGCACAGGCCCTTTAAGAGGAACACCTGGGACTCCAGCAGCCTCTGTCACTCAGCCATAATCCCCGTTGGTTTTTAAAGCAGTTATGGGGATATCTCTTCCCAACTCTGGAATCCTGGTCTAGGAGTCTGGTCTGGGGCTGGGACCCCCTGCTTCTCAGGAGTCTTTGGAGATATCCCTCCAGATTAAAAAACGCCACACATGGGTGTCAGACCAGCTCAGTCCACTCATCTGCCCCTCCTTCCAGACTCAATGTGTTTTCTCCTCTATTTCTCTATTTGTAGAACTTACAGCCAGATTTTTCAGTGGTTTTGAATGATGGTTGCTCTGTATTTCAGTTGTAATTTTGAGGTGACTGTGAAAGGTGGTACCAGTGTTAACCCATCATTGGCAATGACATTTTTGGCAATGAATTTATTTATAAAATTTTTAAAAATTAATCTCAGAGAGAAAAAGAGAGAGCGAGAGAGTGAGAAACATCAATGATGAGAATCATTGATCAGCTGCCTCCTACACACCCCACACTGGGGATTGAGCCCGCAACCAGGGCATGTACCTGATCAAGAATCAAACTGTGACCTCCTGTTTCATAGGTTGTTGCTCAAGGACTGAGCTGTGCCAGCTGGGTTTGGCAATGACTTTTTAGATACAACAGCAAATGCACAAATCATGAAAGAATTTATGTTAGGCTTCATTAAAATGCAAGACAGTCCTGCCCCAATGCAAAGACAGCCAAGAAAATGAGAAGATATGCCACAAATTGTAAGATGCATATCTGATCATGGACTGTTATCCAACTATGCAAAGAACTCTTAAAACTCAGTAAGAAAAAGACCCCTCCAATTCGCCCTGGCCGTTTTGGTTCAGTGAGAGCGTTGGCCCATGGGCTGAAGGGACACAAGTCTGATTCTGGTCAAGGGCGTTTATCTAGGTGGTAGGTTTGGTCCATGCCCCTAGTCAAGGTGTGTGTAGAGGCAGCCAGATGTCTCTTTCACACTGATGTCTCTCTGTCTCTCTCCTCCTGTCCACTCTCTCCCCGCCCCCCAAACCAAACCAAAACAACAACAAGAAAACAGCTATGGAAAAATATCTTGGAATGAGGGTAAACAAAAAGAGGGCAAAAGATCTTGACACCTCACCAAAAATACTTGCTTATAAGTACATGAAAACATGATCAACATTAAATTATCAGGAAAACATAAATTAAAACGAGATACTATGAAGCTATTAGAATGGCCAAATCCAAAAGTAACACCACCAAATGCTGGCAAGAAACTTCTAAAGTATATATGTTTTTGGAGAAACCAAGATGGCGGCATAGGCAAACACCTAAACTGCTGACTTGCATAACAATTTCAAAGCTACAACTAAGAGACAAAATAGACATCATCCAGAACCACAGGAAGGCTGGCTGAGTGGAAATTCTACAACTAGAAAGAGAAAAGCACACTGAGACTCAGAGGAGCTGTAGCAGGCAGAAATACTGAGACGCACACAGAGAGGACTGGCAACTGAGTGCCGGCTGGCTTTCTCAAGCGGAAGACAAAAGCTCTCGGCTGCGCTGAATTCCAGTCCTGGGTGAGGACTCATACAGGGTGAAACTGGACTGTCATGAAAGAGAAAAGCACAATGAGATTCAGAGGAACTGCAGAAGGCAGAGGTACCAAGAGGCATGTGCAGACAGGGCAGGCAACTGAGTATGCAGCTAGCTTTCTCAAGCGGGAGGAGGACAGAAGTTTCTGACTGCACTGAACTCCAGTTCCAGGCGAGACTCTGGAGACCCAGACTCATTTGGGGAGAAACTGGACTGTCTGGCTGTGGACGGAACTTGAGGGTGGCTTTCTCTCAGAGGTGCTTGCAGTGATTATCATGGGACACTGAGACACAGGGGCCTATTAGGGCAGGGCTGATGGGAAACCAATGCTGTCTGCTCTACCTTGAGACTCCACCCCATCCAAGGTGAGCACTGAGGCTTTTGCAATTTTGTAAGTCTTGTCTCATAAGGGTGTCTCCAGCGCAGAAGTCTCCCAGAGTAAACACAGCTGATCCTCATAGCCAATTGGCCTGGAGGTCAATGCCTCCCAGTGATACCAACAACAATGAAGGCTTAACTACAAGACTGTGGACCAAGGGATGCACCAAGAGTGTCCACCTCAGGTAACTGGGAAGGCTGAGCCACTGGGCCCTATAGGACACCTAGCACACAAAGCTACTCTATCAACTCAAGGAAGCAGCCAAAATGCAGAGACAAAGAAACAGATCACAAATGAAAGTAATGGAGGAAAGCAAATGACTGGATAGCGAGTTCAAAACCATGGTTATAAGGCTTTTCAAGAATTTTCTAGAAAAGGCCAATAAACTTAGCGAGACCTGAGGATGTGAAAAAGGACCAACTAGAAATTAAGCATACACTGACTAAATTAAAAAATATTATACAGCCGAAACTGGTTTGGCTCAGTGGATAGAGCATCGGACTGCAGACTCAAAGGTCCCGGGTTCAATTCTGGTCAAGGGCATGTACCTTGGCTGTGGGCACATATCCAGTAGGGGGCCTGCAAGAGGCAGCTGATCGATGTTTTTCTCTCATCAATGTTTCTGACTTTCTATCCCTCTCCCTTCTGATCTGTAAAAAATCAATAAAATGTATTTAAAAAGATTATACAGCTAATAGCAGACTAGAGGACCACAAGATCAAGTCAAGGATTTGACATACAAAAGCAAAAAGCAAAAAGAATCCAAAAATTTGAAGATAGTGTAAGGAGCCTCTGGGACAACCTCAAGCGTACCAATATCCGAATTATGAAGGTGCCAGAAGAGAGCAAGATACTGAAAACCTAAATCTTATCTAATAAAAGAGTAATATGCAAATTGACTACACCTCTGCAACACCCACAAGCCACACCGACCAGTCAATCAGGAGTGGATTATACAAATAAACCTAAAACCAAGATGGCTGCCACCACTGAGAACAGGAGGAAGGCTTGGGTTTCCCCAGCAACAGAGGAAGCCAAGCTTTCCACCTGCTGCTGCTGGCCGAGGCATCCATTCAATGCTACAAAGTTTCAGTTATAAAAGATACAGAAATGGTGGCAGCCACTGAGCTGGAGAGAACAGAGGCTTGGGTTTCCCCTGGCAATGGAATAAGCCAGCTTTCCACCTGCCGTTGCCAGCCTAGGCCTCCACTATAGGCTACAAAGTTTCAAACAAATAGTTGTCACCACAGAGTGGGTTTGGCTCTGCTCCAGGCTACAAAGTTTCAGTTGTAGACATAAATCTGATCCCAGGGCCTCTGCTTGGGTCCCTGGGAGGCATGGCTGGCCTGCAAACCTCCACAGGCCCCTTACCCAGGCTGCCCTCGCTGCCCAGGAACACCCACCCTGATCTGGGACACTCTTCAGGGAAAAACCAGCTGGCCCCTACCCATGCACCAGGCCTCTATCCTATCTAATAAAGAGTAATTTGCAGATGGACCATCACTCCAACACACAAGAGGGCTGCCCCCATGTGGTCAAATATCCTAATCCCATGTGGACACAAGATGGCCATCACAAGATGGCCAGCAGGGGAGGGCCATTGGAGGTTCCAGGCCCTGCAAGGAAGGGCAGTTGTGGGCAATCAAGTCTGCAAACAGGGCAGTTAAGGGTGACCAGGACGGCAGGGGCATGTATATCCCACAGGCATGTATATCCCAACCTCTAAGGAACCATGAGAATTGCAACCAGTGGAGAAATGGGCAGCAGCAGTGCATCCTGGGCCCCCTTTCCTCTGAGTTCCCAGTGAGGTAAAGCATCCTGACCATTGTCCGTCTGTGTCTCTCCCCCCCCCCCCCCCAATATGTTCCTTGTTTGGAAGGTGTCTTCAATAAACCCCCTTAAAAAAAGATGACTCAGTGTTCAAGCATTTTATTACACAAGAAAAGGAACATCCATTGTTGCACATGCCAGCTTGTATACAATTATAATGGCATATCACTTGTTCAAAAGATATAGCTGAACAGTAGGTTGAGAAGTTTAATTATGCCATCGTTAGCCAAGTAAAATTTCAAGAACATTCAAAGAGGAAACAAAGTAAAGGTTATACAATTCTAGAAGTGAATGACACAGATCACTCCTCCTTTAATCCTTTACCTTAGAAATACACTCATATCTATAACCAGAAAAAAATGACCCGCAGGTGTCATTGGTCAAACATACGTTTCATTCAGGAACAGTAAGCCTTTTACCAACTCTTTGATTGGTAATAACTCAACCTTAAGCATAGAAAGTTTTTAAAAGCTGTAAAATGTATGCCCATTATTCATATAATGCCTTGAAGTCACTGAGCTTTTATTAAAGTATGATAAAGCATGATACTCAACCAGGAATCCCAGCAATGACCTTTTTACATAGCTAGACGAAATATCATTCAAGATAAAACACTGTAAAGACTAAATAGACCGAGTAGTGAAATAATTCAGTGAGGCTGTAGTAGTCCAGATCTATTATTAACTTATGTGACACCAAGTTTAAAGAACCTCAAGAGACCCTATGGACTTTTTCTTAGGTGACAATATTGAATTGTTCAGATAACCAACAGCTGATTACCTGTTTGGGTAGAAAACAAAGTCTTTACTCATGTAGTTTCAAACTTATTTGTTCAGATCTACATTTAACTTATGACTACCATGTACTAACAGGTAGGTAGGTAGGCAGGTAGGCATGATCAAAGATCCTTTTGCAAGCTGGCTCCCCTAACCCTTCTCTCCCCCCGCCCCCTTCCACCCCCAGACCTCCTATGCAAATTTCCCCTGCTTTAAGCTGAAAGGTCAGTTCTGGATTCAAGCTTGAACGAACTAAGGTTATAGGAGATAACATACATATAGGGGGATAAAGTTAAATTCATTTGTCAATAGCAAACATTATAAATGTGTGCTACTATTCCACTAAACAGAAGACCCAGAGAAACCACAAATGTAACATACCACATCAGGTTTAAAAACAACCTTTGAATCAACAAAAAAAGAATCTTGAAGGAAGTAGATTTTACCATGGTTGATTTTCCCACCAAATGTTTAATGACCACAAAATGTTTCTGCAACTAAAACTAAGAGACAAGAGTATTATAGGGAGCTAGAAATATATGTTAGATACTAACGATCTTCAAGCTTTTAAGATGTCATTGCATGAAGAAAATTATGGGAAACACTGTTCCCGATAATTACGTACACCCTTAGTGTAACATATGGAGATCACTGTCTCCGATATAGACACTGTGGTAGGCAAAAACTACCTTGTTCTTTATGCATTATGGAAGACACTGCTCCCGATAATGTGAGTTAGGTTTGTGACAAAGGTACTGGAAATTTTGCAAATTTTGAATTAAAGTCACATCTTGGATAAACTGAGCTGTAAAATTTTGCTTATGGATACTATCACAGCCTTTAAGTGAAATTAATATATAACTTGGTCACAACTCAGTACTTTAGGGAAACTACCATTTTTATCTACTTGACTAAATAGAAGTCTAACTTGATTAGCAATCCCTAATTACACTTAAGTCTCTAATATTTAGCTTTAAATTTTTATCTGAGGCTGTTTTCTAAAACCCTGTTTTCTAAAACGAAGTGCTGACCATTATAAATGCAAAACTTCCAGTATCTGTTGGATTTTATTAGCAGATGCTGCTTTTATTTAAAAAAACAAAACAAAAACGACAGTATAACTGTCATAATTATGGAAGGCACTGCTTCCGATAATTATCTTCTATAAAAAACCACCATTTATAGTGAACTCTGTCACTGATAAATAAACAATAAATATCTTGAGCCAAAATGATAGGAAGCTTTTCCAAAAAATTAACACTTTGACCAAAATTTGGCAGTGTGTTCTTTAAAGTCTGACAAACTGAGCTTGAAGTTAAACACCTAAAACTAGTTCTCTTCCAAAATATCTTGGGTAAAAAACAAGGAAGCTAAACAAGGCTTATCCGGAAGGACAGAAGGAAATATATTAGGTCTTTGGCTTCTGGTCTCCTCTTTATAAATGGTCTTGAGGTTAACACATTAAGGCCTTGCTCCTGCGATACAGTTGAACTTTATTTTATGCAGGTAAAGGACCTCATTTAGCAAGAAAAGAAGTCCTATCTCTTCTGAAAGTTAACTGTTTTATCCAGGGATGGGGAAATCACATAAATCCCTAAAGAAGGCATAGATCTCACTTGGAGGATAAGGTCTTACAACTGGATATCTGCTATTTAGCATCAAATGAAGATGGAGGATTATACTAAAATACCATGTTTAACCTTCAGCAGATATCACTTTCCTCCTCCCACTCAAGAGACATCAGTGTTCATGTCCTTAGGACTTAGAGCAATAGATCATGTAATTGGTTCTGACTTTTTTATAACTGTAACAGAAAAGAGGCAGTTACCATTACAAAGCACTTAAAATTCTAGAGAGAAACATTCTATCACGAACATTTATCAGTAGTTATTCATTTGAAGAGGTACCTACCCTATATTAAAAGCTGCTGCCTAAAGACATCTAGTACCAAGATGAATGGGTAGAACTTTAATATTAGGTTTTGTAGCCCTACCGAAAATTTAGCACAACCAGCACAAGTCACAAGTACCCTAAGTTAAGGGTATCACATTTAAAACTCATTATCAATGTCCCAAATGTCACCAGAGATGGCATTTGCAGCTTCCTGAATAGTCCAAGTTGCTAAAGCCAACTGGTTTCTAAACAGTGATTCATTAAAAGCATTTCGATCTTTTCGACGCAGTTGTATGTGCTCCAGCAAAGCCGAGAGAGTGTGAGAGCCAGAGCCCCAGAAGATGTGCCGGAAAGGAGCATCTCTTGGGGACACGTAGGGTGAGAGGAGGTTATGTTCCACCTGAAAACAAAACATACAAGAGCGCTGACAGTGCTGACTGTGGTTCTGAAGGAAGAATCTAAGTCAGTAAAGTAACTGTCACTGTCCCACTTACAAATGTTCAATTTCCCTTAATTTAAGAATGCTGAGAACCTCACTATTAATCTTCTATTAAAACTATGCCCTAACCAGTTGGAGCACACATCTGGAAGATTTACAAAATGCTGTCCAAGAACCTTGTGCTTCTTCCAAGCAGCCTAAAGGCTGGATTAGACAACAGAAACGTAGAGAAAATGACAGCTAAAATAATTAACGATTTCTTCTTTAAAGATGTGTTTAGCCCAGCCAACGTAACTCAGTAGTTGAGCATTGACCTATGAACCTGGAGGTCATGGCTAGATTCCCAGTCAAGGCACATGCCTGGGGTTTCCAGCTCGATTCCTGGTGTAGGGCATGTGGGAGGCAACCCATCAATTGTTCTCTCCCCCTCCCATGCCCCCCTCCCCATTCCTTCCTTTCATAAACCAATAAAATACATTGAAAAATAAAATGTTTCTAAAGCCTAAAAAAGTTAACACTGAGTTAAATTTCTCTTGTATTTCCAAGTTTGATATGTTAATTTAGACCTTTTAAGAGTTAAAATCTGTGAATTATATGAAGCAGCAAGGGATTCTAAGCTTCTGAAGTTATACTTTTTAGAAATGCAAGGTCTACCAATTAGAATTTAACATATTTCTTCCTAAGAGGTTACTTACTCTCATGATACGGTCATTGATTTCCCTCATGATAAATCTGTCTGTTGAATCTGAATTCTTATAGTCTGTTGTTAGTTTGGAAGTGGCACGATAAAAGTCTCCACGAGCAGAATATAACCACTGTAGACTCAGACCCATCTCCTGTAGCAAAAGACATTCCATTCATTATTAGATATTATATTCCTAAGGATGTATTCTACTCCTTTCATTTAATTTAGGTATAGCAACTGAGAGTCTGATAAAAGGGGGTAAACTCAGACCAGTGCAAGGTCCAGAGAAAACTAGATTAAAGCACTTGGACAGGAGGTTCCAAGCTCTCAAAACTACAGCAATATACTCATACTTAAGCCCAGCATGTAGTATGAGTATCACTCTTGGTCTCAAAAGAAAACCAATTTTAAAAATTTAACATAATCTACTTAGTCCTAGTATAATAACCCTCTGTAGTATATTATTTCCAGTTCAACTTCCCAATGAGAGAACACATGAAGCATTTTGGTTCAATAAACTTCAGAATCTAGTTATTTCCAGGTGGTTAAGTTCCATTTTATGATCAGTTACAATTTGATCCAAGAAAAGTCATAGTAAGCCTTAGTTTAGTTGGCTGGAGTGATGACCTGATATGCCACGGTTGCTATTTGATCCCTGGTCAGGGCACATACAAGAGTCAGCCAATGAATGCATAAAGAAGTGGAAAAAAATTGATGTTTGTCTCTAAGTTTTTAACAATTAAAAGGAAAGACATAATAAGATTTGGTTATCAGTTGGAAAGCACTTTTGATTTTATCAAAAGTTTGCATACTATACAGGATGAACATTAACTATGACTAACTACTGGCTATGTTCTCTCTCATGTCATCTCCAAAAAGGCATAATAATCTAAACTCACAGGACAAAGTCACGGTTGACACCTTTAGTCTCTGGGTCCTAGATGTTTATGGATTGCTTGGAATATATGAATAGAAAACATACTTCTAGATACTGATATACTTGCCATGGTCTATTCTATAACCCCCAAAATTCCTTTTCAAAAGAATTATGGATTCTAAGCAAAATTCTACCTCAGTTCACTTTAAAATGTTTTAGTTACCAACCAAGTCCTTCCCCAGGAACGGTTAAACATCATTCCTCAAATTGCTTAACACTGCAGCATTAAGAACTGGTTTTCAATTAGTGCTTACCTTTAGGTCTGTTTTGAATTGGTTCATATCCACCACAAATGAAAGCATTTTCTCGTTGTACATCTCATAGTTCAGGTTCAATTCAGCATTATGGGTAAGTTTAATTATGAGTTGACCAGCAACTTCTGCTGCTGCGCGAGCCATTTTGTTCAACTGAGGGACTTCCTGATTCAGTACCTCATAGGTATCTTGGGTAGTACCTAAATAAGGATAATCTACGTCCTGAAAAACAAAGGAGGTTAATGTACTCAGGTAGGTTAGAAAAGTAACATTCTAGTTACACCATCAAGGCAATAGGAACTACAATTCTTCCTTTGTTTCTTATATATTCCTAACTCCAATTTTTTCTTACACACTACTACTTTAAAAAACACCACTATTTGTTACTTCCTTTTAACCCAATCTATTCCAAGAATGACTACTTTCTTCTAGGCTCCACAGAATCCATGTTCTATTATATCAGACTAGGGGCTTGGTGCATGAAATTCATGTGTGTGTGTGTGTGTGTGTGTGTGTGTCTCAGCCAAGCCTGCAACCTCTCCAATCTGGGACCCCTCTCACAATTCAGGACTGCTGGCTCCCAACTGCTTACCTGTTTGCCAGCCTGATCGATGCCTAACTGCCCTCTTCTGCCAGTCTGTTCCCCCGCCCAAATGTCCTCCCCTGTAGGCCTGATTGGCCACAAATGAGCTCCTCTGCTGATCATCGTGTGTCCACATGGGTCAGCTATCTTGTATTAGAGTGATAGTCAATTTGCATATTACTTTTATTAGATAGGACTAGAGGTATGGTGCACGAAATTTTGTGCAAGAACCTTGGCTCTAGCCCCTGCACTCTGTGGGCTTGATCAGGGGCCTCTGCTGTGGCTCCTGCTTGCTGTGGCTTTGTCTGGAAGGACATCCAGCCTAATTAGCATACTACCCTTTTATTATTATAGATTAGAGGCCCGGTGCACAAAATTTGTGCACAGGTAGGATCCATAGGCCTGGCTGGTGATCAAGGGCTGGTTGGGGCCTTCCTTCCCTGGCTGTCAGCTGCCTGCTGCAGCCTTTCTTTGTTCCGCACTGCCCCTTGGTGGTCAGCACACGTCACAGTGGGTGGTCCAACTTCTGGTCAGTCAAACTCCCAAGGGGACAATTTGCATATTAGCCTTTTATTATATAGGAAGGATACCCAGAACAGATGTTTAGCAAGATTTCTTCAGGTTATACCCTGTCATCTTTGCTCTGGAAAGTGACTCATTTTAATGAGGAAAGAAGAGAGCATATGTGAAATGCACTTTCAATATAAAGTGTTACTATTCTTAGATATCTTCTAAACCTCCATTGGCCAGTAAGTAACTTGTTACGGTTCTTATTTAATTGAAGTGTTAGCAAATAAAATCAAATGCTGATTAGGCTAATTGAGAACAATTCTATTGTAAAACTGATCATAAGGTAGCATATAACAACTGCATGTGTATAACTTCCTAAAAACATTGTAAGCACTCTAGAAAAGTTGTTCTCAAATTTGATGCAAGAAGATCCAAGATACAATACTTCAGTTCTTCAGACTTACCCCACAAAAACAGAAAGAAACTGCTGGGATTCCAGAATACGCAAGGAAAGGGAAAGCAGCATCATCAAGAGAAAATTTCTCCCTGCAAGGAAAAAAGGTTTTTTTTAGGAAAGTTTTCTAAATAACAGACAGTGCTACCATGTAACCTTACTCCTAGCCTCCCAAAAAGCCTTAAAGGAATCTCTTTAGGTACAGGTAAGCTCACTGCAGTTACACTCTGCCTAACCCAGCAGGTGTTACTGCATGACTGCTACTGTTTTTCTTTCAGCTGTTTACGCATTTGTCTCAACTTACACTTTTTTCATCCAGTTGCTATCCCGATATAGAGACAACCCAGTAACCGGATGTTTCACCTGTTAAATAAGAAATTAAGTCATCATTAAAATGAACCTTTCTGAAATATATTTCTTTTGTAAACATTTATTAAAAGACACCACATTTTTACTATATCTCCTTAAAAAAATTTAGGACAAAACAATCTCAAAATTTTAGTTATTTCTACTAAGCTTGTACTGCTAGTGCCTTTAGTTAAGGTGAGAGGAAAAAAAATGTTTCCCACTTAACATTCTAAAGGTGGTTTAAACACAATTTTAAAAGCCCTCTCTCTCTTAGCCTTCATGGTATGTCTATCTAGTTTCTTCCTTGTACACATTTCATACTACTGCCAGCCTAACCTGCAAACACACTATTGTCTTATTGAAGACCCTATTGTAATCCCTAGTTTCCTGTGGAATTAAGGTCAAGTTCCCTGAGCCTTGGTTCCCTTCCAACTTTAATCACCTCAATATATAATCTCTAATTGTGGTAGGTAAATTTGGTTCCTTACTCTTTCAAAACTATGGTCATTCACATATCTTTCTCTATTCGGTGAATATTTTATCTGACCATCTGGATTTGAGAATTGAATCAAATTCTCAGGGAGTTTTAGTCCATTTAAAACCTTCCTTAACATTCTGACTCTATAGACAGCCTCTGTGGGCACCTACAGTACAGCTTAGGCCTTGTGGAACTGCTACACCTTCCTCAACAGACCACATACTGTTTGTGATCAGAGCCTTTCGTACACCACCCCATGGTTCAATAGGCTGGGGAAATAAGGCAAGAGCAGGACTGAAATAGCACTGCCATAAAATTTAAAAGTTCACTTTAGTTATATTTTTCACCTTATGGGAATTAGGCAAAAAGTTAGTTATATGTTTTCATAATTAGGTATACACTTACGTCTTGCATCGTTTTCTCAATGAGTGAATACAACAATGGGCTGGCAGAAACCTTGAAGTTTCTGGTACCTGCAAAGAGATTATTCGAACATTGTGCCTTCTCTAGTCAAGCAATTTCCACACTGCTAACTTAACAACTAAAAGTACTTGGCAAATAGGAAGACAGGAGGATAACGACCAAGATGAGGCATATACAACCTATCCTCTTAGTAAAGTCGATAAAAATTCTTTAGTGACCACTAACCTGAATTTGACTCAACTGAATATCTTTTTTTTCTTAAGTATACTTTATTGATTTCTTTTTACCGAGAGGGAGAGGGATAGAGTTAGAAACATCGATGAGAGAGAAACACTGCTCAGCCGCCTCCTGCACACCCCCCATTGGGGATGTGCCTGCAACCAAGGTACGTGTCCTTGACCGGAATCGAACCTGGGACCCTTCAGTCCGCAGGCTGGCGCTCTACCCACTGAGCCAAACTGGCTAGGGCTCAACTGAATATCTTACTGCTTGAGTTTGCATACTTTAATGTTAATAATGTGTTTGTTTGTTTGTTTGTTTTGTTCATCCATGTTAAGGCAGTCATCTGCTAATTATAAGTAAGCTTGCTATATTCAAAACATTCTGCTGTACAGGTAAAATGGCAATAATGATAGACCTATTAAGATTTTGTTAACTCCCTCCTTTTTTGTTCCAATGGAGACACATTTTACTCTTCTCATTCATCCATTGGCTACACCTGCACTTTTAATAACATTCAAACTCGTAATTGGTACCTCTGTAATGCCACATTGTAGTAATGTGAACCAGTTTCTAGAAGTGCCATTCTACATGACATGATTTAGTTCCTTTTGGTTCTAAAACTTTAGTGCAAGCATATCAAACTCACGGCCCGAATACGGCCCACAACGAATATTTTCTTGTGGCCCAGTTAATATAACGACATGTGAGAAACGTTAATAACATTTTCGTAACTGAATTTTCACAATATCCTCTATACATAATTACTAGTAATGAACTACTGATTACTCTGTGTTACATTCATTTGCCTTATGTGCCAGGGTCACCATTTCTCCCCACTGATACCAGC
The DNA here is from genome assembly GCA_027563665.1 of Antrozous pallidus. Taxonomy (NCBI): domain Eukaryota; kingdom Metazoa; phylum Chordata; class Mammalia; order Chiroptera; family Vespertilionidae; genus Antrozous; species Antrozous pallidus. Next base: position 56,105,372 of record CM050514.1, on the reverse strand, counting down.
AGCGAATATTTTAGCAGCCAATTGCCACATCGTTAGTCTTGTACTGACTTGTTTGGTATGTGCAACAGGAAATATTTCGCTTTGGGAGAACAAGAAAAATAGGTATATTTGCATTATGCTTATTAATTTGTGCAATTATTCAGTGTCTGGTAAGTTAATGTTCAAGAAAAAAATATTAATTTTTATTAAGATGTTCTATTATTCTATGTTAATGATCACATTTTTTTTAGCCCTTTGTATTCAGCATATCTTCATCAAAATAAACTTAGGTCTCTATGAAAACTGAAGCTTTTATTTTTTTTGCAGCTCATATAAATTTGAACCTATTTGGTTTGTGTTAGCCTTGAGTTTGATATGCTTGCTTTAGTGCATCAGAATCACTTGGGAAAAAAAGAAAAAAAAGAATCACTTGGAAAGCTTGTTAAACCAGATAGCTGGACCTATGCTCCAATTTCTGACTCTAAGGTTTGAGAAATTTCAGGCCCTAACAGTTCCACAGGTGATCCTGATGCTGCTGATGTGGGGACCACACTGAGAAACATCGCTCTGGACGAGAAGCTATCTGCGCCCATTTTAATTTAATTGAGAGAAAGCTACGTGAATCCTTTGATCTGGAAATGGCTAGTGTAAATTGTAAGAAGGAGTAATTGCTGCTTTAGAAAGCTTTCTTTTGCTGTTTTACAATTAGTTTATCTAAATTCATGAACGACTAATGAAATGGATACTTACCAAGAACAGCTTTATCCAGATTAATGTAAGTAAAAGCCTTTATATGCAAGCTGGAAAGGTATCCCTAGGAGAGAAGGAAAAATGCTCATGTATCAATCTGATTATCACATAAAGTAACCATTATTAGGAGCTTCTCTTTAATTTGGAGTCTTTTGGGACTAAATATTCTATTGAGAGCACGGTTTCTGGAAGACAAGTTAAGACAACACAAGTTTGGGTGACATTCATACCTCCAGCCATTCGGTGGCACCCACAGCTCCAAAGTCACCGGCACTCCAGCTGGCAAAGACAATGCTTCTTCTGGGTTTAAACCCGCCTGAAAGACAACAAAAGGTTAGCTTCATTTCGGGAAAAAGTATAAGCAGACAAGACACTTCTAACTCAAGGCAGAGTAAAAGATTCTTTTCCTTTTGAGCCCCAGGTGAAAACAAACTTTGAAAGCAATCTACATGACCATATAAGGAAATAACTGTTGAGTCACTGTTGCACACTGAAGCTAATGTAATATTGTATGTCAACTATATGCAATAAAATAAATTTTTACAAATTAAAGCAATCTAGAAAGAAAAAGGTAGATATAATCATTTGCAAATAAGATTTCAAGTACACAGCAGGAATCAGCTTACTAAAAGGCACTTTTTCTGGCTCCTTTTTTTGAGTCCCTTACCTTGTGGACCAAATTTGAAATCACAGTGTATCTTATTTGAGAACAATTTGCTTAAAAGATGTACCTTAAAAATTGCTTGAAAAGTTATAAAATAAGACCCAAAGATTCAATAATGTGGTGAAGGTTTGCAAGTGTGTGTGGATAAGTATAGGAGGCTTTATACTAACGAACTCAATATTTAGAAGGAGTGACAATGGTAAAAGTGAGCAAAGCATACTACAACATTTAAAACTATATGTAGCACATAGATATCCAGGTTCTCAAAATTTGCACTTTACCTTGAAAAACCAAATCAGAGAATATTTGGGCAAGTTCCAATAGCAGTGCTGTTCCCACACTGGATTTTGCAGCTCCAGGACCCCAGGCATCCCTCTGGGCCCCTACTATAATATAGTGACCTTAAAAAAAAACAACACACACACAATGAGCTCTTAAATTGTTTCCTGAGTCTAGAATAAGCACATTCATAGAAGGGTAAAAATTAAGTATATGCATTAAGGGTACGAGAACCTTAGGACTTTGAGATTAAAAATTCATGATACTATTTTTCCTCATTAATATTGGTCCTCTTTTTTTTACATTATCAATTAAGTTTACTCATCAACTAAGTATTTGTGCTCACTTATCCTATCTATACTAATAGAAGGGTAGCATGCTAACTAATTAGACTAGATGTCCTTCCAGACAAAGCCACAACCGCTGTGCCAAGGTCCCTTTGGTATAAGCTGTGGGAGAAGGCACCACAGGAGAAGGCAGAAGGCCGGCCGTGCGAGAAGGAAGGTGAGAAGGCAGGCACCGTGGGAGAAGGGAGAAGGCCAGCACAGGGGAAGAAGAGAGAACGCTGACTGGAAAGAAGGCCAGTGACACAGGAGAAGGTGGCAATTAGGCCAGAAGCAGAGAACAGTTAGGCAGTTAGGGGGATCAGGCCAGGAGGAGAGAGAGCAGTTAGGGGCATCAGGCAGTGAGCAGTTAGGAGCCAGTGAGTGGTTCAAGATTGTGAGAGGGGTCCCAGATTGGAGAGGGTGCAGGCCGGGCTGGAGGGCCCCCCCCCCCAAATTTTGTGCACTGAGCCTCTAGTCCTATATAATAAAATGCTAATATGCAAACAGACCAAATGGCAAAACAGGTTGCTATGATGTGCACTGACCACCAGGGGGCAGACAACTCAATGCAGTGTCAGTGCACTCCCAAAGGGGAGTGCCACTCAGTCAGAAGCTGGACTCATGGCTGGTGAGCACAGTGGTGGTGGCGGGAGCTTCTCTGCCTCTGCATCAGTTGGACATCCTCAGAGGGCTCCCAGCCTGCAAGAGGGCGCAGGTCGGGCTGAAGGAAAATTTCATGCACCAGACCTCTAGTTGTTATTATAATAAGCAACTGAAGTCCAAGGATTTTCAATTCTCAGGGATATGATGATTTGAATGGATTTAAAAGATAGATGACCTATTATCAGTATCAGCAAATTATAGTCCACATGCTAATTCATTATGCATGGTCTATAGTTGTTTTCATGATATAATTAAAAGTATTTTTAAGTCACAATGGTCAATTTTTGACAAGTTTATTTAGCTCCCCAAAAAACTGATATCTAAATGACTCACTTTAAGACATACAAGAGTTAGCTTTCCACAAAGCCAAGCCAGCCTTCTTACACTCCCTTTTCTGGCCACATGCTTAATAGGGAGAAAACCAGAAATACATAAATAGAGCAACAGACAGAGAAATCAGGGGGTCTTTACCTGGATCTTCAAAACCTTTAATAACACCAAAGACATTAAAAATTCTTATTTCTTTCAGCTCATTGTTCACCGTGAGTTTCACATTCCTATTCTGTGCAGTTACCATCTTACACAAAGCATCTGTTTTCCAAGAAGAAGGACAGTCTCCTTCCATATTTCTAGTAAAAAACAGAAATCAGCATTTTGAGTTACTGCTTCTTTGCCCACACAATCAGTCCTTACATCCAGTAGAATTCTAGGTTAAGAGGTCATATAAGCGATCATACAAAACTTACTCCATAGTGACCATTTTGTTTCTTATTCTCATCTGTAGACAACCATGAGTTACTTTCTGTTTAAGCACAATGTTCTTACCTCCTTCTGATGTGTGCCTTTCCTCCAGAGAGATTAGTATAACATTTAAAATATATACCAAGATCGACTCAGAATGAAGTTCTTATATAAAAATTCATTAATATATTCCCATGTTTGCCCTAGTCGGTTTGGCTCAGTGGATACAGCATCGACTTGAGGACTGAAGGGTCCCGGGTTTGATTCCCGGTCAAGGGTATATGCCCAGGTTGGGGACTTGATCCCCAGTAGGGGGCATGCAAGAGTCAGTTGACCAATGATTCTCATCATTGATGTTTCTATTTCTCCCTCTCCTTTCCTCTCTGAAATCAATAAAAATAAGTGATTTGAAAGACCTTTAAAATTTATATATAACCCCACATTTACTAACTCCACTAACATAGGTACATATAGGTTTTATCTCAGTTATAAAAGAACTAGAGGCCCAGTGCATAAAATTTGTGTACTCAGGGGTGGGGGGACATCCCTCAGCCTGGTCTGCACCCTCTTACAGTCCAGGAGCCCTCAGAAAATGACCAACTGCTGGCTGTGGGCCTAAGCCAGCAGTCAGACATCCTTACCACTGCTGTGGAAGCAGGAGAGGCTCCTGTCTCTGAAAGCTATGCTCATGAGCCCAGCTTCTGGCTGAGTGGCACACTGGAAGCACACTGACTATCAGGGGACAGCTCCTGCATTGAGTGTCTGCCCCTGGTGGTCAGTGCACATCATTGTGACCAGCCATTCCACTGTTGGGCTGAAAACAGCTTTCTGACATCTGCCAAGGGGTCTCAGATTGCGAGAGGGTGCAGGCCAGGTAGAGGGAGCCCACTAGTGCACGTTTGGGGCTGAGAGGACACAGGAGGTTGGCCAGCTGGGGAGGGACCATAGGAGGGCTGTAGGGTGTGTCTGGCCCATCTTGCTCAGTTCTGATCAGCAGGACCCCAGCAGCAAGCTAAAACTATAGGTCAGAGCATCTGCCCCCTGGTGCTCAGTGCATGTCATAGCAATTGGTCAACCAACCGTCTGCTGTGTGGTCAGTGCACATCACAGAAAGCAGCTGAGTGGCCTTAGCATATCATTGTAATATTATGCTTAGATTGGTTCAACAGCCAACTGGATGACTGGACACTTAGCATATCATTATATAGGATATTCCCAGAGAAAGATAAGTATCACATGATCTCACTCTTATGTGGAATCTAATGAACAGCATAAACTGAAGAACAAAAATAGATCTAAAGACACAGAAGCACCGAGCAAACTGTCAAATCTCAAAGGGAAGGTGGCGGAGGGTGGGAGTGTGGGAAGAGATTAACCAATGAACTTGTATGCATATATATATGCATAACCCAGGGACACAGACAACAGTAGTGAAGGCCTGGGGGGTGGGTAGGGGCATGCACCAAGAATTCACCAGTGTGATGCCTGGTCAGGGCAAATGCCTAGGTTTCAGGGTTGATCCCCAGTAGATGGTATGCAGGAGGCAGCTAATCAATGTCTCAACATTTCTATCTCTCTTCCTATCATTTTCCTCATTCTAAAAACCAACAAAAACATAAACAAGAGAGATAAAATCCAGAACTAATGAGTATTATAGTGCAAAATGGATTCCAACAGATCTTCTCCAATAACTGAACAGGCTGTCATCGGCAACAAAGTATTTAACCTCAGTAAGTATTCAAACAGAGCTATGTGGGGTATATTGCACAAGGAATTCACTGAGTGAATTGAACAAGAGCTCCTTGAGTTTATAAATCCAAGGTCTATCATTAATATCATTTTATGTTGGACAATTTCATATATTATCTATACCAAGTTAAGAGCTATCCATTCCCAAAATGTCCCAAATGTGGAAAACAATAGCCAATTGATTTAAGACTTTATCAAATCAACAGATTCTCCTCATAAAGTAAGGCAGTTTTTAAATAAGAACTTACTCAAACAGTTTCTCTACAGCGGTTCTGGAAATGGTTTGGACAGGTATATTAGGCAATCCTGAAGACTGAGATGGTGGAAACTGAGTATGATTGAAAGAAGGGAATCCCGGCGTGTAAGGGTCACCTGTTCCCAGATGAGCCTGTAAAAAACAAGAGTAATCACTTCTATTGTGTACTTATTCAAGAAATTTCCTTATAAGATTCAGATCAAGTATGAGGCTATAGCCCAAGCTTAGTTTAGCACCCTTAAAGTCTGTAAGCGTGAGTGGCTCTATGATACATCTCTTGCTTCTTATGGCATGCGCCAAATGCAAGTCAAGACACTACAACAGTCTCCCCATATCTTGGAAACATACTCCCACCCTAGTGGATGCTTGAAACTGCGTATGAGTACTGAACCCTACATGTACTATACACATGCATATACTTTATTGCTTCCTCTTTGGCATATACAAACTGCTAGCATCCCCACTCTTGTACTTTGAGGCCATTATTGAATAAAAGTAAGCCTTCTTGAAAATAACCATTGTGATACCATGCCAGTCAATCTGATAACGGAGATGGCTACTTAGTGACTAATAGGCAGGTGGTGTATATAAAATTGATACAAAAGGATGATTCTAATCGCAGGCTAGACAGACTGGGATAACTCAAAACTTCATTATGCTACTCAGGAAAGCACATAATTTAAAAATCTATGAATTATTTCTGGAACTTTCTAGGTAACATTCTCAGATCACAATTGACAGTGGATAATTAACTGTTGATACTAGGGGACTAGATTATACTGATAAAGTAGTTTTAGCAATAAGTAGCAACCAGATTTCAATGTCATATAATTTACCTTTTTGCTTACTGCTAAAACTCTCCCCAAGTTTTTAAGGAAGGCAGTTTTATTTCTACTAATGTAAGTGAAATCTAGCAATAATTTACGGAGCCAAAAACTCATTTGCTCAAAAAATAACTCACATGTCCAAAGACTGGAAGATCCGCATTAACAACGGGAAATTTAACCGAGTCCATGTAGATCAAAACACCAATCGCATTTAAACTTTCAGCATTTGCAACCTAAAAAACAAAACACAAAGCTCAGAATATGAAGAACTATCATACAAATTTAGAATACATTCTAGACTTCATGCTAACTGACAAAGAGTTAGAGGACAGATAACATGTTTACTCCCTATATTCAAAATAGCTTGTTTAGAAAATATGTCTTTAATAGTCACTATAGTTTAGAAGAGTAATAATAAAAACCCATCCAATATATTTACTGCTTGATATGTTTCATTCTAGCTCCTTGTGTAGGTGTGACTTTCAATTTTCTTTTTTCTAAAACCTACTTGTAATTGATGAGTTCTCTCATATATATATACATGTAACCAATATATATATTGGTTACATAGGTAATTTAAACTGCTTTCACTGAAGCATTTTTGATGAGTTCATTTTCACTGAAAAAGATAATGGCTACAAAATAATCCAAGCAGATTTAGATATGCCAGTTTTGAAGTATCCTATTGACTTTAGATAATTGGTATTCACTGAGTACTTTAATAAATTTATATTATCAGGTATGAGCATTTAAGACCACTTGTTTCCAATAAAATAACAATAGCATTAACTGAGGAAGCTTATGACACCAACGTATAACTCATACTTACCTTTTCAGCAAAGGTGATTTTCCCTGCTCTCACAAGCACTAAAGATCCATTCACAGGAGTGCTTAAAGCAGCAAAGTCTTCTTTAGTGCCAAAATTAGCATGGACCAGTTTACCCTAAAACAAAAACATTAGACTAAATTAGCCTCATGGTATTAGAACAGAGTCTAAGGAAAATCGTTTCACAGATCAAACTCGACAGGGTAAAAAAGGACCAGGACCCAGAAAGGGCACAGTGACTTCTAAAGTCAAAAGCAGTCAGGGATGCCTGACCTGTGGCTCACCGGTCCAACACTGGCCCACGAACCAGGTCATGGTCTGATTCCTGGTCAGGGCATATACTGGGCTGCAGGCATGACCCCCAGAAGGAGGCAGCCAGATGGATGATTCTCTGCCATCAGTGATGTTTCTACTCTCTCCCTCTCTCCCTTCCTCTTTTGAAATCAATAAAAACATATATTTTTAAAAGTAGTTAAGGTTTTCAGGAATGAAGTAAACATTTTTGGTCTCCTACATTCATGTCTTTCATTATTCCATGCTATGTTTAAGCTACATTGATATATTCAGATTGAGTAATCTATTTTACATTGCTTCAGACATCTTGGAGAAAGAAAGAATAGCAAGATATGTTAAACAGAGACATATACCAATATAAATATTGTAGGCTAGCTTAAGCAGCAGCAATTACATAATGGTCTCATACTTAAACCCCAGACAACTGAAGACATACATACTCCCTGACTGAAAGCTCTGATAATAAATCTGTCATCATAATGTTCCTAAACTCTCAATAGAGTTCATATAAACTGACATTAATAACCAAATATCTAAACAGAGAAAGCTTGCAGAGGAACTAAGATCCTTAATGTTTTGTAACAGAACAATCCACTCACCTCCACACCCCTAACTCATAGGTAACCAGGCAAAGCGACACAGCACAGGTTAAGCAGGAAGACAAAAGAACAATAAAGCTTCATCTAGCTTAAAAGGTTTCCACTAGAAAGGCCCCTGACATACGTATGTGGTTTTTCTAACCCGAAAAACCTAGACAGAACTATTCTATTTAGCTGTTTTGTAATTTGCGTAAATAGTTGGGCCACACTTGCCTAAATTCCATCACATCAAGCATTAAAGAATCAAGCTAAGACTGGTTCCAGCCAAGTCCCCACATGAGGAATCTGATATATGCAAACACATACTACCATGTGTCAGGCACTGTACAAAGCTCTAGGACACAGTACTAAATGAAACCAATTCCTAGCTCTTTATATTTCAATGTAGAATTAAATGAATGTCAGGTGTCACAAGTACCATGAAGAGAAAATAAAGCAAGGTATGAATGAGAAAGTGATTAAAGACATTTTTGATAAGGTAATCAAGGAAGACTTCCCTAAGGAGGTAATCTATATATACACATATAAAAGGCTAATATGCTAAGTGTCCGACCATTTAACCAATAACTATGATGCACACTGACCACCAGGAGGCAGATGCTCAACACACAGGCATGGAAACATGGGACAGATTGATGAATCTCAGAGGGAAGAGGGGAAGGTAAAGATATTAACTAAAGATCTTATATGCATACAGAAACAGATGCAGTTTCATGCAGGGTGGGGGTCCCTCAGCCTGGCCTGTGGGGGATCAGGAATTGGGCCAAAACTGGCAGTCCAACATCCCCCGAGGGGTCCTGGATTGCTAGAGGGCGCAGGCCAGCCCAAGGGACCCAACTGGTGCACGAATCTGTGCACTGGGCCTCTAACCCTATATAATAAAAGGAAACATGCAAATTTGACCGTACCTAGGCTCCTGATTGGCTATGCTATCAGCCAATCAGGAGCAGGGGCGGGGCCAAGTTGCAGGAGCTCCGGGCCCCTGGGGGTGGAGATGAAACAATGGTGGTGGTGGTGGTGTTGGTGGCAGCAGGGAGCGCCCGGCCCTGGGGCACTGTGAGCGGAGGTGGTTGCAGGCAGCCAGGCCTGAGCTAAGCAGGGCAATGGCTGGGTGCCCAAGGCCTAAAGCCTCGCCAGAGGCTGGGGATGAGCCATCAGTTGGACATCCCCTGAGGGCTCCCAGCATGTGAGAAGGGGCAGGTTGGGTTGAGGGACCACCGGGCCCCTAGTATTAGATAAGTGACTTGCACAAAGTGAGGAAATAAGCCATGCAGATATTTAGGGAAGAGAGGTGCAGGCAAAGGAAAAGACAAGTTTTATGAAGGCCTTGAGGTGAGAGTGTGCTTGAATCTGAGTGTTTGAGGAATAGCAGGGAGTGGACAGAGCATGCCAGAAACCAATTCCAGCATGTTATAATTAAAAGAGTTTTACCAAAGGATTAGTGAAGCTTGGGGAGCTCAACAAAGGTTGAGTCAAACATAATTACCTATTGGAGATGGTTAAACGGAACTTCCCCCAAACCTGAATAGGATTGTCTGCTGCCAGACAGCTCAGGGTTTTTTATTGTCTCCTGTTGGCAAAAACACTTGAACAGCTTTAGGCTATTCCCTAAACTGACAATGCTTCTGTACCCTACTCTTTAAAAGAGTATTGACGATGGTCCAGAGATGGCGGATGCTGACGGCACCTTGCCATGCTAGCAGTCGGCAGCTGTACGTGGCCCACGACCATACCAGAGAGGATGGATCTTGCATTGCCACCATCTGGATACCTGACATGTACACATGAAGAACTATTTGACATTGAAACTGGGACTCAGAACAGTTGGACATTGAAACTGACACTCAAACATTTTTTTTGCTCTTATACGTTTGTTTGTAGTATGCAGAGGCAAGATATTTTTGAAGAAAAGAAACCGGGGGGAGTGATTGATATAGAGGCAGGGTGGCCTTGAACAGGCTGTCAAGCTACAGGGGGAAGGCTGGAGTGGATGGGAGGCGGATGCTGGGGGAGATCAACCGAAGGACTTGTATGCATACTTATGAGCATAACAAATGAATGAAAGACACTGGGGTGGGGGGGCAGGTGGGAAATGTGCTGGGGGGTAAGGGAGGCTGGGGGGGGGATATTGGGGGGGATAGGAAAACATATGTACTACTATTAAATATAAGTTATATTATAAATTTAAAAAATTTAAAAAAAATAAACGCTGAACTAAAAAAAAAAAATTAAAAAAAAAGGAGTATTGTGTTATTAAATAGCATGGGGTCCTTAGTCAAGGAGTAGTCTTCAGTTCCTTTAGCTAAAGATCCTCTGACCCCCCCAATGCCTTTCAAAATTATCTTTCCGTGTTTGGACTCCTTCTTGAATCTACACCTCAGATCCTTTCTCCAGATTGCTGAACCCTTTGTAAGGCTGGGACAAGAATCCCGGCAAGAACAGAGTGAAGAACAGTAGGATTACTTTGAGCCTTGCCAACCAAGATGAAGATTTGGGATTTCATTTAAACCGTGGCACAGGAGGGTTAAGAACAAGATTATCTCATGACCAGTTACATTTTACAAGTAAATTTATACTGTAACTCCTAAGAACAGTCAAGACTGATGAGCTTGTGAGTTATTCAACAGAAAAAAAAGTCATGGAGTATTTCGTCTTACTTACAGTAACTGTCGTATTCTTACTGTATGCCACGTAACCCTGAGGGTTCTCCACAAGGAATCCCGTGTCTCCTTTCACATTAATTAGGGTCACTGAGTTTGAAGCACTGTTAAAAAGATTATGTTAAAATGAAGCTAAGACCACCATTGGGAAAAAAATTAAATAGCTTTAATATATTTAGCCTTTGTTATATTTATCATTAACTAAAAGTAACTACTTCTATAAAATAAGTTTACCATCTTTCAACATACCTGCCTTTGACCTGAATCTTAACAAAATGTTCATTATGCCAGGCTTTGCTGAATTGAAGTTTACGGAATTTATCTTCGATATAAAAAGCAAGGTTTGTATCTTTTTGAGATCCAGCCTCACGAGGAACATAAGAATTTTCATTCAGCTGTCTGGAGGGAAAAATGTCACTGTTAAAATAAACACTAAACTCAAATATCAAACAAATTATTTTTTAATTGAGAGAACATTGGTTAATAATATTACATAATTTTCAGGTCTACACCTACTTTAAAGTATTGTGAATCCCCTGGAAGCAAAATTGCCTATTGTGAGCTGTCATGGCTATTTGTAAATATACGTGACATCTTAGTTATTTGATCTTTTTCTCTTATTAGACAATATTCTCATTTCCATCCATAATGCCTGATGTACAGTATATACAAAAGTATTCATCAGATGGGATAAAAATGCCAATATTCCTAATTTAAGACTAAAAGAACCATTGTACCATTGGGAGCTATAGGAAGCTAGTAAAGCTAGAAAAAGGTAAAATATAAATTTGTCCTTTACAGAGTTAGATATATGTGTAAGGGAGAATTTAAAAATCTAAGGATCGCCCTTTTGTGGCTCAGTTGGCTGAATGAAGTTCTACTCTTTTCCCTATCAACATAGTTTGAATTCTTTACTGACTCCTTTACCCTCTAACTAAACATGGGAAGTCTCCTCTAATCTACAAAACCTTTCCTCCAGTCCAGCCACCTTTACTTAGATATTAAGGTTGAACTTATGAAGTCGCTCAAACTTACCTGATTGTGTTGGTGAACTCTATGGTGTCCAGTTTCTTTGACAACATTGCTTTGAGGTCTGACCAGTATAAGCGGGAAGGTGCTTCAGGCGGGTTCTCTTCAGCTTCCTCTTCAGTCTCTATCTCTGGAGACTCTGTTTTCTCACATTCAGTTTTTGGCTCTACACGTTTGCAATAGCCCCAATAGCCAATCAAAAATCCTAAAGGTGAAAAATTACAGAGCTGAATTCACAGAATTTTATTTGTAACCTATTCCCATAGAGATTAAAATATTCTCAGCTAGTCTTGGGAATACTGTTTTTAATCTAATTTAAAACAGTCAGAAAGGAATCAATGTATGTATTATATATTTTAAAACCATTTAATCTAATAAATTATCTAATAACTTTATTTAAACAGTTATCTTTTCAAAGCACAGGTGCCTTTTCTTCCCAGTAGCCTTCCTTGAATCCTTAGGCCAACCTTCTATGCTACAGATATCCTAGCCTATTTCTAGTCTAGCATTTGCACATTACACTGAATTAATTCATGTGCCTCTTTCTCCCACCAGGCTAAACTCAGACAGGTATATAATCTTAGTTGTTTTAAAAGAAGGCACAATACAAATGTTTGCTGAATTGAATTAACAACTTCCTAGAATTGGTGACAAGGAACATTCAAGTTTTAAATAGCACTCTTACCGACCAAGAAAAAGATGACCACAGCAAGAGTCCCACAGCAGATTAACCCATTAAGCCGTTTCCGTTTTGCAGTGTGAGCACGATTACCCCTCATGTTATTGTCAGTATCTTCTTCGTCAGCAGCCAGTTTCATCTCCACACGACTGTTATCGCCATCGACTTGCCGCGTGAGACTAAACCGGCTATATGACAACGGTTCTCCACCAAACTGAGATTTTAAAAAATAAAGCATTAAGAAGGGAGTAGAAACCTTAACAAAAACATTTGGTCAGGCAATATACTTATTATTAGGCCATATATTCTTAAGGAAAAAAGTCCCTGCCCCAGCCGATTTGGCTCATTGGATAGAGTCACCTGGGAACTAAAGGGTCCTGGGTCGATTCCAGCCAAAGACACGTACCTGGGTTGTAGGCTCAATCCTGACCATGCTTGGAGTGTGTGGGGGAAGCAACCAATTAATGTCTCTCTCACATCGAGGTTTCTCTGTCTCTCCTCCCTTCCACTCTCTCTAAAAATCAATGGAAAAATATTCTGGGGTGAGGATTAACAACAAAAACAGTTCCCTTTTCAAACCAACATTCTTCTGTGTGCCCAGTTCTGTCAATGGCAGGTTATGGCTAGAACATATACTGGCCTTCATCTCCTTCAGCCTTTCATTCAGGTTTAGTTATGTAAATACTGTTGGACTATGCTTTTAGCTCCTCTGATCTACTTGGCAGTTCCTCTCCACAATGCCCCAAATACCCTAAAAGTACTGACAACATTTTCCATAATTAATTCTGCTCAATACTAAATACTATATTCTTTTGTGGGGTGAGTTATGCCTCGTGTTCACCATTTCAAATGTAAATGAATACCTGATAACAGCTTTGGATAGTATTTCATGCTTACTTGGTGAAAGTCATTATTGCATACTTCACATTCTCACAAACTGTTGGCAGAAACATAAACTTAAAATATCTTACCAAGTTGGAGAATGCTGATCTGGCCTGGTCCATCATTCTGAGCTGCCACACAGGAGAGCCTAGTGATAAAACAGAATTATCTTAATGAGATAGATGCCACTGTATCTAAATAATAAAGGCTTTTTATTACCACACTAGATTATGTATCAAATTTACTTTTTAAAATTTTTTAATATTTTGCCGAAACCGGTTTGGCTCAGTGGTAGAGCATCGGCCTTTGGGCTGAAAGGTCCTGGGTTCGATTCCAGTCAAGGGCATGTACCTTGGCTGCAGGCACATCCCCAGGAGGGAGCGTGCAAGAGGCAGCTGATTGATGTTTCTGACTTTCTATCCCTCTCCCTTCCTCTCTGTAAAAAAAAATCAATAAAATACATATAAAAAAATTTTTAAATATTTTAATTCTTAATTTTTTTACTTCTATCATTATTATTTAATCCTTACCCGAGGATATTTTTCCGTTGATTTTTAGAGTGGGAGAAAGGGAAAGACAGAAAAATCAATGAGAGAAACATTGGTTACTTCCTGCACATGCCTGACCAGGGCCCGGGCTGAGGAGAAGCCTGCAACCTAGGAACATGCCCTTGATCAGAATTGAACCCAGGACCCTTTAGTCCACAGGCCAATGCACTATCTAAACTGGGAAGGGCTTAATTTTTATTTTTTAAAACATATCTGCACATTTCAGACAGAAACATCAATGATGACAATCATTGATCGGCTCCCTCCCGCCCACCTCCTTCTGGGAAGGGAGCCCACAACCCAAGCATGTGCCCTGACCAGGAATCAACCATGACTTCCTGGGTTCATCAATCACTGAGCCATGCCAAACAGGCTCAAATTTACTTTTAAATGTTACACCTTCCTAGAAAGGTCTTCTCACCAAGACATTTAGTTTACATGACAACTAAGCTTATTGCAATCTTTGATCAGATATCAAATTGAGGTACAGTGGGGAAGACAGCCTTAAGGACATTATTGAGGAATAAGAAATTTTAATATAGGTTATATACTGGAACAGTATTGCATCAATGTTAGATAGATTTGGGGAATGTGATAATGGTATTGCATTTTTGGAGATTAATGGATAAAAATTTAAGGATGAGGTATTATAATGCCTGTAACTTTCATTTAAAAAGTAAATAAGAAATACAGCAAATGTGGGAACTGTTAACGACTGATGAGTCTAGGTAAAGGATGTATGGATATGCATATTGTTATTTCTATTTTTCTTGTGGACTTGAAATTTTTTCAAAATTAAAAATGTGGGGAAAATTTATGTAATTGAACTTAGTTGAAGAGATAATACAAAAGAAATAGACTGGCACCTGAAAAAAACAAGAAAGCATCTCCAATAGAAAAGAAGAGAAAACCTGATCCTTCTGATTAAATGAACAGTTCCTACTTTGATGCAAAAAGAATACACAAAAGGAAAAACATAGAGTATGCTGTTTCCTAGATGAAGAGCCAAATTATCTGAGCCGTTAAGTGACTTGTTCAAGGCTGAAAAATTATAATCTAAAAATGAAGTTCAATATGTTACTAGGTTATAGAAATTGTGTTCTTGCTTCTAAATATTAAGAAACTAATCTTTCTTTTCCCAAAGAAAAGCATACCTCTGTAGCCAATAAAGTCCTAAGTTAAAATATAACTATTAACTAAAATCTGGATTTTTAATTTGGTTTGAGTGCATCTACACACTGGAAAATGATACCATGTTGAGATGTATAAAATGAATATTTGTCCTAACCAGTTTGGCTGAGTCGGCCTGGGGATTCAAGGGTCCCAGGTTTGATTCCTGATTACGGACATGTACACCTTGGCTGTGTGCACATCCCCAGTAGGATGTGTGCAAAAGGCAGCTGATTGATGTTTCTCTCTCATGTTTCTAATTTTCTATTCATCTCCCTTCCTCTCTGTAAAAAAGTCAATAAAATACATTTTTAAAAGAATAAAATGAACATTTATGCCATACTATCTATTTTATGGCTTTTTCAATACTACCAGTACACTTACAGCACATTTACACCCACATGACCCAAAGCAAGTTGTGAGATATATATACAGACTGTAAAAAGACATTATGTAAACTAGAATTAGAAAACCTATAATACATTTTATTTTATTTACGTCCATAGCTTTAAAGACCAGAGCCAATAACCAATAATAAGTAGGTCATATTCTCAGAAGCACAATCTCTTGCCCCATTTGGTACAAAATGCTTATCACTAACACTGCACCAGAACTGCCCTAACCCAATCACTAGAGCCAGAACCAAGGGCCCCACCCTGAACCAATTTTAATCATCCTTTTCTAGGAAAAAGCAGCGTACTTTAATGCTCTGTCTGAATCAGCCATTCCTCAAGGTTTCTAGTTTTAAGTTAATTTTAACACTAAAGTGACAACATATTTTAAAAATGATCTAAATAACGGATTTAAATAAATGATGAGATTGAGTGATTGCACATCTATATTAATAAAACATCTAGGACAGTTTTATATAATTAAAATCAAAGCATATTTTTTACTGAGAAAAGAGGTACTTCTATTTCAATCCCCAGGTACAAAATTGAGACTATAACATAAAAGAAATCAAGTAAGAGGAAATAATTATGACCTAGGCAATTCCTATTTTAACAGACCTATGAAGAATATAATGCTATGATATCCACAAAAGTTATTTCTGAAGTTTTACATATAGCAAATTTGAATCATTCTTTTAAAATTACGGCACACACCCATTCCATTAAAAAAAAACAAAAAAACTACCAAAACACATAGTAAAGCCTTCTATTTAAAAGAACCCCTTGCCAAAACCCAGTGTGGCTCAGTGGATAGTGTCGGCCTGCGGACTAAAAGGTCTCAGGTTCAATTCTGGTCAAGGGCATGTACCTTGGTTGCCGGCACCCCGGTAGGGAGTGTGCAGGAGGCAGCTGATCAATGTTTCTCTCTCATGAATGTTTCTGACTTTCTATCCCTCTCCCTCTCTGTAAAAAATCAATAAAAAATACATTAAAAAAAAAACCCTTAATGAATTGTCTTCCAACAGTAATCATTAATTTAAATATTCTAAAATCATGGGAGAGAAACTTTCTAGAGTAGTTGCAACACTATCCTATCTATAAACACATCCAGCAACTCTTATTTGGCTTATTTCAAGCTATCACCACCAATGCTGATAATCTATTAGAAGAAACAAATAAGCCCTAACCAGTTTGGCTCAATAGAGTCAGACCAAGGACTGAAGGGCCCGGGTTCAATTCCAGTCAAGGGCACGTACCTCGGTTTCAAGCTCGATCCCTAGCACTGGTTGGGGCTTGTATGGGAGGCAACAACTGATGGTACTCTCAGATGTTTCTGTCTCTCTTTCCTTCCACTCTATCTAAAAATCAATGGAAAAATACCCTTAGGTGGGATTAACAAAAAGAAACCAAACATCACCTGGATTTTTATTCATTTGAGCACCTGGTATACCTTTGGTGTTCTTAATAAATGGGAAAACTACTCAGTTGCTCACATTAATAATGATAATTAAGGTAAGCAAAATAGAGCCCCTGTGTTTCTGAACATGAAATGGAAGGGGGATCAGAAATGTTTTCAATTGAGCCATGGAATGGAAGGCAGGAGTCTGGCAAAAGGTAGTCGACTACAATCTCAGACTTCTTTAAAATTCAACCATTATTCCCACTTTCTTTAATGTAGCATTAATTTCTATTTAATTTAAATAAAGTAATTATCTTGAGGTCTTAAGCTCCCTTTGGGGTGTCTCAAAACCAGGAGGGCAGGAACTAAACTATACTTCCACCCATGTATAACACTCAAAGCTGCTAATCCATTTTACTTGAAATATAAATAAGACACTTGTTATCACTGAAAAGAGGTCCCAGTTCGGAAATCCTTGGAGTTCAGATAAAGTGAAGCTCCTTTTTGCCTGCTCGAGGCTGTTCTAGAGGCTTTCACTGCCTAATACTTCCTGCCCTCTACCTTCTCCACATTAAACAGATGCCGGTCGTGATGCCTTTACCCACTAACATTCTTTCCCTGTTCTTGAAGTCCGACTCAAGGACCAACTCTGTGAAGCTTCTTCAGATTTCTTTTACCTGTCCTAAATACTTAACATGGAATTACATGGCAATGAGATTCTATTTCTTAATATAGGGGCATGCTTAATGTATGAAGTTCATTTTTCATATCATTTGGAAATGATAAGAATATAATGAAACCTGGCATCTGGAATCTTTTCCTATATGTCACTATTTTGTTTTATCCTGAAATCACTGAGCAAAGCTTGGGTAGTAGGGAGATTTTTAAAAGTAGAAAACTTTAAAGCTTACATGGGTAAGGCTCCAAGACCTCAAGCAATTGATTACTGATACTCATTTTGCAAAATATTTCCCTAGACAACTATGCATTTGCCAGCGAAATGACACTGCATGAACTTATAAAACTTTTGCAGAGCCCTTGGAACTCCCACTTGAATAAACACAGAATGACTTGGAAAGAGAAGGTCAAGGTCTTTCCCAGCCTTAAGAGCCTAAATTGAAAAGGCAGTGGAAGAAATAAAACAAGCAGTATCTTTATCACCATTCAGCTTTCTGAAAAAGCCAGGACCGCTTGAAGTCATTGCAGTTTACCTGTGTAGTGCTCAAGGAAGGCATACAGACGGCAAACACACAAGAGTTCCAAATGGCCTCAGAGGTTCAGAGACAAGGGAAAGGAGACATAGATTGGTCGCCTCCCACAGAGCCTCAATCCGGGATCAAACCTGCACCCGGGTATGTGCTGACCGGGAATTGAACCCGCCACCTTGGGTGTACAGCAAGCTGCTCCAACTACATCAGCCAGGACAAGACCATTTTTAACTAGCTTTCATTGTTGTCTAATTTAGATTCAGCTGTGAGCCTCGCTTCATTTTTAATAAGTACAAGTACATTATCAGATGCAATAAATGCCTCCCCTTAGGGCAGAATTAGCCAAGACACCCTCCCTATCCAACAATCTTCGGCAGACTAGAAGCACGCCATTACTTGACAACACTCCATCAAAGAAATTACTGTAGCTCATCCTCACTTGAGGATTTTTTTCTATCGATTTTCAGAGAGTGGAAGGGAGAAGGGAGGGGACAATAAAAGGGAGGAGAGGGAGTATGTATTGGTTACCTCCTGCATGGGGTCTCGGGGGACCCTGGATCCCAGGTGTGTGCCTTGAGACCCACAACACTTTGATGTGTGTGCTAACACTTGTTGGCCAGGCTCAAAGACAAATTAAAGAGTGCTATGCTATTAACAGACTTTTGGAAAATTTAATATCAATGGCAAAAGTTTTAATACTGGATTTTTTTGTCAGGCATACTTAGTTTATTATAATCCAAAACTGAGGTGTGTGTGTATGTGTGTGGCTGGGGGAAGTCAGCAGGGATAGCCAAGTACTAGCATGCCTAAATTTTCACAGTAAATCACTTAAAATATTTGTCAGAAGTCAAGCTCCCCAGTTCAGAAACAACTGAATCAGCAGCTAGTATTCCAAACTCATATTTAAGCATAGAGTAGAGATATCAGGTATCTAAATAACCTCTGTAAAAGGATTATATTCTACTGCAATCCTGTTAACCCTCTCAACCCTGCCAAGAAAACAGGACTCATGGTCCCAGGTTCGATTCGGGTCAAGGGCAGGTATCTTGGTTGCGGGCACATACCCAGTGGGAAGTGTAAAGGAAGGCAGCTGATCTGTTTCTAACTCTATCCCTCTCCCTTCCTCTCTTGTAAAAAAATCAATAAAATATATTTTAAAAAATAAAATAAATTTAGCAATCAAGTTCTTTGGGGTACCCAAGGTCACCCCAGTGTGCAGAGGTGAAGTGCTAACCCAAAAGGGCCAGGTCACCAAGTACTGTTCTCCCAGCGACCACCTTGGGGAGCTGTGGGCCAGAAGCAGTGACACAATGGACCTTGGCCCACATGGGTAAGGGTGCAAACCGATTCCCATCCAAACAACTTCCCCCTGGCCTCTAGACCACAGCTTCCACAAAGCACACGTTTCGTTCCCAGGATCTCCCATTTCACGGGGAGGAGAGCCACCCCGGCCGGCGTCCAGTCGGCTTCTGTCTGGGGAAAGCTGAGAACGCACACACGAGCCCCGCGGCAGCCGAGCGGCGAGGAAGATCGGGTGATGCCAGCGAGTTCAAGTGTACGGCTCGCAGACACCCCCGTCTAAAAGCCCCGGACAGGCTAGTAACCGAATCCAGGGCGGCTCGGCTCGGCGCCTTTCCGCAGGGAGACCGGGTTCCGGGGCGAGCGCCAGGGAAAGCCAAGGGCTAACCGCTCAAGGTCACCCCCGCACCCCGATAGCCATTCCCCGGGGGACACTTCCCAACAGCGGCCACGTGCTCGCGGCGGAGCGGGCCAAGCCTGCAGCAGCGTGGCTCGCCCGGCGCGGGGCGGACCCCTGGCTCCCGAGCCCACGGCGTGGGGCTGTCCCGCGAGGACCTGCTGGTGGGAACCAGCGATCGTGTGGCCTGAGGGGCCGGAAGCGGAATGGCGAGGCGCGGAGTGACAGTTGGGAACCCGCCGAGTAGCTCGCCCTCAGAGTCCTCCCAGGGAAGCCACTCGGCTCTCGGCGACGGAGACGAGCAGGGAGCAGAGAAAAGCAGGCAAGGGCAGCCCCTCTCCGCCCCGCCGACCCGCCGACCCGCCCCGGTGCACCTGCCGCCCGCTCCTCACGCGGCGGCGGCCTCCTCCCCATTCGCACGCGGGCCCCGTCCCACCCCGCTCCCCGGAGGCGCCGCAGCTCCCCCACGCCGCCCGCGGCTCCCGAGGAGATGGGACGGCGCCGAGCGGGGCCGCTCCGCAGGTCGCCCGGACCGGCCCTGCACAGGCAGCGGGCCGCAGGAGGACCGGTCGCGGCGAGTCACTTACCCCCGGAGCCCCTCCGCTGGTAGCTGGCCACACCTCCGCCGACAAGCGCTAACACTGCGAGCCGGCAGCGGGCCCAGCCCGCTATTTATAGTCTGGCCCCGCCTCCTGCGACCCCCCGCGGGCTTGCGTCACTTCCTGCCGCACGTACACCTAACGATCGCCCCCAGCGAAACACGCGCAGGACCCGTACCGCCGCCCGAGAGAGGCGAGGGGCGGGGCGGGGTGAGGGAAAAGGCGCCAATTCTTAAGGTGCCGGCGGGGCGGGAGGTGCGGGCGGGACCGGGATTGATTGACAGGCCACCTGCGGCCCGGAGTCTCTCTGCTGGGGTGCAGCCCGCAACTCTACAACCCCCGATCCTTCCGTGTAACCTTGACGGATCGCCAGGCCCTGCAGCGCAAGGTCAAATGGTGTTAACGTACGTTTATTCCTACGTATGTCTTCTTACACCGAAATAATTGCTTTAAAGCGTATGTACTTGATGGAATATTAAGTAGCCACTAAAGCCAGATATATTTTGCAATCTCGGGGATACTTAGGCTAAGCAAAGAGGAAAAAATAATTAAAAGCAAAATGCAAATCTGTACTTGGGATGTGGAAAAGCTCCTCACGAAACAAGACTGGCCGAGCTTCACCTAATGTTTAATGCGGAGGGAATGGAAGGGAAATAGAAAAAGAGATTAGGATGATAAAATTGAGCATGAGCTTTTATGTTCATTGCCATTGTTATAGGATTCTTCAGTGCCTAATAAATAAAATTGAATGCTTGCCACTTTATTAAACACCTTCCAAACATTCACACCCTCTCCCTGCCTCTTTGTAACCTATGGTCCAGTGAAGAGATTAGACAAGTGTACAAAGGGGGAAAATGATGGGGGGCTAAAAGAGGATCATAGATAAAGCCTTTTCAAGATAAGAGCCCTTGGAGAGTATTGTGGTAAAAGAAATGTCACAAAGGCAAGTATCACATGATCTCATATGTGGAATCTAGTGAACAAAATAAACCGATGAACTAAACAGATTCAGAGACATAGAAGTATAGAACTGACTGCAGAATCCCAGAGGGAAGGGAGGGGGGAGATCAACCAAAGAACTTGCTTGTATGCATATATGCATAACCCAAGGGCACAAACAATAGGGTGCCTGAGGCCTGGGCTGAGGGGTGGAGGTGGGCTGAAGAGATCATGGGGGGGATATAGAGGGACATATGTAATACTTCCAACAATAAAGATTCAATTGAAAAATGATAAGAGCCCTGAGGAATGTAGAACAATCAATCTTTTAAAATGCAAATTAATTTCTGCTCCTGCTCTTCCCTTCATGTGGTGCTATAATAGAGAAAATACTCCGGGTTCTACCCACAACCTTTCCTTTTATCCCCGTCCCTTAAAAATCTCTCCCAAAGAACTATTTTAAAATCGCTTAAGCATGCATATAAGCATAACCAATAGATACAAGACATTGGGAGGGGGGCAGGTGAGGACATGTGCTGGGGGGTAGAGGAGACAGGGGAGGTCAACGGGGGGGGGGCGGAGAAGGAAACATATGTACTATTTGTAATACTTTAAACAATAAAAAAACAATTAAAATACATAAAATCTTATAAGCAGGAATATCTCTCTCTGCACCTTAGTGGATTTACACAGGACAAAGTTAAAATGAAGAATAGGATGCATATAAATTAGCTGTGGAAGGGCTGCCTTGAAATTCATACAATAAGCCTGGTGAGTCCCCTCTCCCTTTCCTAGACTGGTGGGATCTTAAAAAACAAAAACTAACAATGCTAGTAACCTGGTGATAATCTTACACCCACGTGGGGAAAAGAGGGCTTAGGAGATGGAGGCCAGAAGAACCTACAAAAGCCCAAATTTAAAAAGTTACTACAACGAGCCCTGCTGGCATGGTTCAATGTTAGAGTGTGGACCTAAGAACCTGCAGGTCACGGTTCAATTCCTGGTCAGGGCACTTGCCCTGGTTGTGGGCTTGCTCCCCAGTGGGAGGCATGCAGGAGGCAGCCAATTAATGGTTTTCTCTCATCATTGATGTTTCTATCTCTCTCTCCCTCTCCCTTCCTCTCTGAAATCAATAAAAATATTTTAAAAAATTATTACTCATTACAATAAAGATGAAGGACATCACTTTAAAGAGTGTGTCAATTATATTTTTACTAGAGATCCAGTGCATGAAATTCATTACCTGGGGGGGGAGGGGTGTCCCTCAGCCCAGCCTGCACCCTCTGCAATCTGGGACCCCCTCAGGGAATGTCCGACTGTGGGATCAGGCCTAAACAGGCAATCAGACATCCTTCTCATAATCAGGACTACTGGCTCCTAACCACTTGCCTGTCTGCCTGCCTGATCACCCCCAAACCACTTTTGCCTGCCAGCCTGATCACTGCCTAACCACTCCCCTGCCAGCCTGATCACCCCCAGCTACCCTCCCCTGCAGCCTAGTCCCCACCCCCACAACTGCCCTCTCCTGCAGGCCTTGGTCGCCCCCAACTGCCCTCCCCTGCTGACCATCTTGTGATGATGTGGGGGGCAGTCATCTTGTGGTGGCCATCTTATGATGACATGGGGGCTGCCATCTTGTGATGGCATGGGGCAGCCACCTTGTTGTGATGTAGGGTGGCCATTTTGTGATGACATGGGGGTGGCCATCTTGTGACAATGTGGGGGTGGCCATTTTGTGATTCGAGGGTGTGGGGGTCAATTTGCAGATCACCTCTTTATTATATAGGATTTTCATGCTTTTCTTAGTAATAGACACTAAGCAATTAAATTCCCTTTACTATCCCTTTCCCTCTCCTCTGCAATTTCAAGTTAGATGAAAATAAATTTGTCTTGCTTTGTTGCTGAATCTATACACGTTGAGAAGTAATTTTGCTTTATCTGGCAGTCTATACAAATGTTCAATTACGCAGAAGCAGAAAACCGGGAAGGGGGGAAGAGAGAATGGTTTTCACTTCTCCCCAAGCAGAGAGTAAATAGCTTAAATCGCCCTACTCAGGGAACTGAATAGCAGAAATCCAGTTGGTGCCATTTGCCAACCACACCCAAAGACAGATAAAGTTAAGAAAATAAGTCTCATGTTTGCATATCAACATAAAACTGACAAATATTCTATTGAGAGCCTCCCCTGAACTCCCAGCCTTTAAACCCTCAAAATGCACGTCCCAGGGGCTCCCTCTTCCTCCCTGAGCATGCCTGTGCCTTTCCCTCTCCCCTCTACTTCCCCCAAGGCATGCATTTCCTAAACTCTAAGGGACCAGACAAGGCTTTAGAGGCTTACAACCAGGGCAGCAATAGGCATCGATAGTTCATCTTGGGCAAACCCCCTGAACCTGTCCCCAAGACCCTCTTTCTGACTTGCTAGTGACCCAAAGCAGCCTAGTCTAGGTTCATTTCCCCACCTAGTTCCGCTCCTATTATTTAGGCCTTCCTTGTTTCACCATCCCCATCTTTAATAAACGTCCTCTACTCGTAAAATTCATCTATCTGGACTCCTGTTGTGAAATTTTTCCTGCACAAAGTCAAGAACCCACACACTACCAGCCAGCCTTAGGCAGACCCACCTAAAGGCCAGGTCTCTTCTGTGGTAACATCTGTTTTCAAAGGAAATCTGAAATGGTAATTGTGTGTGCGTGGGGGAGGAGAGTGGGGGGACGTGGTTAAGATCAGCAATTTGTTTTGCAGAGAGCCAATGTAGAAGCAGTGCTCACCCCCAGTACCAAGAGTGTCCCCCCCCCCCCCCCCCCCCCCCCGCCAGCTCCTTCCCAGGGAAGGACACTCAGCATCCCGGCTTCAAGCCACCATAGCTCTGAACGGCGTCTGTGAGCATCTGTGCTTCACCTTGATTTATTTTGTGCATAGTTAGCAAGGATGTGTTCTAAAGTATCAGAAAAGCCTATGAGAGCTCATAAAGGTCTTATACTTAGCATAAATCTGGACATTAGTAAGTGTATTTTGTAAGGTTCTACGCCACCGTGAGAGAAACTGCAGGCAGGGAGTCCGATTGATTGAGCGAATTAATCAGGCTTTATTGGGGGTCTCCGGGCGGGTTCACAGGCTCAGGGGAATGGAGCCGGGGAAGCTGCGCCCTGTGACTGGGGCCAGGGGAAGGGGAAAAGAGGGGACCCAGCCGGACCTCCTCCCGGACTGCCTGGGAGAACAGTCCGGAAGAAAAAGGTGCCACGTGTCGCACCGAGACACATTTTAAGGCAGGGGTTGGGCCCAGGGCGGAATGGGAAGGGGTGGGACACAGGGCACTCTGGTATGTGATTGATTGGTGGCTCAATGTCTCTGTCAATTACATCATAACTCCGCCCACCAGTTGGGGGGGGGAACCTGTCATATTTGGTGTGACTTAGGTTATTTTAAGAGGCTGAAATGCCCCCACTTTTTTCCATATAAATTCATAGTAATTGGGTGTTCATTTACACCGTCTCAGCTTCTGAGAAAGGTTTCATAGGAATGCTCTACTCTTGGGATAGTGGCAGTTGCGGTGGGGTGGGGAACCTGTGTAGAACTGAGGGTGATGAGGAGGAAGACACACACAAGCTGTTGAGTCTAGCAGAAGTTTGCCTGAAGGCTGAAGGGAGAATGATCCCGTGGTGTTTGTTTGAAAATCCACTCTACATGGCAGCTTCTTCAGAGGAATGACGGGTGGAAGAGAGTGTACGGCAGTTAGCTGCAAAATCCTCTTTTCTCTTCACCTGGAGACGAAAGCAAGTCTTGCTATTTGGGAGAAATCGGCAGGAAAAAACAAACAAACCAGATAAGCCACTGTTGACATAAAAAAACAAAAACAAAACATTGAAACCTGTAAAGAATTTTTATGAGTTTATTTGAGCCAAACTGTCTGTCGGCAGATGCTAGGAAGCAGAACCTCAAGGAATTGAGAGAATGCTCTGGAGAGTGGAGAGGTTTACATTTGTATTTATACGTTGCAGTCAAAGCAGGGACAAAGGTGGGTTGCATGAAATTCATTGGTGATAGATTAAGAGGTGGGATAAAGCAAAGGTGGAGAGGAAACCCCTGGGATTGGATAAAAAGTAAAATGATGGACACATACTTAGGTGGGTGCAAGAACAATTAACATGATAATGAAGGAATTTGTGGTATCTGTACTGGCACCCATCACTTTTGGTTTGTGCCCCAGGGGCTCCAGAAAAAGGGAAGTTACAAGGGTGTGTTACCTTAGATGCAAAAACAAAAACAAAAACAAAAAACCAGACAGGCTCAGTGAAGGTAAAGGCTGACCGTGTCACTGCTAGGACGTAACTGCTTTTAGTTCAGATTTAATTTCAGACCTTTCTCTGTGGTTCCGTTAGGTCTCTGAGTCTGCAAGACCACCATGCAGGCCTCCTCTGAGCCTGTCAGGTCAGCATGTGGCCCCTTTCGTCCACACCACTAATGTAGTGAAATCAGCCTAGAAGTCAGCACCGGTCCCAGTGCTGTCACCAATTGTGCTGCCTAATCGGCTCAATGGCTCCGTGCCTCAGTTTCCCCACTGGCCACATGGAGGTAACATCTCTTTTTTTCCTTTACCAGTGATTGCCTGAGGGAAGGAGGGGTGGAAGGAGTTTGAAGAAAGTAAAGGGGGCCTAAATAGTGATGGGAGGAGAGCTGACCTGGGGTGATAAACACACGATACAATATACAGATGATGAATTGTAAAAATAAAAAGGTAGGAAAGCTCTTAAAGGACATCATATACAAATATAAGCTGCTGCTAATTTAGAGCCGGAGCCAGGTGAGTGGACGCAGCTCTGAAGGAGAAAAGCCTGGAAACTGAGAAGTTCTAAGCGACGAGCAACATTATTGCTCAGGAGCAGGAAAGTTGTCTTGAATGGTGTTTGAATGCCCCAATTCCAGAAAGGGGGGGGGGGGGGGGGAAAGGCAGGCTCAGTGATTGATAATGGCTAAGAACAAAAGATAATTAATTGCCATCATTATTAACATTTAGTATTGAATAGTGTTGTGTCAGGCAAAAACATGCAAAAAGATAGGAGATATATCTATCCCCCTGAACAGGCAAACAAGGTCGGTGCGGAAACAGAATTTATATTTACAGGACAAATAACAGGGATGCAAATGTTAAATACAAGCAAAAATAAAAGCAAGTCAGGGTCTGTGACAGACCAATGCCCAGATCTGAAAAGAGAGGTGGGGCTTTGGTATGCTCACTAAGGCACACTCGGAGTTCCCTAAATCTTGTTCCAAATTATATGCCCATTTAGGTTCTAGCTAATCTTCATGCTTACCTGTTTTTTTAAATAATCTACTTTTTAATGTAAAAGTACAATTGAGTGTGAACTCATTCTCCTCTCTTAACTCAGTCACAGGTGCAAGAAGGAACTTTTAAAAAATATATATATTTTATTGATTTTTTACAGAGAGGGAGGGAGAGGGGGTAGAAAGTTAGATACATCAATGAGAGAGAAACATTGATCAGCTGCCTCCTGCACACCCCCTACCTGCAACCAAGGTACATGCCCACACTCCATCCACTGAGCCAAACCGGTTTCGGCTTAAGGAGGAACTTTTGCTGTTGATCCCATAAAATCAAAGCCCAAACATACACCTCTTACCTTAGTTACAGACCAGGAACCTAGCTGGGAAAAAAGAGGAATGGGACAGGGGGAAGGCATTGTAAATCCAAACCTACAAGATGATGGAAGTTGAAAGTGGGAGGTTTTTAGTTTTTAGACAAAGGCATTAAATTTAGTACTTTGTCCCTTACATTTAAAAACATTAATCTGTTTTTGTTATGTACATTTCATCACATTAAAAAAAAAACACATTAATAGGTCACTTCAGTAATAAAGGATTTGAAACCATTTGCTCTTTCTGGGGTCCTATCTGTGGCCTAAATGTTAAATGGGGCCTGTTAGGTCAGCATTTCACAAACATTTTTAACTGCGCTCCATGGTAAAATGTCCATTTTATTTCACAGTTCAGCATACGTGTGTGTGTGTGTGTGTGTGTGTGTGTGTGTATGTTTACATGATTGAAACAAAAATTTCATGAAGTTATACCCTTGCTGTATGCAAAGCAGTCTGGAATTCTCTAATTTCTGAAATGCTGATTTCAACTGATTAAGCTTGACTTCTGGCTGCGTTGTGACCTGTATTTGAAAAGCACAGTCTTAGGTCTTTCTCAGAGCACAAATCATTTTAGTGAAGGGGACAAATGACTTGCTCCAAGTTAAATTTCAACTCCTGAGGTTTCTCCCTGTTACTTTGTCCACTGTTTCAACTTTCTACCACCCTGCCCTTCAGCAAATATTGATTGAGCTTTTATGAGTTGGGAGGCAGAGTTAGAAAACAGATAAAGTTTTTTCAGTGCTTTCAAATGCTGGCCTCACTGTGCTCAATCACAGCAGGACTCTGCCGGTCACAGAGTCGGTCCTCACAGCAACCACCACAGAAACCACTCTAACCTGCACTCGGCTCTGACTACAGCTCCTATTGACGAGCTGTATCCATTTTCTTAACCTTGGAACCCCAAGCCCAGGGCGATCCCTTTAAGACTAGAATCCTAAAATAAAAATGTGGAGCTCTACACATCGGAACAGGATGCACTCCACAGATTGGAGGTAAACTGTCAGCTCATAGACTTGAGGTTGGTACTATTTTCCATTTTATTTTGCATTTTTTCCCCCTTAAAAATGTACTTGGAAACCTTTGGTTTCCTGTCCTAATACTGTGGACTAAGTTAATTTTTGTTTCTCCTGTGTGAAAAGTAAGCTCACATGGAGAACATGGAACAGGAGCAACATCCAAGTTAATATGGAGGAGTTTGCCCCTACTTTATAGCAAGTGACAAAGGTTACTCAGGGCAAGGAAGGAGAATAATTAATTTTTACGCTAATTATGATGATACTTATTCCAACGAGTATAGTGGCCTAGTTAGAGTTTTGAACAGCATATGAGGTTCTATTTAGTCCCATCTGGGCAAAATAGAATTAGTTTTATAATAGAGCTTTAAATTTGGGAGAAACTTTAACTCATATACTATCTCTGGCCTATATTAGATGTGCAATAAACATATGTTGAGTTCATTGAACAAAATCCCACTATTTCACCCCATTAAGTGGTTATCCAGCTTCTCCTTAACCTTTCCAAGAGGGCAAATCTGTTGCTTCCCAAAGCAGAGAGCCTTGGGTAGCTCCGACTATTAGAAAGTTGTTACTTGTATTAATCTCTCCCTCTGTTTTTTATACATTGGTTATTGCTTGAAGACAGCCCTTATGTCCACACCTATTTTCTATTCTTCAGGCTAAATATCCTAACTATCCTTAGGAGGGCCACCATAGGACACGATTCCACACCTCCCCACCCACTGGTTGCTTTTGGAAACATAGTTTTACCGCTCCTGTTGGAGCAGGGCCACCAATTCCTCTGTTCTAAGTCTACGGCCTTTATGAATCCTATGTGTTTGCTACCACATTCACTACCTTAATAGCTACTGCATATTGTCAGCTCATGTTGAGCTTTCAGCAGGGTTCAATGGGAACAGAGTGGCCTTTAAAGCAGAAAGACCTGGGTTCAAAATCTAGTTTTGCCATTGACTTGCTAATTGTACAAATTTTCCATATCTCTCTCCTTTCTGTGGATAATGTGATATCCACATATTGTTGTAGTCTGATATATGGTGTACTGACTGTCTTTCCCAACTTATCATTAGTCTAGACAGCTAATAATGGGAAAGAGCTTAGTCTATTTGGCTGGGAATATCCTTGCCATCCTATCTAATAAAAGAGTAATATGCAAATTGACCATACCTTTGCTACACCACAAGCCACGCCCCACCAGCAATCAGGAGTGGGGGCGGGGCCGAGGCAGTGGGGGCTGGGGTGGTGGTGGTGGAGGGGCTTGGCTGGGATGGAGCCAGCCATCAGCCCCATTTCAGGGTGATGTCTGGGTGCCAAAGGCCTAAAGCCTTGGCCAGAGGCTTTAGGCCTTGGGCAGGCTGGGGTGAGTGGTTAGTAGACATCCCCTGAGGGCTCCCAGTATGTGTGAGGGGGCAGGTTGGGCTGAGGATCACCCATCCCCAGTGCATAAATTTCATGCACTGGGCCCCTAGTTATAGTTGAATGATTAACAGCTAAATTTACTGAGCATCTACTGTGTGCTGGGAATAATTCTAACCCTTTACAGTATTGGCTCATGTAAAACTCTTAACAATCCTTAAAAATAAGAACTAATATTATCCCAATTTCCCAGGTGTGAAAACTGGCATTATAAGGAGTTATTGCCCTAGGTTGTGTGGCTAATAAGCGGTGACAACCAAAATTCAAGGCTAGGCAAATCTAGCTTCTGAGCCCAGCCCTAAACAATGCCACTATTCTGCCGCTTTACAAATCTAACCATGACACAGACTGTCTGCATAGACAACTAACTCTACGGATTTCTCCCCAAAGCAGAAATTTTATTAAAGAGATTCAGGGACCATCCAAGTGGGGTTGGAGAAGATTCAGAAGTTGGATTTATATTCATGTTGAGGGGGAAACCTCAGATAATTCTTAAAGTAAGTCTTTGTCATATAACTGGTCCTCCAGAAATCTAGATATATATTTGACAGGATTATAGTGCATTAATACCGTCCCTATCAGATAGCTAATTTTGTTAAATTCTAAGACTGTATATACCTACCTTTGATAAGGAGAGTTATTGAATTAAAAGAATTCCATTAACTTTGTTTCCAAAACATCAATGAATCAGTTTGGTTTTTCTTAGTTTTGCCTTCCTCCTTTTAACATCTGGCGCTGGCAATTCTTTTGCTTATATCTGAGTTTCCCTTCCTCTATGGTGTAAATTTGGCATCTTAAGCTTCTGGTATACTATGTGGAATATGGCCAAACACTGTTTAAGTTGAGGACTTAAAAAAAAAAAAAGACTAAAGAAGATGTCTTTGAAAGAACTTTGTGAAGTGTTGGGTGGCTGCTGACATAGACGGAGAAAATGAACAAATGTGTAAAGAAAAACTTGCAAACAGATAATTAAATCTAAATCCCAAGTCAGCAGATCCTGTGGTCAGGAAAAAATACCATGTCGACAGAAATCTTTTGGTTTCTTCAGCTTAATATACCCAAGACAAATATTCTCTTGATTTGGAAAACGATACTGCCAAAGATTTTATTTTTTCTCCTACGTGGAAATGTGGTCAAGGGGGCAACTTTTTGGTGGTTACATCTGTGAGGGCAGGCCTGGCTCCCCCGCTTCATCTCAGCTCCTAAAGGGCAGGGAAAGCCACATCCAGAGCGGGGTTCCCAGGTGTGTGTCTACCAAAGGTCACTGAGCCCCTGAGCTGCCCAGGTACTCTGTGCTTTTACTGTGTCATCTTATTTTTGCCTCCCAACAATTCTGTGAAATAGGTACCACAGCAATGAATGAATGGAAGTGCAAAAATACAAAATAATTGTCTCCAAGTGGTACAGCTTTTAAAGACACAGCTTAATATCATATCTATTCAATCTTCTGTCTTAAAGTCACCTTTCACTGCATCTCAGGTATTAAACTATTGAAATACTGTCCAGCAGGCAGATGGTTGATGCTCTGCGCCCAAAGTACAATGACTTGCTGCCAGGATGCATCCTGGGTATTATCACCAGAAATCACCAACTTAGGAAGGTTTGAGTCCAGTTTTTAATAGAATCTAATGCCACAGGCATACATATGAAGACCAAGTCATTAGGTGCAATGTGCCTGGAATAACTATCTTCCAGAAATGCTTTCGGGAAGTAACCTACCTTAGAATGACATTGGAATTTGCTTAACTGATGAGATGAAGGTATACATCCCACAACCAGGAATTCATAAGCAGCCAGTTAAAAAATGCAATCACAATAAACCATCTCCAAACATCATAAGATTACTGCTTCTGAGACAGGGTTTAGTTAGACAAGGATGCATTTGAAGAGACCCACTGGCTTCTGCAATCAAGTCAAACCCAGAACTTTGGGTAGGCGATGGCAGCAAGGCGCTCCAAAGAGAAAAGATGGTGGGAAACAGGAGGCTGTCCCACTGAGCCCAGTGTGCCCCACCCCAGCTCATCTCAGATGGGAGATCCAAGTCCAGTGTTGACTTTATTAAGGGACAGGCAGGGTTCCCAGCAGGTGTTGAAATGAATCAGACTGAAGTGGATTCTGAGATCCACACGGAGTCTAGACACTGTCTCAAGGCTTCTTAAACGTTAATGTACAGCACTGAGTCTCCTGACAGTCTGTTAAGATACGATGGATTCTGACTCAGAAGGTCCATGACTCTGCATTTCTAAAAAGATCCTTGATGATGCCCAGGCTGCTGGCCTTCAGAGCGCACTTGAGTAAAGTTTAGAAGTTTCTACCAGCTGTTTCTCCAGCACTCCCCACAAAGAGGGCACACTAACATGAAGGTGGATTCTGCTTGGCAGCTATTTTTATGCAGTTGGAATAACCTATTATTCTAGAAAGTTTTTCAGGGGACAAGGGCAATTCCTGGGACCATCACAGCTTAAGTGAAACAGCCCTTAAGATGATCCATCTTCTTCGCCAAACAACCCACTCATTCTAGTTATTTTTGTTGTTGCTAATCTTCCCCCATGAAAGTTTTTCAATGGTTTTTAGACAGAGTGATGGAAGGAAGGGGGAGAGACACATTGGTTGGTTGCCTCCCATAGGCGGCCTGATAGGGCTAGGGATCGATCCAGCCTGCAACCGAGGTACATGACCTTGACCAGAATTGAACCCAAGACTCTTCAGTCCGAGGGTTGACACTGAGCCGAACCTGTTAGGGCTCATCCTAATTCTTGAAAATATTTTGCTTCCTAAGAAGACACTAGACTTGGCCTAGAGAGCAGTTATCTTGCTCCACTCAAATTAATAAACAGGCCTTATGAATCAATGTTTTGTGCCTTTGGGTAGCAGATTACCTGATAACTCTGGATGAACTGATAAAATTGAGTTTCTAAAACTGAAATAGAGGAACAGCCTAGACTTATTTGTGACCTTCACCAAGTTCCCGGCAAGACCAGCCGAACAGCCAGTCCCCGCAGACTCTGCTCTGGAAACCTTTCTGTGAACAGGGCCAGGGCTAGAGCAAGGGCAGAGTTTTCCAAAAAACAATCAAACACCAACAACCCCCACAAGCAAACAAGTGTTCTTACTGAGAAACTAAAAGGAAACATGCTAAGTCACTACTACCCCTGCCTCCCCCCACATCCCTCTCACCGACACACACCCACTCACACTCACAAGATATAAAACAAACACATGACCGAATGTGCATTTGGGAACCTAATTTTGGAGTGTAGTTAAAGGTCAGCTTGTGTGGGCACCAGCCTTGACCTGTGCCCTCTGCACCTCTCTGAGTTGGAAAAAGAGAGGTGGCTTCCGGAAAAGGACACTGCGGGGGGTCAGTGCTGGCTCAGCGCAGGTGGTATTGGCCCTTATCTTGGAATGGGCTCTCAAGACCCTTTTCTGCCCAGGGTAGTCCTGACCTGATGTGTCCCTCCCCTAGAGAACGAGACTCTGGTGAGGATGGCACTGATCTACACAGCCCCGATTTCTCCCCTAAGGCTCTGTCCCTCTGCTCTGAGCCCACAGACACCACCCGGCCTCTCTGGATATCTGTGTGGTTAGCTCCTGGAAGGAAGGTCAGCCCTTGCTCTGACCCATTTCTCTTTGTTAACTTAGCACACTCACTGGACTGGGGGCACCTGTTCAGTGCTTGTCTACATGGCATCAGCTCCCTCTGCCAGAGAGACTGCGTTACCTTGTCCTGAGCCTGCTTTGGGCCATCTGTCAAGTCCTTACTCCCTGTCTCAGGGTTACCTCTGATTTCCCACATGTTCACATAATAAGATCGAATCGGTGAAGGAACGAGCCTTTGTGAGTCTTTTTACCTTGTTCTCGGGGTTATTTGTCCAAAGTTTACATGGAATCTATTATGTCAGGCACTGCATTGAACCCTGAGGATTAAGAGTTGCCTTAGAAAACTTCTCTTGGGTTCTTACTGATGACTTATCTGTCTTCCGGAAGCCTGCCATTCCACTTTGACGGCATCAAAAGCCTTTGCAACATTAAGATAAGCATCCTTGTTTCATATTTAGCTATCACTTAAAACAGACAAATGGCTAGCGCAAAGCATGCATAGAAGTGTTCCAAGAATTTCTGTAAAAACCAGCTAGGCAACAGATGTGCAAAGGCCATGAATTATCTGAGAGAAGGTACGCAATGAATTAAAGGTCAGGTATCCACATGATCCATCTGGATCTCTATAACGAGATTTTTTTCTGCTCATTGTACACATACCAAGTTATGTTCTGTCCTCCCCCCCCCCGCCCCCCCCATGCCCTTCGCTCTCTCCCTGCCAGCTCTTTATTCTCAGGGACACCTCCTCCTGGATGACCCATTCAAATTCAACCTGTGCCAACGAGAACCCAACACCTTCCTCCCCAAAGTTGATGCTCCTGCCTCCTTTCTTCCCTACTCTATGACACTGTGCTTTACAGATAAGGGGACAGTACTGATAGCTCTGGGGCCTCTCCCCATGGCCACCTAGTAGGTGCTGAATAAATGTTTATTGGATGGGGCTCCTTTGGCACCAGTTTGTTCGTGAGCTAAAATGAAACCAGCTCATTTATTGGATAACTTCTCCTGCTCTGATCTAGAATCACAAAGCTGGGTGCTGCTGGTGACTAGTAGCCAATAGATTCCAGCGTTCCTTAAAAAAAAAAAAAAAAAAAAAATCAGAGCTCATTCTTGGGAGAGTTTTAAGTTTCCTCAAGGAAAGAAAGGTGATATTAACACATCCTTCTGGATGAAGAATGAGGACTTCACCTTGGTTTGTGCTGAATGATGGTTCCTCTGCAGAGCACCAAGCTAAGCTCTGAGGAGGCTGAGCCATACCAAACAAAAATGTGTTTCCAGAATTATGTGATGCATATAGAAGTGCAAAGAAAATAAAATGGTCAAAAGGAAGAAACATAACACGAACAGATAAATAATAAGGAAAACTGAGTGTGAGGGATGTCCAGGAACCCTGCACTCTCTTCAAAATGTTCCTATAAATCTAATGTTGTTCTAAAAAATAAGCGTATTTAAAAAGAAAACTATGACATAAAAAGTGAATTGTTAAAAGTTCAGCAATTGTCCCCTCTCCAACACAGCTCCCAGACACACTCTTTCCTGGGTTGTGGGTTGAGCACTCCTCTCCTCATGCCATCAGGCTGGGGGAATGCAA
Organism: Antrozous pallidus; assembly: GCA_027563665.1. Classification (NCBI taxonomy): domain Eukaryota; kingdom Metazoa; phylum Chordata; class Mammalia; order Chiroptera; family Vespertilionidae; genus Antrozous; species Antrozous pallidus. Next base: position 56,070,944 of record CM050514.1, on the reverse strand, counting down.
TAACCCCACTCTCCTAACTCCCTGTGATGCTGCTTTGCCAAGCCTCTACCCTTTGAAGAAATCAGCTAGCTGCAGTCAGCACAAGCCCACATAGAGACTTTCTTGGAAGGCCCTCAATGAGGTCTGGGCTGAATCCAGGGGTGTAAGAGATGTATAGGGGAGAATGAGTGTGTAGCTTTGGGGTGAGGGGCATCCCCCCCCCAACCCCGTGCCTTGATCAGCACCACTGTTCCTGTGTAGAGCCCTCTCTTCACATAGCCAGATCTTAATCAGTTGTAGCTTGACAACTCCCACCAAACCACAAAGGTCCACAGGCCCATGCTGGTGCCTGCTGGCTTCGGTGTACCCTGAGACTCTTGTTTAGTGGCCTCAGACCCAGGACTTGTGCTAAGCTTGAATCTGTATCAACTTGGTGAACACCGCTTGCCACTACCTGGTGACCAGAACTTGCCCGCTTTGCAGAAGTTAAATACTGCCAGAGACTCTCTCAGTGGCTGAGCCTAGCAGGTAGCCAGCAGGAGGTGGAGGATTGTGGGTTGTCTTTGGCCTTTTTGCTGACCTGCTCCAGGTTGATACTGTTGGAAGCCAGTCTCAGTATGCAACTTGGTCCATCCCATATGCACCCAGGCCCAACAAAGGAAGGTACTAACCATGGATCGATCACTTTGTAGCTGCTAATAGGTAGCCCACGGCTAGTCACTGAGAGTATCTGACACTGATCTACACTGGCGTACCTCCCAAGAGGTTCAGAACCAACACACCCAGTGGCTGGTTTCAGACCACACCAGAGCACAACTGGATTAGTTCACTAGCAGCACATTCAAGGGGAGATTTCAGCAGGCACCAGACTTTGTTGGGGGCAAATTCTGCTTTGTGAGCTCAGCTCTTGCACTGCAGCTCATACACTGTGGACAGGGTTAATCCTCACAGTCAGGCAGCCTAAGGGGAAATCCCACCCACAGACAAGCCAACAGCAATCAACACTAACTACAACAAGAGGGCTCAACCCACACAAGAACATTCCTGGAGCAACTAGCTCAGGTGACCAGGGAGACTATACCACTCACCCTCACAGGACACCTATGACATAAGGCCACCCTACCAACACTGGGAGACATAACAGATCGAATACACAGAAACAAATACATAGAGGCAACCAAAATGGGGAGACAAAGAAACATGTCTCAAATGAAAGAACATAAGAAATCCCCAGAATAAAAGAACAAAATAAAATGGAGGCAAGCATTGTTCAAAAACAATTGTTATAGAATGTTCAAGAAACTTAGTGACATCTTTTACAAAGAGATATCAAGCATAAAAAATAACATAGAAACAATAAAAAAGGAACCAATCAGAAATGATAAATACAATATTTGAAATGGAGAGTAAACAAGAAGGAATCATAGACTAGATGAAAAAGAGGATCAAATCAGTGATTTGGAAGACAAGGTAGCAGAAAACACCCAGTCAGAGCAGCAAAAAGAATCCAAATACAAATAATTGTAAGAAAATATTGTACACAAGTATATGTCAACAAATAGGACCATCTAGAAAAAATTTGATAAATTCCTAGAAACATACAAGACTGAATCAAGAAGAAACAGAAAATCTGAACAGACCAATTAGAACTAATAAAATTGAGGCAGTAATAAAAAAACAACAACTGCCAACAAACAAAAGTCCTGGACTGGATTCTTAACAGATAAATTTTATCAAATATTCAAAGAAGAACTAACACTTATCCTTCTCAAACTATTCCAAAAAGTCCAAGAGGAGGGAAAACTCCCTAACTTATTGTACAAAGCCAGCATTATCCTGACCTCAAAACTGGATAAAGACACTACAAAGAAAGAAAATTATAGGCCAATATCCCTGATAAACATGATGTAAATATCCTAACAAAATATTAGCAAGCCAAATTTAGCAAAACATTAAAAACATTCACTCCTAGGATGCAAGGTTGGTGCAGTATTAGAAAATCAATTAACATGATATACCACATAAATAAAATAAATGATAAAATTATATAATTAGTTCAATAGATGCAGAAAAAGCTTTTGACAGCCATTTATGATAAAAACTCTCAGCAAAGTGGGAATAGAGGTAACATCTCTCAACATAATGAATGCTATATAAGATAAACAATATCTAATATCATACTGAATGGATAAATACTAAAAGCATTTCCCTTTAGATCAGAAACTATACAGAGCTGTCCACTTTCACCACTCTTATTTCAACATAATGCTGGAAGTACTAGCCACAGCAACCAGACATGAAGAAGAAATAAAAGGAATTGAAATTGGAAAGGAAGAAGTAAAACTGTCATTATTTGTAAACTAGAGGCCTGGTGCATGAAATTCGTGTATGGGAGGGAGGCAGTGGATGTCCCTTAGTCCAGTCTGCACCCTCTCCAATTTGGGACCCCTCCAGGGATGTCTGACTGCCCGTTTAGGCCCGTTCTCCCAGGCCTAAATGGGCAGTCAGACATCCTTCTCACAATCCAGGACTGCTGGCTCCAAACTGCTCACCTGCCTGCTTCCCTGATTGCCTCTAACCGCTTCTGCCTGCCAGCCTGATCACCTGCTAACCACTACCCTGCCAGCCTAATTGATGTCTAACTGTTTCCCTGCCAGCCTGTTTGCCCCCAACTTCCCTCCTCTGCCAGCCTGGTCACCTCTAACTGCCCTCCCCTGCAGGTCTGGTCCCTCCCAACTGCTCTCCCCTGCTGGCCATCTTGTGGTGGCCATCTTGTGTCCACATGGGGGTAGGATCTTTGACCACATGGGGGCAGCCCTCTTGTGTGTTGGAGTGATAGTCAATCTGCATATTACTCTTTTATTAGATAGGATAGAGGCCTGGTGCATGGGTGGGGGCCAGCTGGTTTGCCCTGAAGTGTGTCCTGGATCAGGGTGGGGTTTCCCTTGGAGCAAGGGGCGGCCTAGGCTAGAGGCCTGTGGAGGTTTGCAGGCCGGCCACGCCCCCCAGGGACCCAAGCAGAGGCCCTGGGATCTGGGATTTATATCTACAATCGAAATTTTGTAGCCTGGAGTGGAGCCAAACCTTCTGCTCGTTCTGTGGTGGCAGCCATTTCTGTTTGAAACTTTGTAGCCTAGAGTGGAGGCCTAGACTGGCAATGGCAGGCAGAAAGCTTGGTTTCCTTCATTGCCAGGGAAACCCAAGCCTCTGTTCTCTCCAGCTCAGTGGATGCCGCCATTTCTGTTGGGATTATGTATCTTCTATAATTGAAATTTTGTAGCATTGAGTCGAGGCCTAGGCCTGCAACGGCAGGCAGAAAGCTTGGCTTCCTCTGTTGCTGGGGAAACCCAAGCCTTCCTCCTGGTCTCAGTGGTGGCAGCCATCTTGGTTGGGGTTTATTTGCATAATCTGCTCCTGACTGGCTGGTGAGCATTGTTGTGGGTGTGGCTTGTGGGTGTAGCAAAGGTAGGATCAAATTTGCATATTACTCTTATTAGGTAGGATGGCATGATACTCTATATAGAGAACCCTAAAGACTCTACTAAAAAACTACTGGACCTGATAAATAAATTCAGCAAAGTGGCAGGATATAAAATTAATACTCAGAAATCAGAGGCATTTTTATACACCAATAATGAACTGTCAGAAAGAGAAATTAAGAAAATAATATCTTTACAATTGCATCAAAAAAGAAAAAACATATGAATAAGTTTAACCCAGGTGTGAAACACCTGCACTCAGCCCAGCCTGTGTGCTCAGTGAGGGCACATTCCTGGGTTGCATTCTTGATCTCCAGTTGGAGGCATACAGAAGGCAACCAATCAGTGATGTTTCTCTCTCATTGATGTTTCTACTTCTGTATCCCTCTCCCTTCTTCTCTCTCTAAAATCAATAAAACGTTAAAAAAAAAAAAAAACAAGTCCTATACTCAGAAAATGATAAGACACTGAAGAAAGAAATTAAAGAAGGAAGGGAGGTTAGGGTGCTAGGTGAAAAGGGTGAATGGATTGAGAAGTATAGGTTGTTAGTTACAAAATAGATGTAAAGTAAAGCATAGGAAATACAGACAATATTGTAATAACTATGTATGGTGTCAGTTGGATACTGGAAATATCAGGGGAAATACTTTGTAAAGTATATGATTTCTAACCAAATGCTATACACCTGAATCTAAAACAAAATAATATTGAATGTAAACTGCAATTGAAAAAAATATTTTTAATTAAAAAATAAGTTGAAGAGAATATAAATAAATGGAAGAATATACTGTACTCATGAATAGGAAGAATTAATATTGTAAAAATCTCCATACTACCTAAAGCAATCTTTAGATTCACAGACTTCCTACCAAAATAACAATACTGTGCCTTGACAGGGTGACTCAGTTGGTTAGAGCCCTGTCAGAATATACCACGGTTGTTGCAGGTTTGACCCCACATACAAGAAGCAACCAATGAATGCATAAATAAATGGAAAACAAATCAATGTTTGTCCTCCCCTCCCATTCTGTCTCTAAAAATGAATCAATAAATCTTTAAAAATACAAATGGTATATCTCACAGAACTAGAACTAATAATCCAAGAATTTCTATGGAACCACAAAAGACCCTGAATAGCCAAAGCAATCCTGAGAAAAAAAGAAAAAGAAAAAGTCATCAAACTATACTACAAGGCCATAGTAGGCAAAACAGCACGATACTGGCATAAACACAGACATATAGATCAATGGAACAGAACAGAGAGCCCAGAAATAAACCCAAGTCTCTATGGTCAATTAATATTTGACAAAGGAAGCAAGAACATATCATGGAGTAAAGACAGACTATTCAGTAAATGCTATTGGGGAAATTGGGCAGATTCATGCAAAAAAAAAAAAAAAGGTGAAATTAGACCATCTCCTTATACCATATACAAGAATAAACTCAGCCCGGGTTTGATTCCAGTCAAGGGCACACGCCTGGGTTGTAGGCTTGATCCCCAGTGTGAGGCTTGCGGGAGGCAACCAATTAATGATTCTCTCACATCAGTGATGTTTTTCTCCGTCTGTCCCTTCCACTTCCTCTTTGAAATCAATAAAAATATATTTAAAAAAAAGAATAAGCTCAAAATGGACCAAATATTTAAATGTAAGACTCATTGCCCTAAAAATCCTAGAAGAAAACATAGGCAGTACAATCTCTGACATGTCTTTTAGAATTATTTTTTCTGATGTATCTCCTAGGGGAAGGGAAATAAAAAATAAACAAATGGGACTACAGAAAACGAGAAAGATTTTGCACAGCAAAGGAAACCACCAATAAAATGAAAAGACACCCACTAAATGGAAGAACATGGTGGCTTCCTTATCCCCCTTTCCCACACTTGTCCTAATACCTGTCAGTCCCTCTAGGTCTCCTTAAAACCAACAGTCCTAATGCCATATTCATTTGCCTGTGTCACAGCTATATCTTAAGATTCTTTTCCAATTGGAATTCAAAGTTTATAATAAAGGGACCTTGGTGGCTCTCTCTCTGGAGCACCCCGTCCCTTTCCCTACCCTCTTCCCCCAGGCACATTTTTTCTTGCCTCCTTTCTCCTAAGCCCCTTCTTTGGCCTCGGTAACTTGTTTCCTAAGCCCATTTCTTCTATGGCTTACTTCTTCTCTCTGTGACTTTCTAAATAAACCTTCTCTGATAATTTGAAAAATAATAATAAGGGGACCATCTTATCTATGACACGTCAACTCAAATGTATAGCTTTCCTACTATAAACAACAAAATCAACAGGAATAGCTAAGCATTTTATGAGAAACAGAGTATCTGTAGTACCCTATAAAATGGTACCATCTGGATTTTTGGGAAGGGGAGTAAAATATACAAGGCCTGGGGAAAATCGCTTTGAGCGGCTTTGAGATTACCAGTTCACTAAAAAGAACCCTTCCCCTGTGTGAGTCCTTTACTATTAGCAGGATATAATGACCTTGGCATCTGGTGCTCCTAAGGAGAGACTGATAAAATGAATTAATGGGTTCTTATCACCTTCCCAGGCACACCTTTAATTTCCTACGGTTTCCCTGTTTCCCATGGCCTTGGATCCACCAGAGAAATAAAGAGCAAGATTAGCAGAGGGACATAAATTTAGATCTTGGGTCATTCTAGCTGAAAAGTCCTGCAGTGTGTAAAAACTCTCACTCGTTGCTGTGGGGAATGCAAACTGGTAGAGCCACTCTGGAAGGCAGGTTGGTAGTTTCTTATAATGTGGGGAAGCCTCTGTATGGACAAGGAACCTGGAAGGCTGGAGATTTTGAGCTCTGGCAAAGGTCAGAACCATACCCTCGGCGTCACAGAGGTAGCTGAAGCCACTTCCACCTTTTAGTCTTATGTAAATCCTTATGATAAGATAGTCTGCCTGTTTCTGGAATTGCCTGCCTAAGGGCTGTGGGTGTATCCCAAACCTGGATAAAAGGCATCCCATGGCCAGAGCAAAGCTTCCACTTGGCCCCCAATTCCCAAATTAGTATTTTTCTTGTCTCTTTCCTTTGTGTGGCCTCCTCCAGAGCCCAAACCCTGAACCCTGAACCCTGAACCTGAACTCTGAACCACACGGGACATTGGTGGGGGGGGGGGGGGGGGGAGAGAGGACACTTGCATTATAAAGTTAGAATTATCTTACCATGCAATCCAGCAATCATATTTCTAGGTATTTACTCAGCTGATTTGAAAACTTATGGGCACAGAAATTTACACATCAATGTTTGAAGCAACTTTACTCATAACCTCAAAAAACAAAAACAAAAAACAAATTTGGAAGAAACCAAGATTGTTTTCCAAAGGTGAATGTGCTGAATTCCAAAAATTCTAGGGGACAAACTGTGATACATCCATACAATTGAATACTATTCAGCAATAAAAAGGAAGGAGCTATCAATTCATGCAACAACATGGAAAATATGTCCAAATGCAATGCATACAGTTAAGTGAAAGAACACAATCTTAAAAGACTACATGCAGTCTGGCGAATGTGGCTTAGTGGTTGAGCATCGATCTATGAACCAAGAGGTCACGGTTCGATTCCAGGTGAGGGCACATGCCCTGGTTATGGGTTTCATTCCCAGTGTTGGGGGAGAGGGGGAGTGGTGCTGGAGGCCACTGAACGATGATTCTTTCTCATAATTGATGTTTCTATCTCTCTCTCCCCCTCTTTTCCTCTCTGAAATCAATAAAAATATGCTTATAAAAAAAGACTACATACAGCATGATTTTATTTATGTGACATTCTAGAAAAGAGGAAATTATATAGATAAAAAATACATCAGTGGTTGCCAGAGGTTTGGGGATTGGGGAGAGTTGATTAGGTGAACTGTCTTTTAGAGTGTAAAACTATTCTGCATAACACATAACACTATTTATAAAAACCCAGATAACTTTACAGCTTAAAGGATCAACTTTATTGCATGCAAATTCTTTTTAAAAATTAAGTAAGAAGTTGAGGCAATCCCAGAGTAGAATATGGGCTGCAATAAAAAAGACCCTGTTATTAAAATGTATGATATCATTGTTGGCCTAAATGACTTTGGAAATAAATGAAGACTATAAGACTATAAGACTAAAGACAGAAAGAACTGTACATAAACACTGTTCTAATTGGTAAAGTTGTTTCCCATGGGCATATGTGTTCACAATTCTGAAACTACTACTCATGTATACTGGAATTGAATAAATAAGTAAATTAATAAATGAATGGCAGATAGTAGGAGTCAGACTTCTCACTTTTGGAGGGTTAAGTTACAGATAAACAAGGGGAAAAGCTAGAATAAATCATATAATACTAGATTAGGGTTGGAGTTATCAGTATGAACCTGAGTTTAGCTTAATATAGATACAACTGGAGATATATATATATATATATATATATATATATATATATATATATATATATAAATTAGAGGCCCTGTGCACAAAATTCGTGCATGGGGAGTGAGTATCCCTCCGCCCAGCCTGCACTCTCTCCAATCTGGGACCCTTTGAGGGATGTCTGACTGCCCCATCCCTGTGGGGGCAGGATCTTTGACCACATAGGGACAACCATCTTGTGTGTTGGAGTGATGGTCAATCTGGGCCTGGTGGGATTGGGCTTAAAAGGGCAGTTAGACATCCATCTCACAATCCAGGCTCCCAACTGCTTGCCTGCCTGCCTGCCTGATTGTCCCTAAGTCCTTCTGCCTGCCAGCCTAATCACCCCCTAAACACTCCCCTGCCAGCCTGATTGATGTCTAACTGCTCCCCTGCCACCCTGTTTGTCTCAAAATTCCCTCCTATACCAACCTGGTAATCCCTAAATGCCCTCCCCTGCAGGCCTGGTCCCTCCCAACTGCCCTCCTCTGCTGGCCATCTTGTGGTGGCCATCTTGTGTCCATATGAGGACAGGATCTTTGACCACATGGGGGCAGCCATCTTGTGTGTTGGAGTGATGGTCAATCTGCATATTACTCTTTTATTAGATAGGATAGAGGCCTGGTGCATGGGTAGGCCAGCTGGTTTGCCCTGAAGGGTATCCTGGATCAGGATAGGGGTTCCCTTGGGGCATGGGGCAGCCTGGACAAGAGGCCTGTGATGGTTTGCAAGCCGGCTACCCCCCACCCCCAGCAACTCAAGCGGAGGCCCTGAGATCTGGGATTAATTTATCTTCTACAATTGAAACTTTGTAGCCTGGCCAGAACTGGTTTGGCTCAGTGGATAGAGTGTTGGCCTGTGGACTGAATGGACCTGGGTTTGATTCCAGTCAAGGGCATGTACCTTGCTTATGGGCACATCCCCAGTGGGGGGGGTTGGGGTGCAGAAGGCAGCTGATTGATGTTTCTCTCCCATCAATGTTTCTAACTCTCTATCCCTCTCCCTTCCACTCTGTAAAAAAATCAATTTTAAAAAAATATATATATATTTTAAAAAGAAACTTTGTAGCCTGGAGCAGAGCCAAACCTCCTGCTTGCTCTGCTGGGCAGCCATTTCTGTTGGGGTTTATTTATCTTATATAATTGAAACTTTGTAGCCTTAAGTGGAGGCCTGGGCCAGCCAGGGTGTGAGGAAAGCTTGGCTTCCTCCATTGCTGGGGAAACCCAAGCCTCCCTCCTGCTCTCTGCATGACTGCAGCCATCTTGGTTGGGGTTAATTTGCATAATTGTTCCTGATTGGCTAGTGGGTGTGACTAGTGTGCATGGCTTGTGGGTATAGTGATGGTTAATTTGCATATTACTCTTTTATTAGATAGGATTTAAAAATCTTTTTTTTCTTGAAATAGTAATGTTTATTGCATGTAAATGGCTAATTATTTTGTATCTACAATCTGGTAATAGATGTATTTTGTATATTGTAAAAAACATAAAATAAAGAGACAAAAACCAAACAAACCACGAGATACAATCTCAAAAATAAAATCAAATTAATGGAAGCATAATTACCTGTAAAACTTTTAATGATTTTAAGGAGCTTTGAAAAGAAAGAAAACTTTACAAATAGTCCCTCAACTAAGTGACTGAACTCAACGTTAACAGTGATAAGTCATGTTGCTAGTACCATTGATATGATGCAATGAAAATGGTATTTTACTTCTTTGGTTCTGCCTTCCACACCCCAAACTACTGATGAGGAAAACAGATGTAGAATCCCAACTGATGGACATTCCACAAAATACCTGAACAGTGCTCTTCAAAATTGTCAAGTTCACTAACAGAAGAAAAATCTGAGAAACTCTTACATTCTATAGGAGGCTAATATATATGACAATGACATGCAGTGTGGTGTCTTGGGTACAATCCTAGACAGAAATGAAACATTACATAAAAACCAAACTCCAAAGTAAGTGTGGGCTTTAGTTAAAATAATGTATCAATATTGGTTCATTATTGTGATAAAATTACTGTAGTAATGCTATATAATAAAAGACCAATATGCAAATAGACCAAACTGCGGAACAACCAGAGCAACTGAGCAACTGAACAAGTGGTTGCAATGAGGTGCGCTGACCACTAGGAGGGCGTGTACAGAACATGGCAGGCATTGGCCACTGTGGATGGTGGAGCAAGTGAGTGAGGGCACCAGACCAAGGTGGCGTGGTGGTTGCTGTCATTGGGGTGAGCCTCTGGTGGTTACTGAAAATTCTTTGCTTCTCCGAGCAGCAGTCCCGCCCAGTGCTTGCATCCACTGCCGGCGCCAGAGCTGCCATTCACACCTACTGACAGCGCTAGTGCCACTCGCATCTGCAGCCAGTGCTGGAGCCACCACTCACACCCGCTGCTGGTGATGGCCCTAAGAGCTCCATGCTGTCAGTGGGTGTGAGTGGGGCTGGTGCCATCGGCACATGGGAGCAGCAGCAGTGAGAGAGGGGACTGGGGCCCATGGCAGGAGGGGTCGGGTGATGGCATGGAGGATGGGCTGAGACTTATCCCTGTGCCTACTGCAGCCTCGTGGCCCCCAGTTCCTTTCAAGGTGCATGAATTCGTGCACTGGGCCCCTAGCCTATATAATAAAAGCCTAAGTGACCATTACAGCGGGACGACCAGAATGACCGGATGTGCAGTGATGATCAGGAGGCAAACACTCAACACAGGAGCTGTCCCCTGGTGGTCAGTGCCCTCCCACAGCCAGAGCTGGGCTCACAGCTGGTAAGTGCAGCAGTGGTGGCAAGAGCTTTCCTGCCTCTGCAGCAGCGCTAAGAAGTTGTAAGGAGAGAGCAGGCAGGTGGTAAGGAACAGGGATTCTGGATTTTGAAAGGGATGTCTGATTGCCAGCTTAGGCTTGATCCCCTAAGCCAGCTGGTGGACATACCCCGAGGGATCCCAGGCTGCATAATATTTACCTCCTAGCAAACTTTAAGTGTATAATACAGTAAGTATTATTAACTACACTATAGTCATATTGTTGTTCATCAGATATTCAGAGCTTATTCATCTTGCATGATGGCAATGATGTACCTTTTGACCAACATCTTCCTATTTCCCTCTCCCACAACTTTTTTTTTTTAACTTAAAAAAAGGAAATGACCCTAGCTGGTTTGGTTCAGTGGATAGAGCATCAGCTTGTGGACTGAAGTGTTCCAGGTTCGATTCTAGTCAAGGACATGTATCTTGGTTGCAGGCTTTTCCCTGGCTTGGGAGCAAAACAACAACAACAAGAAAATGATTATTTGTTAAAAACTAACTGTCTCTTTTCTTCTGTTATATCTACTGCTACTATATAATAGGATATATAGCTTTATCCTATGTTGAACATAATACAGATGATAATAGATAATAGATAGCTAATGCATATTAACCACATACAAGGCATTACACACTGTGCACATATTGTGTCAGTCAATTTTCATAATAACTCAATGAAGTGGGTTCTAATGTAGTCATCACACCCATTTCACAGCAGGGAAAACTTGGAGTGATTAGGAACTTGCCCAGCTGGTAAGGGGTAGAGTCCGAATTTGAATCCAGGTATGCTGACGCTGAAGCCATGTTGACCTTCGCTACGACGAAACCCGGAGCCTGAGGGCTGACTGGTATTGGTTAGTAGCCAAGGCTCAGAGCGGTGGCAGAAGAGTGGGTGATCAGGTCCGGAACGTCTCTGCCTGGCAGCCACGCAGGCCACACCCCACTCTGGGTCCAACCACCAGTCCAGCTATGAGGCTGGGGTGAAGCCTTTCCTTCCCTCCTTAGCAGGAGAGTGAAGGGGAAATGGGCCATTGTACAAGGTCAGTGTAACATTCACAGTTGTGAGTGGTGCTCCCCAGAGCTGTGCGATGCAGAGATCTGGTGGCTGGTGACAGTCTGTCAGATAAGGGAGGGCTGTCCCAAGGGAGGGAGTAGAAGGGGTTCAGTCGCAGGTGACCTAGGCTTGGTTGGGACAAGTGAACCCAGGTTTCCCAACCACTGAATCCCCTGTGCCCCAGTGTGTGTGAGCTCCAGTAGCTTCCCTGTGGCGAAAGCCAGAGACCAGGACAACCCCAGGCACACAGCCACCGTGGAGAGAGCAGCCCACTGAGGAACCTACACTAGCACTGTGAGTGCCAACTGAACCATAATGAGAAAGAAACAGAGCTCTGCCAGCCGCACTGCTGGCATCTCAAGCCTGCACTAGAATTTTGTTAAGCATCGTACCATTTGGCTTCACTGAGGAACAATAATGAAAAGTCACATGTAACCCAGTAAAGGAGCTATTGAGGAAGAGGGCCATGACCACATCGCAGGGTCCAGCTTATGAGGCGCTGGGAATTTTCCTAAGGTTTCAGTACCAGCAAGGCTGTCCTCCTGATTAACCGGGTTGTTTCATTTTGACATGATTTTTTAAAATATATATTTTATTGACTTTTTATAGAGAAGGGAGAGGGATAGAGAGTTAGAAACATCGATCAGCTGCCTCCTGCACACCCCTTACTGGGGATGTACCCGCAACCAAGGTACATGCCTTTGACCCAAATCGAATCTGGGACCCTGAGTCCACAGGCCAATGCTCTAGCCACTGAGCCAAACCAGTTAGGGCAACACAATTTTGATAACTTTCTTCTTCTTCTTTTTTTTTTTAACAGAAGTATAATACACTAAAATACAAAACCTTGCATGTACAACTTTTGAAATGCTCGTACTTGCTTACAGTTCCTGGCTCACAGTGGATAACATTGCAGCACCCAAGAGCCTCGCTCTAGTCCCTCTCAGTCAACACCCTCCTCCCAGGAGCCACCCTTGTTCACTCATCCCAGGTTTGCTTTTAATGCACAGGCGTTGCTGGGACTCTGGCTCCTGGTCGTGGTTCTCTCTCTGCTGTAGCCCCAGGAAGTCAGAATCTGTTTTGGGGCCCAATTCCAGCAACTGTGCAGGACTTCAGGGCGTGCATTTTTGAGATAGGGGCCCTTCCCGCCTTGTTTTATCTCATGTTCCTGTCACCTTCAATGGGGCTGAATGGTTAAAGCAACAGGCGAGGAGCCAGTCCCACCTTCTGCATTGCCATTAACCAACGGTGTGCCCTAAGCCAGGATGCTTGGCCTGCGCCCTTATCTCCGAGATAACAGTTCCTCCCGCCCAGGGTGGTTCGACGAACAGTAAAGTAATCTATGTAAAACAATTAGCCCAGTATACAGTTTAAGATAGTACTCAATAAATGGTAGCCAATATGAGAATTTAAAACTTGCATTGCTCTCTGTTGCCACATCAAACCCACGCTTGGAATGATACTGGAATAAAAACGAGTATGAAGATAAAACTCTCAGGTGTTTCCTCATGTCCTTGTCAGACAAACAGAGGAAACTGGAAATGTAATCAGAAGGGCGCCTGTTAGGATGGCTTTAGGACAAGAGAAATTTGTCTCTGGAATATAAGCATAACCAATGGATACAAGACACTGGGGCGGGGGAGGGGGGCAGGTGAGGGCATGTACTGGGGGGTAGGGGAAGCCAGGAGGAGGTCAATGGGGGAAAGAGGAGACATATGTACTACTATTTGTGATACTTTATTTGTAATACTTTAAACAATAAAAAAATTACTTATAAAAAAAGAATAAAATTAGATTACGAAGGTTAAAAAAAAAGAAAGAAATTTGTCTCTGAAGATTCACTGAGGCTAAAGAGACCTGCCTTGCCCAAGGTCATGCCCTCCTGAGGGAAGAGGTTATCCCAGCTCAAGAACTTGTCCTTTTAGGACCAGCTGAGGCCTGTGTTATACCTGCCACCCAGGCTGACCTCTGCCCTCCCTCCTGACATGGGTAAATTCAGAGGGCATTTCTAATCAATTTCTGGGTACACAGTTCCCTCTGGGTCTGTTTTCCCAGACACCTTACCTGCAACAGTTGTAAAGTTTGATTGTTAAGTGACCCCACTTCTGACAGTCTAATGGGCATGTGCCCTCCTAGTCCCCTGACAGGGCACTGTCTCCTCAGGGATGCATCGAGAGACTTAGTCATCTATAGAAGCTAATCGAAGTTAGAGACTGGGGTTGGGGCCGGGGTGGGGGCGCGGGGATGGGGAAGGGTGGGACAGAGAAATCCTAATGTTTCCTCCAACACTAGTGGAATGAGAAGATAAAGAAGAAGATGAAGACAAAGATGAAGACGAAGATGAAGACGAAGACGAAGAAGAAGAAGAAGAAGAAGAAGAAGAAGAAGAAGAAGAAGAAGAGCAACAACAACAACAACAACAATAAGAAACCCTACAAACCACTGAAGAGGAACAATCCAAATCATACTTCTCAGAAGCACTTGGCATTGAATTGCTTCCTCCTGAAAGGCTCTTTAGTCAAAACTGGGTTTTTTTGTTTTCCCCTTGAAGTCTCAAGTTAAGCAAAAAGGAAAATCCCCTTTGTTCTAAGTAAGAAAAGATTTAAATATCTTCAAGGCTAATGAAGATTGTAAATGTTAATAATGATGAATTTCATAGTGGAGCTCTAGCACCAGGGATTTGAACAGAGAACACACACAGAGGTGTCAAATCCAGCTTGCAAAATGAAATGAAGCTTAACCCCTACCCCTTTATTTTATTTTATTATTTATTTATTTAAAAAATTTTTTTGTTTTTATTTATTTATTAATTAAATCTTTATTGTTCAGTTTATTAATTACATTGTTCCCCCCCGTTTTCCCCCTATAGCTCCCCTCCACCCGGTACCCATCCCACTCTCTGCCCTCACCACCGCCCCCACTGTCCTCTCCCATAGTTGCATGATTTTTGTCCAGTCTCTTGCTGTACTTCCCACAACCCTTTTCTCCCCAAGAATTGTCAGTCCATTTCCTCTCTATGTCCATGATTCTGTTATATTCTCCAGTTTATCCTGTTCATCAGATTATTAATTCACTTGATTTTTAGATTCATATGTTAATAGATGTGTATTTGTTGTTCATAATTTATATTTTTACCTTTTTATTCTTCCTCTGCTTATAGAATATCTTTCAGCAATTCATATAATATTGGTTTGGTGGTGATGAACTCCTTTAGCTTTTTCTTATCTGTGAAGCACTTTATCTGACCTTCAATTCTGAATGATAGCTTTTCTGGATAGAGTAATCTTGGTTGTAGATTCTTGCTGTTCATCACTTTGAATATTTCTTGCCACTCCCACCTGGCCTGCATCGTTTCTATTGAGAAATCTGCTGACAATCGTATGGGTGCTCTCTTATAGATAACTGTTTTTCTCTTGCTGCTTTTAATACTCTCTCTTTGTCTTTTGCTCTTGGCATTTTAATTTGATGTGTCTTGGTGTGGTCCTCTTTAGATTTCTATATTTTGGGGTTCTGTGCATTTCTTGGACTTTTAAGTCAATTTCTTTCACCAGATGTGGGAAGTTTTCGGTCACTATTTTTTAAGTAGGTTTTCATTATCTTGCTCTTTCTCTTTTTCTGGCACCCCTATAATTCGGATGTTGGTATGCCTCAGGTTGTCCCAGAGGCCCCTTACACTATCTTCAATTATCTGGATTCTTTTTGTTTCTTGCTTTTCCAGCCAAGTGGATTTTGCTTCCTTGTATTTCAAATCTTTGACTTGGTTCTTGTGGTCCTCTGGACTGCTTTTAGGTTTTTGTATAATATTTTTTATTTCATTCAGTGTATGCTTAATTTCTAGTTGGTCCTTTTTAATATCCTCATAGGTCTTGTTCATTTCCTCATAGGTCTTGTTCATTTCCTTGTAGTTCCCATTAAGTTCATTGGCTTTTTCTAGGAGCCTCTTGAAAAACCTTATTACTGTGGTTTTGAACTCTATGTTTAGTCATCTTTTTTCCTCCATTTCTTTCACACCTGATTTCTTTCCATTTCTCTGCATTGTGTGTGGCTGTTTTCCTGAGTTGGTCCATTAGCTTTAGGTGGTAGATGTCCTCTAACGGACAGTGGCTCAGCCTCCCCAGTTACCTGAGGTGGATATTCTTTCTGCAATCCTTTTTTGGTTGTACAGTATTGTTGAAGTTAAACCCAGATTATTATTGTTAGACTAGGAGGGTTTGACCTCCAGGCCAATTGACTGTGGGGGTAAGCTGTGTTCAGGTTGGATGGGCGGAGTCTCCGGGCTGAGCAGGCAGCGTCAGCTCTGCCCTATGCGGCGCGTGGGTCTCTGTGCTGGGTGGTAATGGCTGCATGCACCTCCAAGAGAAAGCTGGTCTCCACCCACTGCCAGACAACTCAGCCTCTCCCCAAATGAGTCTTCAGACCCAAAGTCTCATCCAGGGTTGTAAAACAAAGCAGTCTGGTGGTCTCCTGAACGAGGGAGCAAGTCACGAGTCCTCTCTGCACGGTTGAGCACTTCTGTTCCCAAGTTTATGCGCAAACTGCTGTTCCAAGTTTACGCGCACTCTCCTCAAGCTGGCCCTCTCCACAAACTTGCAGACTCTGCTGCGTCCAGGTTTTAGCATGCCTTCCCTGGACCTCAGACCTCGCCTCGAATTGGGGAGTCAGTGCAGTGGGACACCTTTGCTCTCCCCATTGGAGAAAGCCAGCCGGGTTTGCAGCCTCTAGCCCTTTCTGCTTGCGCGTGTGTGCACACAAGGCTCTGAACCTCTGATTCTGCGTATCTTCAAGGCTGCGCTCTGCAGCTCCTCTGAGTCACAGTGTCCTATCATTACTTTTATTTGTGGAATTTTCACTCAGCCAGCTTTCCGGTGATTTTGGATGGTGTCTGTTCTGTTGTTAAGTTGTAGTTTTGGAATTGTTGTGTGGGGCAGCAAGATAGATGTTTACCTATGCCGCCATCTTGGTTCCTCTCTTGTTCCCTACCCCCCCCCTTTTTTTAAATCCTCACCTGACGCTTTTTTTTCATAATTTTTTTTTTTTTTTTTTTTTTTTTTTTTTTTTTTTTTTTTTTTTAGGGAGAGTGGAAGAGAGAGGAAAAGACAGAGAGAAATATCGATATGGGAGAAACACATTGATTGGTTGTCTTCTGCACACACCCCAACCAGGGTTCAGGAAGAAAGGAGCCTGCAACCAAGGTATGTGCCCTTGACCAGAATCAAATCTGGGACTCTGGTCCACAGGCCAACACTCTATCCACTGAGCCAAATTGGCTAGGGTTAACACTTAAGCACACATGAACTCATGCCTGTTCTCCTGGGTAAGTTGCAGGCCACTGATTCAGGTGTAGATATTAAAAAGAATGCAGGTCACTGATCCAGCTATAGGGATTTTAAAAGAATGCATCTATAGTGGTTCATTTGGGAGGAATTGGTTAATACAATAGGTCTTATGGGACTCAGAGGCAATTATTCTAGATTTTCAAAGAGGGTCCTCAGTTTATATTGTGCACACATAAAGTGTGAGTGGGTCTTCAAATGTATATTTTACCACTTTGGGGGTGCATAGTCATTATAGTTATTTAACTGGGAAAATTTTTCCCAAAGTATTATTGGGGGTGCCGGGCAAGTGCTCGTAAATGGAGGAGTAGGTGAGAGAAGCTCTCCTCTCTATGGAAATGGTTCACTTCTCTCTGGTCTATTGTCAGTTTTAGTTTCATCTAGTTTTAGAGAAATCTGGTGTTGGACCTATTGACTAAGTTCATCATGATTACCTATTGTCAGATGAGAAATGTTCTGATTTCCAATTGACATCATGCGTTCACACATTAAACTATCCTAGCTTACCAAGATTATACTGGCTTTATTTTGATATAACATAATTTTATTATTTTTTTCCACTCCCCATCAGAATCACATATTTTTTCACTTATAGCTTAAATAGGATATTATATTAACCATTTCTCTGTACATATAATTTATTAAATATCAAAGCTTTTCTTTTTTCTTTTTGAATCCTTACCTAAGGGTGTTCTTTGTTGATTTAGAGAGGAAGAGGAAAGGAGGGAAACATTGGTGTAACAGAGAAACATCCATCTGTTGCCCCCAACTTGGGTCTGTGCCCTGACCGGGAATCAAACCCACCACCATTTTGGTGTACAGGATGATGTTCCAACCAATTGAACCATCTGTCTGGGACAAAGTGGCTTTTCTTTTTTAAGGATCTATTGGTCTGCAGTGTCTCTACCTCAATTCCCTGTTGTTGGCTATTTAAGAAATATTTGTAGCCGAAACCGGTTTGGCTCAGTGGATAGAGAGTCAACCTGTGGACTGAAGGGTCCCAGGTTCAATTCTGGTCAAGGGCACGTACCTTGGTTGTGGGCACATCCCTAGTAAGAGGTATGTAGGAGGCAGCTGATTGATGTTTCTCTCTCTCCCTTCCACTCTGGAAAAAATCAATAAAATAAATTTAAAAAATATTTTAGCCCAGCTGGTATAGCTCAGTGGACTGAGTATCATCCCATGCACCAAAAAGTCACTGATTCAATTCAGTGCCGGTCAGGGCACATGCACAGGTTGAAGGCTTAATCCCCAGCGGGGCTGAGGAGGAGGTGTGCAGGTGGCAGCTGATCAATGTTTCTCTCTCTCTCTCTCTCTCTCCCTCTCCGTTCCTCTCTCTGAAATCAATAATAGCATATTTTTAAAAAGAAAAGAAATATTTTTAGTTTTATGCCCATAAGTATATTTACTTGCCTACTCATATCCCTTGAGCATCCGAACTAGGAAGAGAGATCCTTAGCAGCCGCCTCGTTGCTCCCTTTAATGTGGAGGTGCACAAACCCAGGTCCAGAGTCCCTTTGAAGAGAGAGGGGTGGTGGCTGATACAAAATCTTAGAAATGTTGTTTTTGTTGTAGAGTTAACAGCGTCTACTTTTTTCCTTCTTATGACTTTTATTTATTTATTTATTTATTTATTTATTTATTTATTTTTTTATAGCTTTATTGTTCAGTTTATTACTTACATTTTTCCCTATTAGCTCCCCTCCGCCCAGTATCCATCCCACTCTACGCCCTCACCTCCCCCCACCCTCTGTCCTCTCCCATAGTTGCATGACCCCTGTCCAGTCTCTTGCTGTACTTCCCGCACCCTTCTCCTCACCAAGCATTATCAGTCCATTCCCTCTCCATGTCCATGATTCAGTTCTATTCCTCATTTTATCCTGATCATCTGGTTGCCAATTCACTTGGTTTTTAGATTCATTTGATAGATGTGTACCTGTTGTTCGTAATGTACATTTTTACCTGTTTCTTCTTCCTCTTCTCAAATAATATCTTTCAGCATTTCATATAGTGTTGGTTTGGCGGTGATGAACTCCTTCAGCTCTTTCTTATCTGTGAAGCACTTTATCTGACCTTCAATTCTGAATGACAGCTTTGCTGGATAGAGCAATCTTGGTTGTAGATTCTTGCTGTTCATCACTTTGAATATTTCTTGCCACTCCCACCTGGCCTGCATCGTTTCTGTTGAGAAATCCGCTGACAGTCGTATGGGTGCTCCCCTGTAGGTAACCAACTGTTTCTCTCTTGCTGCTTTTAATATTCTCTCTTTATCTTTTGCTCTTGGCATCTTAATTATGATGTGCCTTGGTGTGGTCCTCTTTAGATTCCTATATTTTGGGGTTCTGTGCACTTCTTGGGTTTTCAAGTCAATTTCTTTCACCAGGTGGGGGAAGTTTTCAGTCACTATTTCTTCTAGTAGGTTTTCATTATCTTGCTCTCTCTCTTTTTCTGGCACCCCTATAATTCTGATGTTGGTATGCTTGAGGTTGTCCCAGAGGCCCCTTATACTATCTTCAATTTTTTGGACTCTTTTGGCTTTCTGCTTTTCCAGCTGAGTGGATTTTGCCTTTTTGTATTTCAAATCTTTGACTTGGTTTTTGCGGTCGTCTGGACTGCTTTTAGGTCTTTGTATAATATTTTTTGTTTCAGTCAGTATATGCTTAATTTCTAGTTGGTCTTTTATCATATCCTTGTAAGCGTTGTTCATTTCTTTGTAAGTGTTATTTATTTTGACATAGTTCTCATTAATTTTATCCACCTTATCTAGTAGTCTCTTCATAAACCTAATTACTGTGGTTTTAAACTCTATGTCTAATCGTCTTTTTTCCTCCATTTCTTTCACAGCTGAGTTCTTTCCTTTTCTCTGCATTGTTGTTGCTTTCCTGAGTCGGTTCCTTAGTGGTGTGTGATAGGTATCCTGTATCCTCTAAGGAACCAGTGGCTCAGCTTCCTTTGCAGCGCGCAGCGTCAGCCCTAGGTCCGCCCTGCTTGGCGAGCAGTTTGCGTCTAATGGGGGCGCAGCTTCGGGCTTGGGCCCGCCCTGCTTGGGGTGGAGTTTGCGTCTAATGGGCGGGCTCCGTCGGGCTTACATTCGCCCTTCCTGGCTCCCTCCCCATTTCAGGTCTATGGGGCTCTCGGAGTCAGCTTATCTGTGCTTATCTGTGCGGCTCACGGGTCTCGGTGTTGGGTGGCTATGTAAATCCACCGCTAGTCTCCCCGTTGCCAGACAACTCTGCCTCTCCCTAACTGAGTCTGCACAGTCAAAGACTCACTCAGGGGTGTAAAACAAAGCAGTATGGTGGTCTCCAAGCAAGTAGTTGTGCGTTCTCTGCCTGCGTTCTCTGCCCGGTTGCGCACTCCAATTTACTCGTGCACTCTCCCCAAACACACAGACCTTAGCCACGCCGGGGATCCTCCTTTCCCCGACCTGGGAGCTCGCCTGGAACTGGGGGGTCGGTGCTGTGGGAGACCTTCACCCTCCTTGCAGGAGAAAACCAGCCGGGCCGGCTGTCTGCCGCCCGTCCCTCACCGCTCTCTCGCGCTCCGAACCTCAAAGCTGCACACCGCTGCTCCCGAGTCACCACCTTTACTCTCATGTGCGGAATTTCCCCTCAGCCAGCTCTCCCGCGATTTCTGGATGTTGTAGTTGCTAAGTTGTAGTTTCAGAATTGTTGCGTGGACAGCTAGATAGGTGCTCACCTATGCCGCCATCTTAAGTTCCCTTCTTATGACTTTTTAATAATAGTGTCATCTTACATAGTTATAGCGAGATTTGAAATTTAACTGGATGGAGCAAAGTTTGCCAAACACAACCCATGTGGGAACCCCTTTCACGTCCAGCATGATCTAGAGTCTCCAGTTCAGGGTTTGGGTTTGGGTTTTGGAGAAGGCTGCACACAAATGAATAGAGACTAGAAAAGTATTAATTTGGAAATGGGGGCCAGGGGGTAGTCCAACTCTAGATGGAGAACTGCTACCTGCTCTGGCTTTACCATCCCTTTTATTAAGATAAAGATTATAAGATAAACCCATATCCCCCAGGCAGGAAACGCCAATCAAAGCCAATCATTGAATCCACTTAGGACTAACAGGTGGGGGCTGTTCCAACCACCAATATCCAATAATTAGCTCTGACCCTTCAGAGCAATTAAGGTTGACCAGCCCTCCAAATTCCCTGTCCACAGCTCTCTATCATTAAAACAATGATCGGCTTTCAGCAAACCCAGGGAAGGATAAGTTCAGAAAGAGGACCAGGCAGAAGCAGAAGACAGAGCTTCATGCCATGTTGTCACTTGGAGTTTAATCTGTTATAGTTATACTAGAGGCCCAGTGCACAAAATCTGTGTGTGTGTGTGTGTGTGTGTGTGTGTGTATGTGTGTGTGTGTGTCCCTCAACCCAGCTTGCACCCTCTTCAATCTGGGACCCCTTAAGGGATGTTTGACTGCCTGTTTAGGCTTGATCCCACCGGGTAGTTGGACATCTCTCTCACAATCCAGGACTGCTGGCTCCCAGCTGCTTGCCTGTCTGCCTGATTGCTCCTAACCACTTTTGCCTGCCAGCCTGATCACCCCCTAACCATTCCCCTGCTGGCCTGATCAATGCCTAACTGCTCCCCTGTCAGCCCGATTGCCCCTAACTGCCCTCCCCTGCTGGCCCAGTCACCACCAACTGCTCTCTCCTGCAAGCCTCGTTGCCCCCAACTGCCCTCCCCTGTAGGCCTGGTCGCCCCTAACTGTCCTCCCCTGGCAGCCTGGTCACCCCTAACTATCCACCCCTGCTGACCTGGTTGCCCCTGACTTCTTGTGCAGGCCTGGTTGCCCCCAACTGCCCTCCCCTTCAGGCATGGTCACTCCCAACTGCCCTACCCTGCCAGCCCAGTCACCCCTAACTTCCCTCCCTTGCCAGGCCGGTCGCCCCTAACTGTCCTCCTCTGCCAGCCTGATTGCTCCTAACTGCTCTTCTCTGCAGGTCTGGTCACCCCTAACTGCCCTTCTCTGTCAGCCTGATTTCCCCTAACTGCCCTTCCCTGCAGGTCTGGTCACCCCTAACTGCCCTCCCCTGCCAGTCTGATTGCCCCTAACTGCCCTCTCTTGCAAGCCTGGTCCCTCCCAACTGTCCTCTCCTGCAGGCCTGGCCCCCCACAGCTGCCCTCCCCTGCAGGCCTGGTCCCCCCACCCCCACAACTGCCATCCCTTGCTGGCCTAGTTGCCCCAAACTGCCCTCTCCTGCTGGCCTGGTCCCTTCCAACTGCCCTCCCCTGCTGGCCACCTTGTGTCCATATGGGGGTAGCCATCTTGTGTGTTGGAGTGATGATCAATTTGCATATTATCTCTTTATTATATAGGATTATTTGTAATTTTTTAATAGTAACATCCTTGCCCATCTGGCATGGCTCAGTGGTTGAGAGGCGGTCTACAAACCAGAAGTCACAGTTTGATTCCCAGTCAGGGCACATGCCTGGGTTGCAGGCTTGATCCCCAGTGTGGGGCATCTGATCAATGATTCTCTCTCATCATTGATGTTTCCACCTCTCTCTCTTGATCCCTCCCCTTCCTCTCTGAAATGAATAAAAGTATATTAAGGAAAAAAAAGAGCCGTAGCCTATTTGGCTCAGTAGATTGAACATTGGTCCTCAGGCTAAAGAATCCTGGGTTTCATTCCTGTCAAGGCCATATGCCTTGGTTGCTGGCTCAATCCCCAGTCCTGGGGTCAGGGTGCATGCAGAAGGCAACCAATTCATATGTCTCTCTCTCACATGGATACTCCTCTCTCTGTGTCTCCCCTCCCTCTCCCTTCCACTATCTCTAGAAATCAATGGAAAAACATCCTCAGGTGAGGATTAAATAATAAAAAACAAACAAACAAACAAACAAACGAATGAATAAAAATAAATAAACGCCAAGTGGCTAACAACACACACAGAAAGAGCGGTGTGTGGTGTGAACGAGACTGGTTTCACTCCTGAGGGCTGAGACGACCAGGGCCAAGCCCGTTGTGAAAGTCCTAGGCTCCGGGGCACTTCTCCAGGGAGAATCAGAAACACGCACGCCCTCTTCCTGCTGGGACTATGGAGTGGGGAGTCCCTTCCCCTGGAGCCTTTCAATAACAAGCTCCACGCTCGGTGGCTGGGGGTGGCCGGAGAGTGGCGCCCTGTGGAGGCTGGAACACATGAGCTCCATGGAAGGATCAGAGACAGCCCCATTCACGCCATAAATAAGCCCGTTCTTATCCGATCCCATGTCCAAACTTTTTAGTCCAAAAGCATAGTCACCACGTCCCTTTCGCTCTAGGGCTCTTCCAGGAGACCTTTGTTTGTGTAATGAGAGCTTGGGTCAAGGAAGTTTGGTTCCTCTCCAACACAGAGGGGAAAATGAGCTTATTGTCGATGACCCAGCAGTTCTGGCCAAAGGGCACAGGCCATACAGTCCTAGTGCCCCGTGGTCCCCAGTGTGGACACAAGCCCTGTCCACATGGCACATGCCTGTGGGGCTTTTGCTGGGAATTTCATGAGAGGAAGTTGATCCACAGAGGATAGGTCGGTAACTTCCTCCTATGCATCTGCGAAAATTTTGCCACTCTTCCAGTCTTTTAAGAAATTGTATAGCCCTAACTGGTTTGGCTCAATGGATAGGGCGCCAGCCTGCGGACTGGGGGGATCCTGGGTTCGATTCCAGTCAAGGGCATGTACCTTGGTTGAGGGCTAGATCCCCAGTGGGGATTGTTCGAGAGGCAGCTGATCAATGTTGCTCTCTCATTGGTGTTTCTGACTCTATCCCTCACCTTTCCTCTCTGTAGAAAATCAATAAAATATATTTTTTTAAAATAAAAAATGTATATATTTGTATTTCAGAGAGAAGGGAGAGAGAGTTAGAAACATCAAGAATGTCAGAGAATAATTAATCAGCTGCCTCCCACACACCCCACACTGGGGATGGAGCCTGCCTGTGGATTGAGCCTGCCCGGGAATTGAACCGTGACCTCCTGGTTCCTAAGTCAACACTGTCACTGAGCTACACCAGCCAGGCCAGTCTTCCGATCTTTATCTAAGCCACAAAGCATTGTCTCTGTACCAGGAAAAGAATTCTCTGCATCAGGAAAACTTATTGCAATGCCACTTTGGCATTATCACATCTCTTTATTTTAAGTCTCTGCCAGGTTATTCAAGGACCTGAAGGATTATCTCACATTCTGGAGACCTGTCCCTGGTTCTCATCGAACTGGCCTTTATTTTTCTTAAAATATATTTTATTGATTTTTTACAGAGCGGAAAGGAGAGGGATAGAAAGTCAGAAACATCGATCAGCTGCCTTTTGCCCGTCCCCTACTGGGGATGTGCCCACAGCCAAGGTACATGCCCTTGATCGGAATCGAACCCGGGACTCTTCAGTCCGCAGTCTGATGATGCTCTATCCACTGAGCCAAACCGGTCTCGGCCGAACTGGCCTTTAAAGCAGACACTGACTTGTGCCCCAAAGACAGAACAATGGGTTCAAATTCTGACATGGGGACCTGCAGACAAAACCTGGAACTTTGATTAGAACATCTATAGAACCATCCCTCATATTTTCCCAATGGATTCTTTCCTTGATGGTTAAATTCGCAAGTGTTTCCCTCAGGGCCTTGTCTAAGGATTAAACTAGTCTTTAGTTTCATCCCATTCTTTCTGAGAAGCTTAATAGCTCTGGAGCAGTGTTGTTCAATAGAAGTATCACACAATTCACACATCTAATTTTAAATCTAGCAGCCACAGCCCTAGCCGGTTTGCTCAGCGGATAGAGCATCGGCCTGCGGACTGAAGGGTCTGCACAAGCCCAGGTTGTGGGTTTGATCCCGGGGGGTGGGGGGGCATGCAGGAGGCAGACAATCGATGATTTTCTCACATCATTGATATTTCTATCTCTCTCCCTTCCTCTCTGAAATCAATTTGAAAAAATTTAAAAAATATCTAGTAGCCACATTTAAAACACACACAAGCTCTGGACAGTGGCTCAGTGGTTAGAGATCAGCCTGTGTACAGAAGGCTCACCAGTTCGATTCCTGGTCAAGGACACATAACTGGGTTGCAGGTTTGATCCCTGCCCAGGTTGAGCATGTGCAGGAGGCAACCAATTGGGGTGAGCCTCTCTCACATTGATCTCTCTCTCTCTTTCTCTCTCTCCTCTCCCTCCCTCTCATCCATGCTCCCTAAAAACCAATGGGAAAAATTGTCCTTGAGTGAGAATTAACAACAAAAACAAACAAACAAACAAACAAAAGAAAAGACAAGAAGAAACAGGTGAAATTAATTTTTTTGTAATCTTTATTGTTCAGTTTATTAATTACATTGTTCCCTTCCCCCCCGCCCTATAGTTCCCCTCCACCTGGTACCCATTCCACCCTCCGCCCTCACCCCATCCACTGTCCTCTCCCATAGTTGCATGATTTTTGTCCAGTCTCTTGCTGCACTTCCCATACCCCCTTTCTCCCCAAGAGTTGTCAGTCCATTCCCTCTCTATATCCGTGATTCTGTTACATTCACCAGTTTATCCTGTTCATCAGCTTATTAATTCATTTGATTTTTAGATTCATTTGTTGATAGATGTGTATTTGTTGTTCCTAATTTACACTTTTATCTTTTCCTTCTTCCTCTTCTTAAAGAATATCTTTCAGCATTTCATATAATATTGGTTTGGTGGTGATGAACTCCTTTAGCTAAAGTGCGAAGCACTTTATCTGACCTTCAATTCTGAATGATAGCTTTGCTGGATAGAGTAATCTTGGTTGTAGATTCTTGCTATTCATCACTTTGAATATTTCTTGCCACTCCCATCTGGCCTGCATAGTTTCTGTTGAGAAATCCGCTGACAATCATATGGGTGCTCCCTTATAGGTAACCAACTGTTTCTCTCTTGCTGCTTTTAATATTCTCTCTTTGTCTTTTGCTCTTGGCATTTTAATTTGATGTGCCTTGGTGTGGTCCTGTTAGGGTTCCTATATATTGGGGTTCGGTGCGCTTCTTGGACTCCTAAGTTAATTTCTTTCACCAGGTGTGGGAAGTTTTTGGTCACTATTTCTTCAAATAGGTTTTCATTGTCTTGCTCTCTCTCTTTTTCTGGCAACCCTATAATTCGGATGTTGGTATGCTTGAGGTTGTCCCAGAGGCCCCTTACACTATCTTCAATTTTTTGGATTCTTTTGGTTTCTTGCTTTTTCAGCTGAGTGGATTTTCCCTCTTTGTATTTCAAATCTTTAACTTGGTTCTTGGGGTGCTCCAGAGCACTTTTAGGTCTTTGTATAATATTTTTTATTTCAGTCAGTGTGTGCTTAATTTCTGGTTGGTCCTTTTCATATCCTTGAGAGTCTCCTTTATATCCTTGAGGGTCTCCTTCATTTCCACGTTGGTCTTGATCATTTCCTTGCAGGTCTCGTTCATATCCTTGAGGGTCTCGTTCATTTCCTTGTAGGACTAATTCATTTCCTTTGCAGTCTTACTTATTTCCTTATAGGCCTTGACCTTTTGTTGGAGCTTCTTGAGAAGCCCTATAACCATGGTTTTGAATTCCATGTCCAGTCATTTTTTTTTCCTCCATTTCTTTCACATCTGATTTCTTTCCATGTCTCTGTATGGTGGCTGCTTCCCTGAGTTGGTCAATTAGCTTTGTGTGGTAGACTTCCTACTAGGGACAGTGGCTCAACCTCCCCAGTTACTTGAGGTGGATATGGGTTGCACAGTCTTGCTGAAGTTAAGCTCAGGTTAATCGTTGTTAGCACTTGGAGGGGTTGACCTCCAGGCCAATTGTCTGTGAAGTTCAGCTGTGCTCAGATTGGATTGGCAGAGTCTCCGGGCCCAGCAGACAGCGTTAGCTCTGCCTTGGCCCCAGGTACTCTGTGCCGGGGGCAATGGCTGCCAGCACCTCTGAGAGAGAGCCGCTGCCGAGCTCCACTGGCTGCCAGGGAATTCAGACTCTCCCCAAATGACTCTGCACACCCAATGTCTCACCCCGGGTTGTAAAACAAAGCAGACTGACGGTTTTCCGAATGAGAAAGCAAGTCGCAGAGCACTCTCTGCGTGGTCACGCAGCCGAGCTGTTCGCGCAAGCTGCCTTCTCCACAAGCCGGCAGACCCGGCAGCACCCGAGCTTCGGCGTGCCCTCCCACTGTCCAGTTTTCACCCCATGTGATAGTGGGTTCCCTGGACTTCGCCCAAAGCTGGAGAATCAGTCCAGTGGGATGTCTTTGTCTCCACGTTCAAGAAAACTAGCAGGTTTTCAGCCGCCCGCCCTCTCCGCTGGCGCGCGCTCCAAACCTCTCTCCGTGTGAATCTTTCAATGCTGTCTGTTGTCGCTCCTCCGAGTCACAGTGTCTTCTTTTCACTTTTATTTGTGGAATTTTCACTCGGCCAGCTTTCTGGTGATTCTGGAAGGTGTTTGTTCTTTTGTTAAGTTGTAGTATTAAAACTGCTGAGTATGACAGCAAGGTAGGTGTTTTACCTATGCTGCCATCTTGGTTCTCCAGGTGAAATTAATTTTTAAAAGTATGTTATTTCACCAACCTGTCTAAAATACTATAGTTTCAATATGTAATCAATATAACATTCACAAGATATTTTATATTCTTTTTGTCGCATGAAGTTTCAAAGTCTGGCATATGTTTCACACTTGCAGTGTGTCTCAATTCAGAGTAGCCACATCTCAAGTGTGCACTGCAACCTGAGGCCAGTGTTTCTATCTGAGACAGCGCAGGTTTAGAGGGCCACGTCTGATCTCACAGCTTGACCTTCCAGGTCCTTGGAAACTTGACCTGCACTCACTGATTCAGACATCTTTACCTGAACACAGAAGAGGGATTTTAGAGAACTTCTCTCGTGTTACATCTGACCCATGTGAGCCTGGACACAGAGACCTGCCTGAGGCCGCGCAAGGATTAGTGGCCACACCAAAGCTTTCCTGACTTCCAGAACAAGTGGAACTGTCTGAGCCAGTTAAGTGAAATACAGTCACCTACAAAAACATGGTGCTGGGGAGAACTGGTGAGCACTAACTATAGTTTCAATGTGTAACCCTGCTTTGCTGAGGGTTTTCAGTTGACCCCAACTTCTCAGAATAGTCATCCACACAGCCAGCCCACAACTGCCTCATTGGCGGGGCAGGCTGATCTTGGACGACAGTTGGGGCAGTTGTCTGGAACTCTGCCTGCCACAGGGATTTGTAGGCCACTCTCTGGCAAACCGGGGGTTCCGCAGAAGATGCATTCCCAACTCTCTGTTCCAGGTAAACTCAAGACAAGGCCAGGCTCTCCTATATGCCCGTTTGCTGGACCCAACAAGAGAATGGGAAATGGAAGTGACCTCTGCATGTGCAGAAGACAGGAATCGGGTGGAGAGGCCCAGGGTTTCTCCAGCAGACAGAAACACAGCACCTCCAGACACCTTGGTTTCAGGACCAGGAGGGCCGGCGAGGTCCTGGCTGCAAAGGAGCCAAAACCCCTCCACGTGGACATGCCTTCATGTTCCCGTTTCAGGGGCCGCTCCCAAAGCTCCTCAGACTTTAATGCTCACCTGAATCACCTGGGGATCTTGTTGACATGAAGATTCTTCTCAGTAGGTTTGGAGTGGGGCCTTCCTAACCATCCTCCAAGGGACGGTTACTACTGGTCCAGGGACCACACTTACTAGCAAGGCAAGTGGCCAGTGACTGAGGAGACCCAGTCGGGCTGGATGCAGCTGGAATATTTCCCCTACGGAGAGTTATGGAACTAATCATGACAGCGAACTCCAACAAAGAGGAGCCACTGCTGTCGCCCTTCCACTAGCCCATTTACTGTTCACACTCACCCTACGAGTTGGTGACTATCGCTGTTTTGCCTCTTTGCAGATGAAGAAACCAGAGCAGAGAGGTTAGGTGACTTGCCTGCAGCTGTTAGTGAAGAGCTGGAATTTGAACCCAGGCCCTGCGGGGAGTTCTACACATTAGCTGAGTGGTCTCGACAGATGGCTGAGGCTGGTGTGTGTTGTCTCAGCTAAACGATGACAAATATCTCCATGGTGTATTAGCAGAATCCTTTCAAATTGTGATGAGTCCTCCAAAGTTTGTTTCAAAATACCTGTAAGTATTCCCCTCTCCAACCTTGGCCCATAAAGTATCTTTTATCTTCAAACAACTTCAAAGTTTGTTTGCATTAAAAAAAAAATAAAAGTTTAGTTTCTTGGGAATCCTGAAAGGGTATTAAACGTAGTCAGTATGGGCTTAAGGAATTTTATCTTTAACTTCCTCACCGTGGGGGACAGGGCCTATGCTTCAAACACTGTTGATTTGTCTTCTCTGTGTTTGGAGGGAGACAGGGCTGTGTCATCCTGTTGGGTGGGGAGTTGAGGCGGGGGGTAGGGGGGGGATTCTCCTTTGTTTTCTGTTTGATCCGTGGCCATTTAAAGAAAAATGTGTTTTTTTTTTAATCTTCACCGCAGGATGTTTTTTCTATTGATTTTTTTTTTTTTTTAAGAGAGCGAGCACAAGGATAGGAGGGAGGGAGGGAAGGAGAGAGAGAGAGAGAGAGATCAATTGGTTTCCTCCCACATGCACCCAGACCAGGCTGATGCCCTGATCCGCAACTTTTCAGTCCGAGTGCCAATGCTCTATCCACTGAGCAACACGGGCCAGGGCTGACCCATGGCCATTTGTAGTTATGAGAGGAGCTGAGGGGTGCAGGCTGAGTGCTAGTCCAAGGAAGCGTTAACTGGGTTCCGTCCTGCTCTGCCCCAGGTCGCTGTGTCACCTGGCCAGCTCACATCCCTTCTCAGGGTTAAGTTTGTTTGTGCCACGAAGGGACTGGCCGGATTCTCTGAAGTGCTAGCATGAGGCCTGTTCCTTTTGAAGGTTCCTGATCTTTGTCAGGGTTTTCTGTACAATTGAATGTTCTCATTGTCAGGATGATAGTCCCCCTCTCTTCCCCGCTCCACCTCCACCCCCCCTCCCCCGCAAAAAAAGGGGGGGGGGAGAGAGGGGTCCCTAGAGAAGGCCTGAAACAGAGATGAGAAATTCTTTGGTGAAAAATCTTAATACTGATCCTGGCTCCCTTTCAGGGGTCTGGGTCCCTTTGACTTGTCCCCAACACTCACATTTCTTTCCTCTTTGGAGTCCAATCACTTGAATATTTTGTAACCTGCTTGACATCTGCCAACTCATACTTGTAGCTCTGGCTTGAATTCCCTCACCAGCTCCCTATGGCCCACTCAACCAACGACACACTTCTTATCCTAGCTCCAGGCCCCCAGTGTTCTGCTATGTTCCTCCAGATACCTTCCCACCTCTCAGTTCTCTGTAGTGGCCCCTTCAATATGTAACCTCCTTCTTGCCTCTATGCCTTTCCATGTGCCATCCCATGGCCTGGCATGCCCTTCCTCCCCCTGACAGGCTAGCAAACGCCTATTCCTCCTTCCAGACCCTCCTCAGGGGTGTTTTCTGAGAAACCTTTATGATCCACCTGGATCAGACAAACCATCCATCCTTTGTGCTCCATGGAATCTCATGCTGATCAAAATGAGCTTTCACTTTAACAGTTTGGTGCATTCATCCACAAGTAACAGAACACCTGTCTACAGTGGCTTAAATCATAGAAACATTTCATTCTCTTTCAGACAAATGATGGTGGACTCTTCCGGATTGGTTCAGCAGTTCAACTCTGTCACCAAGAACACAGGCCCCTTCCCTTCTGTCATCCTTAGCACATGGGCTATGTCTTGCCTCACGGCCACAAGGTAATGGTTATAGCTCCAAGCATCACGTCATCACACCTCAGCCTCCAAGAAGGAAGAAAGGGAGAGGAAGAAAGTGGGCCTTTGACTCATATACTTGCGCTTGGGCTGCTGGTAGTTGTCCTTTCCTACCTTGGTCCCCGTACCCTGTCAGATGTTCCAATTTTAACGACTCAATCTGACCAAGCACCTATAAATGTCCACATTTGAGACCTGACCTTCTCAAGAACCCGCAGTTAAAGACCTCTTTTGTCCTCAAAAAACAAAATGATCCTCACAGTCTGAAAATCTTGAAAGGCTTCGACTGTCTAGACATTGATTAACTTTTGAATAGTTCCGTTGTATGTGTGGCTTTTATTGTGGGTCACCTCAAATGTGGTTTGGAAGTAGGTGTGGTATAAATAATAAATAAATGGATGAATACCTGGAAGTGTGGCTGGTGTTATTTAATCTTGGGAGAATGCAGTTAAGCGTTTTGTGATAAGCCCCTTTGACTAAGAGTAACAGGATGACCCGGCCCCTATCTAGAATCTGAAAGCTGCAAGGGTGCAAGGGTCAGCAGAAGGTCGGGGAGAGGAGCATTTGAAATGTGAGCTCCCATTTTGGTTCGGCTTAGGGGATGCATAGTGTGTGAATTTTAAAGAGGGATAAGGTCATCATAGACTTCACAGCAACTGCCTGCATGATGAAGGATCGCTCTCACCAGTTTCCCGAATGTCTGACAAGGTGTTTGGGCTAGATGTCCTCAAAGGCTAACTTGGCTGATCTATATATTGGGGAGGAGGGTCTTTGAGGTGCTTCTCAGAGGGAAGGAACTCCCCATCAGGGGTAGTGGGAATAGGCAGTGGGGTCCCTGACCACATTTCCTCTCAATCGCTGTGGCCTCGGTCTCCCACAGCAGCTGGGAGGAGGGCTCTCTGCCCCCCTGACTTTCTTGGGGATGTTCTCTCCTTGACAGGAAGCTTGACCACAGAGTCTCTGACACTCCTGCTCTGTGCGCTCAACTTGGGGAGTGTCCTCTCCAGGCTCAAGCAGCTCAGGAGTTGCCCCTTCCCTAGCCAGTCTCAACCAGGACAGGGCAGGCAGAGAGAGAGAAAGAAAGTGCAAAGAGGGGACCCCTGGGGTGGGGTGGGGTGGATCTACCTCTCAGGTGCCTCGGGGGGATGTGAGGAGACTCCTAACCGCAGAGGCAGCAGCAGCTGGAGGCCAGAGCCATGGTCCCACAGGAGGCACGGAGGGGCTCACATTTCTCTGGAGTCTCTTGTCTTCGCCTCTTCCCCACACACAGCAAGCCTGGCTTCCTGGACTGAGGTGAAGCAGGAGAGGAGGGAAAGGTGTGAGACGAGTTCATCATGAAACTCTTGTCTTTTCACCTTACCTGCCTCACCTGGATTCAGGCTATCAGCAGCGCGGCTTTTTAAGGCAGAGGGGGAGAGAGAGAGAGAGAGAGAGAGAGAGAGAGAGAGAGAGAGAGAGAGAGAGAGAGAGAGAGAGAGAGATCAGCTGCCTCCTGCATGCCCCCCACAGGGGATTGAGCCCAAAACCTGGGCATGTGCCCTGGTCGGAATCGAGCCAGAGACTCTTGGTTCACGGGTTGACGCTCAGCTGCCGAGCCACACCAGCCGTCCTCGAGCGCCTGTCTCAGCCTGTGGGTGTGAGGGTCTGCACACGCGCTTGAAGGAGTGCCGCACACTGTCTCACCATACAACTCAGCCAACGCCTGGCCACTCCCCGTGGCTGGTCAGCCTTCCACAGCGTTTCATCGTTATCAACAACGCCATGATGGACATTCTTGTGCGCATCTTTGCCCCCATCCTTTTTTGTATTTTATTAGTATTGGTAACTTAGAATGCGAAGTATTTTACTTTATTGTTTACACTTTTTAAAACAAGACAGCCGCCGAGACTGGTTTGGCTCAGTGGATAGAGCGTCGGACTGGGGACTGAAGGGTCCCGGGTTCGATTCCGGCAAGGGCATGTACCTTGGCTGCGGGCACATCCCCAGTACGGGGCGTGCAAGAGGCAGCTGATCGATGTTTCTCTCTCATCGATGTTTCTGACTTTCTATCCCTCTCCCTTCCGCTCTGTAATAAAAAAAAAAAAAAAAAAATCAATAAAATATATATTTAAAAAAAAATAAATAAAAAAATAAAATAAAATAAAACAAGACAGCCTAGGTTAAATAGTCCAGAGCTGAATGTGCTCGCTTGGAGCTCAGTTTTTCTGCTGAAAGTACAAAAACAACTTTCTAAAGCCCCTAGGCGAGACACGGCTGTGTTTGGGGATCTGTGGTTTAGATGAACTGATCCAATCTAGGTAGGTAACATCTCTTTTTCCCCGTTGGTAAGGGTTTAAAAAATTCTAGGGCAGATGCATTTTTCTTGTCTATCACCGACAATTTCATTCCAAATGTCTCCCAAGAGGCGTATACCATATATAGGAATCCATCTTCATCCTCCTCACTTTCATACACTTCCGATGTCGGTGTGGACACACTCACCATGCGGCGCCCCTTCACTAACAGGAAGAAGGCTTGGTTAGCACTGAGCTGTAAGCGCCTTCTCGTGATCTTGATGAGTTCACTCATGTTGACATGATCAGGTACAAGAGACTTGGTTTTATCCAGCTCAGGAAGCTGCTTCCCACCTTGCATCTGTTCTATTATCACCGGGATTTCGGTCGGATGCTGCTCTCGGATAAGCTCGGACATCTTCTGCTCTTTGTTCGAAGGTGCAGCGATGCTTGAAGGTCTTCTCCGATGGTGCGCGGGGCTGGAGCTGGCGGCGAGGCAGAGGGTCCCGCAGCTTTAGGTGGGGGAGGTCCCAACTCGTCGCCCCCATCTTGTCATCATGTGCTTAAGCCAAATTATAGGAGATAAACTTAGTTTGAAGAGAATGCAATATTTTACACTTTAAAATTTAAAGTATGTTTCTAAAATAGGCATGATTTAAAGCCACAAGACCACTCACTATCTCCCCCCACCCACCCACCTCTCCTCCTGGTGTGAAGGGTCTTGAGTATGTTTGTGACTTCTTGCCAAAGAAGTACATTTCTCTCTCTTTCCCAAACTGCCCACATGTGATTTCTCTGCCCCTTCTCCTCCCTCTGAAGCCATTGCCCTCTCTCCCTGCTCAGCTCCGTTCAGCTTGTGGACAAAAAGAGGCCACATGCTAACCTGACTAGCTCAGAAAAGGCCTGCGTGGTGGCCTTGCGAACTCAGAGACCTAAAGTAACCACAGAGGATAACCTGAAATGAAAACTTTTTTACACTAAAAAAGCAGTTTATGGAGGGGAGTCATGTCTGGGGCCAGTATCTTCCCTGACAAAGGTCAATCTTTAATTTACCTTACCTGAGACTGTCTATTGTCTTTTTGCATCTATGATAACATATCATTGGAATGTCAAAGTGATTTTCCTTTTTCTGGACCCTTCAAAGCTCAAGCACCACTCTGCAGAGACCACAAATCCCCTCCTTGTTATTGAGTTTGTTGTTGACTGTTAACTGTCCTGCACCCAGCTAAGTAAAAGAAGTGTGTGTCTGTCCTTTTACTTTTTCTCCAGTCCCAGAGGTTTCCTCCTCCCCACTCCCAACCCTGCCCCATTTGATTTCTCCTGCCTTCCCAATCTATCACCAATGGATTTAATGTAACCCTTGAAATTTCCTCTTTTGGATTGTGATGTATAAAAGAAGGTGAAAAAATGCCATTCTCTGAAGCATTATCTCAATCCATTAAGATTCTGCTTCGGGGGCAATTATTGACAGTTCGGCTCAAAAATTCTTCACAGGTTTGAATTTCTTACCTTAACAAGCTCTACATGTGATACCTGAAACACGTTCATTCATTCAGGTAATTCATTAAACAGTAAGTGTGCAGAAGCATTTATTCCAGGATAAGCCCTGGGAAATACAGAGGCGAGTAAGTCAAGTCCTTGTCCTCATGTAACTTATAAATACTAACAGGATTTCACACAGTGATAAATTAGCTGAAGAACCAACAGAATAATGAGAGAGGGAATGGATGTGGAGGGATATTTAGATAACATAGCCCAACGCATCTTTTTTCTTTTTCTTTTTTTTAAAAGAGGTAACATCTTTCTTTGTTGATGTGTCTTCCTCCCTTTGTTGGATGGGGACATGTTTTATGGTGTGTATCCCAGAGGCATCACAGTGCCTGGCACACAGAGAGAGTTCAGTAGACGGGTAAGCAGTGAATGAATGAATGAATGAATGGGAGAGTAAGGGGAGGTGATGGCCCCACCAATCTCTGCACTGCTCTAAGCCCAGGTCCAGGAAAGTGGGTTCTTCCCTTGGATGCCTCATCTCGTTACCTAAGAACGAATAGAAGACCAGAGAAGTTGGGGAGCTCGCTCTACTCCACAGCAAGCCTCGTGGCAGGCTGCCCTGAGGATCAGGACAGCAGCACAGCACAGAGGTCGACAGCAGACGCTTGAATTTGGCTCTGGTGTTTATCCACTCTGTGACCTTGAGCGAGTTACCCAATTCTATGAGTCAGTTTTAGAACTAGAGATGGAGATGATAGCACCTACCTCACTGAGTGGTGAGGATTAAATGGATATACAGCATGTAAGAGCGTGGCAGGGAGGCGGGCTCAGCAAAGGGGAGCAGCCAGCGTTGCTGTGCCCCAGGTGCCAGGAACTGCTCGTGGCTGAGTGACATGGAGTTGACCCCCTGACTCCCTTCAAGACTCCCTCCACCCCCCTCTGTGCACCTCCCCCCATCCCAGGTGTGGGCAGCCAGGGCTGAGCAGGAGGCTGAGGGCCTGGGCAATACTTCAAGAGAGGAGCCAGCATGTGGGCATACTTTCCACATTATTCCAGATGTTTACCCACATCCTGACTTCTCTTCAAAAAGAATGGTTGTAAAAACAACATGAAGACATTGAAGGAAATTTTACAGAAAAAAATTAATTACCTGTGATCTCAGCATTCTAGCCCAATGATGTTATTTCTTTCTGCCTAGTTTTTCATGTTTGTCCAAAAAATTCAGATTTTACATTACTACATTACAGTGATCTATTTTATATTTTGTATGTCATTTAATCTTTTTATCATAAATGTTCCTTCATAATCCTGTAGTCTTCAGACATACAATTTTTAATGACAGCCTGATCTCCCAAGTTAATGAACCAACCACCATTTATTTACTCATTTTCTTATTGCTGGATATTTAGTTTGCTTCTTTTTGCTGTTAAACATAAATATATACAGTATTTGTTTATAGATTTTTAATTCTTTATGGCTATATTGCTCCCCAGTAAAACAATTTACACTTTATGTGTGTGTGTGAACTCACTCTCACCAACTCTGCAGAGAGCTGTCCATGTGCCTGAACCCTGTTAACTTAATCTGATACATCATGGAGTTTATTTACTATTTAAATTTCTGGTGAATAAAATTTAGTTCCTTCTCTTTGCTCATTATCACTCTTGATTAGGTGTGTCTTTTTTTAATCCTCACCTGGGGATATTTTTCCATTGACTTTTAGAGAGAGTTGAAGAGAGAGAGAGAGTCAGAGAGAGAAACATCAATGTGAGAGAGACACATCAGTTGGTTGTCTTTGCACATGCAATCAAGCACTGTACCTGAGGTACATGTCCTTGAATGGAATTGAACCTGGGACCCTACAGACCCCAGGCTGATACTCTTTCCACTGAGCCAAACTGGGTAGGGCTTGATTAGGTACTTATAAACCTAATCTTTTGTCTTATTTACTGCAAATTTTTTTTCTCCAGTCTGTCATGTTTCCCTGTGGGTTTTTTTTCTTCAGACTTATACTTTTTAAAAATTATAAAAGTAATACATATTCATGCTAGAAAAAAGGTGAAAAACTAAGTATACGTCACCACTTAGGATGAACCTTTATAATCCTGTTTCAAAACTAAGTGTAAAAATATTTTTTGAGTATACGGGGAGTGAGAATATGGACTAGTTACTAGATGATAGTGAGGGATTATTGTTAATTTTAGGAGTTTATAATAGCAGGGTAAATATGTAATTTTAAAAATAAGCTTAGCAATTAAGACTGATAAGAGAAGGTTTCAGACTTGCTTTTAAAAACTCCAACACAAAAACAAGCAAAAGGTTGGGGGAAATGATGTAAAACCAAATTGGAAGAAAATGTTAATATTTCTTGAACAGAGTAATGCATGTATGTTATTCACTTTATTACTCTCTAACTTTTTTGTAATCTGTGATGAAAAGGTTAAAGCATTATCTTTGCAGGAGATCTTCCAGGCTCTCCTACCTAAAATTCCAACACCGACTCCTAACTCTCATTTTGTATTTCTCATCCCGGTTTTTGTTTTTTCTCCTTAGCACCTAATTGCTATCCGCCATATAATCCATGCTCTTATCTCATCTGGTTAATTTGGCTTATTATCCCTCTCTGGCTGAAATGCAAGTCCACCAGGATTCCTGTCTGTCTGGTTCACTGCTCTTACCATCAGCAGTGCCTGACTACTCCAATCATCGTCAAATGAAAAGCAGCCATTGCTGACATTTAAAAATTACAGGTGTTCATTTTGACTTTACATTTAACAGAAGAAAAAAATTACTGTAGTAGAATAAAAGACTTGCTGAACATCAGGTCATGATTCCTAAAAGAGCTTTCTAGCATTTAAAAAAGGTATACGTGGCCCTGGCTGTCGTGGTTAGTGGTTAGAGCATCAACCTGTGCACCAGGAAGGTCCAGGGTTCCATTCCTGGCCAAGGGCACTTACCTGGGTTGCAGGGCTGATCTTCATCTCGAGTCAGGTCACTTGTGGGAGTAATCAATTGATGTGTCTCTGTAACATCTCTCTCTCTCTCTCTCTCTCTCTCTCTCACTCTCTCTCTCTCTCTCCCTTCTTCCCCATCCCTTCCACTCTCTAGAATCAATAGAAAAATATCCTTACTTCTCCAGTGAGGATTTAAAAAAAATGTATTTCTCTCTATATATGTATGTATGTTTTCATTATATACAGTAAATATGAAAATCATCAAGGTTTTGGAGATATTAAATTGTTTTCTGCTCATATCTTAATGGGCATAAATTTAATTTCCAGGCAGTACAACTTAGTAACTGCTTCATAAATATCAGAATAAACATCACTAATATTTAAAGAAACAAGCAAGTGTGTGTGTGTGTGTGTGTGTGTGTGTGTGCATGCACACGTTTGTTGTTGTTTTTACTTACACATCAAGAATAAAGTGGAAAATAGGCCCAATTTTATGATTCTGTTGAAAAAATAAATAAGGAATGGCTGATCAGTGAGCAGACATCCTATAAAATATCCTAGCTGATGAGAGAAAGCTTATCATGAAGAAATGATTAGAGTTACTATATTTCCTATGTTGTTCTTTTTATTACTGTTTAAATAAATTCATCACAGCCTGTAGAAATGGCCTGGGAAGGCACACAGGCATTCTTCCTTAATAATTGTCAGCTGAATCCAAGGAGACAGGCAAAGCCTCATCTTGAATACACATCTTACCACAAAGGCAGATGTGTTCTCAGCATTCACTCTTATCTTTGCCCAGGTTTTGATATGTAAATTCAGTCAAGCACCAGGAATAAATAGGATTCAGGCCCACTCAAGAATGTAAACAATCTCCTTTGTCTTGACTCTTGGTGAAACTTCCTGGTATTTGGGGGTATAAAATAAACAGCATCAGCTCTGGGTCACTGTCTCTCCCTCAAAAGAGGATGGCAGTCCCACACGGTCCCAGTTTTTTCCTTCATCTCTGTGTCTTGTCTCTTTCTTTTATTTCTCAATTCCCAGCCCCTCTACTCAAAGAACCAGACTATCTCTCCTTCTGTGCTATATGGGGAAAAGAGAGACCCCACCATTACAGCCACCAATCACTGGCCAGTGTGGAAAGGTGTCCCAGGGGAGACCTGGTCAAGGAGCAGGAGAAAGATGCTGTTATGCCCAGATTTCATGATCCCCAAAGACCACCAGGGAGCTGAGTCCGATGCAAAAGCAAAAGAGCCTTTATTCAAGTCTGAGCTTGGCTCTCTGCCCCAACTAACACAGTGGCAGGATGCGAAAGAGAGAATATCCAAAGCCTAATGATTTTATAGGGAGGTGGGGCCAGACTCGAACCACTGAGTTGGTCGATTCTGATTGGTTGGGTGAGGGCTGGGGCTAGTGATGCAAATAATCCTTGATGCACGTGACCTGTCCTTTGCTTTTGATTGGAGCTCAGGCGCGCAGTCTTTCGCAATTGGCTAATTCAAAGGGAGGGGTTGGTCTTTGTGATTTCAAGATGGCAGTCCCCAGGTAAGTTTACACATCATGTGACCAACATGGTGGCTGCCAAGTCACACAGTCCAAAATGAAAGCCCTCTAAATTGTTCTTTGCAGTCCCGCTCTGCCCTTTCAATGCCCTCCTGCTTCCCTCCAGCTTCTTCCACCTTCTTCCCTGCCTTCCCCACCTTGGCCTGTCTAAGTCTTCCCATGTGGGTACTCAAATTTCCTTCCTTTTTCTCTTTCAGTCCACCCCAGCTCCTTCCCTCACCACGGCACACTGGTTTCCAATCCTGGGGGTTGGGCTCACCTGAGAAGCTATGAAAACACAGACACTTCCCCTGCTGCCTTGGGCCCCCTCTTTGCAGACCCTGACTCTGTAGGTCTGGGTGGAGGTTGGGAGTTCGTCTTTCTTTAAGTCCTCCATGTAGTTCTGATGAGCAGGTTTCCTGTCCTTCATTCTTCTTCTTTTTTTTATTTTTATTTATTTTATTTTTTTTAATTGATTTTTTTTGCAATATAACTTATACTTAATAGTAGCACATGTTTTCCTTTCCCCCCTTCCCATTATCCTCCCCCTAGCTTCATTCTTCTTTACATACCCCAGAAGTTACCACAATGGTAAATGACAGGTGCTTAATAAATATGTAATGAATGTACTGAAGAGAAAAAAAATTATAGAGCCCTTGTACATGTATACAAAATTTAGTGTCAACTCTTTGGATTTTGTATAACCATTCTGTGAATATTATTGTTCCCCTTTCACAGAGGTCTAGAGAGGTGAAGCATTTTCCACCAGGCCAATTCCCAGAGGCTTAGGGTAAGGGTAAGAGTTTAAGAGGGAGAAAACATAATCCTCATTCCCCAGTACTTAGCACAACGATTTTTAATCTCATGGCACACATAAGCTAATCATGAAAATTCTGCAGCACACCAAAAAATAGATTTTGGTCAATCTGAGAAAAAAAATAGGTAAAAAGAGTGATTACTTACCCTTTTTGTTCCAAAGTGACTTTTATTTTATTTTTTAAAAATATGTTTGTATTAATTTTAGAGAGGAAGAGACAGATAGAAAGATCAATGATGAAATAATCATTGATCAGCTGCCTCCTGCATGCCCCACACTGGGGAACGGGCCCACAACTCAGGTATTGAACCATAACCTCGTGACTTCTGGTTCATAGGTCAACACTCAACTACTGAGCTACACCAGCTGGGATAGAAGTGACTTTAAAAAAAAAAATCATGTGCTTATACTTGTATATAAAAATTTTGGTACCAAGAATTAATCTATCGGATACCACCTTAATATGCGACATGACCAATAATATCTTTGTGGTTGAAGACAGGGCATTCACACCAGACAGCTACTGTTGTGTTGGCTGTTGTCACTTTTATTTGATAATCTAAGAGAAAAGAGGTCAGTGCCCATGACTAAATAGTCAGGTATTGCATGTTTTAAAACTTCTTGCTACACACTGATTGAAAAATTGCTGTCTTAGGGGTAAAGGGGAATGGAGGCAAGTGGGGAGGAGAGGAAAGAGAAAAAGAAAGAGAAGGGGTCAGAAAAGAAGCAGAAGGAGGTTAGAGGTGACTAAAAGTATGGAAATGAAACAAGACATTAAAAAAAAAAAACACAGAGAAAGACTCTGATGTATACCAGAGGGGCCTGGATGGGATTATGGAGGAGGGGCCCAGTAGTTTTGTCATAGGAGGCAGAGTGAGTTCTAGAGAAAACAGCTCAGAAGGTGTTGGGTTATAGCACCTATTTCTGGGAAGTAGGCATGTGCCACTGGCCCCTAAGCTCAATGTCTCCCTTGGGGTCGGAGCACTGGGCCCAACATTTCTGTGAAAAAACCCTCTGCTGGCTGTGGCCTCTGTCCCCAGGCCTCCTCCCCGAGGACTGTGTATTTAGGCAACTGCTCTGCGTTTTTCAGAACAGTTCTGAACAGTGCAGGCTGCACTTGTGGAACCAGAATGTCTGGTCAAGACCAGTTAGTTACAAACCTTCCGGGTGCTAAGGTCAACCACAGCCCAGGTAGGTGTGGGCTGAGCCCAGTCAGGGAGGGTGAAGGGCAGTGGAGGCCTGAGCCCCCACCCTGGGGAAGGAAAGCTGAGTGGGGCGAGACCCAGTCTCCGAGTCTCCTACCCAGGTGCCCTTAGAAGGAAGCTCTGCTCTGTTTCAAGGGTTCCTGAGGGACTTAGGCTAGACCTAAGAACCTCACCACGAGGAGCTGCCAAATATGAACATGTTACATGAAGAGGTGCAGTTTTCTTTTGTACCTTTTAGAGATGGTCTTGCCTGGAGCAGAAGAATGAATGGCCCGTATGAGTTCCAGAAAACTATCTAGCTGATGGTTCATGGTATGCAGGGCAGATCCCAGGTTAGGACATCCTGTGCTTAGAACCTAAGTGCTCTTCTGGGAATAAGACAAACCTCAAAAAACGTTTTCAGGATTAAGATAAGGTGCTGAGCTCACTGCAGCCTCCACAGCAGCCCGGGGCAGGCCTGAGCACAGGGAAGGAGGGAATGCGGACAGCCATCAGGGTGGCTGGAATGCATGTTACAAAAACAGCCCGAGTCCACAGAATCCAGCAAGGTGGGTGGGAGATGGAATCCCAGCAAGCCAGCGCGGGCAGGGACAATGCAGAGCAGCTGGCCCCAACCTCCTCAGTTTATAGACAGTAGACTGAAAAGTAACTCATTTGCCCACAGTCACATGATAAGGCTGGTAGATCAGTGACAGTTCAAGGTCTTTAAAAAAAAAAAAAAAAAAATATATATATATATATATATATATATTTTGCAGTATAATTTAGATTTAATAGTAGTATATACGTTTTCTTCCCCCCCCCATTGTCCTCCCCCAGCCTCCCCTAACCCCCAGCACATGTCCCTACCTGCCCTCCCCGCCCCCTGGCCCCCAGTGTCTTGCATTCATTGGTTATGCTCATATGCATACATACAAGTCCTTTGGTTGATCTCCCCCAGCACCCGCCCCCCATTCTCCCCAGCCTTCCCCCTGTAGCTTGACAGTCTGTTCAATGCCTCCCTGCTTCTATATCAATCGCTCTCCCCTGTTTCTTTTCTTCAAAAATATCTTGCATCTACATATTAGAAATAAATGTATAAGAACAAAAAATATTTGACTCTCAGTTTCAATGTCCAACTGTTCTAAGTTCCTGTTTCAATGTCAAATAGTTCTTTTTTAATTTACAATATAACTTATATTTAATAGTAGTACATATGTTTTCCTTTTCCCCCCCAATATCCTCCCCCCAACCTCCCTTACCCCCAGCACATGCCCCACCTGCCCCCCTCCCCGCCCCAGTGTCTTTCATTCATTGGTTATGCTCATATGCTTGCATACAAGTCCTTCGGTTGATCTCCCCCAGCATCTGCCTCCCATCCACCCAAGCCTTCCCCCTGTAGCTTGACAGCCTGTTCAAGGCCACCCTGCCTCTATATCAATCACTCCCCCCTGTTTCTTTTCTTCAAAAACATCTTGCCTCTGCATACTAGAAACAAACGTATAAGAACAAAAAATGTTTGAGTGTCAGTTTCAATGTCCAACTGTTCTGAGTCCCAGTTTTAATGTCAAATAGTTCTTCATGTGTACATGTCAGCAATGGTATCCGGATGGTGGACACATGGTGGCAATGTAAGTTCCATCCTCTCTGGTTTTGTCCTGGGCTGCCTGCAGCAATGCACAGCTGCCGACTGCTAGCATGGCAAGATGCTGTCAGTGTCCCCCATCTCTGGACCGTCCTCGTGGCTGGAACAGACCCGTCAGTTCCTCATTGTAGCAGGAACCCACATGGTCTTGGAGTTGTTCTCTGAAAACACACAAACACATTCTCTACCAAAAGTTAACAAAGGGATCTTCTCTGCAAATTAGACTTGGGATTCTTTTTATTTTTGCCCAAATGATTTTCCTTTGGCTTATTTTGACACCATGTGTGTTTTTCATGGGTGTCCTGTTGTTGGCATTACAAATGGAAGTTACTTTTCTGGAGTAAGAATTTTCTAGATGTATTTTACTTACAGGATATTTTTCCTTAAATGATATTACCCCAATATCCCCCCCCCTTTTTTTGATTAATGGGGGCTTTTGAAAATTTTGTATTGCAGTCCTGGTAATTTTAAATTTTAATTTTAGCACACAAATATGACTGCTTTAGGTTCTTTGGATGTTAGGCATTTTTATAGTGAGATGAACCACTAATAGAAATTTTAGTTAATATTTTAGGAACAGCTTTTTGTCCAGTACATTTAAATTTTCTTGAGTATTCACTTATTTCACTTGGCCAATTTAAGTTAATCTGGAAACTTGATTACTATTTTACTGTCAATTTTAATACTCAAGCAAAAATCTTAGTTTACCCTGTAAATGTTAGTGGAAAGGATTATTTGTATTCTTGAGTAGGCTCTGAGCATTCCTGGTACTAAACTGAATTTAGATATAGAGCAGTTGTTGCTGGCCAAATCTCTGTCTGTAACCTGGGTCCTGATCTGAGCTGTGCATGGGAGGCAAAGCAGCCATGGGGGTAGGAGACCTCCCTTAGGAGGGTTGAGAAATCAAACCCCTGCAAGGTTTGTAGGTGAGGGTCTGTGCCCCACCTCTGTTGACCTTTTAGTTCTCTCCTGTTGGCCCCTCTGTGACTGTGCCTGACCTAGGTTGTTCCTTCCCTGAGGAATCTTACCCATCTCTGGCTAACCAGCCATCCTCCGGCTAACCAGCCATCCTCCGGGGCCAAACAGGGTGATGTGAGGTTCAGTTCTGTCTCCTTTGCAGTCTATGCCCCCGTGGCCTCCATGCCCAGCACCTACCTTGGGGTCCCCTAGCCTGCTGGCAGGGTCCCGGTACTGATCACATATCTCGGGGGACCCAGGTTTCTTCTCCAGAGAGGGCCCAGCTCACACCATTAGGCGAGAGACAGATCCACAGTGCCAGCCGCCCAGAGGCTTCAACCACAGCTTGAGACAGTTCAAGGTCTTAAAGCCCTTCATGAACTTCAGATATCAAAAGGGGGGGAGGGGGGCTAGCTCTAGAGACTGCTAGGCGGGTTTGAGAAACCCCTGGAGAGTTCTAAGCCCTGGGTCTGGAGCTGAGCCTTGGCTGCAAACCACAGATGGGAAGACATCCAAAAGGTGTGGAGTAAGAACAATTAATAGGACTTAAAAATGGATCTGCTGGGGTCAAACCAGGACCCAAAGTGGCAGCTGACATCTCTACCCTTTTATCCTAAATTCCCAGGATTACTGTCCAATCCTGCCAACTTTCCCATAACTCAGGAGCAAGACCCTACTTGATCACCTTTTGCTAGCCAGCCAGCAGGCATCCATGGACCCCATTTGCACTGAGCTGTGTGGCATGGCCTTCCACTCACATCCAGTTCCTCCCCCCCTCCATTTATCTGGCTCACAGACAGGCTGTACCCCTTTTCACTGACACTGTAGAAGTTCCACTGGTCACATCTGCCTCACCTGGATTCATCTGGACACACAGCCTCCTCATGGTCCTCTGCCTCCAGCCCTCCTCCACTTACCCAGCAACTAGAGGGTGTGTGGAAACACAAACCCAGTCATCGCACTCCCCTGAAAGCTAGTCATGGCACTTCAGAACCCCCAAGATAAAGCACCACCTCCTTGGGAGAGCAGACAGGT
This sequence comes from Antrozous pallidus, assembly GCA_027563665.1. Taxonomy (NCBI): domain Eukaryota; kingdom Metazoa; phylum Chordata; class Mammalia; order Chiroptera; family Vespertilionidae; genus Antrozous; species Antrozous pallidus. Next base: position 56,026,257 of record CM050514.1, on the reverse strand, counting down.
AGGTCCTTTGGGAGTTGGCCTTGCCCTGTCCGTCCTGGAATATCACCCTCTGCTCCGTGCTTTGCTGTGTTGCTCCCAGAAACCAAAAGCCTTTTCACATCTCTGGATTTAGCACTTTTTTCCCCCTCTTCTCCCAGGGATGCTCTTATACCCCTGGTCCACATGGGATACCTCCTACTCATCAAGTTTCAACCCAAAGCTGCATCTACAGGGAAACCCTCCCTGATCTTCTCAGGCAGAGGCTGGCATTTCAGCTTCTTCGACAGCCCCTCAGCACTTGTCGCATGTGATCTAATTACCCATTTGACTTTGTGGTTGGCAGCCTCCAATAAGATGGCTCACAATGATTCCTGCTTCTTGGTATTTCTCCTCTTTGGTGCCCTTCCCTTAAATGTGGCCTGGACTAATTGCCTCCCTTCTGATGACAAGAATACAGCAGAAGTTAAGAGATGTCATATATATATATATATATATATATATATATATATATATACACACACACACATATATACACACACATATATGTAATTTTTAAAATTTGATTTCAGAGAGGAAGGGAGAGGGAGAGAGAAATGGAAACATCAGTGATGAGAGAGAATCATCGATCAGGTGCCTCCTGCATGCCCCCACTGCAACCTGGGCATGTGCCCTGATTGGGAATCAAACCATGACCTCTTGGTTCACAGGTCAATGTTCAACCACTGAGCCATGGTGGCCAGATGGGATTAATTACAAAAATATGGTGGATTTGGATTTTGGTCTCTCTCTCTCTCTCTCTCTCTCTCTCTCTCTCTCTCTCTCTCTCTCTCTCCACCTTTCAATCACAGCCCTTACTCTGGTGGAAGCAAACTGCTATTTTTACAGTACTTCTGTGGAGGGGCCCAGGGACAGATGTCTCTAGCCAATACTCAGTAAGGACTTAAGGTGGGTCAACTGCTACATGAGTGAGCTGGAAGCAGATCCTCCCCTAGTCAAGCCTCTGAGGTAATTGCAACCCAGTTGTCCTTGACTGGTTTTGTTGTAGGAGACTGAGTTAGAGGCACCTGGCTAAGCGGAGCCTAGATTTCTGACTCATGGAAAGAGAGATAACAAACAAAGGTCTGTTGTGCCGAAACCAGTTTGGCTCAGGGGATGGAATGTCGGCCTGCAGACTGGGAGGTCCCAGGTTCGATTCCAGTCAAGGGCATGTGCCTTGGTTGCAGGCATATCCACAGTGGGGGTCATGTGTGCAAGAGGCAGCTGATAGATGTCTCTCTCATCGATGTTTCTGACTTTCTATCTGTAGAAAATCAATAAAATATATTTTTTAAAACAACAACAACAACAACAAAACAACAACAACAACAAAACCCCACAAAAAACAAAGGTCTGTTGTTTACTCCTCTAACTTTTGGGATAATTTGTTATACAGCAATAAATAACCAATAACATGTCTTCTCCCTTGGACTTAGAGCTCCTTTGGTTATAACTTATTCATCATGAGAACTGCGGAAGCTCAATAGGGAAGTGAAAAGATCCTACAAGTTTTGAAAAAGCAAAAATAAAGCAAAACCAAAAGAAAGGTTTCAGTCAATAGATCCAGAATTGGGATGACAACAGCCTTCTGAACATTAACACTGGAAATTAAAACACAATGGAACGCCGAGACCGGTTTGGCTCAGTGGATAGAGCGTCGGAGTGCGGAGTGAAGGGTCCCGGGTTCGATTTCGGCAAGGGCATGTACCTTGGCTGCGGGCACATCCCCAGTAGGGGGCGTGCAAGAGGCAGCTGATCGATGTCTCTCTCTCATCGATGTTTCTGACTTTCTATCCCTCTCCCTTCTGCTCTGTAAAAAAATCAATAAAATATATTAAAAAAACAAAACAAAAAAACACACACAATGGAACAAGACCTCAAAATTCTGAGGGGAAAATTATCTCCAGCCCGGCCAGTGTGGCTCAGTGGTTGAGCACTGACCTATGAATCAGGAGCTCATGGTTCAATTCCCAGTCAGGGCACATACCAGGGTTGTGGGCTTGATTGCCAGTAGGGGGTGCATAGGAGGTAGCCAATCAATGATTTGCTCTCATCACTGATGTTTCTATTTCTCTCTCCCTCTCCCTTCCTCTCTGAAATCAATATATATATATATATAAAATGACCTCCCTGCTCTAGCCAGTTTTGCTCAGTGGATAGAGCATTGGCCTACGAACAGAAGGTCCCACGTTCAATTCTGGTCAAGGGCACATGCCCACGTTCCAGGCTCAATTTCCAGTGTTGGAGGCAGGCAATCAATGATTCTCTCTTATCATTGATGTTTCTATCTCTCTCTCTCTCTCTCCCCCTTCCTCTCTGAAATCAATAAAAATGTATTTTTTAAAAATGATGTCCAACCTACAGCAATTAAGCGTGAATGTGAAACATTTTCAGTGAAGATCTCAAAAATTTACCTATAACACACCCATTTTCTCAGGAAGCTACATGAGGATGTGCTCTGCCAAAACAAGAATGTAAATAAAGAAAGAAGAAACGGGATCCAGGATCCAGGAACCAAGAACCAATGAAGTGAGGAGCAAAGAGACTCTAGCTGATGGTGAGGGGACATCCCAAGACAATAGCACTGGTGGAGGCCCGGACGGAACCATTCCAAACTGAAGCCGATCAGAACACTGATAGAACACCTAATTTTTTACTATATTGAATAGAGATTTACACACAATTGGGGAGAGTTTGAAGTTCAATTAATAACAGATGTACCAAACACTAAGCAGATAAAAAAAATAAGACAATTATTAACTCTAGCAAAAACAGAATGTTGTGGAGGAAAAGTAATTGTAGTATAGTACATGAGATGTGAATAAAGTTTTCAAAGTCGAAATACTGATCTAAACAAATTACAGCATAACTGAATTGGGAGGAAAGGGCAATGGGAAGCTTAATTGGCTAAGCTTGGATGGTAGGGATAGAAAGAGGAAAAAAAAAAAATCCCAGCCTTTCACAGTGAAAAGTCAAGAGATAAAGAAGCTGCTACAGCCTAAACCGGTTTGGCTCAGTGGATAAAGCCTTGGCCTGCGGACTGGAGGGTCATGGGTGGTCAAGGGCATGTACCTTGGTTGCAGGCACATCCCTAGTGGGGTTTATGCAGAAGGCAGCTGGTCAATGTTTCTCTCTCATCGATGTTTCTAACTCTCTCTCCCTCTCTGTAAAAAATAAATAAATAAATAAACAAACAAATAAAGAAATATATATATATATAATATATATATATATATATATATATATATATATATATATATATAAAGAATCTGTTATAGATTGAAAGTGGTTGCCTCTGGGGAACTGGAAATGGGACTTGAATTGCAAGAGATAGTTGTTTTTCATAGCAAGTCTTACAGAACTATTTAACTCGTTAAACTATGTGCAAGTATAACTCTATTAAAAATTAAACTTAAAAATATACCACAATTTCTACATATAGAAGGTACTCAATAAATGGTAAACATTATAATTTCTTATGGCATCTTCATCAGACAGCTTGCTATACTTGCAGGTGGAGGCATATTATTAGGACACTTGATTGCAAAGGATAAAGCCTCAACTCAAAACTGGGGAAAGCATAAAAGGAGATGGCAGTGTGTCACGTCACACACAAGCTTCAGGCATGGCTGGACCCAGGTGTCACATGGCAGCAGCAGAGATCTTTCCCTCCCCATTTCTTGGCTCTCTCTCTTGTTTTGACTTCATGCTCAAGCAGGCTCCTCTCACAGTGTGGCGAGGTGGCCTCCAGCTCCAGGTTTCTGTCCTACAGCTTCGAGATCCTAATGGAAGGAAAGAGTCTCTGCCTGGTCATTGCAACAAAATGCTTGGGATAGACACTCATTGTTCTGGTCTGGCTCACATGCCCATCCCTGGATGGACTGCTATGGCCAAAGGGCTAGAGCACTATGATCGGCTAAGATGAGTCATATGCCCACCCCTGGAGTCACGGACAAAGTGGGATTAGAATGGCCTCACAAAGGAAATGTGGGTGCTGTTATTATAAAAAGTGAAGGTAAATGCTGAAAAAGTGAAGATAAATACCCTCATCAGTGCAGGAACTACTGGGTAGGAACCTTCTGACCACTGCACAATCGGCCCATTCCCTCTGTTTCATGAGAGCCATTCTGTACTTAAAGATATGTCCCATATTTCTGCATCTCATCTCTGAGGAAACAAGCTTAGCTCCCCAGATTTCTCTTGCATAACAGTTTCTGGATCCCGGTCTTTCATGGCTCTTTCCCTGGATGATGAGTAGTGTCAAAATACTGAAATGGGGTGCCCAGAGCTGAATGAAGTTCCAGATGTGTGACCTGACCAGCCTGGAGGCCCATGGGGTGCCTGTCACATTATTTCTCCTTGTCTGTGGAGCACCTTAAAAGCTCACTAGCTTTTTTAATTAGTGTAATGCATTATGGGCTCATATTCAGCGACAGTCAACATTTTTTATTATATGAGGTGTCATTAAGTCAGGGGTTCCTCATTCTGCATTCATGCAATTGGTTCTTTGAACTTAGATAAAGGACTTTGTCCTTGTTAAATTTCAACTTACATAATTTGGTCTGCTGTAGCAGTTCACCAGGGTGCTTCTAACTACAGATCCTGTTTTCAATATTCTTTCCAGGTTTTGCATAATCCATCTATTTGACTGGCAGACATTCTCTTTGTTTTCATCCAAGAAGATAATAAAATAAATTAGGGTGAAAGATAAGGCTCTCTAGCCCACTACCGAAATCCACATGGTAAGTTGTGGTTGCCCAAGCAGGAATGGAGCAATCAGATTGTTTACTTTCCTAGGCCTACCAGAATACATTACTACAAATCTAATGGCTTGAAACAACAGAAATTCATTCTCTCCCAGTTCTGGAAGCTAGAGTTCCTAACAAGGTGTCAGTACGGCTATGCTTTCTCCAAAGATTCTACAGAGAATCCTTCCTTGCCTCTCCATAACTTTTGGTGGTTGCTGCAATCCTTGTCATTCCTGGGATTGCAGCTACATCACTCCATCTCTGCCTTTATCTTTTCATGGCATTCTTCTTGCCTGTCTTCGTGTTTTTGTTTCCAATTTCCCTCTTATAAGGGCACTAGTCATTGGATTTAGGGCTCACCCTCATCCAGTATGACTTCACCCTAACTAGATGACATATGCAAAGGCCCTATTTCCGAGTAAGGTCACATTCATAGGTATCAGGAGTGAGAACTTGAATATCTTTTGGTGGGAAACAATTCAACCTAGTATATAAGCAGTATCTGTTTTCATTCCCCAACTATCCTTTTTGAATCAGGTTCTGAAGAGCATTTCTATTGAAAGCCTTGCTGCAATCTAGATGGCCTGGGAGGGAGGGGGGGAGGCGTCTATGCACCCTACCCTATAAACCAGTCAACTCAATCTGCTAACCCAGTCTGAAGAAGCAGTTGTTACCAGGAGCTGTATATGGCTGTTCTCTCCCTTCCCACTTTCCAGAGATTCGAATGACATCTCCCCCTGGGGAGAAGGTCAAACTCTGAGGGTTGGGGAAAGTATGGGGAGGAAGGAGATCATAAGGTGGAATGGTTAAGAGCTTGGACATGTGACTTTGGGCTAGCTTACATAACTGTTGGGGTTTTCCTTTCTTCTCCACCACCAGCGTGGAGAGAGAAGTAGGGTTGGGTTACTGATTAGAGGGATTTGAGAAATATAGAAAAGAATAGATGAGAATCTCTGCTCTCTGTTGGAGAGACAGGGAATCCCAACCCAAACATGTTTATTTATACTAAAACAGAAAAGGGGTTTCATATGAAAAGACTTAAAATCAAAGGAGCTTAAGTGGGCCCAGGCCCCACTCATTCCCTCATTCCCGGGGCTCCGCTAAATCTGCATTTCAAGGGCCCCCTCCTCTCCACACACACACACTTGGTGCAAGTTAAAAGTCAGTACTGATAAGGCATCCAGCCCTTTTGGTGGATGCGTTTCCAAGATGTGGCTTTGCCTGGCACCTTGGATTCAGCTGACACAAATTTTTAAAAAATGCCCAGATGTCTTCCCTGGGGGCCGGCCCTCTACACTTAACCTCTCTAGCATCCCATTTTCTTCACGCGTAAAATCTCAGTACTAACATTTATCATCCTTATGGTGTTTAAATGGTATCCTAGGGTAGCAGTGGCTACCGCTATTGTTAGGGCTTCTGCTCCTGCTGTGAGCTGCTAATGATCCAGACGAGTAGATCTGAATTGAGATCTTCAGTGTCCCTCAGAGGCAAGTTCTTAACGTCACTGAACCTGTTTTATGTTTCTGCATCAGCAAAATGAGAAACCTAACTTGATGTTGTGATCACTGAGTACACCCAGCACAGAGCCTGGGGCACAATAAAAGCATCATAAACGTTTCTTTCCCTTCCCTTCCCTGGTGAGCAAATGATCTGCTGTTCAGAGACTCAAGGTGGCTCCTTCATGGCCACTCTTTTCTCTGTCCTGGGGAGAGATCTTGGATTTTACACTGAGCTTGCCTTTACAGAGACTTTAAACTGGTTTTGAAAACAAAATGCAGTTAGCCATCTCTCCATCTCCAGCTTATACATATTTTTATCCGCCGGCTCTTTAGGAAAATCCTCTTGAATCCTGGGGACCATGACTCTCCATCTGCAAACTTATATTGTGGCCACACTTGAGCAAGCTTTCTCTTCAGGGTTGTGGATCATACAAATCTCAGTTCCTCAAAATGCTGTCTAGGGCAGGGAGGGGACGGGGTACTGACCTTAGTGGCAAAGCACCATATACAGTTATTACAATATTGTTATTTTCTTTTTTTTTTTTTGGAAATATATCTTTATTGATTTCAGAGAGGAAGGGAGAGGGAAAGAGAGATAGAAACATCAATGATGAGAGAGAATCATTGATTGGCTGCCCCCTGCACGTCCCCCACTGGGGATAAAGCCTGCAACCCAGGCATGTGCCCCTGACCAGAATCGAACCTGGGACCCCTCAGTCCGAAGACCGACGCTCTATCCACCGAGCCACCAGCCAGGGCACAATATTGTTTACTGTATTCCCTATGCTGTGCTTTACAGCCCCCGCGACTATTTTGTAAATACCAATCTGTATTTCTCAATCCCCCCCCTCCTCTCATCTGGCAACTCTGTTTGTTCTCTGTATCTATGAGTCTACTTCTGTTTTGTTTGTTTCTTTATTTTGTTCCTTAGATTCCATGTAAGGGAAACCATATGGTATTCGTCTTTCTCTGTCTGACTTATTTCATATAGCATAATATCCTCTAGATCCATGCATGTTGTCCCAAAAGGTTTTATTCTTTTTATGGCCAAGAAATAGCCTGCTGTATCACTATTGTTATTAGGCCCGTTCCTCCCAGTTTGTAACCAGAGGCTTTCAGTTAATAGCAGCCCCATGGGCAGGTAGTAACGAGAGGTGAAACACAACTTCAATCCATACCCTCGAACTCCAAGCCCTATGCTTCGCCTTCACACACACAAAAAGTTTAGGTTTTTTAAAAGTGTATATGAATTTTCTTTAAAATATCAGAACATTACTGATTAATCTAAAATTTATTTGCCCATCACTGTCAATCTTTGTCCCTGTGTCCCCCTCCTCAAGGGTTACTGTTTATGGATTTGTGGTTGGCAGTGAGACGGACATGAGCAGAGTAAGGAGGGTGGGCCAGGTACAGAAAGTCGCCAGATGGAAAGCCCTGGGTGCCTAGCAGGAGAAAAAAGAAATGAAGACTGACTTTGGAGCCAAGAAGAGCCCCTTGGAGAAAGCCAAGTACCTTGCTTGGTCACGTGGTTCATGGCAGTCTTTTCAGATCAGAAACGAAGGTGTTTTTCCTGAGACACGGCAAGAAAGGAACCTCAAGACATTTTGGGAACCTCAAGGACTTGAGGGCCTGGCCGCTGTGGCTCACCAGATAAATGTCGACCCGGGAACCAAGAGGTCACCAGTTCAGTTGCCAGTCAGAGCACATGCTTGGGTTGCAGGCTCGATCCCCTGTAGGGGTGTGTGCGCAGGAGGCAGCCAATCAATGACATTCCTCTTTCATTGATGTTTCTATCTCTCTCTCCCCTTCCCTCTCTCTGCAAAAATAAAACGTTTTTTATTTTTTTTTAAAAATATTTTTATTGATTTTAGAGAGGAAGACAGAGGGAGAGATAGAAACATCAATGATGAGAGAGAATCATTGATTGGCTGTCTCCTGCATGCCCCACATTGAGGATGCTCTACCAAGCCATGACAGCTGGGCAATAAAAACATTTTTTTAAAAGAACTTGAGGAATTCACCCAAGTGAACAGACAAACTTGATGGCAACTAGGTGGCTGGCTTTTTGCCCTTAAGGGTTAATTAAAACTCAATAATGAGATTCCAGCAAAGCAGATTTTAAAAAGCCTTTATCAGTGGTCCGCAAACTGCGGCTCTCGAGCCACATGCGCTCTGTTGACTAATGAGTTTGCAGACCACTGGCCTATATGATCAATTGCTATTCTTATTGTGTTTATGTAAATGAGTAGGCCAAACTGAAACTAAACTTAATACTGTGGAGGAAAGGGGCCACATGCTGACCGACATGCTCAGGGGAGGCCTGCATGGGGGGTCTTGCAAACTCAGAGACCTATCGGAACCACAAAGGATGGTCGGAAATTAAACTTAATTAAGAGCAGTTATGATGAGCAGTTACGTCCTAGGCCGGTACTTTCACTGAGAAGGTCGACCTTTACCTTAACTAGGTTATATCTGTTTTGTTTTTTGTTTTGTTTTGTTTTGTTTGTTTGTTTTGCATCTATGCCTAAGAAACTTGTAACTTCCCTTTTTCCAGAGCCTCTGGGGCACAACCAAATGTGATGGGCACCAGGACAGATACAACAAATTTCTTCATTATTATGTTAATTTCCCTCCACCCACCTAAGTACGTGTTCATCATTTTATTTTTTATCCAATCCCAGGGGTTTCTTCCCCTTCCCCCTCACCCCTCCTCTTCCCACCCCACCTCCTTAATCTGTCACCAATTACTTTCATGTAACCCACCTATGCCCCTCCTTTGATTGCGATGTAACCCGCCATTCTCCGGAGCATTATCTCCATTCATAGAGGTTCTGCTTCCCTGCATATGTCGAAAGTTTGGCTCAAATAAACTCACAAAAATTCCTTACAGGTTTTAGTGTGTGTGTGTGTGTGTGTGTGTGTGTGTGTGTGTGTTTTACGTTAACAATACAGTAAATAAATTGATCTTAATTTGGCTTTTTAATACAAATGAGGAAGATTTTAGGGGGAAAATGTGTTTCAATAGGCTATAATACACAACTGTGAATATTAGACTCCAATTATTTCAAAGTTTTCTTTTTCACCTATGAATTGAAATAAATCCTGAATTTATCTAGTTTTCTTAAATATTTGGCTTCAACCTCCAAAATAATGTTTCATTTTTTTCCATCCTTTGACTGGAGATTAGTGAGAACTAAACTTTTTTTCCCTCCCCTGGGCCATTTGACATAATTCTTACTGTTTTCGCTTTTGCTTAATAATAGTAAGATTTTAACACCGCTTGTCTCTACTGCATTACAAGTGTTAGGGGCGGGGGGGGGGGGGGGAGGGAGAAATCGAATAGTGGAGACTAGCTATAGTTATAATAAATATTAATCATGCTCTGTTGACCGGGATTGTTTTGTTCTGATTAAAGAAAGGACATTCTAACTTGGCTGGGACCTGGGAGTTAACCTGGAAATGCCATCCACCCTTCTTATCTGAGGACTGCCTATTATCATGGAAAGATTAATAACCTTCTTGCCTAAATAGTGGAGGTGCCCTTCTTTTGCATTGCCTATAATCTGTAACCATTATACCCATTTTTATTCCATTTGCAAGCATATTTAGAGAGTTCTCTCTGTTGAAACAAATCTGGCTTGTTCCTTTTGCTCCCTGTATACCACCATCCAGTTATCCTGCCTCTGCAGACAACTCCCTGCTTGTGCCCCACTTCCTACTGCTTCTGAGGGCTGGAGGCTTTGTTGAGTAGCTTTCAGGAAGGTCTCCTGGGCTCTCAGACTTCCTCAGCTGAAGAGGCCAGGATCATGGGGAGCTGACTTTGAAAGTAGGGCCACCCACAGGCCCTAACTGTCTAGATTCAAGATCAAGGACTCTCCCAGGCCACCTGCTGCAGTAGCAGGAAGGCTGAGCAGTGGTTGCTTGGCCTTTGGTCCTCCCTGCTGGGCCAGCCTCTCACCTGTTTGCCAACAGAACCTGGGAGTAGTAAAAGATGAAAGGAAAAGTAAAATAAACACAATAAATAGACTAAAGGTTACAGAATAAAACGGCAGCAGTAAAACAATAAAAACAAACCAAGTGGCTACAGTGCAAATACACAAACACGAAGAGATTAAACCCCTTTTGAACAGGCCTTGATCTAAATTAAGACTCACCAAGAATAAGGCCTGAAGCTGGAGATGGGGAGTACTCCCTCTTGTAGGGATTCATTCTTCCTGGTGGAATGGAGTCTGGATTCCTTCATGAATTTCTTCCAGATCTGTGTCTACACATTTGAATCACCTGGAAAGATTTAAAACAAACAATTTCCCAGTGGTTGGGGGTAAATCAGTTGGGAGTGGGGAGTAGAGAAATCAATGAATTAACACTACACTGATTTATGTTTGCTGATTTTCATGCTATAAATACTTTGACCAGGACAATTTTAAGCTGCTAATGGCCTGAAAGTGAATTCATGTAATATGCAAAACAGTGGCACCCCATTTAGAAACTCGGTAGCTTTTCTCATTTTTCAAGAATTTCCAATACACACATTGATCACTGAAAAAACAGCCAATCAAAATTTAGTAAATTATTTATAGCCAAAGAATTTATAAAGCAACTTTCTTAAAATCCTTTCAAACAATCTTACAACAAAAAGTATTTGGCCCTGGCAGATGGCTCGGGTCGTTAGCATGTCATCCTGCACCTAAAGGTTGTTAGTTCGATTCTCAATCAGGGCATGTGCCTAGGTTTCAAGTTTGATCCCTTATCACGCATGTACAGGAGACAACCAATCAATGTTTCTCTCCCATATTGATGTTACTCTCGATCTGTTCTTCCACCCCCACTTCCTTCCTCTCTAAAATCAATAAACATAACATCTGGTGAGGATTAAAATGCATATATATGCATAATGTATATGTATATATACATTAATATAAATATATCTATATATTTATACACACATATACATACTAGAGGCCTGGTGCACGAAACTCATGCAGAGGGTGGGGGAGGGAGGTGTCCCTCAGCCCAGCCTGCACCCTCTCCAATTTGGGACCCCTTGAAGGATGTCCAACTGCCTGTTTAGACCCAGATCAGTCCCAAACAGGCAATCAGACATCCCTCTCACAATCCAGGACTGCTGACTCCCAACTGCTCATCTGCCTGCTTGCCTGATTGCCCCTAACTTCTTCTGCCTGCCAGCCTGATCACCCCCTAACCACTCCCCTGCCAGCCTGATCAATGCCTAACTGCTCCCCTGCTGGCCTGAAAATTGCCCTCCCCTGCAGGCCTGGTTGCCCCCAACCAGCCTCCCCTGCAGGCCTGGGTCTCCCCAAACTGCCCTCCCTTGCCAGCCATCTTGGGGCGGCCATCTTGTGTGTTGGAATGATGGTCAATTTGCATATTACCTCTTTATTAGGTAGGATATAATGTGGGCTGCCGGCATGTTGTACTATGTTTGGTATGATGTGTGGGAAGCTTCTGCAGGGAAACATTTCCAGGGTCCACAGCGGGAGCAGCAGAGGAGGGGTCGGAATTGGCGGGAAGGGCACGAGGGAAGCATCATTGACTACAGAAACCCTCTGCAGGATGCGCAGTCTGCTGAGCGCTTTCAAGGGAAAGGAAACTGGAGTTCCTAAAGGTAAAGCAACTTGCTCAAGATCACATGGCAGGTCCCAAGAAGCAGCTCTCTGACTGAAACACAATGGAGCCCTCCTCCATGCTGTCTCAGGCCTCCGCTCGGACTGGAACCTTTAAAGTGCAGGTACCTCCCCCGCCCTTCCCCTCCACTCTTGACCCTCAGCCATGCCCTGCAGCTGCTGACCAGGCAACACCACACGCTGATCTCACTGCAGCCTTGAGTGCCCAAGGGGGACAGACAGCCTGTGAGCCCTCAGCCTCCTGACACCCAGGAGAAAGCTTACATTACCCACCTCCCAGCAAGGCTCCCAGACAGAAGAGGTGCTGGTGGGGGCAAGAGTGGGGGCAGCCAGGAAAGCTTTCCGGCTTGCGGTTTAGGAGCCAGAGCTGCTGATACCGAGGGCAGGCCCACACCATGAGCTGCTCCCTGCAGCCAGGGGTTCTACAATCCCGGAAGCCAGCCAGGCAGGGTGGAAATCCCCTGGGAGAAAGTGTTCCCATAAAGGAGTGGAGCCATCACCCCAACATCTGCAGTGAGCCTCGCTGCAGGGCCTCCTTACAGCTCACCCCTCTGAGTGGCAAAGCTACAGCCTCCACCTTTCTGCACCAGCTCGGAGCAGCATGGTCTCAGTAGGTGTGAGCCTTGGCAGAAGGAAATAGTTGATTCCCTCAAATATTAGCTACTCTGACCAGCTCTGGGGTTGCTCAGTGCAGTAGAGCCTGGGGAGATATCCCCAAATAGCCCTTAGGGCAGTCTGGATGTCCTGGAGTCCAAGGTCAGACATTGCCATTAAGAACCCAGAAGCGGCTCAGTTCTTACACCCTCCTTGGCAGCTGCCCTCAGGCAGGCCAGCTGGGCATAGCTGGGGAGGAAGGAGGGGCAGGCTCCCTGTGCTCTGGTGAGGGTGTCTGGTACCTGGGGCAACTTCTCCTGTCTCTAAAATTATATGTGGATTAAGAACACTCCATCTGGCAAGAGTAGCTGGAATCGAGGCAGGAGCAGACACTGGATTTCAGATCTGTGGCTCTTCAGTGATCAAGAAGACAAAAATAAAAGACAAAAAGGCCCGGAGAGAGCTGTGTAGAATGTGCATGTGTGTGTGATTTATGTGCCACATGATGTGGGGAAGGGACCTGACTCAGTGTGTGTGACAGGAAGGTGGTTTTGAGGGGGAGGAGAAGATGAACTAAAGAAAATGGGAAATTGAGATCAGAATAGAGAAGGGAATTGAAAAATTGGGCACATTATGTAAGGTCAGAAAATGATATGAATCCAAGAGCTCAAAAAGGTCTGACAAGCCCGGATGGTGTGGCCCAGTGGATGGAGCAACATCCCATGGACCAAGGGGTCCCAGGTTCAGTTCTCAGTCAGGTTGCTGGCTCACAGTAGGGAGGCAGCCAATCGATGTGTCTCTCTCATTGATGTTCTATCTCTCTCTCCTCTCCCTTCCTCTCTATCTAAAAACCAATAAAAAACATTTTAAAGATCGGACAAAAAGTCTGAATAAGGAGAGAAGCCCCCCAGCACCAAGAGTCCCCCAAAGGCACCCCTCCCACATACAAGAGTGAAAGCGGAAGAAAGTGGAAATATGGGCACAAGCAACAGAAAACCTGACTTGCAGGCACCTGACCCAACAGAGGTTTTTTTGTCTCACAGAGAAAATCTGAAAGTGGGCTGGGGCTGGTGTTAGCAGTATCAGGACTGGCACCTCTGTGGTTCTCTTGGCCTTTCTCTGTGGAAATATAGTTGCTGCAGTTTCAAATATCAGGAATCTTTTCGAAGTAGGAAGAAAGGAAAGGGAACTGTGCCAGACAGCCTGGCCTCGGCCAGCACTGGTCACATGGTCTCCCCTGGTGGCAAGGCAGACTGGAAAAGCAGAGTTCAGGGTTCTGTGAGTAAGGAAGAAGGCACAACCGTTGTTGGGAAGGCAACCAAGAACCAGAGGAGCAAGGCAGAGTGCCAAACATTTTTGGTAAAAGATTAAATTAATATTCCAACGTTGAGGTGAGAGAGTCAACAGAAAACAGTGAGCCCCCACTTTGGGAATGGCAGCCCCAAACCCCAGAGTCTAGCTCCTTGTGGCAACTCTCGATCATCACCGGTTGCTTCAATCTTCGTAGCAACCCACGAAGCAGGAGCTATTGTTTTTCCCACACTGCAGACAAGAAAGACGAGCTTCACGCTTTGCAGAAATACATCCGAGCCAAGAATTCACAGGTTCCGATCCACGTACTGCTCAGCGTTTTGGTCCTAAACTCATCTGCGGCTCTCTTCGGGGATCAGAACAGCAGTAAGGAGGCCTTTGAAATTGTTGTATGGGCCTGGAGCTGAAATACAACTACGGCCAAGGTGCTATCTCTAGGAAGGAAAGGTCAGGGGTCCAAACTGCATGACCAGCGATATGCTAAGGGAGGATGGGTCATCCTGGGACCAAGGTCTCACCCTAAAATTGATTTCCTTTGCTAAGCACCCAGGACTTTCCACCCTGGTGACCTTCTGTACCTGGCCCAGGGCCCTGGCTCTGCTCGTGTCTGCCTGCCTACCACAACATCAGACCTGCATTCCAGTCACTATTCTTCTACTTGTCAGCGTGCAGTCTTGGGCAAGGTACCAAGCTCTCTAGGTCCCTAAACAACTACCTCCTCCAGAGATTGTGGGATTACACAGGAGATGATGCATTGGAGCTCACAGCACAGTGCTTATACCATGTTCAACAATATCCGCACCTTTCCAGAGATGAAGCAATGTGGAAATGTAGCCATGAACCAGCCTTGGCTTTGCATAAACCAACATCATATTGTTGCCCAAGCCCTTTCCTGGTAAAATCGAACTCTTTTATTTGGGAATCACTTGCTTTGTTTTCTTTTGCCATTAAAAACCTGATGTGGTTTGACATCCTCAGTGGTCACTTCAACCAACATTTATAGGTCCTCTACCAAGCGCCAGACACTCTGCCCCTTGGAGGCCTGGCCCTTGTCCTCTGAGGGTTTGCAATCTAGTTTTAGAATGGCATGTGTAGGCAACAACGTTCCAATCAGGCAGGGTGTAGTGAGAGATCATTCAAAGTGGGGGGCCTCCAGAGGTGGCAAAGCTACCTCGGTATGGACAGGTCTTGTTTTCCTTCTCTAGGGAGCAGAGCTGCCGAGCTGCCATAGAAGAGGCATCATCAGGAACAGCTACGTAAGTTGTGAGACCCCTTGTTAAAATATTCAGAATTTCAGTGACCACAGAGCCTTCAACTAAGTGTGGGGCCCTCTGAGCACAGGGCCTGTGAGCGCACAGGTTGCATGCCTATGCAGTCGGCTCTGAGTGCTGCCATTCCATGACCCTCCTGCTGGCCTTCAGGGCAGCTGGCGCCTCTGGGAGATTCGGGCGCAGGGCAGACCCTGTGGGAGATGCCAGCAAGTCTCCTCCAGGCTAACTTGTTTGGTGGGAAGTTAGACATCAGTGGCTGGGTGGGGCCTGCTCTGGGGTCCTGAACAGGGGTCGTACCAACATCGCCTTCAAACGGCTTCTCTGTGGGAGGCCCAGCAGCCAGCAGAATGCCAGTGGGCAGGTTTGGAACCGGCTGGTTCTTGGCACAAGCTCAGAGGAAAATGACATGACCTCAGTGCGACGTTACAAGGGTCCTGGACTAATTATATTAAAAATTGCATTGTGGTTTTGACCCCGCCAACCTCCTGTGGGTTTTTTTTATATGCACTATGAGTAAGGCATGCACAGAAGAAATACAGTTATATAACCCTTTTCTGTCAATCATCTTTGAATGAAAATGAAAGTCTTCACAAAGGAGATCCTCTTTTAAACCATGTAACTCAGGAGTCTGGGCCACTGTCTCTCCACTGGCTCACCCCTCACTGGAATATATTTTCAATAAATCCCAGTTTGCTTCAATTTCATTTCTGTTGACCTTAAAATCTTCTCTGTGTGGGTGAGAAGAGCTGAGGTCCCAGCCTGGAACCCCAATCGGTAACATAATGACCATGCGTCACAGCTCCCCACTTCTGCCTGAGGAAAGTCACCAGGGATGACTGTGGGTTTCCACAAGCCAGAAAGGGAGGCGGTTTCCCCAGCGTGCACAAGAGCGAGAGAGAGAGAGAGAGAGAGAGAGAGAGAGAGAGAGACTCAGGCATTGACAATGGCCTATCCCTCACTGTGTCTTCTGTCTCACCACTAACCACCAGCAGAAGGTTCAAAGGCCAGAAGAGATGGGAGCTACGGACGTTACTAATTCCGAAAGAGGAGTCCTAGAGACCTGCTGGTCCTGGAGACAGAGCCTGTGGATAGGAAGCAAAATAGGATAAATAACGAATTTTATTGTACACATAAATATGCATGACAGGCACCAGCATCGAGGTGACAGGTCAAGTGACACTCTTGGGCTGGTCGGGCCCTCCAGAGGTTGGCTAGGCCACCCCTCTGCCTCCAGCTATTTCAAAGCAAGTGCAGAACGCAGGGAAATTTGAACCTTCTGTAATGTGGAGCTTCCCTGGGCATCGACCACGAAGGAGGCCACTCGCAGGTGTGGCTGGAGATCACAGGGCTAAGGTTGCTGCATCCCACCTCCTGCTCTTCTGCCCACTTACAACCTATGTGCCCTTCCTCAGGGCCCGCGAACAGAGGCCGGTGTACACCCCAGTTTGAAGGGGGACCACCATTTTATGCACAGCCTTTGGGATTAGCTCCCAGCTGCACGCCTCCTGCTTCAGCCCAGAGGCCAGACCAGGAAGACGGAAGTCTAGGCCCGGGCTTCTCCTGGCAGTGACGCAGAAGCAAAGAAGCCGTTAGTGTGCCATGGCTAACTCTGCTGTGCTTGCCAGGCCAGGCCTGAATGCACCCCTTCAGAGCCCGTGGTTACAGGGTGGTTTACAAACCCTCCGCAGCTCCAGCTCTGGCACGAGGCCTTCCCAAATGGCTCTCCTTTGAAATGAGCTTAGGGTGCGGGCCAGGCCCTCCCAGTGGGGTCCAGAGTGATGGATCACAGGCAGGGCAGGTCTCCTGGCTGGACCACAAGCTCCAAGGGAGGCTGGGGCTTTGTAATGAGGCTCAGTATGACCTCGGTGCAATGAGCCTAGGAATCAGCTGGCACTCAGAGGGTATAGGCAAACTTTCAGCTGCTCTGTCCTCTTTTTAAAACGACAGTTTTTGACTACTATAAAAGAAATAACATCAGCTGGGCTGTAAAGAAATTGGAACCTTCATATACTGTTGGTGGGATATAAAATTGTACAGCCACTATGAAAAACAGTATGGAGTTTCCTAAAAAAAAAAAATTAAAAATTAAATCATCATATGATCTAGCAATTCCACTTCTGAATATAGATCCAAAAGAATTGAAAATAAGGTCAGGAAGAGATATTTGTTCATAGCATTATTCAGAATAGCCACAAAGTTATCAACCCAAGTGTCTATCTATAGATGAATAAATAAAATTCTGTATATACAGGTAATGGAATATTATTGAGGCTTAAAAAGAAATTAAATTATGAACCACACTACAACGTAGATGAATCAAGCCATATAATAAAAGCCTAATATGCAAATTTCCCTGGAAGTTCAATCACTTGCTATGACATGTGCTGACCACGAGGGGCAGTGCTGAACACAGCAGGCCTTGGTGATGAGATGCTGGCAGTGGGTGGCAGTGGAGGCCCTGCCCACCCCAATGGGCTAGGATGAGAGCAGGACTGTGGCAAGATGGTAAAGCAGGTGAGTAGGTGGCGCCAGGCCAACATGGGATGCCAGCGGGGAGGGGCGGCTGCAGGGTTAGGGGCACAAGCTGGGGCCTGGTTTCCACAGGCCACCTCAAGGGACCCCACCTGTGCACGAAATCATACACCAGGCCTTTAGGGTTAAGTAAAAGAAATCAGTCACAAAAAGACAAATACTGTATGAGTCCACTTGTACATATGAGCTGTGGTCTACAAACTGCGGCTCTTTGGCCCCTTGAATGTGACTCTTCCACAAAATACCACGGCCTGGGCAAGTCTATTTTGAAGAAGTGGCGTTAGAGGAAGTTTAAATTTAAAAAATTTGGCTCTCAAAAGAAATTTCAATCATTGTACTGTTGATATTTGGCTCTGTTGACTAATGAGTTTGCTGACCATTGCATGTGAGGTACCCGGAGCAGTCAAATTCATAGAGACAAAGAGTGAGGGGTGGCTGCCTGGGTAGGAATGCACAGTTGTTTAATGGAGACAGTTTCATTTTTGTAAGATGAAAAGGGTTCTGGAGACTGGCCGCACACCAGTGTGAATGTACTTAACACTCTTGAGCTGTGCATTTAAAAGTGGTGAAGATGGTAAAATTTGTCCTGTGTATTGTATTACTATTAAAAAATTTGACACTGTTCATAAAAAAATTTCATTACATTTTTGTTGTTTTACGGCAGGTAAAATAAATATCAAAAATCTTAAACTTCACATGCACCTGGCCCACCTTCCAGGCTCACTTTTTAAATCCTCACCTGCGGATATTTTTCCCATTGATATTTAGAGAGTGGGAGGGAGAGAGAAAGACAGAGAGAAACACCGATGGTAGAAAGATACATTGGTTTGTTGCCTGCCCCGTGCCCCCAACCAGGGATAGGAGCCTGTAATTAAGGTATGTGCCCTTGGCTGGAATTAAACCCAGACACTTCAGTCCACAGGCATGCTCTCTAGCCACTGACACAACCAGCTAGGGCTTTAAAAAACTAATTATATATAGTTTTATATATAACTAGAGGCCTGGTGCACGAAATTCATGCACAGGGGACGGGGGATGTCCCTTAGCCCAGCCTGCATACTCTCCAGTCTGGGACCCCTCGAGGGATGTCTGACTGTCTGGGATTGGGCCTATACGGGCAGTTGGGCATTCTTCTCACAATCCAGGACTGCTGGCTCTAAACTGTTCACCTGCCTGCCTCCCTGATTGCCCTTAACTGCTTCTGCCTACCAGCCTGATCACCCACTAACCACTACCCTGCCAGCCTAATTGATGTCTAACTGCTCCCCTACCACCCTGTTTGCTTCCAACTTCCCTCCTCTGCCAGCCTGGTCACCCCTAACTGCCCTCCCCTGCAGGCTTAATCACCCCCAACTGCCCTCCCTTGCAGGCCTGGTCCCTCCAACTGCCCTCCCCTGCTGGTCTGACTGCCCACAACTGCCCTCCCTTCCAGGGCCTGGAACCTCCAACGGCCCTCCCCTGCTGGCCATCTTGTGGTGGCCATCTTGTGTCCACATGGGGCAGGATCCTTGACTACATGGGGGCAGCCCTCTTGTGTGTTGAAGTGATGGTCAATCTGCAAATTACTCTTTTATTAGATAGGATAGAGACCTGCTACATGGGTGGGGGCCAGCTGGTTTTCCCTGAAGAGTGTCCCAGATCAGGGTGGGGGTTCCCTTGGGGCGGGGGTGGCCAGGGCGAGGGGCCTGTGGAGGTTTGTAGGCTGGCCACACCCCCCAGCGACCCAGGTGGAGACCCTGGGATCTGGGATTAATTTATGTTCTACAATTGAAACTTTGTAGCCTGGAGCGGAGCTAAGCCTTCTGCTCACTTCGTGGCAGTAGCTATTTCTGTTTGAAACTTTGTAGCCTAGATTGGAGGCCTAGGCTGGCAATGGTAGGCAGAAAGCTTGGCTTCCTCCATTGCTAGGGAAACCCAAGCCTCTGTTCTCTCCAGCTCAGTGACTGCTGCCATTTCTGTATCTTTTATAATTGAAACTTTGTAGCATTGAGTGGAGGCTTAGGCTGGCAATGGCAGGCAGAAAACTTGGCTTCCTCTGTTGCTGGGGAAACCCAAGCCTTCCTCCTGCTCTCAGTGGTGGCAGCCATCTTGGTTGGGTTTATTTGCATAATCTGCTTCTGATTGGCTGTTGGGCGTGGTTGGTGGGCATGGCTTGTGGGCATAGTGAAGGTATGGTCAAATTTGCATATTACTCTTTTATTAGCTAGGATTATATATATACTAGGGGCCTGGTGCATGAAATTCATGCACTGGGGTGGGGAGAGGGGGTCCCCTCAGCCCAGCCTGCCCCCTCTCACATACTGGGAGTCCTCAGGGGATGTCCTACTGATGGCTTAGGCCCATTCCGACAGAGAGCAGGCCTCAGCCACAGTCTGGCCTCCCTTTGTGGGAGGCGACCGGACTAATCAGGGAAAGGCACCAGCCCCATCACCCCACTGCTGCAGCCACTGCCAGTCACTGCAGCCACCAAGATGTTTTCATCAACCCAGACTCTGGTCCCTTCACCATGAAAAAATGACAACTTTCTTTAGGCATTTTCAAGATGTGTCTTTCATAGGCTATGACATTTCTTTATTTTTCTTTTTTTATCCTCACCTGAGGATATGTTTCCATTGATTTTTAGAGAGTGTGGAAGAGAAAGGGAAAGACACAGAGAAACATCAATGTGAGAAGGACACTTTGATTGGTTACCTCCGGCATGAGCCCTGACCTGGGCCCCAGCCAGGGAGGAGCCTGTAACCTAGGTACATGCCCTTGATTAGAATATAACCCAGACCCTGCGGTTGGCAAACCTAGGCATTATCCACTGAGCCAAACTGCCTAGGGAAAGGATATGATATTTCTTAACCCTCCAGCACCAGACCTTTGTTTTTTTCTCCAGGAGTGTGATGGAAGAACCCTAGATTACTTTTTTGGATTCTTATACCCAAGTTACTAAGAATATTACCAGTGGCATACAGGGAGCTTAGCCAATGAGGGGTCAGAAAAGGTGTTTCCTCTACGGTTCACACCTATCTCCTCTGATCTCTGGCTCCACCCCTGCCAAGGCTTAAAGCCTCTGGCCCTGGGCGGGGGATCCCCAGTTATCTGTGATTGCCCTGAGTGGGTAAAGGCCCCAAGCCTCTGGCCAAGGATCCAAGGCTCGAATCTAGAGCAGGGGACTCACAGTGTGCTTGATCGCCCTACTCCGAGGATGGGGCCCTGGGCGGTTGACCCCCAGCACATGAGATCGCCCTGCTCCGCCCCCAGCCAAAACCACAAGCCTCTGTTGGCAAACCTACGCTTTGTCCGCTGAGGCTCCGGCCCTGGGCGGGGAACCCCCAGAGGATAGTATCGCCCTGCTCCGCCCAGGGCCAAGGCCGCAAGCCTCTGGCTGATGCTCTGAGGATGGGGCCCTGAGTGGTTGAACCCCAGCAGGCGTGATCACCCTGCTGCCTCTGTTTGAGGCTCGGGCCCTGGGCGGGGAACCCCCAGCACATACGATTGCCCTGCTCCGCCCCTGCTCCACCCTCGGTCAAAGTGCAAGCCTCTGGCTGATGCTCTGAGGCTGGAGCCCTGGGCGGTGACCCCATCAGGCGCAATCACCCTGCTGCTTCTGTTTGGCGGTTGACTTCCAGTGGGGGGGGGGGACATGCTCGCCACCCTGCCCTCCCATCCTCCACCACACACTACACTGCAGGGCAGGCTGCACAGCCCTGCACGGCCCCCCACTCCTGATTGGCTGGTAGCGTAGCAAAGGTATGATCAATTTGCATGTTTCTCTTTTATTAGATAGGATAATAATTATATCCTATATAATAAAAAGATAATATGCAAATTGACCACTCCAACACACAAGAGGGCTGCCCCCATGTGGTCAAAGATCCTGCCCCCATGTGGGCACAAGATGGCCACCACAAGATGGCCAGCAGGGGAGGGCAGTTGGGAGGGACCAGGCCTGCAGGGGAGGGCAGTTGGAGGAGATCAGGCCTGGAAGGGAAGGCAAAAAGGGGTGACTGGGTCAACCAGAGAGGCAAGTTGGGGGAAACCAGGCCTGCAGGGGAGGGCAGTTAGGGGTGACCAGTCCAGCAGGGGAGGGCAGTTAGTGACAATTGGGATGGCAGGGGAGCAGTTAGGTGTCGACCAGGCTGGGAGGGGAGTGGTTAGGGGGTGGTCAGGCTGGCAGGCAGGCAAGTAGCTGGAAGCCAGCATTCCTGGATTGTGAGGCAGCAGTTGGACATCCTTCGAGGAGTCCCAGATTGGAGAGGGTGCAGGCTGGGCTGAGGGACAACCCCCTCATGCACGAATTTCATGCACCGGGCCTCTAATACATATATTGTTGTAAGTATTATATATGTCCTCTTTTTCCCTCCATTGATCTCCTCTAGACTGTACCAGGCTCTCTACACCAGGCCCTCACCACCCTATTGTCTGTTTCCATGGTTATGCATATATACAAGTTCATGAGTTGATCTCTTCCCACCCACACACCTTCTCCTGCCTTTCCTCTAAGGCTGAAGATCTGTTTCATGCATCTATGTCTTTGGATTTATTTTTGTTCATCAGTTTATGTTGTTCATTAGATTCCACCCATGAGTGAGATCATATAATTCTTATCTTTCTCTGGCTTATTTTGCTCAGCATAATACTCTCTAGGTCCATTCATGCCATAGCAAATAGTAAGAGTTCCTTATTTTTTACAGCTGCATAGTCTTCCATTGTGTAAATGCACCACAGTTTCCAAATCTTAGCTATTGTAAATTGCATTGCTATGAACATAGAGGTGCATATATCCTTTCTGATTGGTGTTTCTGATTTCTTAGGAAATATTCCTAGAAGTGGATCACTGGGTCAAATGGGAGTTCCGCAGGGGAGGGCAATTAGGGGTAACCAGGCCAGCAGGCAAGGGCAGTTAATGACAATTGGGCTGGCAGGGGAGCAGTTAGGTGTCGACCAGGCTGGCAGGGGAGTAGTTAGGGGGTGATCAGGCTGGCAGGCAGAAGTGGTTAAGGGCAATCAGGCAGGCAGGCAGGCAGGCGAGCAGTTGGAAGCCAGCATTTCTCTCATTTTTAAAGAAACTAAACTAGGGTTTTCCCTAGGTAGAACTCCATTCCTTAGAGATTTCGTTTACTTTTTTGAGGAAACCCCATACTGTTTTCCACAGAGGTCGCACAGTTTGCATTTCCACCAGCAGTGCACGGGTGTTCCCTCCGGGTTCTTACAGCGCCTCGGGCGGGCGGTTGGTGACTGATGGCAGGGACGGCAGGGACGTGGCTGGGCAGGACTTCTGGTTCTGGAGCTCACCCTGCTTGTCTCCGGGCAAGCAGGATCTCGACTTCCATAGCTGATGTTGGTGCCAAAACACGCCTCACCTGCGCCTTGAATGACAGTGGACAGAGATCCTAGGACCCCGCTGGATGAAGGGCAACAGGGTGAGGCAGGACTGGCAGCCCCACCTGACAACGCAGGACCGGGGACTCCAGCGCTTCCTCTCGGAGCTGCGGCAGAAGCACCCCAAGATGACGGCTGTGAGGAAGTCAGGGCATGCCACGGGGGAGGGGGTGGGGGGGAGACGGCTGTGCTGGCCTGCGGGTCTGTCTTTCCCTCCAGCACCCCTGGGTGTGGGCACGAGATGTGCGAAAGGCCCTCGCCAGCCACTCCCAGAAGGAGTCAGTGCTGCCCTCGGAGGCCCGGACGGAGCTGCACACGCGGAGCCTGGGCCTGGAGCAGACCCTGGGGAGTATGCCTGCCATGGGGCCAGGCGTCATCGGGCTGCGTGTGCGCAACCGCCTGGCTGCCCCCTGGCCCGTCCTGGGCCTCGTGGCGGAGGGGCCCATCACCTTCATCTAGCGCCGCGGAGCCGGCGGATGACGAGGGCAGCGGGCATCCCGGGAACGACAAAGGCAGGGCCGTCGGGAGGGGTCTGCAGGGCTGCCCTGTCCGGGAGCCTGCGTTCCTGGGGCTGCGCCTTCGCAGGCCTCTCCTCCAGGAAGCCACTCTGCAGAGCAGACCACGCTGCGGATTCAGGTCACACATCCTCTCATTTTTAAAAGAAACTGAACTAGGGATTTCTCTACGCAGAATTCCATTCCTTAGGAATAATTTTGAAAAACATATTTCTTTATTGATTTCAGAGCGGAAGGGAGGACAGAGAGATAGAAACGTCAATGATGAGAGAGAATCATGGATGGGCTGCCTCCTGCACGCCCCCCCCCCCCTCCCTCCATGGAGCCTGCAGCCCAGGCATGTGCCCTTGGCGGAAATTGAACTTGGGACCCTTCAGTCCGCAGGCCGACGCTCTATCCACTGAGCCAAGCCTACTAGGGCCTTTCCGTAGAAATTTTGTTTTTTATTTTATTTTTAAGAGCATCCCAGGGGAGCGAGTTACGAGGCTCTGTGGGAACCCCTACTGGCCCCTGCCCATCCCTTTTCTGTTCCCTCCTTGTACCCCTAGCCTATACCCTCCATGTCCCCTGGCAGTTTTAATTTAGCCTCTAGTCCATCATGCTGGGGGTGGGGGTGGGAGTGGGGGGGTGGGGGGGGAGGTTGTGGAGGGCAGACCGGCTTTTCCCTGAGATTCCTCCTCCACAGCTCACCTCCTGAGGCTGCTTCCCGCTGCTTCCCTGCCATTTCGGAAGGTCACTGATCCAGATGCCTGGCAGCCTGCATGCCTGAAGCAAGTCCTGTCGCATCCCCCAGGCCTGTGTGACCTGGTGCAGCCTCACTTCCTGGCTGCCCTCAGGCTTTCCCTTCACTGCTCTGCCAGCCGCCTGCAGGGGGATGGGGGACGGTGTGTGTGTGTGTGTGTGTGTGTGTGTGTGTGTGTGTGTGTGTCTGGGTGACCCTCAGGAACAGCCCTGTTCCCATCATTCCCATCTGTGCCATGGTGACGGAGGAAGCCCCCTTCCCAGCTGGGCCGAGGCTTGTTCATCCACAGCTTCCTGACTCACATGGCGACCCCCACTCCACCTGCCTGCCCACCAATGAAGGGTGACCCCCCCCCACACACACACACACAAAGAAAATCTTAAACTTGCCTGGCCAGAGTGGGGTCTGCAGGAGGCAGCCGACCGCTGCGTCTCTCCCATCACTGATGTTTCTAACTCTCTCTCTCTCCCTTGCTCTCTGAAATCAATAAAAATAATTTTAAAAAATCTTAAACTTACAGAAAAGTCTAAAGAGTTAAAGATGTAATATATCTCATAAATGATATGTAAAAACTTGTAAAGAAATAAAAATTATCCTTAACTCTACTACCCAGAGACAATAACATGATATGCTTCCTCTCCATTTTGAACATATAGGTTTTTATATCTATCTATCTATCTATCTATCATCTATCTATCTATAATTTATATCATTCAATAAATACAGTTATATATATATATATATATATATATATACATATACATATTACTTTTTCATTAACTGTATTATGAGCATTTAAAAAATCTCCTATATCATGATTTTTTAAATAGCTTCCTTGTGTTCAATCATAGGGACCTAATAAAATGTATTCAACTGGTCTTTGGTTTCTGAACATTTAGGTGGTTTAAAGTTTCTCAATATTTTAAGCAATACTATGATATATATCCTATGTATACATTATTACCCATATTTCTGATCATTTCCTTAGAATAGTTTCCCAGAAGCGAAGTTCCTGAGTCAAAGACTGAGTATTTGGAGGCCAATGTCATACACTGACTAGGGCGACGCTGGCCCGGTGCTCAGCTCTCTGTCCCTTCTGCTGCTTCTAAGGACCCAGCCTTTCTCTCCTTTGCCTTCTTCTTCTTTTTAAAAATATGTATTATTGATTTTTTACAGAGAGGAAGGGAGAGGGATAGAGAGTTAGAAACATCAACGAGAGAGAAACTTCGATCAGTTTCCTCCTGCACATACTGGGGATGTGCCCACAACCAAGGTACATGCCCTTGACCAGAATTGAACCTGGGACCCTTGAGTCCACAGGCCGATGCTCTATCCACTAAGCCAAACTGGTTAGGGCTCTCCGTTGACTTCTGTTCGATCAACTCCTGCAGGTGCTAGGGAGCTAAATGCTCTGGAAATTAAACAAAGTAGAACAGGGGCCTTGTGTTTCTATGGGCTAACTGTGCAGGTTCAGATGACCTCTTACAAAGAGTCCAGAATCTCTTGCTGGAAAGGGCTGAGCGATGGCCTCATTCAACCCTGTCATTTTACAGAGTAGGAAAATGAGGCATGCAGGAAAAATAATATTCCCTTTTCTTGATGGATGGACTGAGCTAAAACTGAGCTTAGTCCATCACCCCAGGGAGGGGTCACTGCAGAGAGGACATTCTCTGCTCACTGGACCGAGGGCCAGGTTCCAGAACAGCTGCGGGGTCAGCCGGGGCCATCTCTGACAGCCTGACTGACAACTGCCTTGTGGCCACATTCCGGCACTCGGGAGGCACCAGTGGAACTCGACAGGACAGCAGCTCAGACGCCTCTCCTGCAGTAAATTCCTGAAACCACTCTTAGATTGCAGCAGAGGCAGGCATATGGGTAGGTGGTCTGTACTTGGCCAGAGAGAGGCAGAGAAGGCCCAGACTTGCTCTGTGCAAGAAATGGAGTGGGGAGGGGGTCTTACCGTTACTGAGCATCAGCTTAATGCCAGACCCTGTGCTGGGTACTCACCTTATTTTCCTGAGTCCTCATACTACCTGTGCGGTAGGCATTAGCCCCCTTTTGCAGATGAGGCTCAGAAAAGACAAAACAAAACAAACTTGACTAAGGGTCAAACTGATAGCAAATGCAGTCAGAATTCCAGCCCAGGTTGACCAATAGCAGCCATGTTCTCACCACACCACTCATTGCTCACAAGGACCTGAACACACTCCAGCACACGTAATAAAAGAATACACGGTCGTGCACGTGACTGGAAACTGGTTTCACACCACAAGAGGACAAGTGAGTTCAATCACAAGGGAGTGTCACAAGGTTGCAGTGTTGTCCCTTCTAGCTCCAAGACTCCAAGAATCATGGGGGTTCTGGTAAGAGTACGGGGACTAACCTGTGGGCCTGTGTCCAACTATCCTAAGGATGACCTTAAGCAAGAGGCAGCCACTGTGGGAGGAAAGGACATTGTGCTAGGGGTCCAGGACCTGGGTCCCGGCTGAGCCAGGCCGGCTGTGTGAGCCTGGTGACCCACATCACCTCCCTGAACTTAGTTGTTCACATGTACAGTGTGAAACCTCACCTCACCAGCCACCACCCCTTTCACTCCTTCCCCTCCACCAAGTGTCATCTATACTTGCCTCCAAATCTGTTCTCCTGATTATTTTTCTTAAGTACATTCATTATAAATTACATCTTAAATAAAAAATAACATGTATTAAATGTTATAAAAAACTAGAGGTCTGACTCATGAAATTTGTGCAAGGGGCTCAGCCCTTGCAGCCCTGGCTTTGTCTGGAAGGACATCTGGAAGGTCCTTTGACTGTTTGGTCTAATTAGCATATTAGTTCTTTATTATATAGGATATAAAACAAACTTGTGCACTTGCCAGTCAGCTTAAGAAACAGAGAATACCGCCGAAACCGGTTTGGCTCAGTGGATAGAGCGTTGGCCTGCGGACTGAAAGGTCCCAGGTTCGATTCCAGTCAAGGGCATGTACCATGGTTGCAGGCATATCCCCAGTGGGGAGTGTGCAGGAGGCGGCTGGTTGATGTTTCTCTCTCATCAACGTTTCTGACTTTCTATCCCTCTCCCTTCCTCTCTGTAAAAAATCAATAAAATATATTTAAAAAAAGAAAAAAAGAAAAAGAAACAGAGAATACCAAAGCATTTGGAGTCCCCATCACATCCCTTTTCCTCCACCCAAGAGTAACCACTATTCCAATTTAGCATTTATCATTCCCTTCCTTTTCATTAAATTTTAAAAAATGTTTATATATATATCAGAGACTAAGGGAGAGGGAGAGAGAGATTAAAACATCAATGATGAGACAGAATCATTGATCAACTGCCTTTTGCATGCCCCCTATTGGGGTTTGAGCCCACAACCCGGGCGTGTGCCCCGAATGGGGAATCAAACTGTGACCTCCTGGTTCATAGGTGGACTCTCAACCACTGAGCCACACTGGCCTGGCTCATAAGACGTATAAGTATTTATGTATCCCTAAATTTTATATAAATGTTGTCTCATTATATGTACCTTGCCATTTAAAAAATTTGTTATGGATTGAATTGTGCCCCCCCCCCAAAAAAAAATTATGTTGTGAGTCCTAACCCCCATTACTACAGGGATGTGACCTTTTTTGGAGAAAGAGTCTTCTCAGAGCTAAACAAGTTAAGATGAGGTCATTAGTGTGAGCCCTACGCCGCTATGGATGGTGTCCTTATAAAAGGGGGGAATTTGTGCACAGAGGCACGCACACAGGGAGAGTGACATGTGAACCCTGCTATCATGCTGCCAAGGAATAACCAGAAGCTAAAAGACCTGGAACAGATCCTTCCCTAGGGCTTTCAGAGGGAGTGTGGCCTTGCCAGCGCTTGGATCTTGGACTTCAAGCCTCCAGCCTGGTGAGAATATTGCAGCTATTGGCTGGAATCCTGAGAGAATATACAGTATTTCTGTTGTTTAAGTCACCCGGCCTTTGGTACTTCGTTTTGGCAGCCCCAGGACAAGGAATACATCATTCCACACGATAGTCTTGAAATTCACTTGGGAATGAATGAAGCTGAGGTTTAACATTTTCATTGCCATTTCTTTGCCATGTTCCATTATAAGATACTAGAGGCCCAGTGCACAAAAATCATGCACTGGTAGGGTCCCTAGCTGCTGCCAGCTGCGGGTTGCAGGCTGGGGCCTCCTCCCTGCCCCCAGTGGTCCTGCCCCCTGGTCGAACTCCCAGAAAAACTCCCAGTGGAGGGGACAATTTGCATATTATGCTTTTATTTTTTTAAATATATTTCTTTATTAATTTCAGAGAGGGAAAAGGAGAGAATCATTGATTGGTTGCCTCCTGCATGCCCCCTACTGGGGATCGAGCCTGCAACCCAGGCACATGCCCTTGGCCAGAATCAAACCTGGGACCCTTTAGTCCGCAGCTGACGCTCTATCCACTGAGCCAAGCTGGCTGGGGTGCATACTACACTTTTATTATGTAGGATACCACCATCTATCCATTTTACCTTGAAAAGTTATATGGCTTGCTGACACGTCTTTTTGACATTGCAAAGGGAGCTCCCTTGAATTTCCTCCACAATGTACCCTGCGGGGAACTGCCACTCTGGTACAGGGCAAATGCAAATCTTGCCTGGGTAAGATAAATCTAGTTGCTATCCCCTTTGCCAATCTGGCAGGTATAAAACGATATTTCCTAGTGTCTTCAATTTGCATTTTCCTGATTCCTAAAGTAGCTAGGCATCTTTTAATATGTTTACTGTCATTGCATGTTTTCTCTTTTGCAAAGAGTTGCCTTTTCCTTATCTTTTTCCTTACTTATTTGTAAGAGTTCTTTGTGTTGGTTATGTTTTACAAGTATCTTCTCTTCCTATTTTGCATCTTTTTGTTTTATTTATTTATAGCTTTTTGTTTTATCTATCTATAGCTTCCTTTGAGGAATAGAAAGTCTTCATTATTTTTTCCCCTTTTAAATAGACTTTATATATGTGGGCAGTTTCAGATCCACAGAAAAATTACAGAGCAGAAAGTACAGAGAGCTCCCCAATACCCCCTGCCCTCACACATGCACAGCACCCCCCCCCCCCCCCGCCCACCACCAACATCCCCCACCAGAGGGATACACTTGTTACAATTGCTTTACCTACATTGCTACGTTATCAGCTTTTTATTTTCACGTGGTAGGATTTGTTCATTCTTTTCCTAACAGTCAGTGCTTTCAAAAAATTCTTTGGACCTCAAGGGCACAGAGATATCCTCCTACACGCCCTCTGTAATGGTTTTAATGGGCCTGGAATTGATTTTTGAGTCTGCTGTGTAGCAAGCATCGGCAATGGGAAGAAGTACCTGCTTTTCTCATTGGATTATTGTGAAGATCAGAAGAGGAAATGTGTGTGCAAGGCCTCTGGCAACCATAAGACAGTTACAAGTACAGCGTCTCTGATGCTGATTTGATGGCAGATGAGGAGAGAAGGCTGCATTAGCCCCGGATTTGCTAATAAATCGGTGGCATGTTAGACTGCCAATAGGCCAGGCAGAAACACAAGCACCACCCCCCTCTGCGGCTGGAGGACAAGTGTGGTCTTTGCAAGAAAGCAAGTTTCCAGTAAAACCGCTGTGGTTGGTCTCCCCTCCGCCCACACTGCTCACTCCATGTGCCACTTTACATTAGCAAGCGAGGTTGCAGATGTGGTCCTGAGTCATAGGGAGAAGATGGGGCAACAATAGCTCGGGGCATATCGTTAACATCCGTGACTAGGGACCACAGCAACCTTCTTGGATGATGCTACAAAACCCCAGAAGGAAGCAGGGTTAACCTTAGCGAGCTGGGAGATTCCGATCCAAGCAGACAGGTCTGTGTGATGGAGGCCAGGGGAAGAGGAAGCAGGCTATGAGCCCAGGGAGGTGGGCAGCGGGTGCTGGAGAGCAGACCAAGCTGCCGGAGGAAGTTGACAGAGTCAAATGCAGCCTTTAGCCTGTGGAAGGTGAGACTGGTCGCTCTCCTGAAGCATGCCTGGACTGGGGGCCGGAGCTCAAGCAGTCACCCTCTCCCCGCACCCTGCCCAGGTGTCTGCAAGCAGGCCATGACTTTGGCCAGAAGCCCCTGAGTTTCAAAATGATGTCAGTACGGTGAGGGGAGTGGCGGAAAGGGGGATATGAATGGGGCTCAGGAAAACTTTTGGGGGTGATAGATGTGTGCAGTATCTCTATCGTGGTGGCAGTTTAACAGGTACACCGTGTCAAAACTTAGCAAATTGTGGGCCTTCAGTATCTCCAGTTGAGTCAATTATGCATCCATACAGCTGCTAAGAACCACAAAACAGCCATAACCGGTTTGGCTCAGTGGATAGAGCATTGGCCTGGGCACTGAAGTGTCCCGGGTTCGGTTCCAGTCAGGGGCATGTACTTTGATTGCGGGCACATCCCCAGTAGGGAGTGTACAGGAGGCAGCTAATCGATGTTTCTAGCTCTCTATCCCTCTCTCTTCCTCTCTGTAAAAAAATCAATAAAATATATCATATATATATATATATATATATATATATATATATATATATATATAAAGAATCACAAAACAGTGTGATGGTAATTTTTATTCCATGTGCATCTTGATAGACAGAAGAAAGACTGGGAGGCGGTTTGCCAACATGTCAATAGTGGTTAGTCTGGGTTGTGGGATTACAGAGGGTTTTCCTTTCTCGATGTCAACAGTGAAGCCCAAAGGCTGGGTGTGTGGTGGGCGGCCAGCACGGAGGGGCCACAATTGCTGAAGCCACCAGCCGATCCCGCGGCACCGGCCGGGGTTCAACCTCAGCTCTGCCCTTTGTTTGCTGAGTGGCCTTGAGCGAGGTGCGTGGCCATCTGGGGCCTCAGTTTTTCCAAGAATAATGGGGAGATGGTTGTGGAAGTCTCTGAAGGCCACTGAGGTTCAGTGAGTCCACACAGGTGGTTCTCAGCTGTGTTCCCATATCATGGCCTAGACCAGTGGTCGGCAAAGTCATTAGTCAACAGAGCCAAATATCAACAGTACGATTGAAATTCCTTCCCCCCCCATTTTTTTATTAAGGTATTACATGTGTACAAATCTTCCCATTGCCCCCCCTCTCCCGAACATGTCCTCACCCCCCAGTGTCTTGCATCCATTGGTTATGCTTAAATGCCTGCATACAAGTCCTTCGGTTGATCTCTTATCTACCCCACCTCTCCCTAACCTTCCCGCTGTAATTTGACAGTCTGTTTGACGCTTTACTGCCTCTGTATCTATCTTTTTGTTCATCAGTTTATAATGCTCTTTATTATCCATAAATGAGTGAGGTCATGTGTGTGTGTGTTTTTTTTTTCCATTGACTGGCTTATTTCACTTATCATAATGGTCTCCAGATCCATCCAGGTTGCTGCAAATGGTAAAAATTCCTTCTTTTTTATGGTGGCATAGTATTCCACTGTGTAGATATACCATGGTTTTCTGATCCACTCATCTGTTGATGGGCACCTAGGCTGTTTCCAAATCTTAGCTATTGTATGAAATTTCTTTTGAGAGCCAAATTTTTTAAACTTAAACTTCTTCTAAACCACTTCTTCAAAATAGACTTTCCCAGGCTGTGGTATTTTGTGGAAGAGCCACTGTCAAGGGGCCAAAGAGCCGCATTTGGCTAAAGAGCCTCGGTTTGCTGACCTTGGGTCTAGACCACGTGAATAGTAGCTGCTGTCCCTTCCACATCTTAGCTTCAAGCTAGTAAAAAGAATATGATTGACTTAACAAAAGCTTTATCTTTTTTAAAGATAAAAAATAAAGCAAGTTGCCCTTTCTGGGGTGGCTCAGTTGGTTGGAGCATTGTCCTCGACACCAAAGGGTGACAGGTTTGATTCCCAGTCAGGGCAAATACATTCAGTTCGATCCTCGGTTGGGGCACTTTCAGAAGGCAACCAATAGATGTATCTCTCTCACCTCTCTCTCTCTCTCTCTCTCTCTCTCTCTCTCTCTCTCTCTCTCTCTCTCTCAAATTAATAAAAACATGTCCTCGGGTGAGGATTAAAATTAAAGAAAGTTGAGCAACGACCTATGAACCAGGAGGTCATGGTTTGATTCCCCATCAGGGTACATGCCCGGGTTGCATGCTCGATCCCCAGTGTGGGGTGTGCAGGAGGGAGCCGATCAGTGATTTGCTCTCCTCACTAATGTTCCTCTCTCTCTCCCTCTCCCTTCTTCTATGAAATAAATACATATGTATTATAAAGTTGAGTAATTTCTGAAACAGAGAGGCAGTTGTGGAATGGAAAGTTTTGAGATTTCCCTTACCTAGTACCTGAAATCTTTACCTTTCGCCGCCTGTAGCCACCATTTGTGCCTCCCTTCACCCCTGCAGCTCCTCCTGCACCTCCCACTCCACTTCCCTACTCTCTGGTGTGAATTACCACAGATGGCTCTTTCTGCAGCTGCTTCTCGGGCAGGGACCGTACCTCCTACTTCCCTTCCCTGATTTGTTCCTTCCCTTCAGATCCAGAAGTCACCACCCATGCTCCCTGCTCCCTCCATGCCCAGGTCAAACTTTGGCTTGGGTTTGGCCCATGTGGTTCCGTTTGATTCCTGGTCAGGGCACATGTGCGGGTTGTGGGCTCAATCCCCAATAGGGGGCGTGCTGGAGGCAATCAATGGTTCTCTCTCATCACTGATGTTTCCATCTTGAGGCAGACTGGGGAAACCTAACCAGCAGTTCTGTCTCCATGTAATTGAATGCTCCAGAGCAGATCCTGTC
Source organism: Antrozous pallidus (assembly GCA_027563665.1). Classification (NCBI taxonomy): domain Eukaryota; kingdom Metazoa; phylum Chordata; class Mammalia; order Chiroptera; family Vespertilionidae; genus Antrozous; species Antrozous pallidus. The sequence continues at coordinate 55,993,261 of CM050514.1, read as the reverse complement.
TGCCTCCATCTCTGGGGCCCTGCCATGCAAATGTACTGGGACTCTGCGGCCGGGTGACAGTTCTTGGGCCAAGGTACAGATGTCTCTACCAGTAAGTGGCTGGGATGCGGGGGAGAGCAAGGTAAGAGTTTGCTTTGGTTGAATTCCAACAGCATTCATTAATGCAGGTTTGGGTAAGATGGGAGGAGGAGCAAGGGAAGCCGGCTATCATTGTTTGGAAGGTCTATTTGCCAGGCACTTCCTTTATGTAGCCTTCACAGTCATACCACCTTCCACATTAAGAACTGAGGCTTTAGCACTTTACAAGCCACTCTGTGACCAGCAGAGCTGGGATTCAATCCAGAATTGTCCAACCCCTAAATTCCTGCTCTCTCCTACAACATCTCTGTGCCAGTTTTCTCATCTGTAACATGAGTTGATAATGTGTTGATATGGAGGTTGAGTTTTATGTATAAAGTGAGGAGGGAGCCCAGTTCCAGGGTGCGTCACCCAAGAACTGCCCTCTCGCAATCCAGGACTGCTAGAGGGATGCTGGAGAGCCGGTTTCGGCCCGATCCCCACAGGCCAGGCCGACAGATCCCGCTGATGCATGAGTCCTTGCACCAGGCCTCTAATATTTATAAAGCATGATAGATATAAAATAATACAACTGAATGAGGACTAATTATAACAGGAACCTATTTCCCTTCCTCTCTAAAATCAATAAAAGCATATATTTAAAAACCAACAACTTAATTTGGCCTTCCTTCAGGACTAACTCCTTTAGTCCACTGAACTAAGACACTAATTGCTCCCTCATCTGTCTGTTGGGGCTTAGTGTTCCTCCTACCCTCTCTGGCTCATGGAGGAATGTGCTTTGTAACCTGTGCTGTAAGCTGGACACAATACAATTAAGGCCAAATTTTCCTCAGTTGGGAAGGTGGGCTGCTGCGGGAAGCCAATTCCAGCATGTCAGCAAGGGCTGACATCTGGGATAGCTAAAGGCATTTCCTCAAACCTGAAAAAGATGATTTCTTGCTGCCAGACAGCTCAGGGCATCTTAATCTACCTTAATCTACCCTCTTCTAATGCATTTATTACCTGAACAGCCTGAGGTAACCCTCCAATCTGACAAGAGACTCTATAGACTAACCCTGGCCTTTGAAGTGTATATCTCCACCTTGTTTTTGTTGTTGGTAATCCTCACTCAAAAATATTTTTTCCATTGATTATTTATTTATTTAAAAATATATTTTATTCATTTTTTACAGAGAGGAAGGGAGAGGGATAGAGAGTAAGAAACATCAATGAGAGAGAAACATCGATCAGCTGCTTCTTATACACATCCTGTTGGGGACGTGCGCACAAGCAAGGTATATGCCCTTGACTGGAATTGAACCTGGGACCCTTCAGACAGCAGGCTGATGCTCTGTCCACTGAGCCAAATCAGTTAGGGCTCCGTTGATTTTTAGAGTGAGTGAAAGAGAAAGAGGCAGGGGAGAGAGAGGGAGAGAGAGACGGGCGGGGGGAGGAAACTTCGATGTGAGAGAGACGCATGGATTGGTTACCTTCTGCATGCACCCCACCCAGAGCCTCGGATCAAACCTGCACCCCAGGTACATCCCCTTGACCAGAAATAGGACCTGTGACCCTGTGGTGCACTGGCCGATTGTCTAGCCTGAGCAACACAGACCAGGGCAAAACTATTGAACTTTACAATACAACAAAGGCAGAGGGACAGGTTAACAACAAATCATCCCAAAGGTGAGCGTACACCCTGGGGGTTTTAGAGAGGCACCAGGGCAAAAGATTCAGATCTTTTGGTTGATGCCACTCAGGCTGGGAAGTCCTCTGACCCCAAGGTGTGTGGGGGGTGGGGGTTGGGAGGGAGGGTTGTGGCTGGAGCAGTGTCTATGTGTTTAGTGGGTGGGTGAGGGTGTAATAGCTTTCCTTTGACTCAAATCCTTCTCACCTAGTCTCAGATTGGGTGTTAGAAGCCTATTAAAGGGCAATTCTAGGTCAGACCAATGATTCGAAGAATGCCCCCTCCCCACTCCCTCACCCCCAACCCCCTCACATCCCACCCCTTCACCCCCCACCCCTCACCTCCCACGTGGAGTTATTTAGTTCCTCTCACAGGTTCTGGACCCCCATGGTGGCCAGCCTGGCAGGCTGCTGCCTGTCTTTTGTCTCTGCCTGGTTCTCCTCATCACCCCTCCCTAATCCCCCATCAGCCTTGCTATCTGCTCTGCCACAGACTTGAGGTCAGCCCTTCTGAGTCAACTGTTTCTGGTCCAAAGACAAGCCCCTGCCTGCACCAGCTCACCAAGGGAGAGGTGAACCCAACTGTCAGTGGTCTTGGGAAGAGCCCTCTCTCCGGGCCCCTGCACCCCACCGAAGGTTGGTCCTGGCCCTGGGTTGGCTCCTTCCTCCCCTCACTGAGTGTGACCTTTGTCAACTGACCTCTTTCCTCTGGGCCTGTTCCTGCCTCCATAAAAGGAGACAATAACTCCTACACTCCGGACTGTTGTGAGCATTAAATGGGAAAACATCATTTCCCAAACTTCAGCCATTCCATTTCCCATCACAGTTTTAACCAGGCCTGCACATTACCTGCTGTACTTTTCATTTTTTTGGTCACTAAATCAACTTTTAATCATCTCACTTTATATAAAATACATGTTGCTAAAGATCACAGAGCTCATACAATATATAGGTTCACATATGCAGCCCCTCTTGTTCCTTTGAATCAATCCATTTGAAAAACTCCTGGCTCCAGATCCTTCAAATCTTGGTCAGGCGCGGCTCTTGTGAGCTGGTTATCTTCTTTCCTAATGCTCACTGCAGTGAGTGCTTCGTTATTAAAACACGAAGTCCTGCAGGTGGTTGCAGCGTGCTTTGGGAGACCCTGCAGCAGCAAACTGGCACCCTGGGCCCAGGCCCGTGCTAAGCAGCTGGGCAGTGGCTGTGAGCTGTGGGGAAACCAACTAGCCACTTGAAGACACAGGACCAGGGCCCTTCCTGCTGCCCACCTCAGGCCCACCCCCAGAGAGGATACCAGGTCTCAGGGGACAGGGAACCCTAGGCCTGACTGTGAAGTGAGAGTCAGCTCCTGGGTGTCACCTTTAGGCCATTGTCCTCGTCCACACCTCCTGCCAGCTGGTACTTGAGAACCGAGTGCTGGGGAGGCTGGGACCCCGGGAAGGAGTGAGGGCAGAATGTTGCTCTTCGGCATAGCTCAGGCCTCTGTTCCTGTGTGGCAAGCAGGGCCTGACTCCATGAGCTCGGAGTGGCCTGTCCTCACCAGCATTTAAGTGTTTGGGGACCGGAGCTTTATCTCTTCAGAAACAGGTCCATGAAGTGGTGCAATGGGGCCTGCACAGAACAATCCTTAAGTGGACTCTGCTCTGTCAGCACAGAAGGCCCTTCAGGCTCTCCGCTTGGTAACTCACAGCCGCCCTGAGGTACAGCGTCCCTCAGTCTCTGCAGGTGACAGGGTGAGGGAGGGCTTGGTTCCAGGACCCCTGCCAATGCCAAAATCCTCAGATGATCAAGTCGCTTATGTCAAATAGTGTAGTATTTGCATATAATCTATCCTCCCATATACTTTAAATCATCTCTACATCACTTGTAACACCTAATACAGTGTAAATAATTGCCGACTGTATTGTTTAGGGCAATGATTGGCAAACTCGATAGTCAGCAGTGCCAAATATCAACAGTACAATGATTAAAATTTCTTTTGAGAGCCAAATTTTTTAAACTTAAACTTCTTCTAATGCCACTTCTTCAAAATAGACTGGCCTAGGCCATCGTATTTTGTGGAAGAGCCACACTCAAGGGGCCAAAGAGCCGCATGTGGCTCATGAGCTGCAGTTTGTGGACCACGGGTTTAGGGAATAATGACACGGAAAAAAACATCTGTACACGCTCAGTACAGACACAACTATCTGAGGCCTAACTACAGAGTATATGTCAGCACCAGAACTTATCTTTTTCTAATATTTTCTCTCTGAGATTGGTTGGATTTGCAGATATGGAACCCACAGGTACAAAGGGCCAGCCGTATAGTCAGGGCAACTCCAGGACTGTTACCCCAGTTCACAGGTGAAGAAATGGGGGTTCAGAGAGATGAACCCCAGGATAGTATGGAGTGGAGGCAGTGAGAATATTTACTAAACAGCCGTTTTGTGCTGGCCCATTCCCACACCTTACCTCGTCTGGTCCGTGGAACAGTCCTGCGAGGTACGGACCATTAGCTACGTAAGCAAGGTGAGGAATCCTACCCACACATTACAGGCAGCCCCAACCCCCAACCAAGTCACATTCCAAGAAGTTGTCAAAGGCCTTTTCCCACTGAAAATGTTACTATGGTATTTAGGTATTCAGCCTCGTCCAAGGAGGGCAAATTAACCCACAATATTCCAGAACATTAGCAAAATATTATACTCCAGTAGTCAAAACAGAAAGGCAATAGCATTTGACAAGAAATTACTTCTTGTCTTGAATGCATGCCTGAAACTCTGAGGCCAGGTAGAAGAATGAACATAATTTCCCCTGCCCTCTTATTTTGAAATTTAAAGGAAGAAAAATGGAATGTGGGTGGGGAGGGGAGGGATGAGGAGTGGGGAGCAGGCTAAGGAAAAGACATTGACAGACAGGGAAGCTGCGTAAGGAAGGAGGAGGTGCCTGGAACCAGCTCAGGATGAGGGGCCAGCAGGATGGCAGGCCTCCTACATTTTCCCTTGTTGGAGAGCTGCTGTCCCCCGAGGAGCACAGTCTCCACAGTGTGACAGAGGCACTGGGAAGTCAGGGTCCCGGATGACCAGAGGCCCGAGAACAAGACGGGGAGAGCAGTTCTGCCAGGAGGATCTTCCAAGGAAGAGAAATGTGTTTCCACAGGGAGACTCAGAAATGGGTTTAATCCCCGGCCACCACATGCAAAATCCTGGCAGTTGGGGCGAGAGGGTCTACAGCCACTGGAAACCCTCCCACGTCCTCGGAGGAGCAGCCTAGGGCTCTAGTTGCTTCCGACTCCTGATAAGACATCCTGTCCCAATCCTGGAGTCTGCTTCCCAGCTGTGCGGCTGGCCACGGTTATCCCCTGAGCCTCCCCTCCTCCTCCCAGAGGTGATAATCAAATTTCCCACCCTGGGCGGGTGGAGGATGAATGCACTAACACCTACAGAACAACTCATACATGTCCCATGCCAGGGGGGACAGGTAACCAACACCTGCTACCGCCCTGCCTGGCTGGCTCTCTCACTTCCCAGCTGAGGCTGAGGCTGAGGCTGAGGCTGAGGCTGAGGCTGAGGCTGAGGCTGAGGCTGAGGCTGAGGCTGAGGCTGAGGCAGCAGCTCTGGCCACGCCCACTCTGTCCCTGGTCTCCAGGCTGCAGTATTGCCTGGTGCTAAGGGGGGTAAAGAGAGGAGAGGCTGATTCTAATTGGAGACCAGAGGGCGGGACAGCTGGTCAGGGTGTGGGTGGCCTCCCCCTCCAGGAGTGGGGCGTGCAGCGGGGTGGGCGCAGCGCTCAAAGCAAAGCAGAGCAGCCCCGCCAGGCCGCTGAAACGGCCTACGCTTGGCCGGAATGGTCTCAGGCCACCTCAGAGCTGGAGAGAGCTACAGATCTCTGGCTCCACACCCTCATTTCACTGAGGGAAAGGCGCCCGGATGGGCAGGGCTTTGCAGCCAGTCAGCAGCGAGGTGCAGGGGAGCTGGGCCTGAAATCAGGCGTGCTAACGCCCGGAAGCCCCCTTTTAGGAAACACTTGCTCATGACCATGAGCATTTGGCGAATTTGTTTCCAGTCTTTTATTTATTTATTGGAAGCCCGATGCACGCAATCCGTGAAAGAGTAGACTTTCCTTCCCTCGGCACCGGCACCGGCCTCCCTCCGGCGCCAGGGGTCCGGGCTTCCCGGCAGACGAAGGCCCCGCCCGTCCGCCGCAGGCCCCCCCCCCCCCCCAGGCGTCGGCCTGGCCCTCCCTCTGCGGGCGATCGTGGGGCGATGGCCGGGCCCCGGACCAAGCGCCTCGCGCCCGCCGTGGCTGGCCGGCACCAGTGGGTGCCATAGTGTGGTCCCAGATGGTCGTCCAGACGGTCGTTCTGCTGTTCGGCCGTTTGGTTGATTTGCATATTATGCTTTTACTATGTAGGATTTTTATTTTTAAAATATTTTTATTGATTTAAATAAAAATGTTTAAATCAATAAAAATGGTGGAAGGGGAGGAGAGAGAGAGAAATATCAATGATGAGAGAATCACTGACCAGCTGCCTCCTGCACACCCCACACTGAGGATAAAGCCCACAACCAGGCACCGTGTCCTGACCGGGAATCAAACCGTGACCTCCTGGTTCATAGGTGGACCCTCAACCCCTGGGCCACCCTGGCAGGGCTGTTTCCAATCTTTTAAAAATACATGTGTGTCATTTTAGTCTAACACTGAACTATTATACTCTTTTTAATTTTTGTTCGTTTTGTTAACCCTCACCTGATGATATTTTCCCCAATGATTTTTTAGAGAGAATGGAAGCAAGGGAGGGGGAGAGACAGAGAGAAACACCCGAGTGAGGGAGACACATCAATTGGCTGCCTCCTGCAGAAGCCCGGGTCAAGGTTCGAGCCTGCAGCTGAGGTGTGTTCCCTTAACGGTTAAAATTTAACCAGAATCAAACCCAGGACCCTCAGTCTGTGGGCCAATGCTCTATCCACTGAGCAAAACCAGTTGGGACAGAACATACCCTTTTTAAAAAATTAATTTCAGTACCTACCCTGTATACATTATGGTCATTTAATCTTTGTTGAATAAGTGAGTGAGTGGGTGAGTTAATGAATGAATGCTTATTCCCACTATCCCACTTCAGGCCTCAGACTTTATCAGCTCCTCCCTGAATGACAACAATAACCCTCTGATTGGCTCCCCCATCTAGCTGCCCCTTCACCCAGTGCCCTCCTTCCCCACCCCCACAGTTCTCCCCTGGCCCCACAGCTGGCACCCAGGGGCCAAGGAGGGCAAGTGGGGCTGCTCAGGAGCCCTGTAGTCCTGTGCCTTTCTTGGTCACCATTAGCTCTGGGACAGCCTTTGGGCTGGGCTTGGGACAGTGTGATACACCGACACCCTCTCCCCTGGGTCCAGGTCCTGACACCCGCTCAGCTGTTCCTTCAGGCTGACAAACGCTCCGCTTATGGCTGGTTCTGCATCTGCCTTTTTTCTCCCCTCTGCTCCCCCCTCCCACCCCTGCCCAAGCGCTGTGACTTGGAAAGACCCCGAGCTTCTGATGGGACTCTAAGTTAATAATTTAATCACAGACAACTCAGGCCAACTTGATGGTGGGAATCCTTTCAGTGTACATGTATGTCAAATTATCACATTGTGCCCTGGCCAGTTTGGATAGAGTGTCGACCTGTGGACTGAAAGGCCCCAGGTTCGATTCTGGTCAAGGGCATATGCCCAGGTTGTGGGCTCGATCCCCAGTAGGGGGTGTGCAGGAGGCAGCCAATCTGATTCTCTCTCATCATCGATGTTTCTAACTTTCTCTCTCTTCATCTATAAAATCAATATATATGTTACTAACATTTTAAAAGATTATCACATTGCACACTTTATCTTTTAAAAAAACTTAGCATCAATGATGAGAGAGAATCATTGATCAGCTGCCTCCTGCGCACTCCACACTGGGGACTGAGCCCACAGTCCAGCATGTGCTCTGACCGGGAATCAAACCGTGACCTTCTGATTCATAGGTCAACACTCAACCCCTGAGCCATTCTGGCCAGGCTTACACTTTCAGTCTACAAAATTTTTATGTGTCCGTTGTATCTCAGGAAAGCTGAAATGGAAAGAAGAAAATCCAGGCCAGAGCACGGGGCACTGGCAGGGCCTGAGCGCCTGAAGATGGTGGCTTGGCCGGGCCCCGCGCCGCTGAGGGCCAGGGGATGGGTGAGTTCTCCAGGAGGGGCCTGCCCGGAGGAGGGGCCTGCCCGGAGGAGGGGGCCTGGAAGACTTCCTGGGAGGGGGTGAGAGGGAAAAACATAGACAGGGAGCATTGGGAGGTCAGCAGGAGAGTGTCTGATTCCTGAGGTCAAGGGTAAAGACAGGGTGTGGTCACTAGTACCAACGCAGCTAAGGATGGAGGAAAAGGGGCCCCCTTCCCTGATGGGAAGTGCACTGACCCTCTCCTGGGACTGGGGCCCGGCTGCGACCAGAGACCCTCGGGCTGGCTCCGGAGCTGAGGAAACCTCTGTGAGGCTGGATGGGTGTGGAGCCTCCTCGGACCCCAGGGACAAGGGCCGGAGACTCACTGGGCAGAAACGGGCTGGGACGGAAACCAAACAAATCGCTCCTTTAAAGCCACCTGGCACTCGTGTTTCAGGAATGTCTGGGTTTGGGCCTCTTTCCTGCAGCAGGATATTTAGAGAGAGCCAACCTTTTGGAGCTGCCACTCCAAAGCAAAGAGCCTTGTGTGTGGCTACTTCTGGCCTCTGCTTCAAGAACAAACCTCCTTTACTTTGGTCTGGACTGTGTCCAAGGCCGCAGAGACTCTTGGCCAAGATGGGTGCAGCCCAAGTCCCTGCCGAGGGCTCCGAGTGAGCCGGGCACAGCCAGACCTGGAGGCCTTTCACAGGCTTCCACGTCAGGGCACCCCGAGGCCAGGCGCCCGGGGTGGCTAGCAGACGGCGGTGCCAGCTGGGAGCAGAGGCGCCCACATTACTGCCCTGAATCCGGCCACCTCCTTCCCGGGACAGATACTTGGTGAGAAAGAGAGGGAGCCGAGAAGTCACCCAAGGAAGGTGACTCAGGCGTAGTCTGTCTGGGGTTTAAAATAAGATGGTCCATCCTTGGCCGCTTCCAAATGACTCACATCAGAGTCTGCAAAAGGAGGCCCCATGAAGGGAGAGGGGACACAGTCCAGACGGGAAAGGGAGTTCCTCAGCTGGGCTCCCCAGCCCGAGTCTGGCCCTCCACCGCTCCCCGACAGCTGCCCACCCCGCCTGGTGCGGCCTGCGCAGGTAGCCCACGTCGGAGAGTCTTCCCCGCGCAGGCACGGGCTTTCGTTCCCCGTGGCAGATGGGGCGACAGCGGCTCTGAGAGGCTAGGCGCTTTCCCGGGGCCGCCGACAGGAACCACAGAGCCTGCTTTCCACCCCAGCTCTCCTGACGCCCAGTCTGCGCTCTCTCCACAGCGGGTCCGCTGCCCGGCCAGGAACGGGCGGGCGGGGGCACGCCTCCCCTTCTGTCAGGGCCGGAGGAACAGGTATCTGGGAACTGTTGGGCAGGGGCCTCTCCCAGCCCAGATGGCCGAGGGTCCGGCCCAGAGGTCAGTACTCTAGCTTGGTGACCTATGTCCCCACCCCCACTATTAGGGGCCAGATGAGGTTCAGGTAAAGGCCCCTGGTGGGCCATGGAAGAAGTCCTGCACAGGGCCCTGTCCGCCTCAGGGCTTGTCCTCAGACCAGGGACTGTCCTCACGGGTCACTGAGTCGTGCCCCCCCTGGCAGTGAGGGCAGCAGCAGCCACGAGGACCCTTCAGAAAACTCTGCTTGCAGATAGGGAGATGTGGCCAGGGTCATGCCCCCGAAAGGAACAGAAGCGCCGGCCGGGCTGCAGGCTCGATCCCCAGTGTGGGGCGTGCAGGAGGCGGCTGTTTGATGATTCTCTCTCATCATTGATGCTCCTCTCTCTCTCTTCCTCTCTGAAATAAAATACATAAATTTTAAAAAGGAACAGCAGCATCTTCCTCCCAAGTTGTTTTGAGGATTACGTGGATGATACCAGCAAAGCACTTAGCCCACAGTTAGCATTCAAACCGAAGCTATTATTGTCCTCGCTGTTGTGATTTTAGTCACCAGAGCCAAGTCACTAGGCCTCCGAGGGAGGGAGGAGTCCGTCCAGGCCTCTGACCCATCTGGCTTCTCACCTGGGGTGACAGGAGGCTGAGCAGCATGAGAGTTGGGCCCCCCACCCCCAGCCTCGCAGGAGACGTGATCTGGGGAAAGCCCTGTGGAACCTTCCCCTGGTTTTCTCTCACTGAGAAATGAGCTAGTCAGTAGGCGCCTTCCAGTTTGGGAATCCCCGATTTCAGCAGCAAAACAGGCCGGCCGGAGAGCGGCCTGGAGCGCAGGCCTGGCTGGGAGGAGGAAGCCAGGCCCGAGACAAAGGTGCCCTGTGCGGGCCTGGCCCGGGTTCTGTGCGTGTCCAGACCCAGGCCCAGGCGCTTCCAGGAACCACAGTTAAAAGTTAGTACTTGAAAGTCAGACGGTTAACTCGTGTTCCTGGAAGCTGCGGTCCAGGAAAGATGGGTGGGGAGAGAGGCAGAGTAGGAAGGTCACAAAAGGCAGTGACAAGAGGAGGAGGAGGAGCAGGGAGAGAAGGGACAGAAGGCGAAGGTGAGAAAGGTGAGGCAGGCTGGCCCGTGAGGCCGTGGGGAGAGGGCAGCCTGGGCAGGAGCTGTGGGCAGTGGCACTCAGTGTGGCCCAGACACAGGGCTCAGAACCCCATAGCTTGTGACTTCCTTCAGCCTGGGGCACTCTGCCCCCCCCCCAAAAAAAACCCCAGAAACAACAAGGTGCTTTTTTTTTTTAATCTTCATCCAAGGATATTTTTTTTATTGGTTTTTAGAGGGAATGGAAAGGAGAAGGACAGAGATAAACACTGATGTGAAAGAGACATGTCGATGGGTTGTCGCCTGCAGCCCCTGACCAGGCCCAGGAGCCTGCAACTGAGGTCCATGCCCTTGACAGGAATCGAACCCGGGACCCTTCCGTCTGCAGGCTGACACTCTGTCCCCTGAGCCAAACCGGCTGGGGCAACAAGGTGCTGTCTTAACAAGAGCTCCCCGTGGGAGGCGCAGCCCACACGTGGTCATCTTGCTGCTCCCCGGCCGACTCGGCCCAGGCCTCCATTCCCCTTTGGCCCAGGGTCAGCAATGTTGCTCGGTTTTCTGTAAAATGCCCCCCACAAACTCCCCTGTGAAGCAGCCTCCTTCACCTCTGCTGCCCGGCCACTGGGAAACCCACACCTCGCTGGGCAGGGCAGGCTGCCGGGCCGCGTGCCGGCCTCCAGAGGCCCCTGGGTGCACTGTGCCGCCGGTCATGCGCCTGCCACGGCCAGTTGCTTGCCAATCTCTCCGCCTCCCCTGCGTAACGAACCTTCGCAGTGTGCTGTGAGATAGTGTTTATCTCCGCGGGGGGACCCAGCAGAGCTCGGAATGGCCGTGGAGCGGAGCTGCTGCGGAGCACCGAGCACTGGGAAAGGCCGCGTGGCCGGGCTCTGCCATGCATGGCAGGTGACCTTGGGGAAGCGGCGTTGGCTCAGCGCTAGCTTTCTCATCTCTAACAAGAGAGTAGCCGCCGCAGAGGGTGGTGATGAGGGTTGAAGGAGATCTTATGAACCACTTAGCAGGGATCCTGGCACGGAAGGGGCTCAATAAAAGTTCTGTTGCCCAGGGTGGGGCCCTGGCACACCTCCAGCCCAGGGCCACGGCCCTCCAGCCGGCCCTGCACGCAGGAGCTGAAGAGGAGGACGCGGTGCTGGTGGAACATCATCGGGGTGCCAGGCGCTGTGCCCCGGGGGCCCCCGAGGGTCAGCCAGGCAGGGGCCTGCGCCCTGCGAGGTATTAGGATTCTGGCCCCCCATGTCAGGACACTGCTGCAGCCCCCTCTGCCCCATCCGCCCCTGCCCTGCCCCACCCGCAGCCAGCGGCAGGGCCCCTTGGGTGAGGCGGGCAGGGCAGGGCTGAGCGGGAGGCAGCGGGGCGTCATTATCGCTCCCAGCACAGGGCTGGGGACAGAGTTAAGCCCGGACTTCTTATCAGCTTCCCAAGCCTCGTGCTGAAACGCAGGGCCTGGCTCTGGGGCACGGGGGCTGGCAGGCCGGGCCCTGTGCCGTAGTCCCTCCTCCTCTGCAGCGGCCCCCTGGCCGGGGACGGGCGGAAGCCTGGGGGACGGAGAGTGCTCCCCGCCTCGGAGACTGCGGTGTCCTAAGCAGTCCCTTCCCCATCCGGTTCCCGTCTGTCACTTGGGGAGCAGAGGGACCCCGAGCCCCTGTGACCACCTGGAAGGTAGCCATGGCCATCGTGTGTATCGACAGCGAACCTGGGCGAGGGGAAGGAAGAGATGTGCTCCCGCAGCACCAGTTGGTAGCAGAGCTGAGTGACACCTGACTCCCAGCTCAGTGCTCTTCCCAGCCACATGCCCTGACCTTCTAGAAGGTCCATGAGGAAGGCTGTAGAGGTGATGAGGGGGTGGCTGATGCCGGGTCACCCATCCCAGGGTAGGGTAGGGGTCACTCCTTGGCTGCAGCCCCAGGGAAGGCAGGGACAGCGTGGCTTCACGGTGTGTGGAGAGTAGGTTCCAACGGTGGACCCTGACAACACCACTCCCTTTATCAGTGGGGCTTCAAGAGGCGTGTCTGAGAATCCAGGGCAAGTTCCACAGGAATGGGGAGGCAGGAGAAAAGGAAGGTGGGTGCTGCTCAACCGAGGCCTCTCGCCTGGCAGGAAAGGCTATCTGAGGGGACCCCATGCATAACAGAAAGGGCGTGGGGGACCAAAAAGAGAGGTGGGTTAGGTCCCACTTACCCCTAGAGGAGCCCAAATCCTAGAAATCGGAGGCTGGAGGGGACTACAGAGACCCAGGATCCTCCTCCCACAGCAGGAGGGGTCAAGGCCTCCTTTGAGAATCTGAGGAAAGTTACACCTGTGCTCTGCCTGACAAGGAGATGATTCACCCTGACTTAGGCCTTGCCTGAGGCAGGGAGAACCCCCTTTGTAGCTGGAGGCAGGGACCTGGTATTGAAGGGAAAACCACAGGCTCAAAACGGCAACACTCATGCCAAACGTAGATTTAATACCTGATCTAACTGCAGTTCAGCTCTCCCAGAAAAGTAATCTTACTCAGTCTGGGATTTTCTTGTCAAGCAGCAGTAATACAATGGTCAGGCGGGCCCTCTCCATCCCCCACAGAGAGAAAAGGCAATCTGAATGACAGAACTCCCCTGTTCTCTCCCCGAGAAAGGCATTCAGGCCCCAAAGTAATCTTTCTTTTCTTTGCTCACAGCTGCCTCGCCCCACTCTTCTTCCTATAAAAACCTTCCTTTATGTACCACCCCTCAGCACACCCTTCTAGACACTAGATGGGACGCTGCGCAGTTCATGAATCATGAGGTCGATTAGGCCCTGGTCGGTGAGGCTCAGTTGGCTGGGCACAGTCCTGGGCACGGAACGGTTGCTGGTTCGATTCCTGGTCAGAGCACATGCCTGGGTTTCCGGCTCTGTCCTTGGCAGGGGGCTTACAGGGGCAGCTAACTGATGTCCTCACATTTTATATACATATATCCTTCCCTCCCTCCCCCTTCCCTTCCTCTTCTTTATTTAAAAATCAATTTTAAAAATCTTTAAAGTAAAAATAAAAATATAAGAAAGCCAAGTAGATCTTCACGTTTACTCAGTTGAACTCTTGTTTTTAACTGATAAGTTCTGATGACCTCCCACCCGTGCCGAGCCAGCCAGGACAGTGAGGGGGTGGGCAGGGCAGGACGAGGCCTGCCCAGACCTGGGGCCCGGCCTCCTCAGCCCCCTGCATAGCTGGGCTCCAGGTAGATGCCGCTTCCGAACCAGCTAGTTCCATGAATACCTCCCCATCCAGGCCTTGGCCCAGGTTCCTGGATCTCTTCCACTCTGGCCCAGGCCAGGCCACCCCGAGGTCTCTGTTTGGGATTGGGCCTGAGAGCTCTGTGGGTGCCCCATTTCACCAGCCTGGGCTGAGCTCTGGTCACGTGACAAAGGAAGGCAGGTAATGAGGCCTTTTTGCTCCCCCTGTACACAGACAAGAGACTCCCACAGATCTGTGTTTCACATACACACCTAGGCTCAGGGGCCGAAAAGGCCTCATACCTTCCTTCCTTTGTCATGTGACCCTAGGCAGCGGGCCGCTCAGGCTACCTGAGGCTGCTTCAGCTTTACTTGTAAATGCGGGCTCTAGGAATTTTAACTGCGGCCACCTAAGCTATTTACAGCAAGGCTCCAACTGGGCTGTCCTTCTGCTTGCCGGGGAGCAGTACTCTGCCCTTCACCAGAACCCAAGGGCAATGTGAGTTAAGCAGAGATGAGAGCTGAGAAAAAGCATGAACCCCAAGGGGGCTTGGGGTTTGGTGAAACACTGGGACCAGGGCAAAGGGAATGAGAAATAGCTAGAGTGGCTGGGGTTGCACAAAGCTGGCCAGGGGCCTACAGAGCCAGAGCCGGCGTGGCTGGTGAGGCTGGGGCTGGGCAGGGAAGGGCCTGGAGTTGGGAGGAGGAGGGGAAGGCCGCCTCTCGGGAGCTCTGCATAGGAGCACTGAGCATGTCCTGCACTGTAGGTCACGTGGAGCATGAGCTCCTGCCCCCAGCACACGAGCATGTGCAGGCGCACACAGGCACAGCCACCTCCACAGGCCCCTGTGGTGCTCTCTGCCCGCCTCACCTCCACCACTCCCTGATTCCACCTCTGGGGATAGATATAACCTGGCTCTGAGGGAAGCAGTGTGGCTGCTCCCCTCCTCTCCTCCTAAGGCAGCAGTTCTGAGACTTCGGGATGGCAGGACCACACGGGCCTTGCCAAAAATTCCAATTCCAATTCTCCCCGCTCCCCGCCACCCCATATCCCTGGGTGGGCGGCCCGGGGGCCCAGGGAATTCTGAGAAGGCGGTCTTTGGAGAAACTCTGGGTGTTGTTAGCCGTGCGCGGAGAAAATAACGATAACCACACTGCTGCGTTGTGTGCCTACTGTGTGCCACCTGTTTTGCACGAACCACCTCACTCACTCCAGCCCTTGGCCACCTTTCAGAAAGGTGCCATTATGTCCAAGGGGAGCCCCGCAGCTGCCTGTGGACTCTCACATACAGCACCCCCTCAAGGGGCCGGCAGACTCACAGGGCCTGGGGCCCTCCCCAGGGACAGGACCTGATTAACCAGCAGGGAGGGACCCAGGTGAGACCCACTAGCAGGAAAGAAGCAGGGCTGGACAATGGAGGAGAAGACCCCCACTCTCCACCTCCGCGGATGAGGCATCAGGAAGGCCAACCCCAACCCACCCAGGTGGCTCCAATGCCTGGGGTTGGACCAGGCCAGGCCTGACAATTTCCCAGGCAGCGGACGCCCCCTGCAGCCAGACAGCGGCGTGGCAGGGCGGGGCCGGGTCTTGCCCGAAGCTGACATCCCTGCCTGTGGTTTTACTGCCGCCCCATCTTAAGGAGAAATCCCACTGCCTTGCCCAAGGTCACAGGGCCAACTAGTGTTGGACCTTCCTCCCTCTCGGGGACTTTGGCCCAGCCCCTCACACCCAGGACACACACAGCAGAGCAATTGTACAGCAGGAAAAGGGTGTTTAATGGACTTTGGGGGAGTGGAGGCCGTCTTAGAATTCTCGCCAAGGGCGGGGCTCAGGAGGTGACGTTCGGGTGCAGGGACTCCTGGCATCGCTGGGTGAGAAGGGGCAAGCCTCATCTGGGGGCCTCCCGTGGCAGGGGCAGGTCTGGGCCCGCGTGGAGCTAAACGGAGTTGGGGTGGGGGTCTTTTCCCAAGTCCCTGCCACACAGTTCAGCACCCTCCTGCTGGGGAGCAAGAAACTGTCCAGCCACCATCCCTCTCCCCTCCCCCCCCCCCCCCCCCCCAGCAAAGGGAGTGGGCTGGCATCCTAGAATGTCCTGGTACCCCCAATTCATTCCTAGGACTTCTCTCCATATGTTTCACATACTGGACTTCAGAGAAAAACAACAACTTTAAATAAAGGAAACGGACCCCCTAAATGTAAGCCCCTGGGCTAGTTTTAGTCCTCATTACAGCCGAGGAAGCTGAGGCTCAGAAAGGGTAAGTGATTGCCCAAGACTAACCAGCAAGTGAGTGGGGTGGGCTTCGTGTCTCCAGGAACCCCTGGTGCTACCTGGGGGACCGCGGTTCCATTTTTAGCACTCCTCAGGTCTAGAGCTTTGAGTGCTCTAGCTTTAGAGTCAGCCCAATGGGGGGGGGGGGCCTTCCCCAGCACCTGTACACACACTACTCACCTCCTGGAGGGCTGCAGCTCCCCCACTCCCTGGAGGAGCACTTTCTGGTGTGTGGAGAGCCACAGGCTGGGGCTGGTGGCCAGACACAGGCCCAGGGACGACTGAGGGGTTGAGTGCAGAGGGGCACACTGGGCAGTGCAGGTTCTGCATGAGCACCCAGTCCGGCTCCACCACTCTCTGCAGCCAGACAGCTTTGGCCATGTACCTGGGGAGCAACAAGCCAGGTGCAAAGGAAGGCGGCCCCCCTGGCCTGATCCCCACCCTCCTCAGCTTAGGGAACACATAGCCCAGGGCTTGGCCCTGCAGGGAGCTGGGGCCAGTTTTATCCGGCCTGCAGTATCCCTCTACTCCATTTCTTAGGACAAGAATGCAAGGAAGTAGGCTCCCACAATGCCCTGAAGGAAACCTCAGAGAACAGTGAGTGTGAGCATGTGGGGAGCTGTGCTAAGGGGACCAGGAGAGATGACCCAGCTTCCCCCGCCCTCTGGCCCCATGGGCCACCACTCGGACCTCTGGTTTGCCAACTTACTTGGGTCCCAGCGGTGCACAAATTGCTAAATACCAGTTTTTGGCGCAGCCCTGGTCAAACGGGTTGTATCCACACAGGTATCGGCTCTGGAGAGGGGTGTAGATGGGAAGAGGAACTCAGAGCCAGCAGGACTGGGCAGACCACCCCCGCTGGCCCTCCCTCCCCGAGCCTGTCAGCCTAGCCCAGCCCAGCCCAGGGCTGCTGCAAACTCAGAGGGCAGAGAGGCCCAAGAGCGAGCTGAGGCTTCCCCTGCCCAATTCTGTGTTGCTCTCTCCAGGTGACCCTGGCCCTGCACCCACCTCGCCTGTCTTCTCAGGGATCCTTCCCATCACCCTTGTATCCCCTTTGGCAGCATATTCCCCACCTGTCTCCTTTGACCACACATGTTCTCCTACTATGTCCTTCCAGGTAGACGTTCAAATCTTCCATTGGCTCCAAAAACAATTCCATATACAATCCTGCTCCACTTCTCTACTTCCTCACCTCTCATTTTTTTCACTGTCTGGATGGGTGGTTATATGGAGTCCTAACCTATTTATTTCCCTAACCCAGTGGTGGGCAAACTCATTAGTCAACAGAGCCAAATATCAACAGTACGACGATTGAAATTTCTCTTGAGAGCCAAATTTTTTCAACTTAAACTTCTTCTAATGCCACTTCTTCAAAATAGATTCGCCCAGGCCGTGGTATTTTGTGGAAGAGCCGCACTCAGGGGCCAAAGAGCTGCCTGTGGCTCGCGAGTTGCAGTTTGCAGCTCTAACCCTAACCGAAATCACATGGCCCTGGGAAGCCTGGGCTGAAGGTCCTGAGCACCCAACACAGGAAAGGTCAAGTCCGCCCCTGCGCACTCTTGATCAGGTTCTCTTCTTCCCTTGTCCCTCCCTCCATCCATGAGCCTTGGGCCTTCCTGAGTCCCATCTTACTCCCCAGCATAAGCCAAGTCTCACTCAGACTTCAAGAGCCTTAGCTACAAAATGTCATAATCAAGCTCTGCCCATCACCAGCTCCCCTACACCCCCTGTCCCTGTTACTGAGACTTTGATCTTCAACAGTCTTCTCCACCCAAAGGAACCAGGATTGCATGCAGGGCAGCTGACGCCTGGGGTAGGGAAAGTCAAGATGGCTCCAAAGAGCAGCACTAACCACTGAGATACTTTGAGTTCTGCCTACTTAAAGATGCTTAAAGCATTGGAGGGAGATCAGTATTCTATTCACAGTTTTAATTAAATGGTCCAAAGAGCTTGATCAAGTTTACAGTCAGAATTATAGAGAAACTAGAGGTCTGATGCACAAAGATTCATGCAAGAATGGGCCTTCCTTCCCTTGCCTGTGGCACCACCTTCGCTCGGGCTTAGAGCCACTTTTCCGCCTTCCCATGCTGCCCAGAGGCCCGGACTGGCTGGGGCGGTGCAGAAGCCTGCATCATCGCCATGGTGAAGACACAAAGTGTCCTGCACCCAGCCACTTGGTGCCTATGTATGACAATTAAACTACCATCTTGGGTTCATTTGCATACTCACTCCTGATTGGCTGGTGGGTGTCGTGAAAGTACGGTCAATTTGCATCTTACTCTTTTATTAGTGTAGATAAATGTTGATTTAGTAGATGTATATGAACTGTAGGAAAATGACTATGGTTCAATGTTTAAAGGAATGATAATTATTTAATAAATTCATAAGAACCGATTAAAAAAACAGATCACCTTCCTCTCTCCCCCCACATAGGACCCTGTGAGACATGAACGGAATGCAACAGCTCTGAAGTTTCCAAACTGTCCTCTCTCACTGGCTCTAGACCTGGGTCTCCTGCCCCAATCTTACGTTGCAAATGCCCTTATAGTTCACAGGACACACCAAGTAGGCGTCTCCTCACCCCATCTCCTGCCCAACTCCCTGCTGCCCGGGCTCTCCCCGCCTCCCCCAGCGGGGCATCAGGCCTTTCCCTCTCTCTCTCCTTCTCTTCCAAAGCATTGTTGATTCCTTTGTTTGCAGGTTCACTCATTTACTCATAAATATTTTGGGGCCTCAACAATGTTTCAGGCACTGTGCTGGTGGAAGAGCAGGCACAGGTCAAGACTGTAAGGTGCAGACAGAGTGGCAGCCAGGCCAGAGAGGCTGGGGAAGGGCCACTGCAGGTGTGTTCAGTTTCAGGTGCTGCTGTGCGGGGTCGGGAAAGATTTAGTCTTGAGGGCTGGCTGCCAGTTCTGGCTACTTGGAGAGTGCAGCATCAGTGTGATGTTGAAGAAAGAGGCTGGGCCAAGGGCAGCGAAAAATGGCTCTAATGAGAACCGATAACTCTTTCCGGAAACATGGCTGCGCTGGAGGGGAGAGTACAGCAGGTGGAGGGAACACCTATGATGTTAAGGGAGAGTTTTGCTTTGCTTTTTAAGACGAGAGAGACATGAACGTGAGTAAACGATGATAGGAAGGAGTGGTAACAATGATAACAGTGTATGCAGCACTTACCTGTACCAGCCACAGTTCTGAGTCGTATGCATGTGAACCCAGGACGCACCAGGTGGCTACGTAATATACCCAAGATCTCCCTGCTGGTATGTTAGAGAGCTGTGGTGTGAGATTATGTACTCTAGCTCCAGAGCCCTTGCTATTAAGCACTGAGCAAGGTGTGTCACAGGATGGAGGTAGGATAGAGGTACTGAAATGGGGCCTGCAGGTAATGGGAAAGAGCCCTGCCTGGTGAACCACAGAGTGCAAACTACATTTAGGTTTCTTAGGTTGAAGATCCTGGATCGAGGGGTGGGGGGCATTCTGAGCAGTGAAGGAAGGGCAAGCCAGAGGATGTAGGATGGGAGAATGCTGCCCAAAATAAGGCTGAAATGATGGACTGAAGCTTGAGAGAGAAAACAGGTAGACTACATGGGGTTACTGAGGAAGGGCTGAGCAGAAGAGTCACAGGTGGGCTGGGAACCAAATGTGGGTGGAATGGAGTGATTGAGTGGTGCCTGGAAGAATGGGAAGTGGTGGGCAAAGAGGATTCCTCTGTCTTTTCAGCAACTCTAGCTCCTTCCTCTTTAAAGTGGCACACTACACTCTTCCCAAAACAGTCTTTAGAAGTCATTGTTCTGAAGGAATCCCATGGCAAGAATGTTCACTTGTACCACTCCTCCTCTGTCCTGGAAGTTCAAGGCAGAGCAGAGAAAGAAATAAAGCCATAATGTTGGAAAGGAAGAAATAAAACTGTCCTTATTTACAGATGACATGGTTTTCTAGGTAGAATCAACAACAAAAAAAAGCTATTAGAACTACTAAGAGAGTCTAGCAAAATTATAAGATTCAAGATCAATATACAAAAATCCACTGTCCTGCACCACATAATGACCATATGGCCATGCACCACCTAACTACATTGGTCAATGGCAGACTGCGTATACAATGGTGGTCCCACCTAGACTATAATGGAGCTAAAAAATTCCTGCCACCTAGTGAGGTTATAGCCACTGTAACATCAGAGTGCAACACAGTACAACTATCTATACTGTTCAGTGCAGTAACATGAGGTATGGGCTTGAAGCCTAGGAGTGATAAGCTATATATACTATATATCCTCAGTGTGTAGTGGGCTACACCACCTAGGTTTGGGTAAGTACACTCTATGATGTTTGTACAACAACAACATTGCCTATGATGCATTTCTTACAGTTGAGTGATGCATGACTGTAATAGTAAACAAATGGAAATGAAAAAAAAATTTAAGTTATAAAAGCAGGTCAGAGGAATGGTGGCATGAGAGATCCCCTTGGCCTTTACCCCCCAAATTTCAACAAGTTAATTATAATTCAACAAAGAATTCCCTACTCAATATGAAAGCATGCCTGAGAGAACTGCACATTGAAACATCTAAAGGTGGGCAACCAGGAAAACATCAGTGGGAAGACAAGAAGGGAGGCAAGTGTAGATAGCCCACAAGTGCAGCCCTGTAGCCAGGAGCTCGTGGCATGGTCTGGAGAGTGGAGGAAGCCAGTGGTAGCAGGCGCTTCCATCAGTCAGAGGAACAGAGAGCTGCGGGGGGAGGGACTGTCCAACAGAGCAAGTGGAACTAGCAGTGACTGAGCCAGTAGACATCTGACAGAGCACAGGGTTCTACCATGTGGCTCTCCACTACTGGCCTGGGCGGTGGTGTTTCAGGCAAGAAATGGAACCACAGAGCCCTGCCACCACTTGGACTCCCAAAACTCACTTTCAGTAGGTCAAGGAGCAAACTGTCTGTAAGCCAAGAGTTATTATGGTAGAACCACTGTTTCCCTCTGTGATTGATCCCAGGTGGGGTGCTTGGAGTGGGACCCCATGGAGGTCCGGGGTTGCTATTATAGTGAAGGTAAAACAAACCCCACCCCTAAGAAGTACAGCTGTACTGTTTTAGGGAAGCCAGGGAGGTCAAGTCTGAGAAATCACAGAGGCAAAAAAATCTTGCAATTTAGCACCATCTACTGGAAAATAGTAGAAAGACCTCTTCAGAGGAGCTGCTATATGAGACCATTAATATAGACAGATCTACATGCCTAGACAAAGGAGAAGAGCAAAGATGATCAGAAAGAAAATGAAAAATCCCCAGAAACCAAGCTGGTACACATAGAAATATGTGATATAAATAAAAGATTTCAAGGTTGTAGTTCTGAAAATACTCAACAAGATGCAAGAAAATATAGACAGGCAAGTCAATGCACTCAGAAAACAAAACAAGTACTTTACCAAAGAGGTTGAAACTTTAATCAGAATTCCTGGAAATTAAGCATGCAATTAGGAGATTAAGAGCAATCCCCATCAAAATTTCAATGTCATCTTTTATTTTTATTATTTTTTAAAAAATATTTTATTGATTTTCCACAGAGAGGAAGGGAGAGGGATAGAAAGTCAGAAACATTGATCAGCTGCCTCTTGCACACACACCCCCCCACTGGGGATGTGCCCGCAACCAAGGTACATGCCCTTGACCGGAATCGAACCTGGGACCTTTCAGTCCGCAGGCCGACGCTCCATCCACTGAGCCAAACCGGTTTCGGCTCAATGTCATTTTTTAAAGAATAGAATGAAAAATCATCAGATTTTATGGAACCATACCAAAAAAAATGATAACCAAAGAAATCATGAGGATAAAATAAAAACAGAAAACAAAGCTGGAAGTGTCATGCTCCCTGACTTCAAATTATACTACAGAGCAGTGATCATCAAAACATCAAGGTATTTGGCAGAGAAACAGACACACAGAACAGTGGGACAGAATAGAGAGCCCAGCTATAAAACCACATGTATATGGACAAATAATTTTTTACAAAGGAGCCAGAAACTCACAATAGAGTAAATGCAATCTCTTCAATAAATGGCGCTGGGGAAACTGGAAACCCACATGCAAAAGAATGAAACTGAATTACAGTTTGTCCCACCTATAAATATTAATTCAAAATGGATCAAAGACTTAAGTATAAGATCTAAAACAATAGGTTACATAGAAGAACATATAGGTACCAAATTTATGCACCTTGGTCATAGAGAACATTTATGAGCTTGACCCCAAAGGCAAGGGAACTAAAGGCAAAAATGAATGAATGGAACTGTATCAAACTAAAAAGCTGCTGCACAGCAAAAGAAACTGACAACAAAACAAAGAGACAGTCAACCAGATGGGAGATGATATTTGCAAACAGTAGCTCTGACAAAGGTTTAATTTCTAAAATATATAAAGAACTCATTAAACTCAACACCAAACAACCAATGAAAAAGTGGGCAGAAGCCCTGAAAATACACCTCTCCCAAGAAGACATACCAACAGCCAATAGATATATGAAAAGATGTCAACCTTACTTGCAATTAAGGAAATGCAAATCAAAACTACAATGAGCTACCACCTCACACCTGTTAGAATGGTCATTATTAACAAGACAAGCAATAGCAGGAGTTGGACAGGTTGTGGAAAAAGGGGGACCCTCATTCACTGCTGGTGGGAATGTACAACCACTATGTAAAGCAATCTGGTGATTCCTCCAAAAATTAACAATAAAGCTATCATTCGACCCAGCAATCCCTCTCTTGGCTATATACCTAAAAACTAGAAGTAATGTATTCACAAATATATATGCACTCCTATGTTCATTACAGCATTATTCATGGTGGCCAAGACATGGAAGTAACCAAAGTGTCCTGTGGCAGAGGACTGGATAAAAAAGATGTGGTACATATACACAATGGAATATTACTCAGCCATAAGAAAGGATGAAATACTGCCACTTAGAACAACATGGACAGATTTTGAGAATATTATACTATGTGAAATAAGTCAATCAGAAAAAGCTAAGAACCATATGATTTCACTCATATATGGGATATAAAAATGAAACTCATGAATATAAACATCACTGTGGTGATTGCCAGAGAGAAGCGGGTAGAGGTGAAAGGGATACTAATATATGATGATGGGCTATTTGACTTTGGGTGGTGGGCACATAGTACAATACACAGATATGGTAACATGGAAACCCACACCTGAAACCTATATGATCATATTAACCAATGTCACCCAAATAAATTTAATTTAAAAAGAAAATTCTGTAAGGTTGTTAGATGCAAAAGTAAAAATTTAATCTCATTTAAAATTAACAATTATGCCCTTGCTGGTTTGGCTCAGTGGATAGAACATCTGCCTGTGGACTGAAGGGTCCCAGGTTCAAGTACAGTCAAGGGCACATGCCC
The DNA here is from genome assembly GCA_027563665.1 of Antrozous pallidus. Classification (NCBI taxonomy): domain Eukaryota; kingdom Metazoa; phylum Chordata; class Mammalia; order Chiroptera; family Vespertilionidae; genus Antrozous; species Antrozous pallidus. Next base: position 55,970,009 of record CM050514.1, on the reverse strand, counting down.
AGGTTTCAGGCTCAATCCCCAGTGTAGGGCATGCAGTAGGCAGATAATCAATGATTCTCTATCATCATTAATGTTTCTCTCTCTTCCTTCATTTTCCTTCCTCTCCAAAATCAATAAAAATGTTTTTTTTAAAAGATTAACAATTGTGTCTAGCTAATAGAAAGTAAAACTTTGTAAAAAGCATTATAAAGTAGCTAGAAAATATTTAACAAAAGATATGCAAGCCTGTTATGTATAAAACTAGAGGCCTGGTGCACAAAATTCATGCACGGGGCAGGGAGAGTGTCCCTCAGTCCAGCCTGCACCCTCTCCAATCTGGGACCCCTTAAGGGATGTCCAACTGCCAGTTTAGGCCCGATCCCTCTCACAATCCAGGACTGCTGGCTCCCAACCACTCACCTGTCTGCCAACCTGATTGCCCCTAACTGCTTCTGCCTGCCAGCCTGATCACCCCCTAACTACTCCCCTGCTAGTCTGATCAACACCTAACTGCTCCCCTGCTGGCCTAGTTGCTCCAAATGCCCTTTCCTGCAGGACTGGTCACCCCTACCTGCCCTCCCCTGCAGGCCTGGTTGCCCACCTGCCCTCCCCTGCAGGCCTGGTCACCCCTAACTGTCCTCCCCTGCAGGCCTGGTTGCTCCACACTGCCCTCCCTTGCAGTCCTGGTCCCTCCCAACTACCCTCCCTTGTTGGCCTGATCACCCACAACTGCCTTCCACTGCTGGCCATCTTGTGGTGGCCATCTTGTGTCCACATGGCGGCAGCCATATTGTGTGTTGGTGATGGTCAATTTGCATATTACTCTTTTATTAGATAGGATTATTGAAAGATGTTGAAGAACACAAATACAGAAAATAACACAAACTTGAATAGGAATATCAACAGAGTAAAGATGTAACTAACCTGATGGAATTGCAATGAAAACATCAACAGAATTATGTAGAATTTCACCAGGTAATCTCCTGTTAAACTGTGGTATTTTGAGTTCTAGAATGTCACTTTGATTCAATCTTTAATTTCTTAAAAATATATACTTATTTTACAGTAAAAAAAAAAGTTATAAAAGCACAAAAACAAGAAACAGAAAAAAAAATCTAGCATAGTATATGCAGATTCTAAAATTATGTGGCCACCCAGCTGGTGTGGTTCAGTAGTTGGACGTCAATCTATGAACCGGGAGCTCACGGCATATGCTGGGTTGCAGGTCATGGCTGGATCCCAAGTGGGGGGCATGCAGGAGGCAGCCAATCAGTGATCTCTCCCATCATTGATGCCTCTATCTCTTTCTCTCCCTTCCTCTCTGAAATCAATAAAAAATACACATTAAAAAAAAAAACCTCTCTGAAATCAATAAAAAATACATTAGAAAATAAAAATAAGAATTATGTGGAAAATCAAAGGAACCAATAGCCAAAAGAACTTTGAAAAAGAACAAAGTTGAATAACTCACAATGTGTGATTCCAGAACTTAATATAAAGCTACTAGTCAAAATAGTGTGATATTGGCAAAAAGAATAGGGATCCTCAAGTACACTCAAACCTATATGCCAGCTGAATTTTGACAAAGATACAAAAGCAATTCAATGGAAGCAATATAGTCTTTTCAACAAATGGTGCTGGAAAAACCCATATGCAAAAAAGTTAATCTTGACCCATACCTTGTATCACCTACAAAATTTAACTCAAAATGAATTGTAGGCCTAATTATAAATTCTAAAACTATAAAACTTCTAAAAGAAAACGTATTTTTAAAACCTTGTGATTTGAGATTAAGCAAATATTTCTTAAACATTAAAAAAGCACAATCCATGAAAAAACATCCGATCATCAAAATTTAAAATACTATTAAGAAAATGAGATGACAAGCTACAGACTGGGAGAAAATATCTAAAGACAGACTATATAAGGAACTCTTAAAGCTCAATAGTTCAAAAACAATCTAATATTTTAATGGGCTAAAGACTGTTTCAGACTTTTAATCAAACACATTCATATGGCAAATAAGAACATGGGAAGATGCCCAACATCATTAGTCATTATAAATATACAAATTAAAGCTACAATGAGATACTTTACCCATTTATTAGACTAGCTAAAATGAAAACATACACACACACACACACACAAATCCGACAATGCCAAACGTTAGTGAGGATGCAGAACAACTGAGATTCTCATGTGCTGCTTTGGGAATGCAGAATGGAACAGCCATTCGGAAGTCAATTTGGCAGTGGTGAGTGGATAAACCAGCTATGTACATCCCTCTGATGGAATAATACACAGCAACAAAAAGGAAAAAAAACCTGCTGATATGAATAACAACACAGAGGACTGTCCAATGCATTATGCTAAGTGAAAAAAAGCCAGACTCAAAGGGATTTGTTTCCATTTATATCGGACTCTGGAAAAGAAAAAATTATAGGGACAGAAAACAGATCAATGGTTTCCAGGTTGGCAAAGAGAAAAATGGAATGAAAAAGGCCATGAGGGAGTGTGTGTGTGTGTGATAAAAATGTTCTAAATCTTGGTTATGGGGGGTTGGTTAGAGGACTGTATATGTTTGTATGTTTAAAAAGAGAATCCTATCATGGCTCCCAGGATTCCACTGCACCAAGACCAAATTCTCCACCTGAGGTTCTGAGCCTTTTAAATCTAGCCAACCCCAAGGAGTCCACTTGACTTCTATGCCCTCTCCTGCTCCAATTGACTATTTCTTGCTCCATCTTTGTGGCCCAGTAGTTGAACGTGAACCTATAAACCAGGAGGTTGAGGTTCAATTCCAGGTCAAGGCACATGCTAGGGTTGGCTTGCAAGAGGCAGCCCATCCATGATTCTCTCTCATCATTGATGTTTCTCTCTCTCCTTCTCTTTTCTCTCTCCGAAATCAATCCTATCTAATAAAAGAGTAATATGCAAATTTGACCATATCCTCGCCACGCCCACAACCACGCCCACCAGCCAATCAGGGGCAGATTATGCAAATAAATCCCAACCAAGATGGCTGCCATCACTGAGAGCAGGAGGGAGGCTTGGGTTTCCCTGGCAACAGAGGAAGCCAAGCTTTCAGTCTGCAGTTGCAGGCCTAGGCCTCCACTCTAGGCTACAATGTTTCAAACAGAGATGGCTGCCACCACAGAGCGAGCAGAAGGCTTGGCTCCACTCCAGGCTTCTAAGTTTCAATTGTAGACATAGATTAATCCCAGATCCCAGGGCCTCTACTTGGGTCGCTGGGGGACATGGCCAGCCTACAAACCTCCACAGGTCCATCGCCCAGGCCACCCCTCACCCCACCCTGATCTGGGACACACTTCAGGGCAAACCAGCTGGCCCCCACCCATGCACCAGGCCTCTATCCTATCTAATAAAAAAGTAATTTGCAGATTGACCATTACTCCAACACACAAGAGGGCTGCCCCCATGTGGTCAAAGATCCTACCCCCATATGGACACAAGATGGCCACCACAAGATGGCCAGCAGGTTGTGAGGGCCATTGGAAGGTTCTAGGCCCTGCAAGGAAGAATATTTGTGGGCGATCAGGACAGCAGGAGAGGACAGTTGGGGGCGATCAAGCCTGCAGGGGAGGGCAGTTAGGGGTGACCAGGCTGGCAGAGGAGGAAAGTAGGGGACAAACAGGCAAGCAGGGGAGCAGTTAGACATCAATTAGGCTGGCAGGGTAGTGGTTAGGGGGTGATCAGGCTGGCAGGCAGAAGCGGTTAGGGGCAATCAGGGAGGCAGGCAGGTGAGCAGTTTGGAGCCAGCAGTCCTGGGTTGTGAGAAGGATGTCCGACTGCCCGTTTAGGCCCCATCCTGCCGGGATCGGGTCTAAACGGGCAGTCAGACATCCCTCGAGGGGTCCCAGATTGGAGCGGGTGCAGGCTGGGCTAAGGGACATTCACCACCAGCCTCCCCCCCTCCCCCCGCACAAATTTCGTGCACCGGGCCTCTAGTAAAAACATAATAAAATAAAATAAAAGAACATTCTTCACCATCCTATTCTCATTCTGGCCACCGTCCGGCTCCCCTGCCTTTCTGCTAGCTGGCCCCTCACCAGCAATGCTCTCCTCTTGTCTTCTGCCCACCAAAACCACCAAGCGGTGCCTCCTACCCCGCACTGCGGTCGCCTCTGAGTCCGTGCCACACGTTCTAGAAAAGGCCCCTCAGAGCCTTCACAGCTGTCCAGCAGGTGTTATTCTGATGCCAACACAAGCGCGAGATACAGCCTCACTCACCTGTGCGCCTCCCCCCAATAACGCACACGTGGCCCAGCACGCCGTCGGCGCCAGAGGCAGGGCACGCAGGAGGGCGTGTGACCACCAGCTGAGATGTGGGCTCAGGCTGGGTCTGGAAGGGCTAACGAGGCATCTTCCAGGGAAGTCCGGCCATCGGCGACCAGGGCGGCGGAGAAGGAAAGTGCGGAGGCGCCCGAGAGGCGAGGCGCCCACCCGGCGGCCGGCGCCCGCGGGGCCCCGCATACCTTGCCCTCGCAGGAGCGCTCGGCCGCGCTCACGGACATGGCCTGGATCAGCAGCAGCAGGCAGAGCGGCACCAGGAAGCCGGCGGCGGCCACGGCCACCACGACGCTGCACACCAGCTAAGGAGCAGAGCTGCGGCCGTCCTCCCAGGCCCCGCCCCTCGCCCCTCGCCCCGCCTCCGCCCAAACCGCGGCCACCCTGCCCGTCCGCTCCCTGCGCTCCGGCCGCGGAAAGCTGCCCGAGCCCTGCGCCACCGTCAGCTGCCCATCCCCGACCCTGCAGGATTCTTACCGCAGCGCAGCCCCTCAGGCCCGCCCGTCTCCCGCACCTGGCCCCGGATCGGTCTTCCCGGCCGCTTCTCTCTCTACACGCCCCTCCCCACCGTCACTGCTCCGCCCCGCGTCGGCTGTCACAGCGCCCCCCACTCGGGCCCAGCGGCCGGGCGGATACGCGACGACCTTGTCCGTGTAAAGGATCTGTTTGCTCGCACGCAGCAGGAAGATGAGGCAGGTGACCAGCACGGCGGCCGAGTAGAGGCAGAGGGACAGCGCGAGCAGCATGAAGCAGCGGAAGTTGCGGTGCCCGATGCAGTTGTTGACCCAGTGGCAGTGATGGTCAAAATCCTGGGCGAGACCGAGGAGCGGCCGGCCTCGAGGTCCCCATGTCTGGCCCAGTCTCCGTTGGCCCTAAATAGGAAGCCTTCCCCTCCCTCCCTAAGCCACTTGCCCTTGGCCCCACGCACTGCCTTCTCCCCTACTCCCAAGTGAGCCACAAAGTCCTAAGCGCTGGCATTTCCGTGGTTAGGACGCTGTGGCTCACCACGTGGCCTGTCAGGAGGCCTTGAGAACAAAGCCTGCCCGGTCATTGGTGGAACACGTGCTGGCCACTGCAGGCAGGACATAGAGTATCTCAGGGCATCTGTTTTCTCCCGCAGGGGACGAGGATAGGAGCCTGGCCCAGCCCTCCCCTGCTAGGGTTGGAAGGACCACAGAAGACTGCACGTTTGTAAACCTCTGTGAGCTGTGCAAGTGAGAAAGACAAGCACTCGGCTCAGGGTTTGAGCCAGTGGGAGTCTGGGAGCCTCAGGTATCTACTGTCAACAAGCCCAGGGCAGGAGCGGGGGCCGTAGGCTGGGCTACCCTTTCCCTCCTGGCCTGCCCAGGCCAGCATAGATGTGGGCGGCCCTGTATGTCCGCACCTGTGCAGGAAGGGCCAGCCTCTCAGGACCAGAGCAGGCAAAGCTGTGCACAGGGGCAGGGCCTGCATGAGTGACCGGGAGTGGCTGGGAGTTACTGCCACCTTCGGCCTTTAGCCGAAGTTGTTTCACAGCTGCCACTGGCCCTTGTAGGACTGAGCCTCCTGGTCCACACCAGGCGCTGGGCGGGGGTAGGGGGTGGGCAGGTGGGCAGCGAGAGGGGCACTCACCTCCACACAGACGTCGCAAGAGCGGCAGTGGTGGGTCCGGGGTGGGCGGTGGAAGCAGCACTTCTGACACCACTGCAGGCGGAAGGCCTTCTGGTTCACCCAGATCACGTGCACCGCCGTGGGCCCCTGCTGGTCAGAGCCTGGCACGGGAAGAGGGTTGGTTGGGCAGCACCAGGAGGCTCGGCCGGCCGTCAGTCTGTTACTAGTGGGGGAGTTCCACCGACTTCCTGGGCTCTGGGAACAGTGGGGAGGAAGTGGGCAGGGGAAGCCCTAGTCCCCAAGCTGAGCAAACGTGAAGAGGCTGGCGGTCAAAGGGAAAGATGGTTTTCGCCAGAGGAATTCTGCAAGAACTCGGGCCTTCGGAATCGTGACGGATGCTTTAAGGCTTTTTGTCCAGCGGGAAGGAGGGAGAGAGAGTGGGAAGAGCTGGCTTCTCTGCCCGCCTGTTCCAGCCCACCCCTCCAAGCAACTGGGAAACCTCCAGAATTCTGTCTTTCTCACCTTGGGAAAGAAGTGCCAGAAGCAAGGCCCAAGCAAATGAGGACTCAGGGTGAAGGGGCCCCGAGGCCGCAGCGGGGAGAATGGGCGGAGCACTTTCGGAATCCTCCCTCATGAACAGGAGCCCTTGCGGGGCTACCTCCTTCTCCGGGGGCCCAGGTCTCACCTTGATGTAAGATGCCAGGATCTGAGAAGTTGAGTGAAACGAGACTGAAGAAGGTGAGGACAAAGAGGGAACTCGTGATGATGGGAAAGGCCCACTCCCCATTCTGGGCCAGCCACCTGCAACTGAGGCCGGAGAGGGCTGAGTCCAGATCACTGCTGGGACCGTTCACCGCGCAGGACCTTACAGCCTGCTCCAAATAGACAGGCTTCTGACAGATCCATAGAGGCTCTGCCAAACGTCCCCCAGGACTGCCAGCCACCTGCAGCCCCCACACACCAGATACCCTCTCCATCTGTGTCTTTGCACATTCCTTCCCTCTGCCCAGAACATCCTCCCTCCCCCGTCTTCCGCACTTCCCCTGCCTCTGTGCTGTCATTTCCCTTCTCTCTGGTAAGGAACCTGCCAGCCGTAAGGTAGACTCACGGGTATGCAAAGAAGAGGCCACTGAAAACCACCAGCAGCACCACATTGAAGGCGGCAAACAGGCTCGGGAGGATCCAGGGAAGCGGGGCCTGCGGTGGGGGACAGGGCTCCTTCACCAGGGGAACGGCATCGTTCCTGAGTGGCATGGCTGGACCTCCCGCGCCCCCAGGGGAGATCAGAGCTACCAGGCTCCCCCTCCCCTGCTGGCTCCAGGCGCCCCATGGCCACAGCAGCCTCTGAAGCCACAGCTCAGGGAGGAAGGGAAAAAGTCCCAGTGTGACATCACAGAAGCTGAGGAGGATGGGGGCCAGGGTTCTGCAGCAGAACTGCCCACAGCCTGTGACTGTCGCTGCCAACAGCACGCACACCCACTCCCGCCTGTGCTGGGGACTGAGCCAACACAACATGAGAGCAGAGAAACACTTGGGCCCTGGCTGGGTTGACTCAGTGGATGGAGTGTCCGCCTGCAGACTCGGGGGCCCGGGGCTCGATTCCGGCCAAGGGCATGTGCCTTGGTTGCGAGCATGTCCTGAGCGAGGGGGAGGGGGTGTGCAGGAGGCAGCTCTCATCGATGTTTCTAGCTCTCTCTCTTCCTTCCTCTCTGTGGAAAATCAATAAAATATATTTTTTTTTAAAAAGGAGAAACACTTGGGGCGAAAGTGGGTGATTCTATCACCCTTTTAGCTTTGGCACTAAGTGAAGCAGTGCTCATTGCTCTATTGCCTTTCCCCCCTTTTTTGTTTATTGTAAAATTCCACTTTGAGGGGCAGGGCGGTTAAATAAGTTTCCAGCTTTCCTCATTTCAATGGTTGGCTTCATGACGCAGTTCTGGTCCGTGAGGCATAGGCGGGTGTCTGTTGAGAGTGTTGGAAAAGCCGATGCCTTCCTGATAAACAGGGAAGGACCCGGTTGGCCCCACTCTGTCCCTCTCCTCCTGTCTCGAACCTAGACCTGCTGGCTGGCACCTGAGGGGCCGCCTTGGACCCCTTAGGCAATAAGCCAGCATGCTCCCCAGGCAGAAGGCCAGTGATGACCTTGTTGAATCGCTCCCCCAGGCTTGAACTGCCGACATCTGAGCTGCTTATTATGTGAGGAAAGTAACTGGGTTTTCTGTTGCCTGCAGCTGACACTGTCATTTGTTTTAGCCACTGAGCATCTGAATTCCTGTGTCTGGAGGATTCCCTGCACTGCGAGTCTTGGTGAAGGGCAGAGACCGTTTCCTTGTCCCAGCTGGAACTGAAAATGCCAGACACATTCCAAGCCTCTTGTGTAGCCTGCACTCAGGCCTGTGGCCCAGGTGCCACCATTAGCCTCAGAACGGCTGCCAGAGTCTGCTGACACTCAGCAGCCGCACACATCAGAGCTCCTAAATGCTGACGTGTAATAGCCATTTCAAATGTCACTCACAGCAGCCGAACCGGTGTGGCTCAGCGGATAGAGCGTCAGCCTGCGGACTGAAGGGTCCCGGGTTCCATTCCGGTCAAGGGCATGTATTGTGGCTGCGGACACATCCCCAGTTGGAGATGTGCAGGAGGCAGCAGATCGACGTTTCTCTCCCATTGATGTTTCTGACTTTGTATCCCTCTCCCTTCCTCTCTGTGAAAAATCAATAAAATATATTTAAAAAAATAAATAAATGTCACTCAGCAAAGATTATATTATTCTTAAACATGGATAAAATTTATAATCCCAAGATTCCTGTTCTGAATTGGACCAAATGAATTGGAACATTTTGGGAAAATTAATTTGATTAAAACCAAAGAGCAAAAATATCTCATCAACACACAATTATTACTTATATTTTCTTGTCTACAGAAGTATATTTTTCTTCCTTTTTTTTTTTTTACTGATAACCAATCACTTATATTTATTCAGAACATAAGACACTTTTTAGACTCATAGATGATACTAAAAATTCATGGGGTGTTTTATTTTTGCAAAGATAGGTTCTAAAATTTAAAAAGCACACAAATAGATGAATAATAACACACATCAAAATTAGATTAAATACAGGTCACGGCTCTCATAATGTCCTGGCATTAAAGATGTTACAAAAATATGCACATAGAATGCCCCACTTTCACAGGTATAGGTGCAGTCAAAAAGTTTTTCTTTGATTTTAGCAAAGAGAAACCATCCAAATTTTATTCTTTGACTATTGACATGATTTAACTTTGGTACATGCATTACTATTCCTCCTACTGTAGCAAATTCTAGTTTTCTCAAGGCCTTTCTCTTGACTTCTGGAAATAAAATATTTCCAACCTTTAAATTAAAATGTTATCTTGATAAATATATATATCAGGTTGGTCTATTCACATGTAGGCTTTCCATTTTCAGGTTAAGAGAAGATATGCCTTTAATGCTTTATGAACATTATTATAGCAAAAGACAATCCAACCTAATATCAAGAGAAATTGTGATCTTCCAATCAGTGTTTGATATAGAGAAACATTGATTTTAACATATCTTTTAAAAATTCAAATGTCATTCTGATCACTCATAGTCCAAGGACATTCAAATAATAAACCAAAAATAAACAAATGTTAAAGATTAGGCTTCAAACATTATGCCAAGGATGCTACCCTTGCCCATGATCTTGCCAATAAAAATAAAAACCCATCCAAAACCGGTTTGGTTCAGTGGATAGAGCATCAGCCTGTGGACTGAAAGGTGCCAGGTTCGATTCCAGTCAAGGGCATGTACCTTGGTTGTGGGCGTACTCCCAGTAGGGGTGTGCAAGAGACAGCTGATCAACGTTTCTCTCTCATCGGTGTTTCTAACTCTCTAACTCTCTCCCTTCCTCTCTGTGAAAAATCAATAAAATACATTAAAACAAACAAAAACAAAAAACCCACATCTGCACCTCAGTGGCCACCAGACCATTCAGCAGAGCTTCCTTAACTGTGAACTATTTGGAGCTTGCAGCTACCAACTATTTTTTCACACTCTGAGTGTCTGTAGGGGTCTCAGCAGGGTCTGAAGAAGCCAGCTCACCCTTCGCACAGAGCCCACACGTGGCCAGCTGAGGCTCAGAGCCTGTGCCGGGCCTTCTCTGGGAGTTACAGACACACTGGGCCATGGCTCTGGGACGGAAAGTCTGTGGCCTCGAATGAAACTTTTTTTCATGGCATTCAAATTAAGATGTTAAAATAAATGTGGTAAAAATAGTATCTTATAATATACTTAATAAGTTTATATGATTTCAAATACTAACGTTTAAAACTTCAGATATTTTCCTGTCAGCCTGTGGACCGAAGGGTCCCTGGTTCGATTCCGGTCAAGGACACATACCTGGGTTACAAGCTCAATCCCCAGTAGGGGGTGTGCAGGAGACAGTCTATCAATGATTCTCTCTCATCATTGATGTTCCTATCTCTCTCTCCCTCTCCCTTCCTCTCTGAAAAAAACAACAACCAACAAATAAATAAAACGCCTGCATATCAAAATATGTTGAAATTGATTTTTAAAGATCTACACTAATAAAAGAGAAATATGCAAATTGACCACACCTCACAATACCCACCAGCCAATCAGAAGTGAGTATGCAAATTAACACAACAAACATGATGGGTTAATTTGCATATGCAGGCCCCAAGCAAAAACTGAAGATGACTAAAGACTGAAGAAGCTTGGGTTTTCTGCTGTGGTGGGAGCAAAGGCCTGGGTCCTGGGTGCCAGAGGAAAACTGGTGCTGACAGCCAGGGCAAGGAAGGCCTAGTGTATGAATCTTCATGCACTAGGCCTCTAGTATATGTATAATAGAAAAGAATTGGTAGCTTGGAAGTGATCTTTGAATAACACTAAAAGTAATTATCTCCTTTCTGCCTATTCAACCCAATAGTAGAGGGTTATTGTCTCAGCTAGTCCAAACGAGTAATGTTAATGGGGTCTACTCATTTACATGCTTTTTTTGTTGTTTTTGGAAATTTCTTGACATATAAAATGATAAGCAAAATTAGATTAATAGGCGAGTCCTCCTTTCCAAAAGGAAACAGAAAGTGCTGAATGTTAGGTTACCTTCTGCTATGCCATGTTGGATTGATTAACAATACAGCCAACACTATCACCATGTCTTATACTTAGGTGCTTGTATTCTTATACAGCAACAACTCTTTTTTTTTTAACATATTTTATTGATTCTTTACAGAGTGTAAGGGAGAGGGATAGAAAGTCAGAAACATCGATGAGAGAGAAACATCGATCAGCTGCCTCTTGCACGCCCCCTACTGGGGATGTGCCCACAGCCAAGGTACATGCCCTTGACCGGAATCGAACCCGGGACCCTTCAGTCCGCAGTCCGACGCTCTATCCACTGAGCCAAACCAGTCTCGGCCAGCAACAACTCTTTTGAGTGTTGCCATTTTTCTCTGATATTGGTTAAAAATTCAGAAGAATAAAATTGACCTCATGTCTTCTTGACTGTTGGATAATACCAAAGGCTTGCTCCCCCTCCTCACAACCCATGACAACCGATGACATGGCACTCTCAAACACTGAAGGATGTTCAAAACGTAGATATAATCAACATGCTCCAAATTTTCTTCATGTGCTACTGATATTATAAGAGCTGCCAGGGCCAGGGATCAAACCTGCAACCAAGGCACATGGCCTGGACTGGGGACCGAACCCACAGCCCTTCGTTCCACACACTGACGCTCCAGTCACTGAGCCAAACCAGCCTGGGCCGACACTATTTTTTGCAGAAAAGGCATTTGGCAAAATCTAACAACATTACATTAGTGATTTTCAACCAGTGTGCTGCAAGAATTTTTTTTAAAAACTTGCACTACCTAACTAGTCAGGAGCACTGACCTTTTTTCCCTTAGATTGTCAAATTAAAAAAAAAAAATGACAACAGTCAACACAACTATAGCTGTCCAGTATGAATGAATCAAAATTATACCTATTTTTGTCAGGTCACCAAAAAATATATTTTGGGTATGATACAGAAATTTATTAGTTTATGTGTGCCATGAAATGGAAAAGCTGTTCTATCATGTGACTGTACAATTTTGTGGAGAAAATTAAGAAGAGAAAGAAAAGAAAAGAAAAGAAAAGAAAAGAAAAGAAAAGAAAAGAAAAAGAAAAATGAGTTGTTTTGAAATCTCCCATTGCTTAGCCACAGGCTGTGTTCTTACACTGCCTGTACAGGAAGAGGAGGTAGCCCTAACCGGTTTGGCTCAGTAGATAGACTGTTGGCCTGCAGACTCAAGGGTCCCAGGTTCGATTCTGCTCAAGGGCATGTTCCTTAGTTGTGGGCACATACCCAGTAGAATGTGTGCAGGTGGCAACTGATTGATGTTTCTAGCTCTAGCCCTCTCCTTTCCTCTTTGTAAAAAAAATGAATAAAATATATTTTTAAAAAATAGGAAGGAAGGAAGGAAGGAAGGAAGGAAGGAAGGAAGGAAGGAAGGAAGGAAAGAAAGGAAGGAAGGAAAGGAAGGAAGGAAGGAAGGAAGGAAGGAAGGAAGGAAGGAAGGAAGGAAAGAAGGAAGGAAGAAAAGAAAGAAGGAAGGAAGAAAAGAAGGAAAGAAAGGAAGGAAGGAAGGAAGGAAGGAAGGAAGGAAGGAAGGAAGGGAATGCAGTGTAAACTCACCCCTATGTATACCTTAGCCCAGGCTCTTTGCCTGGTCAGCATTGTAAATGGCCAGATTATTTGCATGTGTGTGTGTGTGTGTGTGTGTGTGTGTGTGTGTGTGTGTGTGTAAGAATTCTGAGGAGGGGTTAGTGTTTGACCAAAGTCTAGAATTAATAAGAGAAGAATCTGACTGGCTAGTCAGCTCACCTTCTCTTGCCACGCCTTAGCTATGTATGGATGGACTGGCCTTGAGTCAAGGCATCGCCCTAACTAATCCTTGGATCACACTGTATAGAAGATGGCCACTTCGGGACTTCGGGTAGGGCAGAAGCTAAAGCCTTCCCTCTCACCAACACCCTCCCATTCCTCTCTCCATGTCATCCATCCTGAAAATTGCCCAGTCTCCCCTGGGACCTGAATGTCAGCCCAGTCTACTTTCCTTCCCAACGCCCTTCAGCTCTTCAACACCCCTCTCCTAGCCCCACCCCGACCCCCACTCCCAGTTCTGTCCCGAAGAATTTTGCAGAACAATCTGCTCTAGAGAAATCTAAAGTTCAGGGCTTTGGGCAATTAAGCTCAAGGCCTCTCGCTGAGCTAGAGGTGAATGACCCAGGGAGCTTTCACTCCTGTGTAAATGGTTCGAGGAAGCTGAGTCAACCAGTGTCTGGCAGGGCGGGACAGGCAATTGAGCTTTTGGAGGTCAATGCCCAGTCTTCCGGTTGTACCCAAACCTCCACCTTAGGAGGGAATTGAGCCCTTGAGATTCCTGGGTCCCTACCTTGTCCTGCCAGAGAACAACTGTAAAAGGAAAGTAAAAGAGGGAGAGAACTCTGCTTGAAACAAAATATGGGAAGATACCTTGAGGCGTTTTGAGACAGGAGTAGGGAGTTCTGGTACCGTATCAGTAACTGCTTCCTCGGATTGTATCTACTCATCATCCCAGGTCAGGGAGCCTCCTCTACCCTCTCATTGGTCCTCTCTTACTATGAAAGGTCTTCCCCTGAACCTCAGCAGAGCCCTGAGCCAGGTTCTTTCTGCTTCTCTCTATTCTGCCATGGCTTTCTAGTCAACCTGATGTCATCACCCTCTGACCCTCAGGTTTCTTATTTGTAACATGGAAATAAAGATAGCACTTACCTTTAAAGGGAGGTTGTAAGGTTTAAATGAGGTAAGGAACGTATTGCATTATGGGTGCACCTGACGTGCTCGATAGACCTTAGCTGCTGCTGTTGCTGTGATTCGATGCTATCAGCCATGCAACCACTTGGTGTGTGTCAGGCCCTATTCCGGAACCTCCGGGCACTGTGGTTGGCCTGAGTTAGATTTAAATCGATTTGGAGAGAAAAGAAAAATCACCAATCAATAAAATAGTTCATAAGCAATTTGGCAGTTTTAAAAAATTCCCGTCCATATGCTTGCAAACCTCACAATTCCGCGTCTTTAATACAGCCTCCCTCTCCCATTTGCTGCATCTTCTGCCACTATTTGGCTGGACAAACCCATCACCAAGATGTGGTGGGCTGGGCTTTGGGAAACTCACAAGGGCTTTGGCTGGCTTTCCTTCCACATGCCAAGCCCCCATAACCAACACAGTCAAGGCCTCAGCCCTGATTCTCCCACCCCCAGAGCTCCAGAGCCCCAGAGCCTGCGTTCCAGCCAGGTTCTTAGGGAGTAGTAGTTTTTGATCAGGGGGCATTGAGAACTTTGTCCCTACCACCACCACCACCACCCTAGAAGGCTCTTTGGGGGACATGGGGTATGTAGGACAGGAATGGGCCAGGGGCAAAGGATGGCTAAAGGTATTCATGGGAAGGAAGCAGGAGAGACCACACCTAGGGGACAGGGAGGAGTCAGGAACCTGGGAACTCAGCCAGCTGAGAGGATCAAACTTCAAATTCCTCTGATGAACTCTGAGATAGAAACTGCGGGCAAGGAGGCCTGAGGAGGGAGAGAGCCAGAGGGAAGACCCAGCCACTCTTCCTACCAGTCCTTTGGGAAAGGCTGGCAGTCAGCAGGACCGGGAGCTCTCTACCTCAGGCTCCCACTTGCCTGCCCTTCCTGGCCTTTCAGCACCTGCCAAGATCCGAGAACCGAACCGGAGAGGGAGAGGAGATAATGGAGCCAGACAGGACTCAGATAAAGCTTGACCCCAGGTGAGTGAGGACAGCAGGCCCTGAGCCAGGAGCCAGTTGCCAAGCAGCAGGTAGCCTCTATCTCTCTGGCCTATCCCTACCGCCATCCCAGGACCCTTTGGTTCCCAGCAAACAGAATGAGACAGGACTGATCAATGGTCTGGCTGTCCCTGGGGACACTGTAGGGCTGGGCCAGTGCATGACCCTTCAAAGTCTTGGGTTTCTCTCCCCATTTGAGGAGAGGAATTCCCAGAGTTGGGAGCTGGGCGAGGGGGTGCATGCACAGAGCCTCCACCTGCTGGGGAACCCAACCCTAGTGCTAAGGGTCCACTCTTTCTCTGGGATCCTGCTCCTTCTCCCTAGCCAGCCCCTGGGCTGCTGCCCCAAAGGAAGGGGAGGGAGTGGACTGTGGGCTCTTTGGGCATTACAGCCAGACTCTCCATGACCTAACAAAAAAGTAGGCTGCCTTATACACTAGACCAGGTCCATTTTCCATTCCCTCCCAGAATCAGGTCCTTGAGGGGAAATGGGTAAGCTCTCTGAACCCAGAAATGTTTGAGGGAGTGTCAAGTAACTGGTGTCCCTTCTGATACCCTCTCCTTTCCACAAATCCCCGTACCTGAACGCAGGCTGGTGTCTCTCCAGGTACACGGCAGATCTTCTGGAAATCCTGAAGACCAATTACAGCATCCCCTCTGCCTGCTTCTCTCACCCTCCCACTGCAGCCCAGCTTCTGAGAGGTGAGCCAGGGACCCTCCCCAGAGGGCAATAAAGGAGCAGACGAGCATCCTGGGGGTAAGTCAGGACAGCTGAGAGGAACAGCGGAGAGGTGGCCCTGCACTGCCAGCCTGGGGCCGGAGAGGATGGCTGGCCCAGTGTCTGTCTGGCACGGCTAACACCTGGGAGAAGAACAACCCCTCAAGGAGCCAATAGGCCTAAAGAGGGGCATGGCATAGCCCCAAAGACAAACCTGCCTGGTGGGCCTCCCACTTACCCTAGCCTCCGTGCTCATTCGAATGGCGGCAGCGGCCTGGAGCATTTTTCAGACCCGGGGACCATCCAGGGACTCAGGATGGTGCCCAGATGAGCCCAACCCCACAGGGTCCCCTGAGGCATACACAGCAGCCTTCTTGGGGAAGGGCCTATATCGTTTGAGAGGAGTGGTTGTTCTGAATAACGTTCTTAAAACTTCGGTGAGCCAAGCGGGTGTGGTCAGAGGTTGAGTGTTGACCCATGAACCAGAAAGTTATGGTTTGATTCCCAGTCCAGGCACATGCCTGGGTTTGGGGCTCGATCTCCAGTAGGGGCGTGCAGGAGGCAAATAATCAATGATTATCTCTCATTATTGATGTTTCTCTCTCTCTAAAATCAATGAAAAATTAAAAACACACACACACCCTTAAGCCCTAACTGGTTTGGCTTAGTGCAGTGGTTGGCAAACTCATTGGACAGAGCGGCAAACTGCGTCTCGCCAGCTGCAGTTTGCGGACCACTGGCTCAGTGGATAGAGCGTCGGCCTGCAGACTGGGAGTCCCGGGTTCAGTTCCGGTCACAGGCATGTATCTTGATTGAGGGCACATCCCCAGTAGGGGGTGTGTAGGTGGCAGCTGATCGATGTTTCTCTCTCATCGATGTTTGTAACTCTATCCATCTCCCTTCTTCGCTGTAAAATATCAACAAGATATATTTTTTAAAATATCGGCACGATTTAAAAAACAGACACACACACTTAGATGAACTTGTAAGAGTATGCTGACTGAATTGCTTTAGAAAGTGAAAGGCTGAGGACGGAGCTCAGTCTATTTCCTGGACGCACAGAACCTGGCCATCAAATGACCCTAGCATCTTCTTAGCAAATGTGGCTCCCCCACATTTATTTTGTTTTCCTACTGTGTGATTAACTACCTTTTACTTTACTTTACTTTGTTAATTTTTGTGAGTTTATCTGAGCCTAGCTGACAACGTATGCTGGGGACTAGATCTCAAATGGGAGCTGAGTCTCTATGGCACCCAAATGTTTTCCCAGCCTCCTTCCCGATGTTGTCCCCTCAAGGCGTAGACTCTTTCTGAACAACAGGATGTGGTCAGTGTGTGTGAGGCGTCCACCTGGGCATGTACTCGGGCAACCTGTTGCATGTGCTCTGAACCACAGTGAACGCCACCTGCCAGAGAGTACCCCGAGAAACCCTTAGCTGCTCTGTGGTTCGTGCCGCAGGCAGCTGCTACAGATAGCTCCGGGGACTTGTTGCTCAGGGTGCGGCTGGCATACAAGTCTTCCCTTGCACCAGCCTTGTCAGCCACAGTCAATTTTGTCCCTCTGGGGACTTCTGGCAACGTCTGGAGGCAGGTTCAAGTGTCACAGCTAGAGGATGCTACTTGGCACCCAGAGACCAGGAATCCTGGCCTGGAAACCAAGGAAACCCTCCCACAGCAAGGAATTATCTTGGCCAAAGGGTCAGTAGTGCTGAGAGGAGAAACTCTCCCTTACACGGTGAGAGTGAATCTCACACCGCGGGACTACAAAACGTGCAGACAGAAACACCAAGGATGTTCAAAGCAGGGAGACCATCCTGGGCCTGGCAGTCTGACGAGCTGCCTGTTCCCAGGTGAGCTGTGGGCGCCGCAGCAGCTGGAGAGTGGTGAGCGGCAGAGGGCACTGCTGGGGAGGAGTCAGGAGCAGGCAGGTTCCCCAGACACTGAGGAGCTGGGTCTGGCAGGACTCAAGATTGCTAAAGGAGAGGTAGGGGGCAATTGAGAGGCTGGGCAGGTTAGGTGGGGCCCAATGAGTGTCACTGGGCAGAAGAGCTGTACTTTATCCTGCAGTTGGAGGAGCCTGAGGGCTCTGAGACTGGGAGGGGCTGGATGTGCTTCAGGACCATTAATCAGTAATCAGAATAGACTTCAAGGAAGAAGAAGGGGTATAAATTGGGAGGTATTGCCCCAGCCCGGCGTGAGGGAAAGAGTCTGAGTCAGAGCAATGTCAGGGAAAGAAAGGGAAGGTTGGAAAACACAGGAAATCTAAAGACAGAGGAGGCTAACTGGTAAATAAATATCTAGACAACGTAGGTGAAGGAGGAAAAGACTCTAATGATGACTCTGAAGATCCGGGCAATGGCGAAGGCGAAGGCGATGACACTGACGGAAATAGGAGAGTTGGGAAGAGGCGTTGGAGGACTTGGAGAAACCCCTTCCGCCATCTGTGAACTGTGCTGTTCCTTAAAATACATGCTATTTAAGAAAGAGCTCTTGTGGAAGAACTACTGACCTTTTAACAATCTGTTTTTGAAATGCCCGTGATATGATTGCAATTTTAATCCTCACAGCATTTTTGTTTTAAATGAACCGGTCCAAACATGTCTATGGAACTTTAAAGGCCCATGAAAAGACAAGACAATTTTGAAAATGTATAAGGATGGTACCTGCCCTGCCATAAATTAAGGCCTCCTAGTTTTCTAAGACTAGACGCTAAACCAATGCGGCAATAACTACAAGGGGTCTGACAAGCAGAAAAACGGAACCGGGTACAGGGCCCAGCAATCAACCCATGTCCGCTGCGGACTTGCTCCGTGAAAGAATGCTCGACACGTCAGTGGGCGGGATGGGCTCATCAAGAAGTGATGCTGGACAATTGCCTGTCCCGATGGCAAATAAGCAAACATGAAAATAGCTCCAATGTAGTTTTAATTCAGGTAAATGCAAACATTTTTATAGAAGAAAAGAAATAGAAATATCTCTCTCCACTCTTTATGAGAGTGGAGAATCGTTTCTTCTTAAAAACTGTTTTTAATGATTTCAGAGAGGAAGTTAGAGGGAGAGAGATATAGAAACATCAATGATGAGAGAGCAATCGGCTGCCTCATGCACATCCCATACTGGGGATCGAGCCCACAATCCAGGCATAGGCCTTGACCAGGAATCAAACTGTGACTTCCTGGTTCATAGGTCGATGCTCAACCACTGAGTCACACATAATTTCTTAAACACAAGAAAGAATAAATGATTGTGGAAATTGACTACATAAAGCAAACAAACTTCTGTATAACTGCTAATACTATAAAGAATGTTAAAAGCCAAACCACAAACTGGGAGAAGGTATTTTCAAGCCTATTACCCACAAAGAATATGAAAAATTACCCAATAAAAATAGGATAAAACATATGAATAGACAAGTCACAGAATAGGAAACCCAAATGGCCAATAAAAATACAAAAAGATTACCTATTTTCTTAGTAATTAGGGAACTGAGAATTTAACAGTAAAACATTATTTCATTACATACTTTATTATTATTATTTTTAAATATTTTAATCTTTATTGTTCAGTTTATTAATTACATTGCTCCCCTTTTTTCCCCCCCCTATAGTTCCCCACCACCGGGTACCCATCCCACCCTCTGCCCTCACCTGCCCCACCCACTGTCCTCTCCCATTGTTGCATGATTTTTGTTCAGTCTCTTGCTGCACCTCCCACACCCCTTTTCTCCCTAAGAATTGTCAGTCCATTCCCTCTCTATGCCCATGATTCTATTATATTCACCAGTTTATCCTGTTCATCAGATTTTTAATTCACTTGATTTTTATATTCATTTGTTGATCGATATGTATTTGTTGTTCATAATTTTTATTTTTACCTTTTTCTTCTTCCTCTTCTTAAAGAATATCTTTCAGCATTTCATATAATATTGGTTTGGTGGTGATGAATTCCTTTAGCTTTTTCTTATCTGCGAAACACTTTATCTGACCTTCAATTCTGAATGATAGCTTTGCTGGGTAGAGTAATCTTGGTTGTAGATTCTTGCTATTCATCACTTTGAATATTTCTTGCCACTCCCATCTGGCCTGCATAGTTTCTGTTGAGAAAACCGCTGACAATCATATGGGTGCTCCCTTATAGGTAACTGTTTTCCTCTTGCTGCTTTTAATATTTTCTCTTTGTATTTTGCTCTTGGCATTTTAATTATGATGTGCCTTGGTGTGGTCCTCTTAGGGTTCCTATATATTGGGGTTTGGTGCGCTTCTTGGACTCCTAAGTCAATTTCTTTCACCAGATGTGGGAAGTTTTCAGTCACTATTTCTTCAAATAGGTTTTCATTGTCTTGGCCTCTCTCTTCTTCTGGCACCCCTATAATTCGGATGTTGGTATGCTTGAGGTTGTCCCAGAGGCCCTTACACTATCTTCAATTTTTTGGATTCTTTTGGCTTCTTGCTTTTCCAGCTGAGTGGATTTTACCTCTTTGTATTTCAAATCTTTAACTTGGTTCTTGCAGTCCTCTAAAGTACTTTTAGGTCTTTGTATAATATTTTTTATTTCAGTCAGTGTATGCTTAATTTCTAGTTGGTCCTTTTTCATATCCTCGAAGGTCTTGTTCATTTCCTCATAGGTCTTGCTCATTTCCCTGTAGGTCTCGGCCTTTTCTAGGAGCCTCTTGAAAAGCCTTATAACCATGGTTTTGAACTCTATGTCCAGTCGTTTTTTTCCCCTCCATTTCTTTCATATCTGATTTCTTTCCATGTCTCTGCATGGTGGCTGCTTTTCTAAGTTGGTCGATTAGCTTTGTGTGGTAGATGTCCTCTAAGGGACAGTGGCTCAGCCTCCCCAGTTACCTGAGGTGGATATGGGTTGCACAGTCCTGTTGAAGTTAAGCCTAGCTTATTGTTGCCAGCACTAGGAGGGTTTGACCTCCAGGACAATTGGCTGTGAGGTTCAGCCGTGCTCAGGTTGGATGGGCAGAGTCTCCCAGCCCAGCAGGCAGCATCAGCTCCGCCCCATGCAGCACCTAGGACTCTGTGCTGGGTGGCAATGGCTGCAAGCAACTCTGAGAGAGAACTGCTACTGAGCTCAACCCGCTGCCAGATGATTCAGCCTCTCCCCAAATGAGTCTGCACACCCAATGTCTCACCCAGGGTCGTAAAACAATGCAGTCTGGTGGTTTCCTGAACGAGAGAGTAAGTCATGAGTCCTCTCTGCTCGGTCAGGCAACTGTGCTGTTCCCAAGTTCACACGCACTCTGCACAAGCTTGCCCTCTCCACAAGCTTGCAGACCTTTGCAGCGCCTGAGTTTCAGCATGCCTCCCCACTGTCTAGTTTTACCCCATATGATTGTGGGTTTGCCCAGAGCTAGGAAATCAATGCAGTTGGACGTCTTTGTCTCCCCCGTTCGAGAAAACCAGCCGGGTTTGCAGCTGCCTGCCCTATCCGCTCGCGTGCACAAGAATCCAAACCTTTCTCTGCATGATTCTTCAACGCTGTCCTCCGCCGCTCCTCTGAGTCACAGTGTCCTATCTTCACTTTTATTTGTGGAATTTTCACTCAGCCAGCTTTCCAGTGATTCTGGGTGATGTTTGTTATGTTGTTAAGTTGTAGTTTTGAAATTGTTGTGTATGGCAGCAAGATAGGTGTTTACCTATGCCGCCATCTTGGTTCCTCTACCTATTTCATTACATTCTTATAGGCAAAATAAAAAGTCTGATAATCCCAAGTGAAGGTGAATGTGAGGTGAACTGTGACTGGATATGGGATTATAAATTGTTATAACCACTTTGTGTACCTGTAACATTGAAGATGCTCATCTCCTACAACCCAGCAATTTCAACTTTAGGTGTGAATAGAGGAACTTTCTTGTATGTGCCAAGGAGACATGGCCAAGAATGCTTATTGTAGCATTTGTTTGTTAATGAAAAAAATAGTGACAATCACAAAAGCCATGTTGGTAGGTACTAAAAACTTATGGACCTTGGTCTTGTGGGAACCCCTTTCATGTCCCTTGTGATTCAGGGTCCCCAGTTCAGGGTTTGGGTTTCTGGAGAAGGCCACACACAAATGAATAAAGAGACTTAGAAAAATATTAATTTGAGAAATGGGGGCTGAGTGGTAGTCCAACTCTAGTGGAAGAACTACTGCTTGCTCTGGCTTTACCATCCCTTTTATTAATCTTTTATTAAGATTAAAATCATAAGATACAGCCATATCCCCCAGGCCAGAAACACCAGTAAAAGCCAATCAGTAAATCTTCTTAGGACTAACAGGTGGGGGCTGCTTCAACTACCAACATCTCAGCTCCAACCCCTCAGAGCAATAAAGGTTGACCAGCCCTCCAAACTAGGCCTGTCCACAACTCTCTATTATTAAATCAATGATTGGCTTCCAGCAGGTCTTAGAGAAGGTTTTATAAATTCTATCTCAAAAGCAAGGGAAGAAAAAAAAAAGTGAACAGGACCGTATCAAACTAAAAGGCTTCTGCACAGCAAAAGAAACTGTCAACAAAACAAAAAGGCAATCAAACGAATGGGAGAAGATGTTTGCAAACAACACTTCCAATAAGGGGTTAATATCCAAAGTATATAAAGAACTCAGACAACTCAACAACAAAACAATCCAATTTAAAAACTTGCAGAGGGCCTAAGCAGTCACTTCTCCTGAGAAAACATACAAATGGCCAACAGATATATGAAAAAAAGCTCAACTTCACTAGCTATTAGGGAAATGCAAATAAAAACTACAGTGAGATACCACCTCACACCTGTTAGAATGGCTATTATCAATAAGACATGTAATAATAAGTGTTGGAGAGGTTGTGAAGAGAAAGGTACTCCCATCACTGCTGGTGGGACTGTAAACTGGTACAGCCACTACGGACAACAGTAAGGAGGGTCCTCAAAAAATTAAGTGGAGAGCTACCATGTGACCCAGCAACCCCTCTCTTGAGTACCTACCTGAAAATTTTGATAATATTTATTAGTAAATATATATGTACTTCTATGTTCATTGCAGCATTACTCACAGTGGCCAAGCCATAGAAACAAACAAAGTGTTCTTTGCTAGATGATTGGCTAAAGAAGATGTGGTACTCATATACAATAGAACACTAGTCAGTCATAAAACCCTGTCATTTGTGACAACATGGGTGATCTTGATACTATCACGCTGATCGAAATAGTCAAAAAAAGGCAAGAATCATATGATTTCACTCATATGTGGGATACAAAACTGAAAATAGCAAATGAACAAACGACAAACAAAAATTCATACAGACAACAGTATGTTGGTTACCAGAGGGGTAGGGGGTAGAGTGTTGAGGTTTAAAGGGAGTCAAATATACAGTGATGGGAGGAGATTATATGTTTCAAGTGTTCAATTCCATAATACCTCATCTATATATTGTGAGGTATTATAGAATTGAACACTTGAAAGATATAATTTTATTAACCAATGTGACACCAATAAATTAAATTAAAAAACAATGTTGGGTGGAAAAAAACATCTTGAGAATGATGCCATTTATATAGATTTCTTAATGCAAAGCAACATAATATGTTAAGTATGTAACTATGTTGTGAAACATTAAAACATAAATGGAAAAGATATTCATCAACTTCAGAATAGTAGTTAGCCCTGGGAGGTGAGATGGGAAAGGAAAAGGATCCAGGAGGTATAAAGAGGGGCCTTTAAATCAATAAGACCTTGTGCCCCACCCCCTCCTTCACAAATATATCTGTACTTTTAATTTTTCTAAAAGTAGCTGAAGCCAGTTTGGCCCAGTGGATAGAGTGTCAGCCTACAGACTGGAAGGTCCCAGGTTCGATTCCGGTCAAGGGCATGTACTGTGGCTGTGGGCACATCCCCAGGAGGGGATGTGCAAGAGGCAGCTGATCAATGTTTCTCTCTCATCGATGTTTCTGACTTTCTATCCCTCTCCCTTCCTCTCTGTAAAAAGTCAATAAAATATATTAAAAATAATAATAATAATTTTTCTAAAAGTAATGTTTGAAGCAAAATCAGCAATATCATAACACTTTTTAAAATGGGTTATGGATATGATTATGTATGCTCTATTATTGTCTTTATTTTTGAATTTTTTATAATTTAAAAAAGAATTATAAAAATTATTTTGAAAGATTGTGAAGTGTTAGATTAAAATAACAGAATACAAAATTTTACAGTATAATTGCAATAATATATATATATCACTTTAACCAAGATGTTTTCTTTTAAATATATTTTTATTGATCTAAGAAGAAGAAGAGAGATAGAAACATCAATGATGAGAGAGAATCATTGATCAGCTGCTTCCTGCATGGCCCCTGCTGGGGATTGAGCCCACAACCCCGGCACCCTTGACTGGAATCAAACCTGGGACCCTTCAACCCTCAGGCCATCTATCCACTGAGCCAAACTGGCTAGGGCAAACCAGGATGCTTTTAAAGCTACTTTTTAAAGATCAAATGCTACTTGCCAGGTGTTGGGCTACGAGTTTTAATGAGAGCAAAGTAGTAAATGGAATTTTACTTTTAACTAATTCTGACTCCAGAGCCTATGATCTTAATGCCATGGAAATAAATATGCAAAAATAAAATAATGTTTTACTAGGAACCAGGTAGGATTATGGGTGATACTCTTTCTTCAAAAGTTTAATGTTCTTATATTGTTTTCGTTATAACCTTCACATTTCTGAGACAGTGAGAAATTTGTTAGTTGCCAGCAAAATGGTCAATTAGACAAACTTTTCCTAAAGTGTGTTCCTTGGGATGCTAATCCCAAATTCTGCTTCATGAAAACAGTGTCAATAGGAACCCAAGTTTTATAAAAGCCGTAATTCCTCCTGTTGGAAATTAACATGTAAACCAGGTTAAACACTTCAGTTTACTCTGCAGGAAAGGGGCGTGTTTAACTTTGTTCAAGGCATTTCCAAAAATCCTTTGGCCACAGAACACTTTTGTCTCACAGTACCAGTTAAAATATAGAAAAATAAGGTAGGACACAAATCTCCTAAGAAGGTAAGTAAGTTTGATGGAGAGCAGTGGTGTCGGGTTATGGGTGTAGGGAACTCTCAGCTTTTGCCTGTGGAGGTGGGCACCAGAGCCTACAGATCCTGCAAGTGTGAGGGAGAACAGAGCACCACGCCAGCAGTCATAAGATAGCGCAAAGCATTTCTACACCGAACACTCAGAATATGCCCCACCCCTCTCTCATAAATTACACCATCTTTCAGGGCTGCACTTGGTTGTTTCCACCCTCCACACGCCTCCCATATCTCTGTGAACTCAACCAACAGTCAGTGTGTGTAACGGCTGAGCGTGTGGGGTTAGCGTCTGGAAACCCTGGGCTCACTTCAAGCCTGTGTGACCCTGGGCAAGGTGATTAACACGCCAAGCTTTGTTTCCTGGAAAAGCCTATAAAATGGAGAGGACCATGGGGATCCTCTTGAGGTTATTTTTTTCATTCAGCAAATAGTTTAAACACTTAGAAACAGAACAGAGAACAAGACTGACAAAGTCCCTGCCTTGGTGGAGAGTATACTGAGGTGAGGGGACAGACACCAAGCAAGTAAATACACATGTAAATGAGCTCATTGTGGGAGGCGCAGATCGCACTGCCTCAGATGCTGGCAGACGGCTCCGTGCTGAGGAACCAGCTAGGAGCTCAGGGAGAAAAGCCGAACCAGCAGAAGCCCAGTGTGAAGTCCTGGAGGTGGGAACCCTCATGTGGTTGGGAGCAGGAGTTGTAGGGAAATTCCAAACCCCTATAGCGGAGGAGAGCTGAGCTGCGGTGACTGAGTTGGGAGAACAGAGGGTGTAGGAGAGGATGAGGAAGCGGTAGAGGAGACTTAGAGGGGACTGTGGTTCTGAGACAAGGGAAGGGAAGCTTTGCAAGAAGGAGGGAGTATTCAAGGGCAGTGAAGCCGGAAAGGATTTGGCGGTGACAGCCTGCCTGAGAAAGGGCCGATTCCACCGAGCTCTCAGTGAGGACAGGAGTCAGGAGGGAGTGGGGGCCGGGCAAGGAGAGGTCTCCAGCAGTGACTGGACAGCAGTGTTTAGGAATCTGCTGAATTGATTTTGGCTTCCACCTATCTAGACTTTTTCTTGGGTGTGTATTTTTTTAAACTAAATATTTCTATTGTAAAAATAACTCAGAAAGATAAAGATGAAAATCAGGAAAAGTAAAAGGAGGAAAAGTCGTTTAGAGTCCCACCACTCAGAGACAGGCACTGCTAATCTCACAGTGTAATTTCCCTTTTCTGTGCTTTTATTAAACAGTATAGGAATCATACTATACCTACAATTTTATGTCCTATTTAAAAGCCCACGTTCTCGCTGAACCAGTTTGGCTCAGTGGATAGAGTGTCAGCCTTCGTACTGAAAGGTCCCAGGTTGGATTCTGGTCAAGGGCATGTACCTTGGTTGCGGGCACATCCCCGGTAGGAGGTGTGCAAGAGGCAGCTGATCGATGTTTCTCTCCCATCGATGTTTCTGACTTTCTATCCCTCTCCCTTCCTCTCTGTGAAAAATCAATAAAATATAAAAAAATAAAAAATAATAAAAGCCCACATTCTCATTACCCAAAAACAACATTGCTAATGTGTTTTTATTTGTTGTTGTAAGTTTTAGTATTTCTAGGTTTTTTTTCAACACAATGATTTTTAAATATTTTTATTTTATCAAAGTAATACATGAACATGGTTAAAAATCAAATAGTATAAAAGGACTACTAGTGAAAATCAACAATCCCCTACCCTCTCCATTCCCATTTCTAATCTTCCTCCCCTTTTTTTTAGCTGATGTTTCTTTTTATAGTTACTTTCAAATCACCTACATGCACACCATTATTTCTTGGAGTACAAATTTCAGACATTATCTGTGGCTGCCTTTATGATACATAAAGATCTAGCTCACTTAACACCAGCTTTCTTCCATTCTCTCCATGTAATTATAGCAATATTTTTCATTGGTTATCTTTATAGCTTTATATACATACTTATAGTTTATTTCTTTTTCTGCTAACTATGGACAGTGCTTCTTAACTTATCATTTTGTAAGATAATGATATTAGTGCCTCACCCTTTTCTTCTACATTTTTGTGCCTTTCTTTCCCCTAAACCCTTTAAACATGGTTATAATTTACTGTGCTAATTTTTCATGCTGCTCTGCCACATAAGGGTTTTTAAAGATGTAATTAATGCAATAAAAGCCGATGACCTTAAGTATGCAGTTTGATGAATTTGTACCCAGTGTACACCTGTGAAACCACCACCCAGACCAACCTATAAAACACCTCCGGCATCCAGTATGGCTCAGATTCTCTCCCGCTTCGTGTTTCTACAAAGACCACTGTTCCAACCTGTATCACCTTTATAGATTGGTTTTCCCTGTCCTTTAATTCATATAAACAAAATCAAACAGTATATGCTCTTGAGTCTGGCTTCCTTCATTCATCATTATGTTTTTAAGAGTAACCTGTTTTGTTGCATGTACCAATAGTTCTTCCTTTTTTTTAACTGTGATAGTCTATTGTGGGAATATATCACAATTTATTTGTCTGTATTCTTATTGAACATATGGGCTGTGTCCAGTTTTGTCCATTATGAATCATGCTGCTCTAAACGTTTTTTCAGTGACTATAAACATTCCTATTGAATAATTACCCGCGAGTGCAATTTCTCTGTCATAGGTAGGTGTATGTTTAACAGGCACTACCCAATTGTTTTTCAAAGTGCTCGTGCTGCTCCCCACAGCAATGTGTGAGAGCTCCAATTGTTGCTCATTGTCACTGACATTTGGAATGGCCAGTGCTGTTCATTTAAGCCCTTTTTGTGAGTATGTAACGGCATCTCAGATTTGTATTTCCCGATGACTATTGAAACTTAGCACATTTTTATGTTTCATGAACATTTGGGTATTTTCTTTTGTAAAGTTTAGGTCTTTTTATTTTAAATTTAAAAATTATGCTCTTTTTCTTACTGACAGGAATTCTTTATATATTTTGGATATGAGTCTCTTGATGGCTATCTATATTACAAATATCTTTTCTCAGTCTGAGCTTGCCTTTCCATTCTCTTAATAGTTTCTTTTGACCAAGGGAAATTCTTAATTCTAAGAAAGTCCAACTTATCAATTTTATTATTATTAGTGATTTTGTGTCCTATTTTAAAAGATCTTTGCCTATCTCAAATCATGAAGATATACTTCTCTGTTTCCTTCTAAAAACTTTGTTTTAACTTTCACATTTGGGAGTTTTTATATGATATGAGGAAGGAGTAAATATTTTTTATTATTTCTTAGTGGATCTGCTGAGAAGTTTTTTTTAATTGAGTGTTAATAAGTTTTTAAAAAATATTATTATGTACTTTTTACAAATATTTTTATGGCACGCACAAAATTCTCATGCCTGCATAATATTCTATAGGGTAGTTCACTCTTACATCAGTGTTTTTCTCTCTCCCTTCCTCTTTCTCTTAATAAAAACATGTCTTGGGTCAGGATTTTAAAAAAGTTTCAAGGAGAAAAAGTTCAAGAATTTTTAAAGTACAGGACTGCAACCATTTTCCCCCTCAGTAACTTGCAGGGCCTACTAGACCAGTATCTGGAGAGGTAATTAAGAAAGTGGCAACAGAGCTAAATAGAAATACCAATGCCAAGCCAGCCACTTATGCATTTATTTTTAATTTTTATTGACATGTAGTTGGAATGCCATATTACATTAGTGATATTAATTTCAGGCATACAATATAATGATTTGACATTTTTATACCTTATGATGTGATCACCCTGCCCAGCCAGTGATTTGCACACGCGGAGGGCTCTATCCTAACTAAATGGAGGTGAGTTGAGAAAGGGATGGGTAGGAAGGAAGGGAACAGCACAACTTGTCTTGTAGCCTGTGATAGACAGAAAAAGTTTACCACTAACTTCAGAAGTCCTGCTTGGGAGCGAGAGTCCAAGGGCCACCTTCTCTACGGCAGGTCCTCGGATTGGTCCTTAGACCCGACTGTGATCAGAGATCAAGAGCCTCCCTCGGATAAACCAAACAGAGAGAAAAACACGGGGCCTGAAAAGCAATCAGGATCAACGGGATATTTTTTGACAGCTTCACCTTTGACCTGGTTGCTCCTTGTGGAGACAGCAGGTATGACTGATCAGATGACAGCTCAGTTCTCTACTGTGACGTGGTCTCCGTCCTCCCTGGCTTGGTTTCCGCAGTGTTATCTCTGACTGAGCTGCCCTCAGTCTCCAAGCGTAGGGCAACTCACCAACACCTTCCTCATACTCTACTCCGAATGCAGGAGGACAGTGGACTGGGTTCTGACAATCTTCCCTTCTCCCTTCTTCTCTCACCTGGCCAGTTAGGAGGTGGGAAGGAGAGAGTCTGCCAACCAGGGAAGAGACTTAGAAAAATGAGGATCCAGGCTTACTAAGGACCAAGAGCCCTTTAAAACGAGTTGTTGTATTGATGAGTCCCATGTTCAGAAACACATATTGTAACTAGATTCATGTTTCCCTGTTAGCAGTAGTGAGGCCTGAGGAGTTTCTCTTGTATTTGTCAAAATGTTTATCTCCTAACCATTATCAGGTGAGTTTGTTAAAGATGCAGTTCCTGGGCCTATCCCAGATCTGCTGGAGCAGCATCTCTGAGGGCAGAGCCTGGACAGCTACTTTCTAACAGCTCCTCAAATGAATATAATAAACTAAAGAGACCTTCTGGACCCTGGCCGGGTGGCTTAGTTGGTTGGAGCGTCACCCTGTACACCAAAAGTTTGTGCATTCAATTCCCGATTAGGGCATATATCCCGGTTGCAGGTTCAATCCTGGGTCAGGGTGCATATGGGAGGCAACCAATCAATGTTTCTCTCTTTTCCTTCCTCTCTCTCTAAAAATCAATAAAAACGTATCCTCAAGATAGGATTAGAGAGAGAGAGAGAGAGAGAGAGCTACCCATTTAATGTAAGACAAAGTGGGGCCAACATGGGTTGAAGGTCCTTAGAGTCTACTTGTGTCCATTTCTCTTTTGCTAAAATTCCTTCCTAATGTTCCAGTTTCAAGACATAATTTTTGAAATCAATTTTAAACAGCTCTAAAGTATACCACTATATTACATTCTGTTTCAGTTATAATGCTAATTGGTCCCTGTTTGGGAGCATGACACCTGGCACTGGAGGTAGAAAAGTGAACTCCTAACCCAAATTTTTTTGCTAATTATGTAAAAACTTGTTTGGTGTCCATACCCTGGCTCAGTAAGTGTCAACAGACCCAAAATGACCTGGTCTTGCCTCCCATCCATGCAGAGGAATGACTGTTTCTTAGCCACCTGTCAAGTTTTCCAGGTCTAAGAAGAAGCCATTCTTCCGCGTGGACGGGAGCCTGGGCCAGATAATTCTCTGTGTGGTAAAGCAGCTCAGATCCAAGTGAGGAAGCCACATTTCTACTCCTCAGTCCTGGTCATCACCTCACTGGAGTCTGCCCTCTTCCCATTCAGCATCGGGCCCTTTGGAAATCGCCCTCATGGTCACCATGACCTTGCTTGCCCTGGGCTCAATCGCCATCTTCCTGGAGGATGCCGTCTACCTGTACAGGAACACCCGCTGCCCCATCAAGAGGAGGACTCTGCTCTGGAGCAGCTCCGCACCCACGGTGAGGGCCTGCAGCCGCCCTTTGGGGGGACTGAAGAAGAGGCAGGGACCATTTTGAGAATTCCTCTAAACTCAACAATTCAAGTCAGCAAAGAGTTGCCTGCCTCTACCACCTTAGGTGGGGTTTTTTTTATCGATCTCCATTTGCATTCAGAGCCCTGTGCTTGGAAGGCCCCAAGCAGTGGGATGAAGGGTTGGAATTCTGAGAGCCACAGAGACAACTAAAGAAACTGCTCTGCTACCAGTGGCCCAACCACTACTCCCCACGGCTTTGCTGTGAAAAGCAAGCCTCCTCCCCGTACAGGCAAGCAGAAGCTCCTCGGAGAGCAGGAGGGAAAGAACGCTCTACCCTTACGCTGTAGGCTTTTAAAATTCCCACAGCCACCAAAAACAGTTCGGCTCGGTGGATAGTGTATCGGCCTGTGGACTGAAAGGTCCTGGGTTCGATTCTTGTCAAGGGCATGTACCTTGGTTACAGGCACATCCCCAGTAGGGGGTGTGCAGGAGGCAGCTGATCGATGTTTCTGATTCTCTATCTCTCTCCCTTTTTCTCTATAAAAAATCAATAAAATATATTTTAAAAATAAAAATAAAATTCCCACAGCCATTATATTGGCCTTTGGCTTACTTGTAGATCATAAGATTAGACTTCTGTTTCCTTCTGGTGAGCTGTTTGTCTATTTGGGGTAGAGTGGGGCCCTCGAGGTCCTTTCCTGGCAGATAACATCTGCCCGAACCATCTCAAGTCATCAGAGACACTCTCATAACATGGGATGTTGAAGAGTAAGGGTTGAATCTTGATCCATTTTCTCCTAAGGATGAACTCTTCTACTCCTACCATAAGGATATAGGATGAGATGGTCTTCAGAAACAACCCTGGCTGAAGGTGACATGCTGAGTTTAATTTTAAAAAATTTCCATGAGTGATTTTTCCAGCTGGCCACTTTAAAGTGTTAGTCCCTTAAATGTTTAGGTTTTGCTTCCTTGAGCTCTTGTCAAAGGTTCAAGAGAGTAAGCACAAAGCCTCCCTCCCCCTAACCAGCTCCTGCTCCTCTCCAAGGTGGTGTCCGTGTT
Organism: Antrozous pallidus; assembly: GCA_027563665.1. Taxonomy (NCBI): domain Eukaryota; kingdom Metazoa; phylum Chordata; class Mammalia; order Chiroptera; family Vespertilionidae; genus Antrozous; species Antrozous pallidus. The sequence goes on along the minus strand of CM050514.1, from coordinate 55,938,837 downwards.
CTGCTGTTTCGGGCTCTGGATCCCTCGCTCCCTCATGCTCGTGGAAATGGCCATAATCTCGTGAGTGTCCCGCCCGCCCCCAGCTCTGGGTATGGTATCCTTCCAGGGGTTCTCTTCTGCTCCCCACTCACTGGGGAATCCAGAGTCCATGCCCTTTTGTATCCCCTCTCCCTTCCACAAATCCCTGCAAACCGGTCTTGATCACGAATGGAATCAAGCCCTTTCCAACTTGTGCTAACCTGGCTCTCTTGAACTTCTGGAGCTGTTCATCTTAGGCCATCATTTTGTCCCCACAGCCTGAAATCCCCCTCTTCCCAGGCCCCTGGGACCCGTCCTCTCTCATTGCTCTTGGAGTCACACATTCAGAGTGTCTAGTCTCTATCATGATCCCCTCAGTAAGCCACACCCTCCCTGCTCCCTGTGCAGTCCATCTTCCTTTGGCGGCAAAGGCTGTCCCCTCAGCTGGCTGCCACCTCCCCTCTGTACTCTGAGGCCCACTTCTCACTCCACTCCAGGTTTTATGCGGTGTGCTTTTACCTGCTGATGCTGGTCATGGTGCAAGGCTTTGGTGGGAAGGAAGCAGTAGTGAGGACACTGAAGGACACCCCGATGAGGATCCACACAGGCCCCTGCTGCTGCTGCTGCCCCTGCTGCCCCAAACTCATGCTCACTAGGTAAGACGTCCTTGAAGAACTGGTTCCAACTTCCTGCACCCTCTCTCCCAAGAGCGTCTGCTGGTTGGTTCTCTCAGTTCTGCTTCAAACTGTTATGGGGCGATTTCTATAACCAGTTGCAAACGACCACAGAGGCCATTAAGTTGGTAATAAGCAGGCAAGGATTTATTGAAAACCGGCCAGGATGGTCAGAGACCTGACACTCAATGCCCGCCCCGCCCTGGGTGCAGGCAGGCCTTTTAAAGGGGTCTGGACCATAAATGTTGTCGCCCTGCGTTTGGCGAACGGCCCCCAAGGCCGCATCTGGGGAAGGGGTGGGTGCAAATAGACTATGAATGATCCTATTGCTCTTTCTTTATCTTCTGATTATGTATTCTGCTAGATGCTGGAGCCCGCCAGCATCAGTCGAACAGAAACTGAAAGGGGGGTGAGGCTTACGGAAAGATAGAGATAGAAAGATGGATAGAAATAAAGAAGAAACAAAAGATATGGGATCAGGAGGTCCGCAAAGCCCTCTTTAGGACTGCGGCCCCGAGTTCATTTCACTCCACTCTTTTAAACAGTTCTGGTTACATATTACACAATTCCTTGTTCCCAATAGCAAAGCTATACTCTATTGTTAACATGCTTCTCTACTAAAACCCTTATCTTAACTATCTTCCTTACGTTATACCTTCACCCAACATGCCACCTAAATCCCTTTCTGCAAACAGCTTAGCTATTTACAATGCTATGTGCTGGAGGACAGTCATGTTTGCTAAACTACAATTAAAGGTAACCATTCTCCACGGGGCAGAAACCATGACTAATCTTTAGAGCAGGCAGGCCAACTTGTGGCCAGCCCTCTTGAGGACTTTGTCTGCCGAGGACGCTCTCCACAGCTGGATGTGGGAAAGTGGTCCTATCTTGTAAAAACAGGTGGTGTAGCTACATAATTGGCACCGACCAGTTACTCCTCTGGTTCTAGTCTTCAAACGTTTTTGTTTTTTTCTTTAGCCTTCAAGGTCACAAGCTGGAAACTAAAACAATAATTCTTTTGTTTTAAGCAAGCAGGGGTGAGCCAAAGTTTCAAACAGCAGTTTTACTTTCGATAAATGTTCTTATGACCTTATTTCAAAACTTCTTGGAACTAGTCTTGTATGGAACAAAGTCAATGATGAAAGGGTGGTATTCCCAGCCAGGACCCACACATTAGGCACCCACTCAGGGGTGAGGGGAGCTGAGAAAGAACTCCGAAGTTCCCATCGCTTAAGCCACTGCCCCCTCCCAAGTTTAACCACAGAGTGAACTGAACTCGAGGCCATTTACTGGCCCCCTCTGCTCACCTGGTTAATGAGGTTGGGTTAACACTGATGGTTCTTGCCCAAAGAGCAAGAAAAGGCAGCACTCTGGTCTAGGAATGAGTGGGAAGCAAGAAGCAGCATTGCCAGTGCTCTCAGCATGCTAGCTTTTTCCTATGTCCCCATCCATGTGACCATTTTGGTGTCTGATGGCAGCCAAGCCTCAGCCCAGGAGCCCCGTAAGGGAGAGGAGATCGTCTTGGGGTGGGCAGTCTGTGGGCCCATGTTCCTAACCCTCTGCTCCCCTCAGGAAGAAGCTCCAGCTGCTGATGCTGGGCCCATTCCAGTATGCCTTCTTGAGGATCACCCTGGGCCTGGTGGGCCTGTTCCTCATCCCTGACGGCATCTTCGAGCCCGCAGACGTAAGCCAGGAGGAAGGGGCAGTGAACTCTGAGACTCTTTTGTACCTCGGAGCTCTACAAGGCATAGCTGGAGCCAGTCTGCCCTGATCCCTGGGGACGGAGTGACTGTAGAACAGAGGCTCGGGCACTATGGTGGGAGAGAGGAGACTGGAAAAACCCAGGGCCACGGGCACTGTTATCCTCTGGGGGGGGGGGGGGGAGGGGATAAAGGAGGAAAAGGGAGGAAAAGGGCTTGTCTCCCTCGCTGACTCCCTCCTGGTCTGCCACCAGATTTCTGAGACAAGCACAGCTCTCTGGATCAACACTTTCCTCGGTGTGTCCACTCTGCTGGCTCTCTGGACCCTGGCCATCCTTTTCCGTCAAGCCAAGCTGCACCTGGGCGAGCAGAACATCGGGGCCAAATTTGCTCTGTTCCAGGTAACTATGCTCTGAGAGGGAAAAGATGGCTCATAAGAGATCTACAAATGATGGGGGTTAGGAGGGAGTCTAATAAAGGCTAAAAGGGACTGGGAATCTCCTTAAGCCTTAGGTTCCTATGAGATTTGGAAAGTGATCCCTGCCCCTTCCCAAATTTTGCTTTTTGTGCTATTTTTGCTTTGTGTTTGCTAGTGCTTCTGTATAAAATACCACTGAGTGGCTCAAAACAATGGAAATTTATTCTCTCACAATCCTGGAGGCTAGAAGTACAAAATCGAAATGTCGGATGAGCTGTCCTCCCTCTGAAACCTGTAGAGGAGACCCTTCCTTCCTCCGCTGGCTCCTGGAGGTTTGCAGCAGTCTCGGCATCCCTCAGCGTGCAGCTGCATCGCTCTGCTCCACCTCTGTCCTCACGTGGCCTTCTTCCCTCACGTCTGTGTGTCTGTGTCTCTCTGACTCTTCTTATAAGGATACCAGTCATATTAGAATGATGCCCTCACAGTTTTGGCTCAGCGGATAGAGCACTGGCCTGTGGACTAAACGGTCCCAGGTTCGATTCTAGTCAAGGGCATGTACCCAGATTGTGGGCTCAATCCCCTGTAGGGGGTGTGCAGGAGGTAGCCAATCAATGATTCTCTCATCGTTGATGTTTCTATCCCTCCCTCCCTCTTCCTTCCTCTCTGAAATCTACAAAAACATATATATATATAAAGGATAACGGCCCACCTTACTCTGGTATGACTTCATCTTAGTTAATGACATATAATTAGTTAACCAAAACAATGATACTGTTTTGAAATAGGTCATATTCTGAGGTACTGGGGTTTAGGAGTTCAACATATCTGTTTGGGGGGCACAATTCAACCCATAACCTTAACTTATTTTGCCTTTGCTTTTTTTCTTCTCTATGATTACTCCTAAAACCCTATAATCTATCACTACCAGCAGTATGCACATTATCTCAGCTGCAACTATGAACTATTCACACCATGTACTTTTCATACAGTACTTTAAAAAAAATCCTCACTCAAAGATATATTGAGAGAGAGAGGAAGGGGTGGGAAGGGAGAGAACCATCAATGTGAGAGAGAAATATCGATTAGCTGCCTCCCGTATGCATGACTGGGGATCAAACCCATAATCTAGGTATGTGCCCTGACCAGGAATCAAACCTACAACCTTTTGGAATGTGGACAACCTACTAGGCCACCTGGCCGTGGCTTTGTGCATTACATTTAAATACTCACAACAGCCGAGACTGGTTTGGCTCAGTGGATAGAGCGTCAGACTGCGGACTGAAGGGTCCCGGGTTCGATTCCAGTCAAGGGCATGTACCTTGGCTGCAGGCGCATCCCCAGTAGGGGGCGTGCAAAAGGCAGCCAATCGATGTTTCTCTCTCATCAATGTTTCGGACTTTCTATTCCTCTCCCTTCTGCTCTATAAAAAAAAAATCAATAAAATATATATATATAAAAATAAAATAAATACTCACAACAGTCTTAGGAGGCATTATTACTTTTATTTTACAAGTAAAAAAACTGAGACCCAGAGATGTTGTGAGACTTGCTCCAAGGCAGATAGGAATGGGGCTAGAATTTAAACCCAGATCTAACTCCCAACCCACATTCCTTCTTCTCTGCACCCTGCCTTTCATCATCACACCTCTTCTGAAAGTTCTCTCAAAGGCACGTTGTTCACTTTTTACACTTTTCATTCTTCAAGTCCAAAGACAACTTTTCCACCAAATGCAGTATTTCGTTTTCCTTCTCTCTCCATTCTTTCTGTCTCCTTGCTGGGCCCTTCTCCTACTCACAAGAAACAATAACTGTGTCTTAGCTAACAGAGTGATTTCACATAAATTCTCATTTGCTCTAAGCAGATGCCTCTGAAATGTGAATTTCCAGGCATATAGTAGGTAGAACTGAAGGGGATAGGGGAAGAGAGAGATGAGCCTAAAATGGGGTCAGGGAGCTGAAGGGCAGAAGCCCTTAGGGTCAGGCACGGGTAAAAGCCTGTCATTGCTGAGCCTGCCTGAGTAGCAGTGGCATTAAGTGCAGTCACATTGTTGTGCAACCATTACCACCATCTGTCCCCTGAACGTTTTCATCTTCCCCACGGAAAGTCTGTACCCACTGAACACTAACTCCCCTTCGCCTCCAGCCCTGGCACAGCAGAGATTCTTCAAAGGACACTTTAATAGTTAACCGTCCATCATCCTATCAGCAGGGATCTCAGGTACTTGGAGTAGATGGACTGACTCTTCCCTAACCAGCCACCCTGTTTATTCTTTTTTTGTTTGTTTATTCTTTAAGTGCTCATTAGCAGCCATGGCTGAAATAAGGGAATAAACTTGAACCCCTTTCTCCCCGCCCCCAATCAGTTTTGGTTGTTCCTTGTCAGGAACTCTAATAAAATATTGGGTAAGAAGATGAGGTTGTGATTTTTTTTTAAAGATTACAAACTTCACCACATTTTAATCAACCCTCTGGAACTGCACCGAACTAGAGGTTGGCCGAATGCACAGCAGCAGGATGAGCAGGACAGTGGGCAGCTGACCTCAGCGCCATGGACACTGAGCCAGTCTGCCCGCGCTTCTCTTTTCCCTTCTGCAGGTGCTCCTCATCCTGACCGCCTTGCAGCCATCCATCTTCTCAGTGTTGGCCAATGGCGGGCAGATTGCTTGTTCGCCTCCCTTTTCCTCTAAAACCAGGTCTCAAGGTGAGCACACAGAAGCTGCTATCCCATTCCAGGATGGGTGAGAGGAGGAGGGTCAGGGAAGAGAGGACCTTAGATCATAGGTTGGGCCAGGCAAGCTGCTGCTCCGAATACCCAGAAAGGGATCTCCAAAGATCTCAGCAGGGATTTAAGAAGACTGTCCTGCTCTGGTCACATAGAGGAGAGCTCCAGTTCCACAGCTTGGGGCCAGCCTTGATGGCCAACCAAGAAAGCCATGGGTTCATCCTTAGCTTTTGGGAGAGGAACGGGTGTGGTTGGGAAGCAGAGGTCACGCTGATAAAACCCACAAGAGAAAAGAGTTCTAATGCTAGCCTCAGGTTACAGAAGGTTGAGAGCCAAGCTCTGGTTCTGGCTCTGCTATTAACCTGCTGTGTTACTCACAACAGCCCCTCAGTCCTGGTGTGAGGAGAAGTTACAGCGAGTGTTGTTCAACCGGCATGCCAGGGCTGCTGGGGGATACCACCTCTGTAATTTAGTATAACCAACTTTACATTTCACCCCGCACTGCAGTGATGAATTGCCATCTCCTCATCCTGGAGACTTTCCTGATGACAGTGCTGACACGGATATACTACAGAAGGAAAGACGACAAGGTTGGATATGAACCTTTCTCTTCTCCAGACCTGGACTTGAACCTCAAAGCCTGAGGTGGACTGCTTGGACAATGAAAGAGACACTGTACTCATGAGATGGGCACATGATTTCTTCACTGTCCCTCAACACTGACCACATGGGGAAGGATTCCATTGTCAGTACAAGCTGGCAAATGACACTGGACTATACAGATGAAGGTGAATCATGCAATAGGATGAAATTGTTTGGGATCTTGCCTGGGGAAGGTACTTTAGTATCATAATAGACAAACAGAACGGAGTCTGAAACTCTATAATCGGGCACATTATCCCCATTGGTGCCACGATTAGCCCTTAAAGCTTGTATATTGGTAAAGCTTATGGTATAAGAATGAGAACTCGGTCAGGCAAAGCAGTATAAGCCCACAGTTTCGAAGAAAGCAGGCCCCTGAAGAATAGATCCAAGGTGTTCTTTTCTTTTCTTTTTAAAAAAAATATATTTTATTGATTTTTTTTACAGGGAGGAAGGGAGAGGTATAGAAAGTCAGAAACATCAATGAGAGAGAAACATCGACCAGCTGCCTCCTACACAACTCCTACTAGGGATGTGCCCGCAACCAAGGTACATGCCCTTGACCGGAATCAAACCTGGGACCTCTCAGTCCGCAGACCGACGCTCTATCCACTGAACCAAACCAGTTTCGGCCCAAGGTGTTCTTTTCCTTACAAGATATGTTGTTAGAGCACTGATGACATTAGACCTGGGAGATCTGGGTCAGCTTTCCTTTGTGGGACAATAGCTTTTTAAATCTTCTGTGCCAAGCTGCGAAAGGAATCAGAGATTGGGCCAGGCAAGCTGCTGCTCCGAATACTCAGAAAGGGATCTATGGTCAAGGAGCTTCACTTTGAGGAGGTAAGTTAGGATGCAAAAGCAAAGGAACGGAGAGTACAGGTAAAAGCCCCAAATACGCCCGGCCAGCGTGGCTCCCCGGTTGAGTGTCGACCTCTGAACCAGGAGGTCACAGTTCGATTATCGGTCAGGGCACATGCTGGCTCGGTCCCAGTGTGGGGCGGGCAGCAGGCAGCCAATCAATGGTTCTCTCTCATCAATGATGTTTCTATCTCCCTCTCCCTTCCTCTCTGAAATCAATAAAAACATTGTTAAAAAGAGGCCCAAATACATAAAATGTATCATACACATGTTTATCAGATCGAAAACACAGAAAATAAAACATTAGGTAAAACCACTTTGCTTTTATTTGGCTAAATGACAAAAGCCAGAATAACTCTGAACAAATTAATGATACTCAGACGGGAAAACAATGTCCCAAACACTAGTGGAGGGAAAGCATGCCCCCGCAGACGTCAGCACTAGTGATAGGGTTAACTTTCATGCTGAGGTCAGCACTTCTTTCCAAGACTTTGTCTCCCCCGGCCTCCGCCCCCAGGTTCCTCAATACAGATAATCCAACCAACCAGTTCTCTGTGTTCAAAACAGTCAAGTGCTTTCAAAAAAGGGTGGGAAATCCTATTTAAACCTAAAGAAACACAACCTGAGTCATTCTCAATGTTAAACCTCCTACTGTTGTTTTCTACCCAATCTGAGTACTAATATATAATTTTGGCAGACAGAAAATCTTTCTTCTTTTAAAGAAAATTAACATCTAAATAGCATAATCCAAAGAACATGTTCTACTTATTTGGAAAAATAGAAGCCAGGGACTACTCTCTATCCCATGACAATCTATTCTATGAGAGAAAATGAAAACAATCATCGTATGACTTTGAAAAATATAACCTTCAAAAATACTTATATTGGTAAGTTTAAAAAAAATACCATTAGTTAAAAACATTGTTAAAGAAGTTTCTGTTTTTCCTATATGTATTGGTAAGAGTGTGTGCTGACAGAAAAGGTAGCAGCTATGGCTTTTAGGAAATTAAAGAAAAGCAGCAAAGTATAATTGATTTGGAAAGACTTGATTTATGAGATCTGGAACAGCATTAAAAAGGCAGTGAACTCCGGAAAATCAAAAGCGACCCACAGATCAAGAGACTATAGGCACAGAGCAACGTGAGCGCTGTGAAGGGCTGTTGTAGAGGGAACGCCCAGAAGCTGCCTGACCAGATGTGTAGTCACAAATAAAATTTAAAAATGTAACTCAGGTGCTGCCTAAGAAGTTATCAGCAATCAGAAAAGGCCAAAAATTCTCTTGACCTCATTCTTATTCCTCCTCCTCTTCTAGATTTTCAACTTTCTCACATCCCCAACTTTCTAACCCAAACCTCACCAGAATAGTGGCCTTTGACTCTAGCTACTAGAAGTGACTGTAGCAGTAAACACATCCATTCCTATTCCTCGGAAATTTCAAGTGCTACTGAGTCTAGTATATGCAAAGCGCAATCTTTCTGCCTGGCCTGTCTCCAAGACACTGCTGAAATGGCACCTCCTTCGCACTGACAGGCCCTCCTTCTCCATTCTCCTGTGTCTTCCTGCACACAGGCTCTGGGGCCACCCAACTTTGAAGGCTCTTCCATCTCTGCCACATTTGTCCTGTTCAGTCTGACGCTCCACAACCTCAAACATTAATATTGGGAGATCTATAAGTCACTGGTATGGCTGTGGGTGTGCCAACACTTTTAATTAGGTACAAATCATCAAATAATGCAGCATGCCAACAGTTTCCTCCATCCACTCATTCTTAGCTAGCATCTAGGGTCACATTTATCTCAAAGTATCTAACATGCCACACCTTAAAAGTTTTTGCTTTCAGGCAAAAGTATTTGAAGATATACTAGTGTTGAGAGACTGAGGCTGTAGTGTAGAGGCTCACCAAAAGGGGCAAGGGAGTTTTCTAGGAAGTGATGTACATGCTGGCCCTCACCACCTCACAGAGCCTATTGGCCTGGAGGTCATATTACACGGCTCAGCATGCCAAAAGCAGCCATTGACAGAGCAGAGGAGAAGGGCCCAAAGATTTGAGACCCTGATAACATACTTGAGAGGAGTGACTACAGGGAAGAAAACCACACTTTGGGCATCTCCCTTTCCAAATATACTGGATAACATGTGTACTTTAAAGGAACAAGTATGGGGTTCAGTGGTGACTTCATTGCCTTTCTATACCAGGCAGAGTTAGACTGAAATAGACAGAATTCCCAAAGAAGGAAGATTGAAGCAGAAAAGTTAAAACAGGTAATCATATGAAGCTGAGTAATGTAGGCCAAGATTAACTTCACCTTAAAAAAAAAAAGTATTCCAAGCCAAAGCTCATGTAAACCATATTTGATAGTAGAAATAGCACTTCATGAGAAGAGTTAGAAATGCAGTTTTCATAAGCCATCAGGACAAAAGGCTCCCCCTCTCTGTGCCTCCACTCTGCCACGCTCTGCCTCTGGGTGTCTGAGTTTCAGAGCCTCGGTAGTCCTGGTGTGCATGCAGGCAGGTTCTACCAGAAAGGGAGATGTCTCTGAGATGCTCACAGCCCTAGCAGAGGGGCAGAAAAGATAAAACGTGGTTTTCTTAGCTGAACACACTAAAACTCCACCCCCACAAGGGGCGTTTATGAGTGACAGGGTGGGGCCTGGACACAAGCAGTCTTCCCCCAAACACAGCTACAAGATTCCTGATGGGTGGTGATCTGAGTCACGTGGCCGTAGGCTGCTGGAGGTGTAAGATGAGCTCAAGCTTCAGCATTCTCTGAGGTGAAATTTAAGGGATGCACCCCCTGCCAACCACCAGGCAGGCACGTGTGGGAGAGATGGAGAAGCTACCATATCCTTGTAATGTGAGCCCTTGCTTTGTGCCTTGCTGGAGGGGCCATGGAAGAAAGTAAGCCCCTGCCAGTTGCCACTCTCAGAGGAAAGCAAACACCTGTGGAGCACTGGCTCCAGCCAAGAACATTCTTAAGAGGGGCAGAGTTCAAGATAGGAACGTAGGTATTTCCTTATGCTTTCATGTCCATGGTCTATGCAAATCTCTCTATTCAATATGGCTGTGCGCAGCCTGCATTATCAAATTATGTTCAAATTACAGACATTTACAAAGTATCCTTTGTAACAAGCTAGGTAGTAAGCATAGAAATAGGAGTAGCAGGGCCAGGGACTCCCTGCAGGGGGAAAATGAAACTAAACTGATTTTGTGTAGGACTGAGTACTGTCTCATCCCCTGAGTTGTTTCCAGTGTTCCTTCCTTTAGCGGTAGATTACAGGGAAGAGGCTGACAAAAGCTCCCAAGTAACGAGCCACAGAGTCTTCTAAGATGAACACAGTGCAAAAGCTGGAAAAGCCAGAAAAGCCGCAGCTGATGCATGTGCTCTGGTTCCAACCCCATCAGTGTCTTCATGGACCCCAGTGGGTCCAACAAGAAGCTCCTCAGGGAGTAAGTTTGATTTAGACCTCCTTCTCCCACAGCCACACTGACACTTGTGCCAGCAGTACCGTTAGGGATTTGTAACGATTATCCAGCTTTTAGCATTTTTTCAAAGAAACAAAAATTATATCTCTTCTCCCTCCCCCGCCCCCCGCCCCCAATTGAGCAATTTGGCAAACCAGTTTGCTTCAAAACAGAAGGCAAACACTTATAGTGTTATCAGAAAGAAAAGTCCTCTGTGTATTACACCACTTCTTTCTGCCCACTCCTCAGGGGCAAAAAAAAAAAAAAAAAAGTTCTATTTACTATATTTTAAAGACTAATTTTTAAAAATTAATAAAAAGGATAATTTTCCTGTCAAGATCATAGGAACATAAACAGTAAAGAAAAGTCCATGGGGAGGGTCTATGGATGCAGAACAGGCTTCTAGGGTGTAGTCAGCCTCCTTCTTGGGTGGGTGATGTCTCTTGGAAAATGGGCTGTCTGGTCCCCCAAACTGAGGCCCTCTTGCCCAATTGTCTTTCCTTTGTAGCTGTCCTTAGATTTATTGTTGGGATCGCAATTTGGAATTCAACAGAGAGCTTCTGAAGGTGATGGGACAAAGGAGGGGAGAGGGAAGGAGGGTTGAAAAATTAGTCTTCTTCATCTTCACTGATATCATAGGCTGCAGCCTTGCGCCTGGAGAGGTTTGTTGGGGAGGAAGAAGGGGAAGTCTTGCCAGAGAAGGGCCACCGGAAAGAGGGGGAGGGGGAGCGCTCTCGAGTGGGGCTGCTGCTGGGACTCTGCTTTGGGCTGATGGCCTGCAGCATCCGGCCTTTCCCCTCCTTCAGCATATGTTTCTGGGGAGACCAAAAGGAAGAGTTAGAAGACACCCATGGATCCTACTAAGTCACCACTGGCATGTCTGAGACTTCAAATGATCACAAGTGCCCTCTGCAATGTCAGTCACTGGAGTAGGCCACAGGAGGGCAGAGCTATATTTCTAAGTAATTTTCTGTCTGAAGTGGTCTAAAAGTTGTGTCTAGTCACCTAATCCTGACTTCTATGTCAAAGGAACTCGTCAAAGCCCACTTGATTTGCAGTCCAGGCTCTAGGCACAAAGGAAATGACACAGACAAAGGCATCTTCCTGAAGTATTAGAGTCCTCGGAAAAGGAAATTTATATTTTCCCTGAATAATTTATTTTGGTATCCAAACACTCTCATAGCCAGATCCTTCTTGACATCTAATCTAGGGCTCACTTGCTGAATAGCTACACATATGCCCTTTATTTGGCTTGAAGTAATCTTGCTATTCCTCAAGGACGAATTACCACCTTACCCAGCGATTCTGGGGCAGCTGTTTATTAGTGGAGGCAGCTTTCTTTTTATTGTTCTTTGTTCTTTCCTTTCCTTCTATCTAAAACTATAGTGAGGAAGTGGGCAAGGCTACTTACTTATCTTGTCACCAGATTTGGATGTTGATAGAGAGCTGGTGAAATTATTTAGGAGACTATGTAAACTCTTTCTGTAAAGATTTGAAATAATTTGGGGGGGACAGTTGAAAAATAGTTCTGCCCTATAAGAGGAACAGATTAACTTCTGAATGTGGATGTCCCTTTCTGCTTAAGGATTCTATAATTCTTCCCACAGAATGAGAATTTCCTACATATTCCTAAAATTCCCTAAATTATCCAGCTGGAGAAAACATACCAGTGCTCCTTCCGGACCAAACATTTCCAGGAAATTTCCAATGAATTCTCGGGATTTCTCCTCCCATTTCTGAATGAGGTCAATGCTTTTTTCCTCTACCTTCTGAACAAATTCTTTTGACTTTTCTTCCACATCTTTCACTTTCTTCTTTACTTTGTCAACCCGTTCTTGCAAATGGTATTTCTTCTCCTAGGTAAAGAAAGAACTGTTTTAAGAAATAATACCCAATCTGACCTTTCATATCAAAGGGAGGAAAGAAACATGGTTCATCACTCTATTGATATTCTTTTCAGTCTTTAGAATTTGACTTTGCTTAATCTACTCCACACTTCTCTAGCATAACAGGTAAGATATGCTCTTGATGGTCAATTTTATACAAAAGTGTGATAATTCTTACATCATGGAAACCCAAACTAAACTAAATATATAGAGTAGGCCCAGTAACAAGTATGCAACCAAATGAAGTAACAATTTTAAAGATAAAACATAGACTTATAACATAAACATGCCCAACATAACCCAAACCACATTCTAGTTGGAGGTGTAAAGGGAACAGGGCCACTGCAGAATATTGCCAAGAATAAGCCACTATAATAGGTTGAAAGTTGGAGTAGTAAATCTTTACTTAATTCATTTTGTATTGGATTTTTCTCCTCTATCATTGGCTTATTCTATGATTTTTAAAAAGAGTTGTTTTTTAGTTTTTGGAGGTCTGCTTGCTCATTCACAAAATAAAGATGATACTCTTTGGTTCTACCAACTTCCCTAAGGAAGGGAAATGGGGAGGGAGAGTCTTTAGTCAAATGAAACATATTGTCACAATTTCCCAATCATAGAGGGGTAAGGAAATATGTTTAAGTTTTTGAACACCTGAAAAAAGAGCGGTTAACAACAGCTAGGGTTTATCTGCATAGGTAAGTCATATTCAGATGAAACCATTTCACCTAGTCATAATTCACAGGATGAAAAACAGGTAAGGAAGCTTGGTAAGCTACTAATGTAGGAAATATAGTTAGCAGCTTTCTTTTAAAATAAACTTTAGAGGTATAATTTACATTCACAACATTTATAGCAGTTTGTTTCTAAAGGATAATATTAAGCTAAGGTAAACTTTGCTTCCATAAGTCAAATTTTAAAACTTAGGTCTACATGTCCTGAGAAATGGCATGCAAAATGTGTGTCACTGCCCACACAGGGAGGTGATCCATAGCTTTTACCAGATTTTCAAAAGAACATCAAATAAATAAAAAAGCTAAGAACCACTATTAATGTATTTGATATACATGTTGGACTTTAAAGTTGAAAATTCTCATTTATTGCATTGGCTGAGTGTCTTTATATCAATGTATTGATACTAGACCATAAAGACAGCAAATGCCTCTTTTATCTTTGTAAAGAGCGCAGCATAGTGTTATCTGCAAGAATCTGATGGGCTTTTGGAGGAAATAACTATAGCAGACTGAAAAGCAAGTTTAGCTCAGATGAAGTGGGAAGCAATGTGTGTCTTACAGGGCCAGGGAACTCTGGGACGATGTTGGAACTCACGTTGATAAAGCTGACATTGAGCTCCTTTGCCGTGTAGCCCCTCTGTAGGTTCCGTCTGGCATACACATCATAGTCCCGGACAATTCGGGTGATGATGTCTGATGTAGAGATACCTTCTGTCCTCTGTGTTGGAGCAAACATGCCTAACCCCAAAACACATACAAACACTGTGACATTCTGGTTAGCTCAGGCAGCAGGACTAGATAGAAACTGGGAGCAACATTCCTTTCCTTTCCTATTACCAAGGGAAGTCTGGAGATACTGACATACAAAAGGAGGGATGAAACAAAGGAAAGGAAGGCCCTGATATGAAGAAAAAGATGGGGCTGGAGAAATTCCTGAAATTAAAAGAGATATCAATAGTAGATGTTGAGTCTGAGAACTAATGAATCTCAGTGCTATGCTCACCTTACCCTCTTATCCAAAGTGTGACCTGAAAGTGGATGTTGAATTTCTCAGTGTATAAACTTTTCTGTGTAGAGTAGTCGTGTGGCTGAATCTCTGTCACTGCCCCTGAGATTGTACACATCACAGTGAGAATATGCACATCAACTTAATTACCTGCTTCCTTAATGTGCTTATAAACATCATCACTTCCTGCGGAAGAATAAGGGATGTCATCATGGGCGACAAAATCAATCTGAAAATAAGGAAATATAATTTAAAACCCAGGATACCTGCCATGCAGAAAGAACTGGTACAAATTCTCAGGCCCAGAAAAAGGACAAAAGAGAGAGGCCAGGTCTCAAATGGACATTTTCTCTTTTTATTTTATTTTTAGAGAGAGAGTAAGGAAAAGAGAGAGAAAAAACATCAATCAGCTGAACACCCCCTACTGGGGATTGAGCCCACAGCCCAGGCATGTGCCCTGACTGGAACTGGACTGGCAGTCTCTTGGTGCATTGACCACAGCTCAACCACTGAGCAACACTGGCCAGGGCTGGACATTTTCTCTTTATTTCTCATTGTTTTGCTCACTCATTCCATGATTCACTCATAAGCCACTCAACCTAATTATTTATGGGCCATAAATATGAAGTCAGCAAGTTTCTCTTGTCAGCTGTTTCTCCTGGTGCACTAGCGGTGCTACCTTCACTCTGTATACATGCTTGGAAAATTGGGCTGGGTGTGCTAGTGTATGGCAGTGAGGAAAAAAGAGAGGAAATCTCATCCTCCTGGGTCTATAAGAATTTATCAAATAAGGTTTCTGGAAGTCTGAGAAAGAGGTTATTGTTAACTGGTTTCTCTCTCAAACCAGGAGAGGAGTGAGAATATAAAAATAGCAACCAAGAACCCTTTTATTAGAATAGATACATCTATACTCCTGAGAAATGCAAAATCCAAAGCCATAAAAGATCTTCAGGTCTCAGGATCTACCGTTTACTAGTGTCAATACCTCTTGCAACAGTGGAGAGACCACTGGCACTGGATCATATTCTGGGAAATATGCTAAACCTCACTTTCTCACTCCTTGAATAGGCCATAGATCCTTTTGCTAATATAATTGCTAATACCATCACCAACTCCCAGAAGCCACTGTCATGTGAAGTGTGCTCATCAGGACTGTGTCAGAGTTTCTCAGCTAACATCCCAATTACCCATAAATACAATTGCTAACAAGAAGAAAAGCAAAACGGAAGTTCCTCTAACCTCTTCTGCCTAGGCCTTCTTGGCTGTGTCACTGAGAATGATCTTACCTTAGGCACCACAAAATGTTGATGCAGAAAAGTTAGAGAACTATAAAAGGTGTGACCTAATCCTAAATAGTTATAACAAATATCCCTTAGCTTCAGGCCTAAAAGTATTGCTTTGGAAGCACTTTGGCTGCCTCTGTTCCTTTCTGTTTCATTGAATAATTCACCTTCAACATTCCCTATAGAAAACTGGCCATATGCTGCAGATTCCTCAGGCTTGCGGGCCTCCAACCTGACCTGATAAATCCCTCTTATCTTTTGTCACTACCTTTTACAGGTAACTTGTTGCTTTAATGTGGGATAATTAAAAGGAGGTAAGGAGCTTTATAATACTAACTTGCTGAGCAAAAGTGAGAAACCTCCCTGGTTTCTGACTGCATACAACTTCTAGCCTAAAATCAAAGCCCTGAAACTAAATTTCAGTCAACACAAGAGTAGTCTATGTTTATCTGTCTTATTTCCTGGAATGTGAGGGAAGCATAGCTGGGGCTATGTCTATTCTAACGAGACTGGTATGTTATGAGTATGGACAACTACAGTGTGTGGTGGTTGGGGGGGGGGGATCAATTTCTACAGTGTGACTGCTACAGTGTGATCTGGACCAGATTATTTAGCCTTCCTGGCCTTGTTCTCATATAATAATTACCCAACAGGATTGTTATGGGAAGCAAATGAAATATAATGTAGGTAAAAGTGCTTATAAACCATCAACCCCATTAAATGTCAAGGATGACTATTAGTAGTAATATCATTATTATCTCCTCACTGTGGAATTTACATAGACGGCAGAAGTAAAATAAGGCTAGTGGAGAATTAGTCCAAGTACCAGCAGCCCTGAGAGCTGAAGAAATCCCAGGACAGGGAAGGGGCATGTGCCCAGAGTCCTACCCGGTGCTCTGCCAGGAACTCCGGAGTCAGGGTCCAGGGGGCGTTCCTCACCACCTCGTCCACGTAGCGGCAGTGCTGCACTGCATCGTAGCGCTCATTCTCGTTCATCACTGTGAAGCCTTTGAAGTTGTGCGTCAGCTCATCACTGCAAACTGAGTTCACCACATCATAGAGTTGTAAGTCAAAGCCCCCTTCGCCTTACCACTGCTCGGTCACTAACCCCTCCCATTCCCTGGAGCTGTAACCATTTCCCCCACCTGGGGACAAATCTTCTGGAGAGTAGTTCAGTCTGGGTGACAACGCTTTTCCTAATCGAAGATACTCCCTTCAGGAGCAACGCTTACTAAATAGTATGTTCACACTTCGGAGAAGAGATGCTTTAACAGGGTTAAAATCTTTGGCTTTGAAATAAACCTGCCATGCATTTCTGCATCAGTTAAGTTTTATAAGACTGTACTGGGCATATGGATTTGTTAAGTGAATGTTGTAATTCAGTAGATTCAAAATGATAAACTGAAATCCAGAATGAATGTCATTCTCAAACAGGCAACTACAGAAATTCAGCTAAAAACAGTGAGATAAATAAACACTGGACATCTCAGGTCACTGAGCTTGGAACTTCTCTCTCCAGGTTCATATATGTCATGTTTTAGAGGTTGTACTATATCCTTCATTTAAAAACCAAAACAAAAACCAATATATTCAGGTTACAAAG
The DNA here is from genome assembly GCA_027563665.1 of Antrozous pallidus. Lineage (NCBI taxonomy): Eukaryota > Metazoa > Chordata > Mammalia > Chiroptera > Vespertilionidae > Antrozous > Antrozous pallidus. The sequence goes on along the minus strand of CM050514.1, from coordinate 55,921,834 downwards.
ATAGAAGAAAAAAAGGCTAGTATAATTTTTTTCTGGGCAGTACCTAGAGTCTTAGATGTTTTCTTACCTCCCACAATGAGGTATGTATTAGGGAAAAGGTTCTTTGCTTGCATCAGAGCCCGGGCATGACCAGAATGAAATAAGTCAAATATTCCATCTGCATAAACTCTCACAGGTCGCTCATCTAAATCCAAAAGAAAATTTATCACAAAAATACACTGATTCAATATCTCATATTTGACAAATGGAAATGGCTGTAATCAACATGTCCAAACACTTCTGCAAAAGGAAAGCATTCTTTGAAATTCTGAGGACCTAAAACTGTACTCCACAGAGCCAAGATATAGTCAAGGAGTATTGGGATCCCTGGCCTGATACTGAACAGCATTCATTTCTGTTCGCATTTCACTACTCTTCAGTTGCAACAGAGAGCAAATATACTGGCGCAGTGGTTGAGCATCGTCCTGTGAACTAGGAGGTCACGGTTTGATTCCTGGCCAGGGCACATTCCCAGATTGTGGGCTTGATCCCCAGTGTGGAGCATGCAGGAGGTAGCCGATCAATGATTTTCTGGCATCACCGATGTTTCTATCTCTCTCCCTCTTCCTTCTCTAATATATATATAAATAAAGTAACCACAAATATCCTACATAATAAAAACCTAATAACACAAATTGTTCGACCAGAAGTTCAATGGCTCACTATGAGGTGTACTGACCACCAGGGGGCAGCATGGAACTTGGCAGGGATGGGCGACACTGCTGACAGCTGGCAGCAATGGAGGTACTGCTGGCCCCATGGGCCCGATGAGAGTGGGACCACAGAGGGATGGTGGAGCAGGTGAGCTGGCAGCACTAGGCCAAGGATGGTGCCAGCGGGGGGGCGGGGGGGCGGAGGAGTTCTGATCGCCCCACAGATCAGTGGTGGCGGCTGGGGGCAGGGGGCAGGGAAGGGCAGGGCTGTCATCCAGCTCCCAGGCACTGAGGGAGCTGGGTAGGGGGCCTGGCCCAAATCAACCAACCCAATAGACAGTCTCCCTTGCCGGCAGGACCTGATCAGATGTGGCCAGGCCCCAGGCTGAGATGGGGACCTGGGGTTAGGGGTCAGCAGCGACCAACCTCCCGTGGAACCCGGGCAGGTGGTTGCAACCTCTCACCTCATTGGCTACTTGGGGGCGTGGGTGACAAGGACGGAGGTATGATGAGAATGCGGGGTGTCCACCGAGCTCGCTCTCACTCCCACTGCTATGCTCCCCAGGGACGCCAGGGCTCATGTGGCAAGAAGCCCCTGTACTCAGGTGCTAGTGCCTGCAAGGAGCCCGTCCCACACCCACACAGCCTCTTCCAGTGGGCCAGGCCACAGCCACTAGGACCACAGGGCTAGTCGAGCTCCCCACGGGTTCACGCAGGAGCCAGTCTGCAAGGGGAGAGAGTGAGCTGCCAGCCCGCTTCCTGTGGCGCCGCTGGGTGGCCCAGAGGCCCATGCTGCACCCCAGCCCATGGCATCCAGCCACACTCACCACACCTCCATGTGGGGACTCGGGCCTTGTGACTCAGGCAGACGGGGGGGCGGGGGGGGGGGGGCGGCGCAGAGGCCCAGAGGGCCCCGGTGCTGCCTAGGGCCCAGAATTCGGCTGGGAGCTGCCCTTTCACACCAGATGCTAACATTCCAATCACCGGTCAGGCCTAGGGACTGCACATGTGCATGAATTTCATGCACTGAACCTCTAGTCTTCCATAAAGATTTGTGGCTATAATTGCTTCTTACTCCCCAATGCTTGCCTGAGTTTGAGTCAAGACCTATGCTTACAGAGTAGATAAAATACTTACTATAGTAACTGAAAAAAAATAAAGAAAAATTGAATAAAAGGAGGATTGAATAATTTATAAAGAAGTAGGGGCAGCTGCCTATAATACTGTATTCACAACATATACTCATGGAAGTTTCTATTTATGATGATCCCTAAAACCAGTTGAGTATCTAGAATACATACATTATGTAAACTAAACATACAAAAAAAGAGTATGGGCTTTGAAAATAATGAAGTGAGTCTTTAAAACACTGGAAAATTACAGTATTAAGAAAGATAAGCCCTAGCTTGCTCAGTGGCTAGAGCATCAGACTGCAGACTGAAGGGTCCCAGGTTCAATTCCAGTCAAGGGCACATGCTTGGGTTGTGGGCTTTATCCCCAATGGGGGATGTGCAGGAGGCAGCCAATCAATGATTCTCTCTCATCATTGATGTTTCTATCTCTCTTTTCCTCTCCCTTACTTTCTGAAATCAATAAAGATATTTTTTTTAAGAAAAAAAAGATAAAACTAAGTGATGGGTATCTTTGAACTTGAGATATTTTTGTCTTCTATCATCAACAGCATAATAGCTAGGGTAATCACTGATAGAAATGAAGACTTGAGGAACAATTTGAAGGTTATTAAAAATGTGATAGCCTGACATATTATTTGGACCTTTGTAAAAATCAATAAGGTTAAAGTCCAGTTCTGCTATATCTCATAATTATGACAACAGTCCAAGAAGCAAATATGTACTACTATATCTCAAAGTTGTGATAACATCTTGGGGAACAAGTGCCTCATATATAATTTTAAAAAATGAAATTTTATGGAGTACAATTATCCTCCCAAAAGAATAGCAAGGGAGCTAGAAGGAACTCATCTCCCTTATCCCAACTAGTCTTTATAGGTAAACTGAGGGAAGATTATAAAAAGTGGGTATATATTTGATAAATACAATTGAATGCTAAAAATAACAACTAAGTAATAGGGCATTTACTTACAAGGAGTTCCTCTGCTGGCTTCTTCCATAGTTACCCTGACATAGGGCTTATTAAAGTCCACTTCAATTTCATCAGAAAAAGGAGCTGGCTGCCGTAAGCCCTTAAGAAGAGGAAAGTGGAAGGGGAAAAAAACAGTTAAATCCAATGGTATAAACTGAAATATTCAAAAAATGGCAGTTTTAAAGAATAATCAGTTTCTAATGTGACTAAAATTCCTCCTAAAACTTCAATAACACAAAAAAGAAAAAAAAAAAGGCATTCCAAAATGACAAGTGAAAGTTGCAACCTTTCTTTTTAAAATTTCTTTATTGATTAAGGCTGTGGTCGGCAAACTGCGGCTCACGAGCCACATGTGACTCTTTGGCCCCTTGAGTGTGGCTCTTCCACAAAATACCACAGCCTGGGTGAGTCTATTTTGAAGAAGTGGCATTAGAAGAAGTTTAAGTTTAAAAAATTTGGCTCTCAAAAGAAATTTCAATCGTTGTACTGTTGATATTTAGTTCTGTTGACTAATGAGTTTGCAGACCACTGGATTAAGGCATTATATATGTGTCCTTATCCCCCCATTTACCCTCAACCCCCCACTCATCTCCTCACCCCCCTGTGATCTGTGTCCATTGGTTAGGCTTATATGAATGCATACAAGTCCCTTGGTTGATCTGTTCCCCTTACCCCCAGCCGCCCTTACTTTCCCTCTGAGGTTTGACGGTTTGATCAATGCTTCTCTCTCTGGATCTGTTTTTGCTCATCAAGTTATGTTGTTCATTATATTCCATAAATGAGATCATGTGATATTTTTCTCTGACTGGCTTATTCACTTAGCATAATACTCAGCTAATGGGCAAATCACAGTGTCAGAGATAAATAAATGTTTTGCTAATGATTTCAGGGTAAAGACTGAACAAGATGGCTGGGAACAGTCCCCACTAACCGGGCCCAGAATGATGGCTGCTCTGCTGCATGGCGGAACAGCCAACCCTGATCTATGTGACAAAATTGCCAAGGTTCATAAGTGCATTTTCAAATCACTTCAGCTAGTAGACTGGGAAGGCAAACAGCTCCTGTGTATTTTACTAAGCACCATTTTTCATTGTGTAATGCTCTGCACTGTAAATATGTTCTAATGCTCATTAACAGCCCTGTGAATCAAGTATCCTCAAGAAAATGAGGTTCAGAGAACTTATATGAATTGTAGGCAATTACAGTAAAACCTCAATATTCAGGTGAGGAGGTGGCCAAAAGTCTCTTACGTAAGTAGGTTTTCTGAATGCATATATTAAAAAATCAGCCGTAGCCGGTTTGGCTCAGTGGATAGCACGTTGGCCTGCAGACTGAAGGGTCCCAGGTTTGATTCCGGACAAGGGCACGTACCTTGCTTGTGGGCACATCCCCACAGTAGGAGGTGTGCAGGAGGCAGCTGATGGATGTTTTTCTCTCATCGATGTTTCTAACTCTCTATCCCTCACCCTTCCTTTCTGTAAAAAAATCAATAAAATATGTTTTTTAAAAATCAACAAATTAGTTAATTTACTTGTTTTTATTTATGTAGACACATTTGTGTAACTAAAATTAAAATATGTATGAAAAGTTTAATTTCACAGGAAAGTGATCTATATGTATTAAAATCATTTTAAATTTATATTGAATAGTTTTAGTAAATTCACCATAGGTAAACAAATGCACATGGCTGGGACGTGGCTTAGTGCACATCGGAATATCAACCCACTGGTGTTAAAATGGCTCGAGAAAGAGCATATGTTGGAGCAGAGACAGAGTCTTCAATAAATGGTGTTGGGAAAATTGGACAGGTACATGCAAAAAAAAAAAAAAGAAACTAGCCCATCAACTTACAGTATATACAAAAATAAACTCAAAATGGATAAAAGACTTAATATAAGACATAAAATCATAAAAGTCCTAGAAGAAACCATAAGCACCCAAATTTCAGATATCTCTTGTAGAAATATGTTTACTGATACAACTCCTAGAACAATGGAAACTAAAGAGAAAATAAACAGATGGAAGTAGCCTAATAAAAGAGTGATATGCAAATTGACCATATCTCCGCTACACCCACAGCCAGCCCCACAATTTACACCACCAGCCAATCAGGAGCAAATATGCAACAAACTCCAACCAAGATGGCTGCAGCCAATGAGAACAAGAGGGAGGCTTGGGTTTCCCCGGCAACGGAGGAAGCCAAGCTTTCTGCCTGCCCTTGCCAGCCTAGGCCTCCACTCAATGCTACAAAGTTTCAATTATAGGAGATACATAAATCACAATAGAAATGGCAGCAGCCAGGGAGCTATAGAGAGCAGAGGCTAGGGTTGACCCAGCGATGGAGGAAGGCAAGCTTCTGCAGCCCTGCCGGCCTAGGTCTCCACTCCAGGCTACAAATTTTCAATTATAGACGGTAACTAAATTCCAACAGAAATGGCTGCCACCACTGAGGGAGCAGAAGGCTTGGCTCTCCTCCAGGCTACAAAGTTTCAATTGTAGAAGATAAATAAATTTCAGATACCAGGGTCTCCGCCTGGGTTGCTAGGAGGTGTGGCCGACTTGCCAACCACCACAGGCCCCTTACCCAGGCTGCCCCACGCTCCAAGGACACCCTTCAGGGCAAACCAGCTGGTCCCCACCCATGCACCAGGCCTCTATCCTATATAATAAAAGAATAATATGCAGATTGGCCATCACTCCAACATACAAGGTGGCTACCCCATGTGGTCAAAGATCCTACCCCCATATGGACACAAGACAGCCACCACAAGATGGCCAGCAGGGGAGGGCAGTTGGGAGAGACCAGGCCTGAAAGGGAGGGCAGTTGGAGGTGATCAAGCCTGCAGGGGAGGGCATTTAGGGGTGACCAGGCCAACAGAGGAGGGAAGTTGGGGGTGACTGGGCCTGCAGGGAATGGCAGTTAGGGGGGATCAGCCCTGCAGAGGAGGGCTGTTGGAGGGGACCAGGCCTACTGGGGAGGGGAGTTAGGAAGGACCAGGTCTGCAAGGAAGGGCAGTTTGGGTCAATCAAGCCTGCAGGGGAGGGTTGTTGGGGGTGACCAGGCCAGCAGAGGCGGGAATTTTGGGGCAAACAGGCTGGCAGAGGAGTGGTTAGGGGGTGATCAACCTGGCAGGCAGAAGCAGTTAGGGGCAATCAGGAAGGCAGGCAGGTGAGCAGTTGGGAGCCAGCAGCCCCGGATTGTGAGAGGGATGTCCAACTGCCCATTTAGGCCCGATCCCTAAACAGGCCTAAACGGGCAGTCAGACATCCCTCAAGGGGTACCAGATTGGAGAAGGTGCAGGCTGGGCTGAGGGACATGAATTTTGTGCACCAGGCCTCTAGCATTAAAATAAAAAGCTTCTGCACTGCAAAAGAAACCATCAACAAATTAACAAGAGAACCCACTATATGGGAAGACATATCTGCCAATGATACCTCTGATAAAAGGTTAATCTCCAAAATTTATAGGGAGATCCTGTGATCCCACTTTTAGAAATATATCCTAAGAAACCCGAAATACTCATCAGAAAGAATATATGCATCCCTATGTTCATAGCAGCACAATTTACAATAGCTAAGATTTTGAAACAGCTTAAGTGCCCAAAAGATGAGTGGATAAAAAGTCTTTGGTATATTTATACAATGGAATACTATGCAGCAATAAAAACAAAAGAACTCTTTCTATTTGCAACAGCATGGATGAATCTGAGCAAAATAAGCCAGTCAGAGAAAGGTAAGTATCACATGATCTCATTCATCTGTGGAGTCTAACCAACCAAATAAGGTGAGCAAAAACAGACCAGCTGGCGCGGCTCAGTGGTTGAGCTTTGAGCTGTGGACCAGGAGCTCAGGATCCGGTTCCTGGTCAGGGCACACGACCAGGGTGCGGGCTCACTCTGAGGTGTGGGGTGTGCAGCAGGCAGCTGATCGATGATACTCTCTAATGATTGACGTTTCTATCGCTCCCTCCCTTTCCCTTCCTCTCTGAAGTCAATAAAAGTAAATTAAAAAAAAAACAGACCCAGAGACATAGAATCATGAACAGAGAAAAGGCAGGGAAGGATATGTGGGAAGAGATCAGCCAATGAACTTGTATGCATATAATGCATAACCCATGAACACAAACAATGGGATGGTTAGGGCCTGGGGGTTAGGGGAGATAGGAGCATGCTGGAAGATAGGAGCATGGGGGGGGGGGGGGGGCAGGGCAGGAAGACCTTTTGCAATACTTTCAATAATAAAGATTTTTATTTTTATTTTTTCCAGATACTAAAACATGATTTTCTTTTTTTAATTTATTTTTAAAATAAGTCTTTATTGTTCAAATTACAATTGTTCTTCTTTTTTCTCCCCATAGCTCCCCTCCACCCAGTTCCCACCCCACCCTTTGCCCCTTACTTCCCCCCACACCCACTGTTCTCATCTATAGGTGCACGATTTTTGTCGTCTCTTCCCGCACCCCCCACACCATCTTCCTCCTCAGAATTGTCAGTCCACTCCCTTTCTAAGCCCCTGGTTCTATTATATTAACTAATTTATTCTGTTCATCAGATTTTTTATTCACTTGATTTTTAGATTCACTTGTTGATATGTATTTGTTGTTCATAATTTTTATCTTTACCTTTTTCTTCTGTGTTGTCTTCTTAAAGAATACCTTTCAGCATTTCATATAATACTAGTTTGGCAGTGATGAACTCCTTTAGCTTTTATTATCTGTAAAGCTTTTTATCTGACCTTCAATTCTGAATGATAGGTTTGCTGGGTAAAGCAATCTTGGTTGTAGATTCTTGCTATTCATCACTTTGAATATTTTTTGCCACTCCCATCTGGCCTGCATAGCTTCTGTTGAGAAATCGGCTGACAATTATATGGGTGTTCCCTTGTAGGTAACTGTTTTTCTCTTGCTGCTTTTAAGATTCTCTCTTTGTCTTTTGCTCTTGGCATTTTAATTATGATGTGTCTTGGTGTGGTCCTCTTTGAATTCCTTTTGTTTGGGGTTCTCTGTGCTTCCTGTAAGTCTATTTCTTTCACCAGGTGGGGGAAGTTTTCAGTCATTATTTCTTCAAATAGGTTTTTAGTATCTTGCTCTCTCTCTTCTTCTGGTACCCCCATAATTTGGATGTTGGTATGCTCGAAGTTGTCCCAGAGGCTCCTTACACTATCTTCATATTTTTGGATTCTTTTTGCTTTTTGCTTTTACCGTTGGGTATTTTTTGCTTCTTTGTATTTCAAATCTTTGACTTGATTCTTGCATTCCTCTAGTCTGCTGTTGAATCTCCGTATATTCTTTTTAATTTCAGTCAGTGTATGCTTAATTTGTAGTTGGTCCTTTTTCATATCCTTAAGGGTTTCGTTAAATTTTTGGGCTTTTCTAGAAAATTCTTGAAAAACCTTGTAACTGTGGTTTTGAACTCTCTATCCAGTCATTTGCTTTCCTCCATTTCTTTCATTTGTGATCTGTTTCCTTGTCTTTGCATTTGGCTTTGTATGCTAGGTGTGCTATATGGCCAGTGGCTCAGCCTCCCCAGTTACCTGAGGTGGACACTCTTGGTGCACCCATTTTTGGGCTGTGTGCACAGTCCTGTAGATAAGCCTTGATTGTTGTTGGTATCACTGGGAGGAATTGACCTCCAGGCTAACTGGCTGTGAGGATCAGCTATGTCTAGGATGGGAGAACTTCTGTCCTGGAGACACCCTTATGAGACAAGACTTGCCTCAGTGGGGCTTTGGTGCTCACTGATTCTGCCCTGTACGTCTGTCCTTTATGTATCTGAGAGTTATAATCTGGATGGTTCCACTTTGACCCCTAGGCACACTGGCTCTTGGATCTCAAAGGAGCTGCTAATTTAGCCTCTGCTCAGGCCACCCAGCAGGAGCTACAGAGAGATCTGGAGATTCCTCTTCTTTGTTTGGGTTTTGGAGGTGCCCAGATGAGGTCCAGCTGTGAGGCAATGCAAACTGCTGTAGGGTCTTGGACCTTCTTTTGGATGTTCTGGGTCTCACTGACTCAGCTGCAATTTGTTAGGTAAGTTTAGAATTCAAAGGACCAGGCCATTCATATGCAAAAGCTTCTGTGCTCAGGTTGGATAGGGCGGAGTCTCAGGGCGGAGCAAGCAGCAATAGATTTGTGCGGCAGGATCTCAGGGTGGAACAAATCTCAATGGCTTCCCATCAGCCCTGCCCCTGGGTCTCAGTGTCCCTCGGTAATCGCTGCAAGCAGCTCTGAAAGAAAGCTGCCCTTGAGTTTCATCTGTTGTCAGACAGTCTAGTTTCTCCCCAAATGAGTCTGGGTTCCCAGAGTTCTGGGAACTGGAGTTCAGAGCAGTTAGGAGCTTGTGTTTCTCTGCGGATGAAAAAGCCAGCCGTGTACTCAGTTGCCAGGCCTCTCTGCGTGTGCCTCTGTACCTCTGCCTCCCACAGCTCCTATAAATCTCCGTGTGCTTTTCTCTTTCTAGTTGTAGAATTTCCACTCAGCCAGCATTTTGTTGTTCTGGATGATGTCTGTTTTGTCTTTTAGTTGTAGTCTTGAAATTGCCCTGTGAGGCAGCAGTTCAGGTGTTTACCTATGCTGCCATCTTGGTTTCTCAACAATAAAGATTTTTTAAAAACACACCCAAATTGCTGCAGAAAGTCACAGCACAAAACAACAGAACCAACTTCCACACATGATGCAGTGTGATCACATGCTAATCATTCCCGGAACTTTGTAAGCAAATCTAGATTAGAAGCAACTTCCTTTTTTGTTGTTGTTAATCCTCACTAGGATATTTTTCCCCCATTGCTTTTTATTTTTATTTTTTAATATATTTTATTGATTTTTCACAGAGAGGAAGGGAGAGGGATAGAAAGTCAGAAACATCGATCAGCTGCCTCTTGCACACCCCTACTGGGGAATGTGCCCCTAGCCAAGGTACATGCCCTTGACCAGAATCTAACCTGGGACCTTTCAGACCAAAGGCCGACGCTCTATCAACTGAGCCAAACCGGTTCGCCCCCCCAACCTTGCTTTTTAAAGTGCAAGGGAGGGAGGAAAGAGACATGGATGTGAGAGGCAATGGATTGTTTGCCTCCCACACTCGCTCCTCTCCCCCTTCCCACCCTAGCCAGAACAAACCTGCAACCCAGGTGCTTGGGAATCGAACTGGAGACCCTTCAGTGCATGGGCTTACACTCTGACACTGAACCACACTGGCCGGGGAAAAGCATTTAAAATTAGTAGTGTTAATTTTACCATATGACATGTGGACTGAAAATTTTGTCCATTAAATCTGAAGCCCATTAAATTGAGTCCACAAAATCATAAGTTTACTGTACAAGGCAAACTGAAAGAGCAAGTATGCTCTTTCCTCTATAAAGAAAAGCCTTACTCAAAGTTTTTGTTAACTTTATTCCTATCTTATTCTACTTGATGCTACTGTTAATGCAACTGTTTTCTTAATTTTATTTTTGGATTAGACCTTGCTAGTATATAGAAATAAAATTAATTTATGTGCATGTGTATGAGTGTGCTATTTCAGTTGATTCTTGTATGTTGATCTTATATCCCATGACTTTGCTAAACTCAATGACTAATTCTAGCAGTTTGTGTGTTTGGTAGATTCCTTAGGATTTTCTACATATGAGATGATGTCGTCTGTGAATAAAGATAGCTTTACTTATTCCTTTCCAATCTGGATGTCTTTAATTTCCTTTTCTTATCCCTTCTTGTACTAGTAGAAACATTTAGTAGAGTGATAAACAGAAGTGGGAAGGACAAATATCCTTGCCTTTTTCCCGGTCTGAGGCAATCTTTCTCCATTAAGTATTATGTTACCTGCAAGTTTTTTGTAGATGTCCTTTATCAGGTTGAGAAATTTCCTTTCTTTTTGTAGTTTGTTGAGAGCTTTTATAATAAACAGGTGTTGGATTTCGTTACATGCTCTTTCTGCAATATTGAACCATAATATTTTGGTTTGTCTTATTTTATTAATTATGATATATTAAATTAACTGATTTTAATATATTAAACCAATCTTGCATACCTGAGTGAAATCTCTCTTGGTCATGTTATGTAAACCATTTTATATGTTCCCAAATTCAATCTGTTACTATGTTAAGGACTTTTATGTCTAAGTTTGTGAGGGATTCTGAACTATAATTTTTTTGTGCTGTTTTTACCTGGCTTTGATATATGGCCTCATAAAATAGGTTAGTGCATGTTCTCTACTCTATTTCCTGAAAGTGTTTGTATAGGATTGGTATTTTTTCTTCCTTAAATATTTGATAGCATTCACCAGTGAAGCCATCTGACCCTGGACTTGTCTTTGCAGGAAGACTCTAAAAGACTAATTCAAACTTATGAAGATCAAAAACAGGCAAAGCTAATCTATGGTTAATAGAAGCCAGAGGAATAGAGGAATGAATGAATGAATGAAGTAAAAAAGAAAGAAAGAAAAAATAGAAGCCAGAGAACAAAGAGGAAATTTTGGGGGAAAGGATACCAACTAGCAGAGGGTGTGAGAAAGTCTCTGGGAGTACTACTTATTACATATGTGAACATTCACTAATACTTAGCTGTACTCTAAAGGTTTGTGCACTATTTTATACATGTTAGACCCCAAGAAACAGATGATATTTGTCCATAAAAAGGAATGCAGAACTGATACATGCTGCAACATGAAAAACATTATGCTAAGTGAAAGAAGCCAGCCATAATAGACCATCCTATCTAATAAAAGAGTAATATGCAAATTAACCATACCTCTGATACACCCACAAGCCATGCCCACAAGCCAATCAGGAGCAAATAAACCTCAACCAAGATGGCTGTGGCCACTGAGAGCAGGAGGGAGGCTTGGGTTTCCCTGGCAACGGAGGAAGCCAAGCTTTCTGCCTGCCCTTGCCGGCCTAGGCCTCCACTCAATGCTACAAAGTTTCAATTATAGAAGATACATAATCCCAACAGAAATGGCGGCAACCATGCAGCTGGAGAGAGCAGAGGCTAGTGTTGCCCAGGTGACAAAGGAAGCCAAACTTCTGCAGTCCTAGCGCCTAGGCCTCCCCTCTAGGCTACAAAGTTTCAATTATAGAATTTAAATAAATCCAAACAGAAATGGCTGTCACCCCGGGACCAGCAGAAGGCTTGGCTCCGCTCTAGGCTACAAAGTTTCAATTGTAGAACATAAATTAATCCCAGATACCAGGGCCTCTGCTTTGGTCACTGGGGGGCATTGCCGGCCTGCAAACCAGCACAGGCCCCTCGGCCAGGCCGCGCCACACCCTAAGGGAACCTCCACCTTGATCTGGGACACTCTTCAGGGCAAACCAGCTGGCCCCAACCAATGCACCAGGCCTCTATCCTATCTAATAAAAGTAATATGCAGATTGACCATCATTCCAACAAACAAGATAGCTGCTCCCATGTGGTCAAAGATCCTCCCCCATATGAACACAAGATGGCCATCACAAGATGGCCAGCAGGGGAGGGCCATTGGAAGGTTCCAGGCCTGCCAGGGAGGGCAGTAATAGGTGATCAGGCCAGCAGGGAAGGAGGGACAAGGCCTGCAAAGGAGGGCAGTTGGAGGCATTCAAGCCTGCGGGGAAGGCAGTTAGGGGTGACCAGGCCTGCAGAGGAGGGAAGTTGGGGGCAAACAGGCTGGCAGGGAAGCAGGTAGGCATCAATCAGGATGGCAGGTGAGTGGTTAGGGACAATCAGGAAAACAGGCAGGTGAGCAGTTGGGAGCCAACAGTCCTGGATTTTGAGAGAGATGTCCAACTGCCCATTTAGGCCTGATCGGACATTCTCGAAGGTTCTCATGGGAGAGGGACACCCTCCCCCCATTCACAAATTTCGTGCACCAGGCCTCTATCCTATCTAATAAAAGAGTAATATGCAGATTAACCATCACTCCAACAAACAATGTGGCTACCCCCATGTGGTCAAATATCCTGCCCCCCTGTGGACACAAGATGGCCATCACAAGATGGCCAGCAGGGGAGGGTGGTTAGAGGTGACCAGGCCAGCAGGGGAGGGAAGTTGGGGGTGACTGGGCCTGCAGGGGAGGACAGTTAGGGGCAAACAGGCTGGCAGAGGAGCAATGAGGCATCAATCAGGCTGGCAGAGGAGTGGTTAGGGGGTGATCAGGTTGGCAGGCAGAAGCAATTAGGGGCAATCAGGAAGGCAGGCAGCTGAGGAGTAGGGAGATAGCAGTCCTGGATTGTGAGATGGTTGTCCGACTGCCTGTTTAGGAGCCTAAACAGGCAGTCGGACGTCCCACAAGGGGTCCCAGATTAGAGAGGGTGCAGGCTGGGCTGAGGGACACTCCCCCTATCCCCCCCATGCACGAATTTCGTGCACCAGGCTTCTAGTTTATTATATAATTCCACTTACATGTAATGTCCAGAATAGAAAAATTTATAAACAGAAAGTAGATTAGTAGAGAGAGAACCAAGATGGCGGCATAGGCAAACACCTATTGTTCTGCCCCGCGCAACAATTCAAAAACTACAACATAACAACAAAACAAACATCATCCAGAATCACCGGACAGCTGGCTGAGTGGACACTCCACAAATAAAAGTAAAGGTGGGACACTGAGACTCAGAAGAGCGGCGGGAGCGCAGCCTTGAAAATACGTGCGAAAACAGAGGTTAGGAGCCGTCCTGGTCATGCGCGCGGGCTGTGGCTGGCAGCAGCAACCCCGGCTGGATTTCGCCAACAGGGAGGGCGGAGACGTCCCATTCCACAGATTCCCCAGCGCCAGGCAAGGTCCGAGATCCGGGGTACGTGGAGACGTCCCACTGCATGCACAGACTCCCCAGTGCCAGGCGAGGTCCGAGGTCCGGGGGACGCACCCTGGAAGCCGGGCGCGGCAGAGGTCTCCTAGTCTGAAGAGAAACCGGGTTGCTGGGAAAAGCAGTTTGCACATGTAAACTGTGCGACAGCACAGACACGTGACTTGCTCCCTGGCGACTTGCCCCCTGGTCCCGGAAACCACCGGACTGCTTTGTTTTACAACCCTGGGCGAGACTTTGGGGGTGCAGACTCATTTGGGGAGAGACAGAGTTGTCTGGCAAGGGGAAGAGACTAGTGGCTTTCTCTTGGAGGTGCCTGCAGCCATCCCCATCCAACAGAGACCCGCGCGTGCGAGCGCCGCATAGGACGTAGCTGACACTGAGGCTGTCTGCTCAGCTCAGAGACTCCGCCCATCCAACCTGAACACAGTCTCCCTTCACAGCCAATTGGCCTGGAGGTCAAACCCTCCTAGGGCTAACAACAACAAGCTGGGCTTAAATTCAAAAATACTGATACAACCCATAAAGGATTGCAGTAAGAGCACCCACCTCAGGTAACTGGGGAGGCTGAGCCACTGTCCCTTTGAGGATATCTACCACATAAAGCAGCCACCATGCAGAGACATGGAAAGAAATCAGGTGTGAAAGAAATGGAGGAAAAAAGACGACTATACATAGAGTTTAAAATCACAGTTATAAGGCTTTTCAAAAGGCTCCTAGAAAAGGCCGATGAACTTAATGAGAATTACGAGGAAATAAACAAGACCAACCAGGAAATGAATGAGACTTACAAGGAAATGAATGAGACCCTCAAGGAAATGAACAAGACCTCTGAGGATATGAACCAGACCCTCACGGATATGAAAAAGGACCAACTAGAAATCAAGCATACACAGACTGAAATAAAAAATATTAGACAAAGTCCTAAAAGCAGTTCATAGGGCCACAAGAACCAAGTCAAAGATTTGAAATACAAAGAAGCAAAATCCACTCGGCTGGAAAAGCAAGAAACAAAAAGAATTCAGATAATTGAAGATAGCGTAAGGGGCCTCTGAGACAACCTCAAGCATGCCAACATCTGAATTATAGGGGTGCCAGAAAAAGAGAGAGAGCCAGGTAATGAAAACCTACTTGAAGAAATAGTGACCCTTAAACTTCCCTCACCTGGTGAAAGAAACTGACTTAAAAGCCCAAGAAGTACACAGAACCCCAAAATATAGGAATCTAAAGAGGACCACACCAAGACACATCATAATTAAAATGCCAAGAGCAAAAGATAAAGAGAGAATATTAAAAGCAGCAAGAGAAAAACAGTTGGTTACCTACAGGGGAGCACCCATACGATTGTCAGCAGATTTCTCAACAGAAACGATGCAGGCCAGACGCGAGTGGCAAGAAATATTCAAAATAATGAAGAGCAAGAATCTACAACCAAGATTACTCTATCCAGCAAAGCTATCATTCAGAACTGAAGATCAGATACAGTGCTTCACAGATAAGAAAAAGCTAAAGGAGTTCATCACTGCCAAACCAATATTATATGAAATGCTGAAAGATATTCTTTAAGAAGAGGAAGAAGAAAAAGGTAAAAATATAAATTATGAACAACAAATACACATCTATCAACAAATGAATATAAAAATCAAGTGAATTGATAGTCTGATGAACAAGATAAACTGGTGAATATAACAGAATCATGGACATAGAAAGGGAATGGACTGACAATTCTTGGGGAGAAAAGAGGTGTGGGAAGTACAGCAAGAGACTGGACAAAAATCTTGCAACAATGGGAGAGGACAGTGGGGAGAGAGAGGTGAGGGTGGAGGGTGGGATGGGTACAGGGTGGAGGGGAGCTATAGGGGGATAAAAAAGGGGGAACAATGTAATTAATAAACTGAACAGTAAAGATTTAAAAAAAAAGAAAGTAGATTAGTATTTATGTTAGGCTGGGTGGGTTGGGAAGAAACAGAAAGTGACTGCTAATGGATACAGGGTTTCTTTCTGGGATGATGAAAATGTTTGAAAATGGATGAGATGATGGTTGCCCACCTCTGAATATTCTAAAAAACCACTGAACTGCACACTTTAAATGAGTATAGACAATCCTTGGGTTACATTGGACTCGGCGTACGTTGTTTTGTGGTTAAGTCGCCATCTCCCATTTATTAATTTAAAGCAAAAGTTCCGTCATTTCAACATATGTACATATGTGCTTTATGTTTTTTATTATTTATTTACCACAAATAAAGGTCAGAAATTGTTCTTTCTTTTATTTATTTATTTGTTTGTTTATTTTTTTACTGTTTCACTTCATTACTACTGTGTATGTGCTCCATGTGAGTGACGTAGGTGCTTATGTAAGTGGGTTCCGACTTATGGCGAAAATCACGTTACGTCACGCCGTAGGTACGGATCTATGACATAACCCAAGGATCTACTATATTGCATTATAACAGTATATGAATCATATATCAACTAGAGGCCCAGTGCACAATGCACGGTGTGGTTCCTCGACCTGGCCAGTGCCCTCTCGCAATCCAGGACCCCTCGAGGGATGTCAAAGAGCCGGTTTCAGCCCAATCCCTATAAGCCAGGATGAGGGACCCTACCGATGCACCTCTAGTATACATATAACATCTTTGGTTAATCTCTTCCCGTCTTCTGCCTTCCCCCCTCCCTTCTGAGATTCATTAGTCTGTTCCATGTTTCCATGCCTGTGGTTTCTGCTCTGCATTGAGCATTGGCCCCCTGGTTGCCAGTGCACGTCATAGATACTGAATGGTCAGCTGGTCAGACAGTTGGCCAGTCCTTAGGCTTTTATATATACAAAGTTTTTTTATATATTTTTATATGTAAAATGTAAATATATATGAAACAAATAGAAAAAATTATTTCTATTAACAATAGTACATGTGTTGGTGATGGAAATAAAATCAAGTATTAGACCTCAGTTCAGCTACCTCAGTACTTCAGTTCTGCCTTAAAAAAAAAATTTAGAGTCAATACTCAAACTATAAGAGAAAGTCTCTAGAAGCTGAGGTTTATTAAAGGAGGACTAAGTATTTCTACCTGTATTATAAAACACTAGGGGCCCGGTGCACGAAATTCGTGCACTGGGGGTGAGTGATCCCTCAACCCAACCTAACCCCTCTCACATACTGGGAGCCTTCAGGGGATGTCCAACTGATGGCTCACCCCCAGCCTGCCCAAGGCTCTTGGGCACCCAGCCATCGCCCTGCTCAGCTCAGCCCCGGCTGCCTGCAACCACCCCAGCCCTGGGGGCTGGGCGCTCGCTGCCACTTCCACTCACAGCACCCGGGGGCCGGGCGCTCCCTGCTGCTGCCACCACTGTTTCACCTCCACCCCTGGGGCCTGGCGCTCCCACCACTTGGCCCCGCTCCCGCTTCTAATTGGCTGGCAGCACAGCCAATCAGGAGTGAAGGTATGGTCAAATTTGCATGTTTCTCTTTTATTATATAGGACACCTCCTTCATTTTAACCTCAAGAGCAGCGATCGTCAACCAGTGGTCTGCGGACCATTGCAGTCCATGAGGTCCAAAAGGTTGGTAACCACTGCTCAAGAGAATCCCAGAGAGAGGGGAAAAAAGAGAGAATCCTACAGAATACTGCTTTTAACTTTTTTGACTATCTGACTGTGAAGTATATATGAAAAGGAATGGATATAGACCTTAGATCTAAATCCCAGCTCTATCACTTAATAGCTATGAAATCACAGGAAGCTTCTCAGGCTTTCATTTAATCTTCTATAAAATAGGACATAATAACCCCCAAAGTTATTATGAGGTTTAAGTAATATCCTATCTAATAAAAGAGTAACGTGCAAATGTGACCATACCTTGGCTCCTCATTGGCTATGCTACCAGCCAATTGGAGCAGGGGGTGAGGCAGGGGTGGGACAGAGGGCAGGGCAGGGCAGGGCAGGGCAGGGCGGGGGCATGGCCAGCACACAGGGGGCGAGGCCAGCAGGGGTGTGGCCGCAGTGCAGTGAAAGCAACCACCACCCTATAAGGGTGGCCCACAAGGTACTTAAGGGCCAGCCCTCCTTACGCTTACGGTGCCTGAATCACATGCAAATGAGCACCTGGAGTCCCTGAATGTTCCCCAGCCCAGCACCCACGATGGGAGTGGGGGGGCTGCTGCCAGTCTCTGGGGTATGTGGAGATACCAGTGGCCACCACCGGGTAGAGAAAATTCACTGTGCTCTTGTTTCGTGCAGGGTATGGGGGGTGGGGGGGGGGCACCAGGAATTCTGGGAAATGTAGTTCTGTTGACAGACCCACTGTAGGAGTGAGTTTGAAGTATTGAGCAGGGGAACGTGGAAGTGGCGGGGCAGGCTGAGTGGGGGCTTTAGGCCTTGGGCTGGCAGGGGGCTCGCTGGGCAGGGTGTGCGCGGGGCGCAAACCTGCTGGGAGGCTGGCACCCAAGAGCCCCTGGATCAGAGACACAAACCCGCAGGGGGCCAGTACCCAGCACCCACAAGCTCTGCCACCCAGGTGCTGGAGCTGCAAAGGCCGAATCGGAGACATAAACCTGCAGGGAGGCCAGCACCCAGCAGCCTCCAGATTGGAGATGCAAACCAGCAGGGAGCTGGCACCCAGCAGCTGCAAGCCCTGCCTTGGGGGCACTGGGGCTGTGAGGAGCTGGATCTGAGACACAAACCAGCAGGGAGTCCAGCACTCAGCAGCCCCAAGCGCTGCCACCGAAGACCTGGGGCTGAGAGGTGGGAGGGGGGTGGACTGGAGATACAAACCCGCAGGCCTGGCACCCAGCAGCCCCAAGGCCCGATGCGTAGGTGCTGGGGCTGCTGCGGGGGGAGGGGGGGACGTGCGTGGCGGGCAGGGGCAGCTGAGACACAAATCCACAAGAAACCTGTGGAAAGGGAGCTAAACTATTATAACTTTATCTCCCTTTCCTCAAGATGAGAAAACTGTCCCTGGATTATTTAGTGATGTGGCCCACACCTTTCTACATACACAGGGTATGTTATGACCACTCCCAGAATGCCATCTCCAGGGAATAACCTACTGTGGCAAATCATCTAAGAGAAGAAACAAGCTTTTGTTGGGTTTATTCTGAAGGTCAGAGAACATGCCACCCCCAACATATGCTTTATTGTTATATTGATGATCTTGAGCTGCAGATTCTTGAAAAACTGCAAGTGTATGCAGAGGATTTCTCTGAAGTCTCCTGATCTGTCTAAAATTGGACTCCCTAAAGGAGTTTAAATGTCATAGGTCCCCTTGATGGGTGAAGTGTCATCAGGCAGAGAAGACTGACTCCTGTCACAGGACATAACACCCAAACTTTGTTACAAACTATTTCTCTCCACCCCCATTCATCTTTCCTAAAAATCATTTACTCTTCTCTAGGAGGCCTACATCACCCATTCCATTTCCCTAAGAAGAAGGTATTTAAATCTGCTTTCTAAGCCAGCTTGGGGAGTTATTCATTTTTCTCTGAGATCTCCCACATATACATGAGGTACACGTTAATGAACTTTTGTTTTTCTCTTGGCGATCTGTCTTTCATTACAAGGGCCTCCACTAAGAACTCAGAAAGGTTGAGGAAAACTATTTTTCTTCCTCCATAATTCTATCTCGGGAAATCAAGTCCCCAGCTGAACAATGAGGTTAGCTCAAGTACCAAGCAATCTTGACTGACAGAAGGGAAGTTTCTAGGGAGAAATCAATGATATTGGCATCAAAGTGGGATGGAGGGCACACACATGGTTGATGGTGGGAGTTTAAAGTGGTTCAACATTTTTCGAGGATGACTTGGCAAATTTGATAGAAATGTTCAAGGTATATCCAAGAGTCTTCTTCTAGGAATCACATCTGCTGAGATAAAGCACAAGCACTTAAGCCCTGGTCAGAACCCAGGATGCTACTGTGGGCTCCCCTTCAACAACAGGAAAACCTGGGAATAACCTGCATTTTTAGGACAAGGTAGCATCTATGCTAATAAAAGGGTAATATGCTAATTAGACTGAACGTCTTCCTGGCGACCTTCCAGATGTCCTTCCAGACATCCTTCCCAACAAAGCCATGTTGGCGGGGCCAATGCAGAGGATGTTAGAGGCAATCAGGCAAGCAGGGGAGAGCAGTTAGGGGGACCAGGCCAGCAGAGGAGAGCAGTTAGGGCAAACAGCCTGTCAGGGGAGAGTGGCTGGCAGGCAGGTGAGTGGTTAGGAGGCAGAGGCCTGAGGGGTCCCAGATTGGAGAGGGTACAGGCTGGGCTGAGGGAACCCTCAAACCCCCTACCCTGTGCACGAATTTCATGCACCGGACCACTAGTAGCATATAAATAGGCACTCAACAAATTTAGTTCATCATCAACAATGTGAGTTCACTTTCTCCTCCATTCTGAAATCACCAACAAAATTAAATTCTATTTATCTAAGAAGTTAGCATCTAAATGCTAAAGTTTCCAAATCTATGCAAATCATAATTAATACCATTGTAATAAAATTATAACTAACTAGAGGCCCAGGACATGACATTCATGCACCAGTGGGCCAGGGGTGGGAGTGGGGTGGTTCCCTCAGCCCGGCCTGTGTCCTCTCACAGTCCAGGACCCCTTGGAGGATGTCCGTGTGCCAACATTTGGACATCTCACCAAAGGGTTCTTAGTGCTGCTGCAGAGGCAGGAGAGGCTACTGCCACCACCACTGCGCTTGCCAGCCGTGAACTCAGCTTCTGGTTGAGCGGCGCTCCCCCATGGGCGTGCACTGACCACCAGGGGACAGCTCCTGCTTTGAGCATTTACCCCCTTGTAATGTTGCTAGATTTACCCCCAGGCTCAGTGCTGCTAGAAGCCAGGCTTGGTACACAGCTGGGCTGTCCTACTCAGACCCAGGCCCAGCAGAGGCAACCACAAACTGTGGATCACTTTGTAGCTCCAAACAGGAGCTGGCCACAGGCAGCACCTGACATTGTCCTTCCCAAGACACTCTAGGACCAGCACACCTGGTGACAGGACTCACCATATCATAGCACAACCCAATTAGTTCCACAAGCAGCACATCCAAAGGAAGATATTGGCAGGCACCAGGATCTGCTAGATAGAATTTCAGTTCATGGGGTTGGCCCACACAGCAGCTCATACACTGTGATCAGGGGCAATACTCATAGCCAGCAAGACCAAGGGTCCACCCCACCCATGGATGGGCCAACAGCAATTACAACAGGAGAGTTCACATAACACACACAATGAACATTCCTAGAACATCTAGCTCAAGTAATCAGGGAGATTGCACCATTGAGACCCACAAAACACCTAATACATAAGGCCACCATACAGAAAATGGGAGGCATAGCAGATCTACCTAATACACAGAAACAATTACAGAGAGGCAGTCAAAATTGGCAGAGAAAAAACATGTTGCTTATTAAGGAATATAAAAAATCCCCTGAATATAAATTAAATGAAATGGAGACAATCTGCCAGCAACTGGGTTCAAAACAAGGGTTATAAGAATGTTCAAGGAACTTAGGGGAAAAATGAATGAACTCAATGAAAACTTAAAGAGACAACAAACACAAAAAGAGAATAGAGTCCTAGTTTTGCTCAATGGATAGATTATTGGCCTGTAAACTGAAAGGTCCCAGATTCCATTCTGGTCAAGGGCACATGTCTGGGTTTGGGGCTCAATCCCCAGTAGTAGGTGTGCAGGAGGCAGCCAATCAATGATTCTCTCTCACCATCGATGTTTCTATATATCTCCCCCTTCCTCTTCCTCTATGAAATCAATAAAAATGCATTTTAAAAAAAGAGCATAGAAGGGAGAACTAAGATGGCGGCAAAGGTAAAACACCTATCTTGCCGTCATAATCAGCAATTTTAATACTACAACTTAACGAAAGAACAAACACCTTCCAGAATCACCAGAAAGCCCGCCGAGTGAAAATTCCACAAATAAAAGTGAAAATAAGACACTGTGACTCGGAGGTGCGGCGGCGAACAGCGTTGAAAGATTCGAGCGCAGAGAGAGGTTTGGAGTGCGCGCCGCGGAGAGAGCGGGCGGCTGAAAACCAGCCAGTTTTCTCGAACGGGGAGACAAAGACGTCCCACTGGACTGATTCTCCAGCTCTGGGCGAAGTCCAGAGAACCCACTATCATACAGGGTGAAAACTGGACAGTGGGAGGGCACGCCGAAGCTCGGATGCTGCCGGGTCTGCCGGCTTGTGGAGAAGGCAGCTTGCGCGCGAACAGCTCGGCTGCGTGGTCTCTCATTCGGGAAACCGTCAGACTGCTTTGTTTTATGACCCTGGGAGAGACATTGCATGTGCAGTCTCATTTTGGGAGAGTCTGAATTCCCCGGCAGCTGGTGGAGCTCCGCAGCGGCTCTCTCTCAGAGGTGCTGGCAGCCATTGCCCCCTGCACAGAGTCCCCGGGGCCGCATAGGGTGGAGCTAACGCTGTTTGCTTGGCCCGGAGACTCTGCCCATCCAACCTGAGCACAGCTGAGCTTCACAGACAATTGGCCTGGAGGTCAACCCCTCCAAGTGCTAACAACGATTAACTGAGCTTAACTTCAGCAAGACTGTGCAAACCATATCCACCTCAGGTAACCGGGGAGGCTGAGCACTCACTGTCTCTAGTAGGAAGTCTACCACACAAAGCTGATTGACCAACTCAGGGAAGCAGCCACCATGCAGAGACATGGAAAGAAATCAGATGTGAAAGAAATGGAGGAAAAAAAAACGACTGGACATGGAATTCAAAACCACGGTTATAGGGTTTTTCAAGAGGCTCCAACAAAAGGTCGAGGCCTATAAGGAAATAAGCAAGACCACAAAGGAAATGAATGAGTCCTACAAGGAAATGAACAAGACCCTCAAGGATATAAACGAGACCTGCAAGGAAATGATCAAGACCAACGTGGAAATGAATGAGTCCTACAAGGAAATGAAAGAGACCCTCAAGGATATAAAGGAGACTCTCAAGGATATGAAAAAGGACCAACCAGAAATTAAGCATACACTGACTGAAACAAAAAAATATTATACAAAGACCTAAAAGTGCTCTGGAGCACCCCAAGAACCAAGTTAAAGATTTGAAATACAAAGAGGTAAAATCCACTCAGCTGAAAAAGCAAGAAACCAAAAGAATCCAAAAAATTGAAGATAGTGTAAGGAGCCTCTGGGACAACCTCAAGCATACCAACATCCGAATTATAAGGGTGCCAGAAAAAGCGAGAGGCCAAGACAATGAAAACCTATTTGAAGAAATAGTGACTGAAAACTTCCCACACCTGGTGAAAGGAATTGACTTAGGAGTCCAAGAAGTGCACCGAACCCCAATATATAGGAACCTAAGAGGACCACACCAAGGCACATCATAATTAAAATGCCAAGAGCAAAAGACAAAGAGAAAATATTAAAAGCACCAAGAGAGAAACAGTTGGTTACCTATAATGGAGCACCCATACGATTGTCAGCAGATTTCTCAACAGAAACTATGCAGGCCAGATGGGAGTGGCAAGAAATATTCAAAGTGATGAACAGCAAGAATCTACAACCAAGATTACTCTATCCAGCAAAGCTATCATTCAGAATTGAAGGCCAGATAAAATGCTTTGCAGATAAGAAAAAGCTAAAGGAGTTCATCACCACCAAACCAACATTATATGAAATGCTGAAAGATATTCTTTAAGAAGAGGAAGAAGAAGGTAAAGATGAAAATTATGAACAACAAATACACATCTATCAACAAATGAACATAAAAATCAAGTGAATTGATAGGCTGTTGAACAGGATAGACTGGTGAATATAACAGAATCATGGACATAGAGAGGGAATGGACTGACAATTCTTGGGGAGAAAAGGGTTGTGGGAAGTGCAGCAAGAGACTGGACAAAAATCTTGCAACAATGGGAGAGGACAGTGGGGAGGGGGAGTGAGGGTGGAGGGTGGGATAGATATAGGGTGGAGGGGAGCTATAGGGGGATAAAAAGGGGAAACAATGTAATTAATAAACTGAACAATAAAGATTTAAAAAAAAGAGCATAGAAGCCAGTAAGAAATGAAAAATACAGTAACTGAAATGAAGATTATACTAGAAAGAATCAACAGCAGGTTAGATGAAGCAGAGGACCAAATCAGCAATTTGGAAGACAAAGTACAGAAAACACCCAATCAGAGCAGCAAAAAGAAATAAGAATCCAAAAATATTAGGATAGTTTAAGGGACCTCTGGGCAATATCAAATGTAACTTCTGCATCATAGGGGTACCAGAAGGAGAAGAGAGAGACAGCAAGGGATTGAGAACCTATTTGAAGAAATAATTCCTAAGCCCAGATGGCATGGTTCAGTGATTGTCAACCTATGAACCAGGGTGTCATGGGTTGGTTCATGCCTGGGTTGCAGGCTTGATCCCCTGTATGGGGCATGCAGGAAGCAGCTGACCAATTATTCTCTCTCATCATTCATGTTTCTATCTCTCTTCCCTCTCCCTTCCTCTTGAAATCAATAAAAATATATTTTAAAGTAAGAAAGAATGACTGAAAACTTCCTTAACCTGGTGCAGGGAAAAGACAAAAATCCAGGAAGCACAGAGTGTTTCAAACAAGTTGAATCCAAAGAGACCCACATCAAGACACATCATAATTAAAATGGCAAACATTAAAGACAAAGAGAGAATCTTAAAAGTAGTAAGTGAAAGATAGTTTCCTACAAAGGAGCTCCCATAAGACTGATAGCTAATTTTTCAACAGAAACTGCAGGCCAGAAGGGACTGGCACATAAGATTCAAAGCGATGAAAAGCAAGGACCTACAACCAAGATTACTCTACCTAGAAAAACTATCAGTTAGCACCAATAACAGAAAAAGCACTTCCCAGACAAGAAAAACCTAAATGAGTTAATCACCAGCCAAACAGTATCACAAGAAATGTTCACAGGTCTTCTTTAGGAAGAAGAAAAATTTAAAATACGAATAATAAAATGACAATAAATACATATCTATCAATAATTACTATATTCTTATTTTTAAATTTTCTTTTTAAATTATAGTTTACATTCAACATTTTGCATTTGTTTTAGGTGTACAGTATAGTGGTTAGATAATCATGTACTTTACAAAGTGTTCCCCCTATATTTCTAGTACTCACCTGGCAACATACATAGTGATTACAACACTATCAACTACATTCCCTATGCTGCTTTGTTTTTGCCCCCCCTGTCCAGGATTATCTTGATATCCTTGGCACTGAAGAAGGCATTGCCCCAGAAGTCATCTTTTCATCTCTATGTTGTTGTTGTTGTTATCTATTATTATTATCATCATCATCATCATCATCATCACCATTATTACTAGAGGCCCGGTGCATACATTTGTGCATGGGTGGATCCCTTGGCCTGGCCAGTGATCAAGAGTGATCAGGGCCGATTGAGAGCATCTTTGCCCAGTCTCCACTGGGGCCAATGCAGGCTGGCTGGCTAGGGGGAGGGACTGCGTGAGGTGTGGGCCATGGGAAGTTGGCTGTGGGAGTGCACTGACCAGCAGGGGGCAGCTCCTGCATTAAGCATCTGCCCCCCTGGTGGTCAGTGTGTGTCATAGTGACCAGTCGACTAGTTGTTCAGTCACTTAGGCTTTTATATATATAGACTAGTGGCTCAGTGCATGAAATTTGTGCATGGGAGGGTGTCCCTCAGCCAGGTACCCTCACCAATCTGGGATCCCTTGGAAGATGTCCAATTGCAGGTTTAGGCCCGATCCCTGTGGACAATCTGGGACCACTGGCTGCTAATTGCTCACCTGCCTGCCTGTCTGATCACCCCTAACCACTCTGCCTGCCAGCCTGCTAGTCCCTAACTCTTCCCCCCTCCAGCCTTATCACCCTCAACTGCACCCCCTTGCTGGCCTGATCACCCCCAACTTGCCCCCCCTGATGGTCTGCTTGCCTCCTACTGCCCCCCCATGCTGGCCTACTTAGTCCCAACTGACACACCCCTACTGGCCTGCTTACCCTAAGTGGCCCCCCCACTGGCCTGCTTGCCTCCAACCGACCCCCCCAACCCCACCAGCCTGCTTGCCCCCAACTTCCCCCACCACCAGCCTGATCACCCCCAACTGCCCTCCTCTTCTGGCCTGATCGCCCTAACCACCTCTGCCTCAGCCTTGCCATTATGGCTTTGTCTGGGTGGCAGCCACAGAGCCGGCTGGGGCAACTAAAGAAACCAAGCCTCCCATCTGCTTTCCTGCCAGCTTGGTTTCCTACATCACTGGGGAGACCAAGGAAGCCAAGCCTCCTGCCCACTCTGCTGGCTCCAGCTGACACCACCGTCTTTGTCACATCAATTATTCCCTCCTTATTGGTTGTGAGCACTGCCATATTTGTCATGAAGTGATGGTTAATTTGCATATTACTCTTTTATTAGATAGTATTTTAAAAATATATTTAAATTGATATTTAGAGAAAGAGACAGAGATAGAAATACCAATGAGAGAGAAACATCATTGATCAGCTGCCTCCTATTGGGGATCAAACCCACAACCTGGGCACATGCCCTGAATGGAATCAAACCAGTTTCCTCTTAGTTCATGAGTCAATGCTCAACCACTGAGCAACACCAGCCAGGATATTATTACTTTTTTAATCCTTACCTGAGATATTTTCCCCATTGATTTTTTTAGATAGAGTAGAAGGCAGGAAGGGAAGGAGAGAAAGAGAGAGAGAAAGAAATGTCAATGTGAGGGAGATTCACTTATTGGTTGCTTCCTGTACCCACCCCAACCAGAGCCAGGGATGGAATCTGCAACTGCAGTACATACCCTTGACTGGGAGTTGAACCTCAGACCTTTAGGCTGACACTAATCACTGACCCAAACCAACCAGGGCTCTTTTCATCTTTGTATCTCTAATTCTAGCAAATGGCACACAGAGATTCTCAATATATGTTTATTGGTTGTGGTAATGGTTGCGCAACTCTGTGACTATACTAAAAACCATTGATTATACATTTTAAATTGGTGGGTTATATGATCTCAATAAAGCTATTATTAAAAAAGCAAAACAGCCCAGCCAGTGTTGCTCAGTGCTTGAGCATCGACCTAGGTACCAAGAAGTTCTGATTCAACTCCTGGTCAGGGCACATATCCAGGCTGTGGACTCAATCCCAAGTAGAATGCATGCAGGAGGTAGCCTATCAATGATTTTCCCTCATCTTTGATGTTTCTATCTCTCTCTTTCTCTCCCTTCCTCTCTGAAATGAATAAAAATAAAATAAAATAAATAAAAGCATATTTGGTTTAAAAAGGGAAACATTACCCTGGCCAGTGTTGCTCAATGGTTAGAGTGTCAGCCCAATCACCAAAGGGTCAAGGGTTCAATTCCCAGTCAAGGGCATGTACCTGGGTTGCAGATTTGGTCCCTAGCCCCAGTTTCAGGAGGCAACTAATAGATGTGTCTCACTCACATGGATGTTTCTCTCTCCCTCCCTGTCTCCCTCCTTCCCTTCCATTCTCTCTAAAAAATCAATGGGAGAAAATATCCTCTGGTAAGGATGAACAAAAATACATACATTTATATCTTGTTTGCTTTTGTTATAGGGTTGAAATAGGTTCACAAACAGAAAGTACAAATATACAAAGAAGATGACAAACAAGTTTATTTAACATATACTCCTCATTAGGATCAGTCCAGCCAGTTGGGTGAGTGAATCTTTAAACATTAGCCCATGTAGGCCAGTGTGTGCCAGAGAAGAATGTGAAATAGGTAACCAAACTCACTCAACTGATTTGTGACATGAATATATGAAGCAAAGTAATTTAAAATACTGAGATTTTTCAGATTTTAAGGACCAAGAAATTTAAGTCTTCTCAGAGCCCATTCTAATAGGACAGGTCTTCTTTGTTCTATTCCTGGCTATGGTAATTGACTGAGAGTACCACGTACTTTGTTATCATTTGTCCCTACTCCAAGTGAGATTGCTGAATTGGTGCCCACTATCATCTCCTTCATCTAAACTAAGGAACATTCAGAAACTAATGTCCTGTTTTGTTGACTATTAAGTTGTTTTCTGAGTTTACTTGCTGTGGTATGCAATAAAAAATATATATATTTTTAAAAGATATTTTATTGATTTTTTTTACAGAGAGGAAGGGAGAGGGATAGAGAGTTAGAAACATCGATTAGCTGCTTCCTGCACACCCCCTTCTGGGGATGTACCTGCAATCAAGGTACATGTCCTTGACCGGAATCGAACCCAGGACCCCTCAGTCCACAGGCCAATACTCTATCCAATGAGCCAAACCGACCAGGGTTATATATATATATATATATTTTTAAAAATTATGCAATTGCTGACTGGCACCATGAGCAGAGCAATGTGAACAGTCTCTAGAAGCTGGAAAAGGCAAGGAAACAGATTCTCCGTTAGAACCTCCAGCTCTGCCAACACTTTGATTTTAGGTCTCAGAGATCCGTTTCAATCTTCTGACCTCCAGAACTGTAAGATAATATTTCTGTATTGTTTCAGCCCGCTAAATTTGTGGTCACTTGCTACAGCAACAATAGGAAACTAATACACTTGCTCTACTAATATAATTAATACCAGGCCTGGACCATATGCCTCCTATTTGTAAAGTCCAGTTGCTTTTATTGCTCAAGCTATGAGTATTGGTTTGGAACAATTTTTAACTGTGTCAGAGTAGAAATGCTTTTCCCTTTGGGCTATGAAGCTCCAATGAAGAACTAATCAATGGAAACTAAAGTTTGATCACTGGCTAATGGTCAATATAGGTAAAGAAAATATAGAAACATACAATTCTGTCACTGGGATTTTCAATAATGGATTTCATACTATTGTATATCAATAATAACTTCAGCCCTGGCTGGTGCTGATCAGCAGTTAGAGTGTCAGCTTATGCACCAAATAGTCATGGGTCAATTCCTAGTCAAGGGCATGTACCTGGGTTGCAGGTTTGATTTCCAGTCACAATCAGGGCGTGTGCAAGAGGCAACCAATTGATGTCTCTCTCACACATTAATGTTTCTCTCTACTCGCTCTCTCCCTCTCCCTTCCTTCCACTCTAAAGATCAATGGGAAAAATATTCTCAAGTGAGGATTAAAATAATAATAATAATAATAATAATAACAACAACAACAACTTCACTTGAGTGTTCTTTAACATGTTTTTAGAGGGGAAGCTTTAGGAAGGATATAAACCTGAGACAGGAAGAGCAATTTGGAACACGGTATTTAACTGAAGGCTTGGCAACAATTAGAAATACAAAGATAATGTCCCAGAGATAAATGAATACAAGGTAAACAGTAATAAGAAAAAGTTCTCATCTAAGATATAAGCAGTAATAGAGTGGTTAAATGATACGGGAGAAAAGATAGTAAGACACAGAAAACTAAACACCATGAGATGATACCAAGATCAATCACTGCCTGGAGACCCGATTTCTCTATTTCATTAGTTTGAATTTGATCTTTAGCCTAATATACAACACAGCCTCCAAATTTCCCTAGCATTCTTTTTCCAATTCCTATGTAAAGCTCTTACAACTGAGCTGTGAGTTATAATTTAGTAAGAAAGCATAAGATTCCCAACAACTGTGAAAATACTTACTATCCACAGCTACTATGCATTGTTATATCAGTTTTCTACCTTCCCACTGCCAGGTTAAATGTACAACACAGGAAACTCTTCCTTACTTACAACTGCACAGCGTGGCATTTTGGAAGTAATCCCATCTTCCTCTGTTGCCCCATTGGGTCCAGGTGCCTCTTTCCTCCTCTTTCTTGTGTTGACTTTGGCTGAACTCTGTGCATCCATCTTCTTTTAACCGGTCATAGAAAGTGAAAAAGAATCTTTTCTCATTGTGGGAGAAAAAAGTTTGTCACCAGTATTTCAGAGATGTTAACACAGATATACTCAGCAAAAGATCAATTCCATAGCAACATATTTCCCAAAGAAGAGCCAATTGCATCTGGCAAAAATAAAGCTTCATAAACACAGGCTCCAGTAGAAACTCTGAATTGACTATGTGGAGAAATGGCCACTATTAGTCACCTGACCTTGGAAATTATTCCCCTTGATCAAGGAAGCCTATATATTACTTACTAATTCTACATCCCTAGTGCATGCAAAAGATTAGAATGACTTGGCTGAGAAAGGTAGTCACACAACTCTAACGCTGTCCCTCAGGACACCTGGAGGCATGACTAATGCAAGCAAATGTAACAGGTATGTCTTTGGTGCAGATGGGGGAAAGAGCCTTTTTTTTTTAAAGGATTGGCTATCACCAATTCCTGGTTTAATAAAGCATGAATTTCTTAACTCTAAATGCTCTATAGATTTCAGATACCACTCCACCAGGGATCTATGGAAACTGTGGTAAATGTACTGTATCTTTTAAATATCCTTCCTCATCTTTAAAATTCATTTTCCTTCCTCTTTTAGAGTCTCAAGCGCCTTAAATTTGCTCAGAGTCCCCAACTGTTAAAACCCCAACCAGGTTTCTCCTTGCGCCAGGAAATAAGTTATTACTGTCTCATTTTGCAGAGTGCCTCTAGCAACTAGCTATTATATAAAAGTTTTGAGTTTGATATTTCATATTTAGCTACTGGCTTGTGCTACCTCTCCAATTGCCAGCAAGGATCTGCCTTGGGTAACATAATTTACATAAACAAATTAATTTCTTGGCATTGATTAAATTTTAGGCATCAGGCAGAAATTGGGGATAGAGGAATTTTAATGATCAGCTGCCTTCTCTGCCCACGATATGGCACAGTGAAAGGTGGAAGAAAGATCCTCAGAGCAGAGGAGGAAAACAAAACAAGTGCCAGACAGAATGAGGACATTCTACTCTGCCTCACTGACTCCAATAAGCCCTCCTTAATAAGATGTCCATCTAAACAACAGCCATTGTGCCTTACTTTCTTTCCTCCAGCTAAATTCCAAGTGGCGATGTGACAAGATCTACAAGAAACCTGACCTAATTCTTAGAGAATGATGGTGACATCCCAACACACTAAGTATTAGGCTGACATAAAAAAAAAAAAAGTAAGTCTAAGGTGAAAGATGAACACCACCCAGAAACTTCCTTTCATCACAAATGCAAATTAAAATGCAAGGATACTGTACATTTAACAAGTTTTTCCAGTGATGATAATCAGAGCTCTTCTTCGGTATTGTTATAAAGTATTCTTTCAAAATATCCAGGTTAGTGTTGCTACTCCCACCTCACTGCTAACAATGCCTAATCAGTCCATTTAGTGACCATTTTTAACTGGCCTATAACTAGCTTCTCCGTACCTGCTAAATTCTTCTCAGGGCAAGCAGACAAAACCATTGGAGAAATGTAATCAGCAATCTGGTGGCAGGCAGCTCAAGGTCAGGTAGTCAATAATATTAAGTATTTACTGTGTACTTTGACATAATTTTTTAAAGTAAAAACTCTTTCCTCAAGAAGTTCTCAATCAAGGTGAGGAAATCACGTGTTTATGATATAAAAAAGCTCTTTAGGATTCTAAAGCCATTGGGGGAAAGTTTGTTGAGGAACAGGATATTTACACAGTTTCAAAGTATCTCTCTGAACAGATTACTTATTAATTATAATGAAAAAATCTCTTAGCTGCCTAGCTGGTTTGGCTCAGTGGATAGAGCGTCGGCTTGCAGACTTAAGGGTCACAGGTTTGATTCCGGCCAAGGGCAATGCCCAAGTTGTGGGCTTGGTCCCGGAAGTGGGCGTGCAGAAGGCAGCCAATCAATGGTTCTCTCTCATCATTGATATTTCTATCTCTCCCTCTCCGTTCCTCTCTGAAACCAATAAAGAAATATATATATATATATAATCCCTTAGCTAAGTGATCAAAGTTAATTAAAATAACCAATAATGAATGCATCCTTGTGCACTAAGGATACACTACCTGCCCAAAATGCATAGCCCCTATGGATTTATGAGGAGCAAGCAGACAAACCTTAATTAAAGGACAGTGTACAAAACAAGCCTGCGTTCATCAAAACATTTTAATCATGAAAACAGTAAAAGGCTGAGGGACCAAAGGGCCAGGCCAGTGTGGTTCAGTGGTTGGGTGTGGACCCATAAACCAAGAGGTCACTGGGTCAATTCCAGTCAGTGCCCATGCCCCGGTTGCATGGACATGCAAGGACATGCATGGGGCAGCTGACTGATGTTCATTTCTCTATCCTTGCCCCTTCCTCTCTCTAAAATAAAAAAAATATTAAAAAAAGAAAGACCAAAGAAATGATAACTAAATGTAATGCAAAATTCTTAATTGGGGGAGAAATTGTTACAAAGAATAGTTACTAGGACAATAAATAAAATTTGAAAATGAACTGTATATCAAATAATAAATATCAATGTTAAACTTCTCGGATTTGATTTTACAGTGTGCTATGGAAAAGACTGTCCTTGTTTTTAGAGAGAAATGCTGAAATATCTAGGGATAAAAGGTCATGATCTCTGCAGCTTACCCTCAGCAAAAAGAGAAAAATATATTACATTACATATAAAATAGGTAAGACGAATATGACCAATGTTACTAATGTATGAATCTAGGCAGGGCATAAAAGGGTTCATTTTAATATTTTTACAACTTTTCTATAGGCTTTACTTTTATTTCAAAATAAAAAGTCTAATTTTTAAAATGCTCTTTAAGAATTTCTACACAGATAGGCCCTCATATAAGATTTGTTATGAAATCTTTTTGCTGAGGGTAAGTTGCAGAGATCATGACCTTTTATTCCTAGATACTTCAGCATTTCTAAAAACAATTTCCGTTGGGGTCTCTAGAAACTGGTTCCCTCTCCTTCCTGACTCTTTAAATCAGAATACATGATGTATACATTCTAAGAAGTATGTCTAGTAATCCAAATATCTTGCAAGGAAGCTAACAGCAACAGTCATAATAATGGCTTTTTAAAAAAATACTTACTATCTGCCAGGCACTGTGATAGGCAATTAATACACATATATACAATTATTATTAGCCCCAATTTACAAATGAGAAAACTAGGAATCAGGGAAGTTGAGTAACCTAAGAGATCATACAGCTAGTAAGTAGAAGGGCCAGGATTTAAATTCAGGCTTGTCTAATTCCAAAGTCCTTACCACTATAATCTGCTATTCTCCAGAAAGCTAAGATTTTTAAAAAGCTGTCTCATCATTACTGTTGCTTCTTTCTATCAAGAGCATTCTCTCTACAGCATGGGTCCTTTATGTGTTTTTTACACGTAAGTCAGGCCAGCCTAACTGAACAGTGGAATAAAAGGTCACAGTTAAAGGTAAACAAGGTCCCAGGACCAACCAAATAGAACTGACGTAGCTGCTGGCTCAGAGGTTGCCTGATTTGTCAGCTACAGCAAATCTTTCCTACTGGATAGTTTTGCTAGGGTTTCCTGATAAGATTTCACCTTAAGCAATAAAAAATTCTTAAATATCTGCTCATCCCTCTTCTGACATTACAAATAGGTAGTATTTTATTTATTTATTTTTTATTTTAATTTCAACTCTGGTTTTATTTTGTAGATTTTTTAAATCTTTTCATCTTTATTGTTTAGTTTATTAATTACATTGTTCCCCAAATAGGTAGTATTTTAAAGGCACCTGTATTTTTACAAACATTTTAAAGGTGTCATAATAAACAGAGGAGTAAATGCCATGTTATATTTTCATCAATGTCCTATATAAAAAAAGCCTGTTATGCTAAGTGTTCAGTTGTCCATTCAACCAATCAAAGCATAATATGCTAATGACATGCTAAGGCCACTCAACCACTCACTATGACATGCACTGACCACCAGGGGACAGATGCTCCAACCTGTAGGTTAGCTTGTTGCTGGGGTCCAGCCAATTGGGACTGAGCAAGATGGGCCGGACATAGCCTGGAGACCTCCCACTGTCTCTTCCCAGCTGGCCAGCCTCCCATATCCCACCCTGACCCCAACTGTGCACCAACGGGGCCCCACGGCCTGGCCTGCACCCTGTGGCAATCCAGGATCCCTCAGGGGATGTCAGAGAGCCGGTTTCAGCCTGATCCTGGAGGCATAAATGGCCAATATGCAAATGGACCACTAAGGATGTCCAACTTGACAGGTTAGGTCCACTCCCTGCAAGCTCCCAGACTACAAGAGGGTGCAGGCTGGGCTGAGGGACAACCCTCCACTGCCCCCTGCTGAGTGCATAAATTTCATGCACCAGGCCTTTAGTTTTCTATAACTCCAAGTTAAAATTCCTTAACATTTAATAGTAAATTGTTTAATATGTCCAAAGGCATATTTATAGGAACTTCTCAGAAGTCTTTGTTCTCTCTATGTTGGAGGAAGGGATAACTTGTGCTTTGTTCTTTTGTTTGTTTTATTTTTTACTAGAAGCCCATGCACAAATTTGTGCACTGGCGGGGTCCCTTGGCCTGGCGGGTGATCAGGGCTGACTAGGGCTGATCAGGGCCACAGGAGTTTGGCTGCCATGGGAAGGGGCCACTGGAGGCTGGCCAGCCGCGGGAAAGGGCCACAGGAGGTTGGCCGGCCGGCCCAATAGGGGCCATCGGAGCTGGTCAGTGAGGGTTGGGGCCAAGGGAGGCTGGCTGGGGGAAGTGGAGGGGCCGCAGGAGGTTGGCCGGCCAGCCCAATATGGGCCATCGGGGCTGGTCAGTGGGAGGCGGGGCCAATGGAGGCTGGCCGGCCTCAGGAGATTGGCTGTGGGAACACACTGACCATCAGTGGGCAGCTCCTGCATTGAGTGTCTGCCCCTGGTGATCAGAGTGCGTCACAGAGACCAGTGGTTCTGCCGTTCGGTCAATTTGCATATTAGCCTTTTATTATATAGGAAGATATTGTGGTAAAATAGAACATAAATTTGCTTTGCTTTTTAACTTCTTACTTCTTGAAGTATTGAATCATCTTGTCATATGATTCAACTTAACCAGCCAAACACATGGTGAATATCATTAACTATACTAGGCCTGATACATGAAATTCGTGCAAGAGTAGATCCTTGCAGCCCCGGGGCAACCCCGGCTGCCTCAACCCTGCAGCCCTGTCCCCCACCCACTGGTCATTCCAGAAGGTTGTTCCAGAAGATCATTCCATTGTCTGGTCTTATTAGCATATTAGCTCTTTATTATATAGGATAAGCAAAGGCATGGATTTAAAGATATTTGATAGCCAAACTAATATCTGGGGTTGCTAGATCTTGTTACACTGGATCTATTCCACTAGATTAAAAAATCATACAAAAATATAAAATATCACAATGAGTACTCGAGGCAATAGAAAGGAGTTGTCTGACTAGCTATTTAAAGCTAGAGTAAAATTTAAACAGAAAAAAAATCAAGGCAACCATATTATTAACATATTACAATGGCCTTTAGTAAATAATAGTAATACTAATATGTTTTATCTGTCTTTTGATTAAGTACATACATTGTTCAACAAAATCTCTCCATTTGCCTTAACCAAATGTCTGTGGCAATATTAATCAATTTTTTTATTTATACTCTATTTTGAGAAATGTAAAACTCTTCACCATCACTCCATCAGCATAGTATAGTGATTAAAAGTCAGATTACCTAAGTATGAATCCCATTTCTACCACTTACAAGCCACAAGAACTTGGACAAATTCTGTATCTGTCCAACCATTAGTTGAATCACTTAACAAATGAGGTTTAAATGGGAGTATCTATATAAAACCTCAATTCAATGCTTGGCACACAGTAAGTGCTTATAAATATTAGCTACTATTATTATTTACTAGTTGTAGTTATCATCTGCCTAAAGTCTTCAGGGTATCCTTTCTATCAAAATGATTTTGTCAAGTTTCCCGCCTATGATTACTACTATAAAAAGTACACTCTGCCCTAACTGGTTTTGCTCAGTGGATAGAGCATCAGCCTGCCTACTGAAGGGTGTCAGGTTCAATTCCAGTCAAGGACACATGCCCTGGTTGTGGGCTCGAACCCCAGTAGGGGGCATGTAGGAGGCAGCTGATCAATGATTTTCTCTCATCATTGATGTTTCTATCTCTCTCTCCTCCCTTAATCTCTGAAAAAAAAAAATATATATATATATATATATATATATATATATATATATATATATATATATATATTTTAGAGGTCCAGTGCACGAAATTCATATATGGGGGGAGGAAGGGTGGTCCCTCAGCCCAGCTTGCATCCTCTCCAACCTGGACTGTTGGCTCCAAACTGCTCACCTGCCTGCCTTCCTGATTCCCCCTAAACACTTCTGCCTGCCAACATGATCACCCCCTAACCACTCCCCTGCCAGCTTGATTGATGCCTAACTGCTCCCCTACCAGCCTGTTTGCCCCTAACTGCCCTCTTCTGCAGGCCTGGTCAACCCTAACTACCCTTCCTTGCAGGCCTTGTACCCCTCAAATGCTCTCCCCTGCAGGCCTGGATACCCCACAAATGCCCTTCCCTGCATGTCCGGTCACCCCCAACTCCCCTCCTCTGCCGGCCTGGTCACCCCTAATTGCCCTCTCTTGCAGGCCTGATCGCCCACAACTGCCCTTGCTTTACAGGCCTGACTCCTCCCAACTGCCCTCTCCTGCTGGCCATCTTATGGTGGCCATCTTGTGTCCACATGGGGGCAGCCCTCTTGTGTGTTGGAGTGATGGTCAATCTGTATATTACACTTTTATTAGATAAGATAGAGGCCTGGTGCATGGGTGGGGGCCAGCTGGTTTGCCCTGAAGAGTGTCCTGGATCAGGGTGAGGGTTCCCTTGGGGTGTGGGGTGGCCTGGGCAAGGGGCCTTTGGTGTTTTGCAGGCTGGCCACATCCCCCAGCTACCGAAGCAGAGCCTCTGGGATCTCAGATTAATTTATGTTCTACAATTGAAACTTTGTAGCCTGGAGTGGAGCCAAGCCTTCTGCTTTCTCCATGACTGGGATATAATTGAAACATTGTAGCCTGGAGTGGAGGCCTAGGCCAGGTGGAGCTGCAGAAGCTTGGCTTCCTTTGTTGCCTGGGCAACCCTAGCCTCTGCTCTCTCCAGCTCCATAGCTGCTGCCATTTCTGTTGGGATTATGTATCTACTATAATTGAAACTTTGTAGCAGTGAATGGAGGCCTAGGCCAGCAAAGGCAGGTGGAAAGCTTAGGTTCCTCCACTGCCAGGGAAACCCAAGCCTCCCTCCTGCTCTTAGTGGCTGCAGCCATCTTGGTTGGGGTTTATTTGCATAATTTGCTCCTGATTGGTTGGTGAGCATGGCCTGATCGGAGATACGGTCAATTTGAATATTAGTCTTTTATTAGATAGGAGGATATACAGAGTGGCCAGATTATGATCTCTGAACATATAATAACCTGGCCATTCAGTGTGTGTGTGTATCTTAGAGGTCCAGTGCATGAATTTATGTCTCCCCCAGCCTGGCCAGGGGGAGGGGACATGGTCAATTGGCCAGCCTGCTGCTGGACAAACTCCTGGTTGAGGGAACAATTTGCATATTTATTATATAAGATATACACTGAGTGGTCAGATTATCGTGCATTCAGAGATCATAATAATCTGGCCACTTAGTGTATTTCTTAATTGATTTCAGAGAAGAAGAGAGAGGGAGAGATAAAAACATCAATGATGAGAGAAAATAATTGATTGGCTGCCTCCTGCATGCCCCCTACTGGGGATCAAGCCTGCAAACCTGGCAAGTGCCCTGACCGGGAATTTAATCATGACCTCCTGGTTTATAGGTTGATGCTCAACCACTGAGCAACACCAGCCAGGCCACTCTTAATACTCTTTAAAAAACAAAATAGAGAATATATTTAGAATTCTTAATAAGTTAGGGTATTCAATCTGATGTAAACCTGATTCACTGCACAGGTTTGAGTCACACGTCTCTATCACTGTCCTAAAGATTATTATGATAATATCAATGATAATAAGGATAGCTAATACTTACAGAGAGTATTTCATGTGCAAGGAAGTTATAAACCTTTAGCATATCTTATCTAATAAAAGAGTAATACGCAGATTGACCATCACTCCAACACACAAGAGGGCTGTCCCTATGTGGTCAAAGATCCTGCCCCCATGTGGACACAAGATGGTCACCACAAGATGGCCAGCAGGGGACGACAGTGGGAGCTTCCAGGCCTGCAAGGGAGGGCAGTTGTGGACCATCAGGCCAGCAGGGGAGGGCAGTTGGGAAGGACCAGGCCTGCAAAGGAGGGCAGTTAGGGACAATCAAGCCTGCAAGAGAGGGCAGTTAGGGGTGACTTAGGCCGGCAGAGGAGGGAAGTTGGGGGCAAACAGGTTGGCAGGGGAGCAGCTAGACATCAATTAGGCTGGCAGGGTAGTGGTTAGAGGGTGATCAGACTGGCAAGCAGAAGTGGTTAGAGACAATTAGGGAGGCAGTTTGGAGCT
This sequence comes from Antrozous pallidus, assembly GCA_027563665.1. Taxonomy (NCBI): domain Eukaryota; kingdom Metazoa; phylum Chordata; class Mammalia; order Chiroptera; family Vespertilionidae; genus Antrozous; species Antrozous pallidus. The sequence continues at coordinate 55,883,880 of CM050514.1, read as the reverse complement.
AGCAATCCTGGATTGTGAGGATGTCTGACTGCCCGTTTAGGCCCGATCCTGGTAGGATCGGGCCTAAACGGGCAGTCAGACATCCTTCGAGGGATCCCAAATTGGAGAGAGTGCAGGCTGGGCTGAGGGACACCCCCCACCCCCTGTGCAAGAATTTCATGCACCGGGCCTCTAGTATTAAATAACAGCCCTCACAACAATTCGATGAGGTAAGTAGTACTATTATCCCTTTTTTGCCAATGAGGAAATTGAGGCACAGCTAGGTTAAATGACTTGCCTAAGGTCACACACCTAGGACAGGGCAAAAACAGGTTTGAACCCAGGCATTCTGGCTCTAGTGTCTGTGTACTTAACATTACGCTGCCTAGTAATGATATGGTCATACATGAATTTAATCAAAATCACTTATTTGAACTCTGGTCAAGTGCTACACTGTGCCAAGCAGATTCTGATCAAGAATTTTATTAAAACGTCACACAAAAAGTCCTCGCTGATGTAGATCAATGGTTAGAGGGCTGGATCATGCACTGAGGGATCTTGAGTTAGATTCCTGGTCAAGGGCATGTACCTGACTTGCAGGTTCAATCCCTAGTCCCAGTCAGGGGGTGTGCAGAAGGCAACCAATTAATGTGTGTCCCTCTCTCTCCCCCTGCCTCCCTCCTTTCCACTCTCTCTAAAAATCAATGGAAAAAATACTCTCAGGTGAGGATTAACAACAGAAAAAAAAAAGGCACCAAGTATTTGAACAGCTGTTAGGGTCAGAAACAGTATACGCAAAGGACTTAGCACAGAACATAGTCCAGTTTTAATTATATGCTAGGTTTCTAGGAATAGCAGTAATAACAACAAACAATAATGGTCACTATTAATTGAGTACCTCTTTTTTTCAGAACTTTAAAGAGTGTGTCTCTTGCATACTTTCTACATTGGACTCTTTGGAAAGCTATTTAAGTCCTGAGGCAGTTTTGGCCTTGCTTATTGTCCTTGCTTGACCTAATGAGGCTAACTGGTCCCTGTTCTCTTTATAAGATCCTTTATTTGTATTTGCAAATGCCACAGTTGGGTATTATTACATACTAGAGGCCCGGTGCATGAAAATTCATGCACTGGAAGCAGGGGGGGGGGGTCCCCCTCAGCCCGGCCTGCCCCCTCTCACAGTCCAGGAGCCCTCAGGGGTGGGAGGCGACCTGGTGATCAGGGAAAGGTGATGCCCCCATCACACCTCTGCTGCTGCCGGCAGCACAAGCCTTGGCTGGCCCTGGTTACCTGAGTCTTGGATGGTCCTGGGCAGCTGGGCAGCCGCCATTGAGGCTTGCCTGTGCCTCAGGCCAACCCTGGGCGGCTGGGGGGCTGAGGGGACTGGGGTACTCCGGAGGAATGCACACGGCAAGGCCGGGCCCCTGCCGCCCCGGTGGAGCTGAGGGAACTGGGTGCATCTTGCAGCTGTGGGTGCTGCCATTTTTTAGGTGTGGCAGTCAATTAGCATATTCCCTACTTATTGGCTATGGGCACTATCATCTTTGTGAGGGTATGAATCAATTAGTATATTCCCTCTTTATTAGATAGGATTATGCATTAGACATGCAATATCACACAGATATCTCAGCAATAATTAGACAGTAGGAAGTCAGTTTTTCAAAGAAACATTAGTTTCAACTCTAAAATTCTTTTTTTCTTTAATAAGTTCAAGTCAATAGATAAAAACCTTAATGTTCTTTTATTGTGGAGATGAGTAAACCTGGCTGCTTTTGGGTCTGGTAAATTCTATCTGGCTATTTTTCAAGCATTATTTGGCTGGCAACTCTTCAAGTGTATTTTGCCAAATGCCTTCTTTCCGTAACCTCTAAGTGTGTGGCTATTTCAAAGGCAGTTAAAAACACAAATTTCTGATTTATTCATACTTAACTGATCAAAGTTGCTGCATTTGTCTGGGTCAACACTTACAGGTTCTGACTTCTGTTTCTCTGACCCAGGAAACCTGGAGAGGTTGACAGCAACTAGCTTTTAGAGAAGAAACACAACTCATTGCCTGGGTCTGGAAGGAGCTAGGTCACATCTGTCCTTCAGACAATATTTAAAATTACTTTTCCCCCTTTGAATTCTACAGCAAGCGTAAAGAAAAAGAAGTGCTTCCAAATCTCTCTTGGCTGATATCAGCCTCAAATGGAAGGAATCCCAGAACCTCTTGATGGGAGGGGTTAGTGGGAGGGGCAGCAATCTGGTTGGAAGGGTGGAAGAGTGGAAAGATAGGAGTCTTGTCCTGATGCCCAGTTTACCAGTACACAGCACTTTACGTAAGTCTGAGAAAACATCAACTGTTCATATCAAGAAACGGGCAGTGGTAATGGGAAGGGGAAGGTGGAATATGGTAGTAATGGAGATTCTTGGTTCTCCTTCCACGCCACTCCTTAGTTCTGCTTCTGACCTGATACCACCATAACTTGGGGCTGGAGTTTCCAGCAGCAAAAGGAACCACTAAAATACTGGCGAGGCAAAGAATGACAATAAAAGTCAGAACCCTGCTAACGGGACATGAACACAAGCATGCCAAACTCACAGGCTGGTTAAATGCCCAGGTTATTTTGCTGTGATCCATTTTTTCCCTGGCAACTTTTTAAAAAGTTTCATTGATTTTAGGAGAGGAAGGAAAAGGGAGAAACATTGATGTGAGAGAGAAACGTGGATCAGCAGCCCCTCACATGCACCCCAACCAGGGTTTGAACCCACAAACTAGGAATATGTCCTAACTGGGAATTGAACTGGCAACCTTTCAGTGCACAGGACAAAGCTCAACCAACTGAGTCACACCAGCCAGGACTTCCTAGCAACTTGTTATAATATTGGCTCTCCTCCTCAAAATGACAGAGCATCATGTGAGTATGCATAAAGGACATTCATTCTAAAAATATTCTCCAGAAGGCTGTCTCCTAGAAAGGGGGGTTGAAAAATTCAGTAGATTTATTTTGGCCGCCTATTGCATGGTACAGGATGTAGTGATCTTATCTGAAAAGATAGGAGGTGGTTTTGGAATGTCATAAAAATCAACACTGTGCAGACATTGGTCAGTTTACAAGTCAATTTCATACTAATATTTAAAAGATGTACCTCCTCCCTTTCACTTGCAAAAGAGATCCACAGAGGACAAAGTTTAAATTTATAGAATGAAAACATTTAAGACATCTGTTTATCAGCAACCACTGAGTTTCATCACATTAATAGGTTATAACTTACAAAGAAAAATATCTTCTTTTTTAAATAGAACCAAGTGTGGTAGGCAGACTTTAATATGGCCCCAGACTCTTGGTTCTATATTCCTGGTATTCATGCCCTTGTGCAATCTGCTCCCGTGTGTGTGTATAGCACCTGTGGTTTGCTTTTCACTGGCAGATGACTCAGGAACTCCAGGGGCGTGTTTTGGTTTGAGCCAGAGTAGAAGAGTAGAAAGAAGGGTAAGGCAGTGAGAGGTGATGGGAGTTAGTTCAATCAGAGTGAATCTCAGGACTCACCAGATGGCAGTGCTTGGACAAAGTTTATCACTTCTTTGTAGATTTGAATCTGGAGACATGGCTCTAGGAACAATCTAGTGACAATACCTATAATTGGCCAACCTATAATCAGGAGAGCCTTATTCAAAATAGTCAAGAGAGAAAGCAAAGCTAATGAGAAAAGTGAGACCCTGAACTAATTGTGCCAACCAACACATTCCTCTTTTTGCTTAAGTCGGTTAAGCTGGGTTTCTTATCACTTGGAACCACAAAGATCATAACTGCAATATGTAGTAATGATTCCTGGAACACAATAGACACTCAATAACTATTTAAATAAATATAGTAAGTACAGAAAACTGCTTTGAAATTTTGAAAGGCACTACATACATTACTGGGGATTTTTTATTGCATTTATTGGGGTGACATTGGTTTACAAGTTTCAAATGTAAAATTCAATAATACTTTAAAAAAGAAAAAAATGTACAATTCAATAAAACATCATTGATGGAAAGAGGTCAAGTATTTGTCAATTTATAAGTGTATCAAAAATGGTATAATAAAGATCTCATCTTCTCAAAAGTTTATTTCCTGATCTGCTTATACTACTCCTTATCTGCTTAATACAGTTCTTCTGTTTTCTAAAGATGACTTTTGTGTCTTACATTGTATTTTACATTTACTTTAAACTGAACATTACCATTAGATTTAAACTGAAGTCTTAAGGGCCTTATATTTAGAACAAACACAGCTGATACTTTTGGGTTTTAATGTACTCTTAGGACAGTGATCGGCAAACTCATTAGTCAACAGAGCCAAATGTCAACAGTACAACGATTGAAATTTCTTTTGAGAGCCAAATTTTTTAAACTTAAACTTCTTCTAGTGACACTTCTTCAAAATAGCCTTGCCCAGGGCCGTGGTATTTTGTGGAAGAGCCACACTCAAGGGGCCAAAAAACCGCATGTGGCTCGCGAGCCGCAGTTTGCCAACCACTGTCTTAGGAGGTGAAAACGAAAGGTCACAGACATTACATAACACTAAGTCTAAAAGAATTTAGAAATTATAGAGATTAACTATCACATCTTTACTCTGGAACTAATACTAATTTTTAAACTTTAAGTCAAAATTTAAAGTCTATAGGTCTCTCAAGTTTTTTTCATTTTTCACTGGCTCTCTTAGATCTGTGGTCGGCAAACTGCAGCTCACAAGCCACATGCGGCTCTTTGGCCCCTTGAATGTGGCTCTTACACAAAATATCACGGCCTGGGCAAGTCTATTTTGAAGAAGTAACATTAGAAGAAGTTTAAATTAAAAAAATTTGGCTTTCAAAAGAAATTTCAATCGTTGTACTGTTGCTATTTGGCTCTGTTGGCTGAGTTTGCCGACCACTGTCTTAGACCATCCCCATGTTCCCTCACATCTACTAACTTATGCACTACAAAAGCATATAGAATAATTTAATAATTAGTGCCCAAATTGATAGAAAAAATTACCCTCAGTTTCCCTAAAGTTCCAATATGCCTGCTGGGGCACACTAACTTTGCTACTGAGAAATGGTAGTGGGAGAATGAGGACATATTGAGGATAGAAAATACATGTTGGCTTTTTATTCAATATTAGAGGCTTGGTGCACGAAATTCATGCACGAGGGGGGGAGGGGAGGGCCAGGGGAGTCCCTCAGCCCACCTGCACCCTCTCAATTCCAGAACCCCTTGGGGAGTGTCTGACTGCAGGGATTGGGCCTAAACCAGCAGTTGGACAACTCTCTCACAATCCAGGACCACTGGCTTCTAACTCCTCACCTGCCTGCCTGCCTGGTTGCCCCTAACTGCTCTCCCCTGCCAGCTGGTCACCATTAATCGCCTCTGCCTTGGCCTCTGTCATTATGACTTTGTCCAGAAGGACGTCTGGAAGGATGTCCAGAAGATGTCTGGCCTAATTAGCATATTACCCTTTTATTAGTAGAGATACTGAAACTTAGCTGTACATAAAAACCATAGCAACTTTTTCAATATTCACAATTGCCTAATAACTACTGAATAACTCCAACCATGAGCACCATACTTCTTAAACATTTATGATAACTGCACCTTTTTGTAATCAACCAACACCATTCAAGTAACAGTGCAATAATAGCCCTGAAAATGGAGATGGCTTTACATCTCTACATTCAAGAGAGGGAAAATACATATACATACAGTCTGGCTTAATATGAGTTTGTCCAGCAGGCAATGAGGTTGGGAAAAGATGGACCTCCTCAAAGATAATACAGTACAAAATCAAAATTGGGGTGAGGAGCAGGGAACTGCCTAATACTTAGCAAGTGGATCTTGGCCTCCAGCCATAGCACCCACATTAATTAAAGTCAGATGAGTCAGAATGAAAGTAGTTGGAGATAGAATACAGAGCCTCTCTCATGAGTTTATTAGGGTAGGACAAATTTCCTGTTCCCTTAGCGGTTTATCCTCCAAAAAAAGTTTCGTTGTCAAAAGACGCTATATTAAAAGAGAGACAAAAGAAGCTAGCAGTTAGAATGCTGCATTTATAAGGCTTGATCTTTCCAACACAGATACCTATTCAGTCCCTAGTAAGTCACCTTATCTTCGCCGTTCAAACTCCAACCCCCCATTCAAGCAGATTCTAAATATGGACATAACTGCCCACACCACCACCACCAACCATCCTGCCTATTAAGTGAATTAGTGCTCCAGCTTATTTTCAAGATTCAGAATGCAGTACTGTGCCTGTGACTTTTACTCACAAAATCTGGCTGCATTTCTGCTGACTCACCTTCCAGTACACACTACTTCTTTTATTCTTCAGTGTTCCAATAGATGTTGCTTGGATGCATCATCTTTGCTACTAAGGAAGTAGAGAATAAGTAGAAATGTGTGAGAGAGGAGATGGGGTGTGGTGAGAAGATATTGAGGATAAATCCAGTTAAGTGTTTTCCCAATATGAATGTCCTGAAGGAGACAAAATCTGGGCACTGTCATGCCCAGATGAAAGATGAAAGGCTCCCATAAGTGCAGTTTTAGGGACTCCAACCCAGCCCCCTCCATTCTACCTCCTTATTTTTTTAAATGTATTTTTATGTATTTTATTGATTTTTTACAGAGAGGAAGGAGAGGGATAGTTAGGAAGGAGAGGGATAGAGAGTTAGAAACATCGATGAGAGAGAAACATCGATGAGAGAGAAACATAAATCAGCTGCTCCTGCACACCCCCTACTGGGGATGTGCCACCAACCGAGGTACATGCCCTTGACTGAAAGCAAACCTGGGACCCTTCAGTCGACAGGCCAATAATGCTCTATCCACTGAGCCAAACCAGTTAGGGCTCTACCTCCTTATTACCAGCAGATCTAGTAAACACCGAGGGTGAAAGAGGAGGTGGACTCTGCTTCTTGAACTATGTAACAACCTAAGGAGCAAGTTGCAATCACAGCAAGTTAAAAAGAAATCTAAGTCAAATTTGACCGTACTACAGAGAACTAATTGCAGAAAAAGGAGACATACATTTCCTTTGCATTCTATTCCTGCTTCCCCCATCTCTGGCCCTACATTATCTTCCTCAGTTAAACCTTATGCTCAGTTCCAAAGCTGGGTAAGTACACTTCGTATTTGGGATCTTTACCAACTTTTACCATTGTAAAGCTTAACGAAGTGGTGCTCTAAGGGGCAAGTTCTGTGATCTTATAGGTTAAAGTACATCTAAAACTCTTGGCACTAATCATGTCACCTGCTATATATTCAGCCTTCCCACAGATAGCAGTGCAGTCACATTACCCCTTGTGTAAAGACCTTTGAAGCTTGAGGGAGAATATGTCTACACCCACAGTGCGGAGGAACTTGATTCAAAAGCCATCTGATATCCTAGATCAAGAGTCAGCACACTATAGCTCACAGGCCAAAAATGGCCCACTGCCTGTTTTTGTAATCAAAGTTTCATTGGATCATGCTTTGGTGCCATAGAAACTTTATGATTGTCAGAGCTTAAAGTTATACCTGGCCCTTTACTGAATAAGTGTGCCAACTCCTATCCTGCTAGTAGATGAAGACAGGACCAGGTTTATTAATAATTTGGTAGCAAATTCTACCTAGATTATGCAACAGTTCTAAAATGGAGGGCACTGGTAGGAATAGTACTATTTCAACAAATTGTACTGTAATTTTCTGGTTCAGGATTACTTCAGTTTATGTCACTAACCTGTATATATCACACTACATAAAATAAGTCAAAAGAATGCCTGGTTTGGTAAACTCTAAATGTAAAGGTAAACTTCACAACATGACCTTTTAAAGCAGAGCTCCATAACTTTAATATTTGAGGCCAGAAAATTGCCACATCTAAGATTTTAGCTTTGAACATGACCTCTTTTCTAATTTCTTCAGAGAAACCCTTATTCCACACTGAGTGGGCACTTACACTGTGCCAGACCCTGGGTTAGCTCTGGAACAAAATAAAGCTTATACTTTGGCCTGGTAACACAATAGGATATTTAAGGAAAGTGATTATCCTAAAAATCACAAGGGACACTTTTAAAAATTGCTACAGTTGAATGATGTTGCTCTGCCACTGCTCTAGAAGATTTGATGAGTAAACCCTATGTTTAGATTGTGCTCTGTCTAAAGTGGGTTATGGAATTTATATCTTTAAGACAAGGTCTATGATAGATTCAGGGAGTCAGGGATTTGTACCCTCCAAAATTATGTATTTATTTTAACTAACCTCTGACAAATTCACCATTTCCTTCAACTATGAACATAAGCTACAACTGTAATAAAGACTCAGTAGAATAACAGGCTTTGTACCCATAGAAATAATAGATATATTTTACATCGTTATACTTATTACATGATCATTTAAAAATTATTATAGCTATAAGATCCACCACTAGATAGCAAACACTTTATTAATAAAAAGCACATAAGTGCTATATCACTTATGTACAAAACATAAAAATACTTTGATAACTATTTCAACATTTGTTTTCCTTAAAATTCTATTTATTTTATTTTTTGCATATTAAAATTATTCCAAAAAGGTAGTCCACAAGATCTCACCAAACTGCCAAAGGAGTTCATGACACAACGAAGTTAAAACTTCTGCCAAAAAATAAACAAATATAATCACATCTAATGTAATTCTCTATAGATTTAAAAAAACTGTCTATTTGCCAAAACCTGTTCGGCTCAGTGGATAGAGTATCAGCCTGCGGACTGAAAGGTCCCAGGTTCGATTCCGGTCAAGGGCACGTACCTTGGTTGCGGCCACATCCACAGTAGGGGGTGTGCAGGAGTCAGCTGATTGATGTCTCTCTCTCGTCGATGTTTCTGACTATCTCTCTCCCTTCCTCTCTGTAAAAAGTCAATAAAATATATTTTTTAAAAACTGCCTATTTTCCGTTAAGTTCTATACACTCATTTTTTCTCTCTAATGTACAGCAAAGACAAAGGTCACTATTTTTAGCAGCTTTCGCTTTAAAATTGCTTTGCAAATAGTTGTGAATGTGACATAACAGCCTAGCAGATCCATGGGTTTCACTGGCTTTACTGGTAGTAATTACAGTCCAGACATAGAAAGCTTCAAACTAATATAATGTTCAACTTTCAATAAGAGAGAAAAAAGACGCCAAAAAAGCAATCAAACTTCAAACACATGTCTAAGAACCCTTTTGACAGGGATATTGTGAAAAGCGAAGTTTAGGACTAGCAACAGAAAGGTTTAAACTTAGGAAAGAGAAGGTGCTGGAAGTTACCTTCTGAGCAGATAAGCAGGAAATTTGGGCCCTCCTTTCTAAGTCACATTGTTCCTCTAATGTGGCTTATGTAGGATAAAATAAAAATAAAAAAGCAGCCACAATCTTGAGCAAAACAGAACTCTCACAGTCATCACTGAAAATTAGAAAATACTCTGACTTTTGGTTTTTCTGAAAAAATTCCCTCCAAAATCATGACATTTTAGAAAAATTTTATCTTTCAATTTTAGGGTTACGGTGTGACATATTTCTGTTTGATTCAGAAAGGTGATTATCTCTATTTGTAGAAAAGCCAGATGACCTGGCTTCAGATCAGAGTTATGCAATAAATTATTATGCCTGCTTTTTCTATGAATATTTCAGATTAATTATCACCTGGGGGGTAAAGGCTGGATGGAGGGGAGTATAAAGGATAAAATGGGAGACATCTGTAATACTGTCAACAATAAAATATTTTTTTAAAAAAGAAAATAAATAGAATAACAGAAAAAATTTAATTAATTCTCATCAGTGTTTATTACATGGAGAAGTTACTCAACTACCCAAGGGAATCATGAATGGGATCTGGTAGTTTATAAACTCCATGAGACTATATACAGAATTTGATGAGTATACATAGATTTCAGATTTTTTAAAATATATTTTATTGATTTTTCACAGAGCGGAAGGGAGAGGGATAGAAAGTCAGAAACATCGATGAGAGACATCGATCAGCTGCCTCTTGCACGCCCCCTACTGGGGATGTGCCCGCAGCCAAGGTATATGCCCTTGCCGGAATCGAACCCGGGACTCTTCAGTCCGAAGTCCGTTGCTCTATCCACTGAGCCAAACTGGTCTCGGCAGAGTTCAGATTTTTTTTCCTTTTTTTTTTTTTTCAGATTTCAGATTTTTAAAGGGCTGTTTAACCAGAACAGTGGTCGGCAAACCGCGGCTCGTGAGCCACATGCAGCTCTTTGGCCCCGTGAGTGTGGCTCTTCCACAAAATATCACGGCCTGGGCGAGTCTATTTTGAAGAAGTGGTGTTAGAAGAAGTTTAAGTTTAAAAAATTTGGCTCTCAAAAAAAAAAATTTCAATCTTTCAACTATTGATATTTGGCTCTGTTGACTAATGAGTTTGACCACCACTGAACCAGAAGAACCATTATCTCTGCCACAGTTAGGAAATATAAAACATGAGAAAGCAATAATTCTTCCCACAGTCACAGAGTGAGTCAATGTCAGCAGATAGAGTAACTGGAGACTTCTGAATCCAAGACTCTATCTAAGATCGTTCTCCTCAAGGGATCAAATCTCCAAAGAGGAGCTCTCCAAGAAAAATGAAACCTCACCTATTTATGGAAGGAGAAACCATAAGCTGAAGAAGGAATAACATTAAATCTTTATCAAGCAGGCTGTTATACTGGTTTGCAGGGTGTGTCAAAAAGAATAATGACATTCAGGAAACACAAAGACCCCAGAGGCAGTGTTGCATTTTCCAAGCCTAAATGGTCGGTTACCTTGAAGTATATATTCTGTTCTAGGAAGAAATTCTTCAGTAGTTCCTTTTAGTTATGTAGAATGTAACCCAAGTAACATCTAATGTTCTAGACCAGTGGTCGGCAAACTCATTAGTCAACAGAGCCAAATATCTACAGTACAACGATTGACATTTCTTTTGAGAGCCAAATTTTTTTAACTTAAACTTCTTCTAATGCCATGTCTTCAAAATAGACTCACCCAGGCCGTGGTATTTTGTGGAAGAGCCACACTCAAGGGGTCAAGGAGCCGCAAGTGGCTCCTGAGCCACAGTTTGCTGACCACAGTTCTAGAAAAATGTTTAACTTTACCCTTTTTTTTCAAAGTTAAAGGAAGGCTAGCCCTCACCATTCCCAATTCATTCCCATTCAAGAACCTTTCTGAACTCGCTCCCTAATCACAAAGTGCATATGTGTGTGCACAGGGGGCGCTAAAATTTCCTCACACTTCTTAGATTTTTTAAAATTGGGTGGCACATCAGTGCCACCTTCTACAAAGGACTATAGAAAAGGAGGAGGCAGTGTAACTCATTTTAGTTCCTCTCACCTGCATCACTATCAGCACTCATGAAAGGGAATCGGTAGGAAATAAAACCACAGCTAAAACGTCATTAGAATAACCCCCTGCCCCCATCATTGCCAGTCTTGGCCTCCAGTGTCCAAATCGCTGGGCTGAAACCCTGAAGGCATTCCAGCCTCCCCCATGTGGCACTGGTCACCACTGCCCTGTCAGGACTCAGCCTTGCTTCTCCTTGATGGTCTCCATCTGTTGGCCACTGATTACTGCACCAAATCCCATTCTCAACTACTATCTTTTCACTAGCAATTGTCTGTACTCACAGAACCCCTCAAGATCAAGACTGAAGAGGGCCCTGAAGGCTGTATGTCCCTGCTCCCACTTTACTATTGGCAGAATGTCATCTGTCTCTATCTGCGATTCCCTTCCAAGCCTTGTTCCCACCTGTCCCAAAGCTCTCCCTTCCTCAATGTCCATTGCTAGCAGTTTCTCCAATTAATAAACTTCTCTCTCTTCACTGCCTCTGTGCCTGTCACCGTCCGGTCCCTATTTCAATATGTAAGTTCCGGTTCTCACCACGGAGACCCTCGGTTTCCGTCCTCGGTCGGTCAGTCGTAACCAGTCACCTCAGTGATATCTGGGAAGCCTTCTCCAGGGCAGTCCTGCGCCCGGGAACAGAGCCCCTCTCCCCAGCCGCGTCTTTGTCCTCACAAACAACCCCGGAATCATGGCCTCTCAGACCTGAAAGGAAACCCAGAAATAATGTGGCCCAATGTTTCCAGGCTTTGCTACTACGTTTTATTTCACAGACCTTACGGTAGACGAAGTCCATTTTCCATCGCCATCTCTTTGACACATAACTGAAACAAGCTGCATGCAATACTTACCCTTCTTTGTGAGCACAGTGAACACGTCTATTCTATTCTTTTAAACGCAGGTGCCATCCGCTAACTGGATTTCTCAACTCAGTAACAGGCTGGAAGCCCTGGTCTAGCCCGAACTTCCCGTGCACGGCGGGGGGAACTGGCCATTCCTCGGGCGCGGACTCCCTGTTCACTGAGCTGGCGCCGGTGCGGAGTGCGTTCCCGGCCACGAGTTGGTCCGTAGCGTTCAACTCGGGGCGGCGGAGTAAGTCCCCGACCCATGTTCTTCCCACCCAAACCCTTCTCTGCCCGGTCACACCCGCGTCCACCCACAGCCCTGCGGTGTTCCCGTCTCGTCCGGGGCCCCTCTCTTCTCCAAGTCGGCCCCTCAAAGTTCTGCGCCCCCGTCAGCCTCTCTCCACAGCCGCTGCTTCGTGCTCCCTTCACAGCGCCGCCCCCGTCCCCATCCATCCTCCAGTCCCCTCGGAATGACCGGCTCGTGGTCGCCGCACCCTGGGGTCACAGTCCCGTCGCAACCCCTGCGTCCTGCTCGCCGAGGTCAGGGTCCCCTGCACTCACTGCTCCCGGGTCGCAGCCCCCTCGCGGGCGGCTCCCTGCCGGCCACGGCGCCCCGGCTGTCACTGCTCCTGGGTCACACAGCCTCCATCCAGCCCCGCTCACTGCCCTCGCTGTCACTGCCCCGCTCCGCTCTCGCGGCCCCAGCCCGGCAGGCTCCCCCCTCAGACAGAGCCGCACGGACATGCACACACCGGGTCCCCACCTGCAGCTCACGTCCCCGCGAGCCCTGTCCCCTCGGGTTCCTCCCGGGCGCAGCTCCGCGGACAAGGGAAGTTGAGGAGGTGGTGGGGAGACGCCCGGGAAAGGCACCTGACGGAACAGCCGGCCGGAAATCCCGCCCACGGGCCCGCCCACTTGTCAATCCGAACAGCGCTTTTCCCTGAAAAAACCCGACCCCTGACGCACTAGTTCCGCCTCCGAGGAGGCCCCCGGACTGAGTGACCGACGGAAGGCGCCGGGCGGACGGTGAGTTGGAGGAGGGTCAGGGTCGGCGCGGAACGGCCGTGGGCGGTGGCCTCCTGTCAGGAGATACGACGGGGAGCGTCACGCGGCTCCCGGCCGGCCGTCACGGAGCAGCGCCAACCCCGCGGCCCCGGGCGGACCGTCCTGCTCCTTCCCTCTGTCCCCAGCGCCGGGCGCGGGGACACACTCGCGCCGGGGCGATCACAATGCAGATGGCCGCGACGCCTTCCGCCGGCTTCCCCACCGCCTCGGTGCCCTGCCCGGTGCTGCCGGGACGAGGCCCGCCCACCACGTCCCGCGAAAACCCGTGGCCGCCTCCAAACCCTCTCCTGACCGGCGAGGCCCTCGCAGGAGGGACGCACGAATCCTGTGTTTCGGCGCCAGGTCGGCGCACCAGGAGAAGCCCGTGGCAGAGGGCTGGTTGGGGAGCGTGTGGAAGAAAAGGGGGTTTCCTGGGCCGGAACTTCACGGAGCGATCTGGTCATAAATTCCCGAGCAGCTCACGGGGGGCGGTCATCCCCAGGCATAGAACATTTTTTTTCAGTAAAAGGCTTATTTTTGCCGTAGCGAGTCCTGTCCTGTGTTTCTGTGCAGCTGAAGCTAACACACCTCGGACCCCTAACTAAAACGTGACCGCCCCCAAGAGTTTGTCCTGTAATTTGACCCCCAGCTTGCTTTCTCCCACCTTCATGTGATCTTCCTGTTGTACCCTCCATAATCTGAAATGCATAAAAGCTGCAAACGGTCACTGTGAATAGCATTTGAGATCTTGCCTCCCAACATGTGCTGTAGGTTTGGCTCAAATAAACTCATAAAAACTCTGTTGGTTTGGATGGACTGGTTTGGTCAATCAGCGGACTGAGGGAGACCGCCGGTAGAAAATCACGTTGCAGGGTGTTCTTTGCGAGAATGAACCCTTGAATGGGTCCCTTTAGATTCTATAGATGTAAGTAAGGCAAGTAGATACCCAATGTTATGGGGGAAATACATAAAACAACTTTTTATTTCAGTTTATTCCTTTTTATTTTTGTCTACATGCTTGAAAGTGGCTAAGAAGAAAGAGGTGGGTAAACTTACGCACCTGCTGAAAAGCCTGCTGAAAAGGGATTTAAATTTTGACCCTTTCTCTTTTGAGTTTCAAACAGTTATTTGAACAAGGCTCTGTTAAACAAAGACTTTTTACCAAAAAGAAGGACCAGTCTTGGGGCATGAAATCCAAACCACCAGCAGCATACATTTCTGTCATCCTGGAGTTTGTAATCAGTTTTGGTTTTTGTTTTTAAATCTGTTTTTTATTGATTCCAGAGAGAGGGAGAGAGAGAGAGATAGAAACAACAATGAAGAGAGAGAAACACTGATCAGCTACCTCCTGCACGCCCCCTACTGGGGATCAAGGCCGAAAGCCCGGGGTGAGCTCTGACTGGGAATCGAACTATGACCATGGGTCCACCTCAACCACTGAGCCACCTGGGCCAGGTTGCAGTTGTTTTTTATTCAACAGCTGGGGGTGGAGACGTGGGCGAAAGACATAAGCTGCCTGAGAGACTGTGCGTTAGCAAAGGGGGTGGGGAAAGGTGCAGCAGCACCAGCTCTGGAATGGGCACAGAGCCCGCAAAGAAGTGTCCGCTCCTGTGGACTGGTGGGCAGCAGTCCAGAAAGTTCATGCACAAACAAGAAGTGGAGGCTCCTGGAGTTGGAAGGTTCATTCTTTTGAATAATTGCATAAGTAATCACCTGGAAATTAATCTGAAGTTCCAACAGACATATGAATATGAGCAGTCTTTAGTTAGCTGGTCCACAGCTATTAACAGACTAACTGTTCTGTCTCTCTCACTCTCTGGCTGCTATAATTTAATTTAGAATAATCTCAGAATTTTCTCCTTGTCAACTCATAGACTGCAGTGGTCCAAATAAGGACAGCTAGCTGGAGAAGACACCAGGGACCCTAAGGAGAAGATCACTACAAAGATAATGGGAGTTGGAATAGTAACCAACATAATTTTGGAGAGTCGTAAGGGAGGGCTAATGTCATACACAGCTTAGAAACTCAGACTCTGTCAGAAATTCTATGACACTGGAAAAGCCCTGGAGAAAACAAATGCATGTTTAAGCTAATAAGCTGTGTAAACTGTAGGGTGGGAAAAGCTGAGCAAACACAATGAGTGAGAGATTTTAAAAAAATTTCAAAATGTAGAGAAAAAACTTTATGCATAAATAAATTCACCTCAGTGTAGAAATAATCAGTCCTTTAGTAAGGACACAGCAAAAATAACCAATGGTATAACCTAATGGAATAAATGCAACTATTAAATTATGTTTATGAAAATCATAATGCAAATAAAATGGCAAAAATTACATGTGACATGAGATGTAAAAAATCCAGTTACAAAACTATGATTTTTAAAATAAATGCCAAATAAATAAACACTAGTAGAAAATATACCAAATATTAATAGTTATATAGAACAATTTAATTATGGATTTTTCCCTACATTTTTCTCTACTTTACATATGTAGTTAGAACACAACAAAATCAAAACATTAACTTTAAGTCCCAAAACTCAACAGACTCAGTTGCCAAACTGCCAAGTTATCTTTATTTTGTCAAGATACTTAACAATATAAAAAAGCTCATATTTCTTCATAGTCATACCTTTTCCCAGCTTTCAATTTTCAATAGTAGAAACAGCCAAATGCTGCTACAACACAAAATAAACTGTCCTACAAAACAAAACAAAAAAACAGAAAACACACACACACATAAATCCAGAATATTAGAATGAGTAAAGAGTTAGATTTTCTTAATGTAGAAATAAAATAAAAATGAACAATCTTTATGTATTACATATTCATAAAATAAGTATTCCCATTTTTTTCTGATTTATCAAAGAAGTAACATGAAACTATTTTAATTTCTTGGGAGTAAATATATTACCCTTCACGAAGAACTATATTATAGTATCACACATAATAAAAATAACAGCTCTGTGTCAAATTCTGGATAAGGGTAAATGGCCTCTGGGTGTTTGTTCTTAATTTAGAATATTCATTTTTCCATCTTTTTGCTCAGAATCCTAAAATGGTTTCCAGATCCCAGTTAAACTTTTTAAGACACTTTTTAGGTATTTCTTATAGGAACTCCACCTGCCTCAGTAACTCCTGGCCTGCCAACCTCACCTCCAGCCTGGCAGTGATGAGAAAAAGTCTGCTGAAGTTCCTGATTATTATTAACCAAAAGCAAAATTCTTTGATTAGCCCAGTTCCCTGGCTCCCTGTGTAAAGTGACTGTGAGTTGACTGCTATCTGAGTTTAAAGACCTGTTTTTGTTTTTGTTCTAATTTTCAATCCTTTATGCACTGATACTTTTGTAAAATATAATAAAAATTAATAACTAGGAAAACAAAATGAAAAAATAAATATACAAATATAGCCTACCAGTTTTATTATTAGATATAATGAACGTAAAATTAATTTGTCAAATTCTTACAAGAGTTTCTAAACCCTTACACTTAATTTATATACTTTTCTCGTCGAGGACCTGTACCACAGGGTTCATGGCCCTTGTGGCTCCCAGTTTGACTGGAACTGCTCTACAGTGTCACCAAAGTTCTCCAACAGGACTGAGCCAGGCTAGCCACTCGGCGGGGCAATTACCCGCTCAAAAGCATATGCTTTTCTCCTCTCACTTACTCATCCTCTCCTGGTGCTTCCAGGAATCTTCTCCCAAACAAAGTACTTTAAGCTCTGAAAATGACACCTAAACACTCAACTCAACCAACTGGACTAAAGATACACACAGTACACTAACTCAGCAACCTAAACCAGGCTCTCAAAGGTGATTTTTTTAGCACCTGTGTTCTAAACCCTGTGTTCTAAAATCTGATGCTGGGAATATTGATAACTAAAGCTTTATAGTACATATTTGTTCATTTGAATATTGTCTGTCCTCCATTGTTTATAAGTTCTCTATATTTCTAGCCCCTCCAATACAGAGATTGGCACATAATAAAAGCTCAGAATAATCTTTTGGATGAATGAATTACATTGTATAGCGACTCCGAGAAATATAAATGTTTAACTCCAAAAAGCAGGAAAAACCATCACCTTAACTTGAAATCTTCCTCGAGAGAGCTGACAATGGAAGATTTACATAATACTTCCCATTGTTCAGCCCTTGATCCCTATGGTAGCTGAACATAATATGAAACTTTGGTAGGATCATAGAGTTTTAGAGCTAAAGGTACCTTAAGATCTACTACTACACAAGCAGCTTCCAAATCTGGCAGTAAGCATAACCATGTGAGGAACTTTATTGATTTTAAAGATTTTGTTGATCCTCACCTGAGGTCATGCTTATTAATTTGAGAGAGAAAGAGAGAGGGGAGGAGAGACACACACATCAGTGTGAGAGAGAAACACTGATCCGCTGCCTCCTGAATGCGCCTCAACCAGAGATGAAACCAACTAAGCTACCTGGCCGGGGCAATGCGGGGAAATTTTAAAAAATTCATATTCCCTGACCCAACCCCAAGCTTATACGATTAGAATCTACTTGAGAAGGACCCCAGCATCTGTATGTTAAACACGTTCCTCAAATCTTAGTCAAGCCACAGCCAGTCCTTGGGAAAATCTAGAGCAATTTCCTAATGTTACTGACACAATCCGATAAAAGTCCAACGACTTACCTGAAGTCACTCAATTAGAAAGTTACAGAGCTGGAAATGGAACCTCTCTCCTAATTCACTCACCCAGTTTCTGTTCTACACTACTGTACTTAATTCTGGCTCTACTAATTCACAACCTGGGAGCATTTGGACAGAAGAAGGAAGTATAAAACATTATTAAAATTTATAAAACATTCATGCCAATAACTTCCCAATGTTTAAATGAAAACTCTTTTGAAAAATCCATTTTTATTTTTGCCTAGTTTTGAGAAATAGCTTTAAGATAAAGTAATTGTTTTGATTAGTGAAAGATAAATCACCTTTGCTCATGGAATCCCTGACATCCAAACTTCTTTGCAGCTTAGCAAAGTGCTATTTGGCTATTAACACTAAACAATATGCGAATTCAAACTTGTGAAGAGTTATGTCATCTGCACACATATAAGTCTCCTTGCCTATAAATAGCACGCTAGGTTTCTGCTTTATGTTCAGTAACACACAAAAAGAACAGTAAAGACACCTCATCCAGGAGGAGTCTGAGACAAATGTCTAAAGCATGCTCACATCTCAATAAACGTTAGGTAATTTCCTCGGGAATACCCCCACATCCTTCGAAAGAAAGAAAAGGTTCCCAGATAGACTTACATTCATAAAAACATCATGAGTGTAGTTGTCAGTGTCAGCATCCCAGAAACAGCGGGCAGCCATGCTAAAAAGTTAAAGATTGGAGAATTACCAACAATATAACAGGACCTGAAACATGTATCTGCCAGCAGCAGAAGTTTTCCTTGATACATTCTTTCAGACCAATACTTCCAAACCTTTTTATAGGCTGGTGCACAGAAAAGCCTATTTGTGCAGTGGGGTATACCAGGTAAACTAAAGGCCTGGACTCAATAGATAAGGTTGCTTGCAGTTGGAGGTGACCAAACAACCAAACAATCAATGTGACTCTCTTACATCAATGTCTCTCTCTGTCTCTCCCCTTCCCTCCCACTCTCTAAAAACCAATGGAGAAAATATCTTCGGATGAGGATTAACAACAAAAATCTGAAATATCTGGGTCATACCAAAACTCTGAACTATAGAAAAAAGACTGCTGTATATATTTATGTACTCGTAAAGCTGTGTTAAAAGGATTTAGAAATAATATGATGCAACAGTTAGTAGCAACTCAGCACTCCCTCCAGATCAATTAGAAAAATGGGATAAAATGAATCAGGACTGGAGGAGCCAAAATTCCACAGAGGTGAACCGCTAAGAGGTAAACTGATATTCTGCACTGGAGTTCTCCCTGGGGTGTTTGCTAACTCTGGGCACACAGCTAGAGGCTGAGAATGTGGGTTTTGTCCAGGTACGGAGCAATTACTGAGGGAAAAATAAACCAGCTGGACTAGAGAGATAAAATTACAGGGCCAGAGAGATAAAATTGGAGACTTGAAGGATCAAGATCCCTGTAAAAAAGGAGAGAGCAGAACTCAGCTTTTAACATTACATGGTAGGTTCCCCCTCTCGTGTGCTAAATTCTGACACTGTGTAAGTAGGACTTAAAAAAATAAGAGTGCTGGGAACAATAATATCCTCTCATCAAAATATGTCTATGACCTAGCTCCCAGAATCTAGGAATATGTTATAGTACATGCCAAAAAGGGTTTTACATGTATATGATTAAGCTAAGGATCTTGGATGGGGAGAGTAGCATGGATTACCCCGGTGGGCTCAATATAATCACAGGGTCCTTGTAAGAGAAAGAGGGAGGTGGGTCAGAGCCAGAGAGAGATGTGAGGATGATATGCTGCTGGTTTTTCAGAGGGAGGAAAGGTTGATGAGTTAAGGAATGCAGGCAGCCTCTATAAGCTGGAATAGGCAAGGGAATGGATTCTCTGCTAGAACCTCTAGAGGAAATACAGCCATGCCAATCCTCTGACTTTAGCTCAGTGAAACCCATTTTGATTTATGATCTCCAGAGCTGTAAAATAATATATATGTGCTGTTTTAAGACACCAGCTTTGTTTCTTTGTTTCCTTCCTTCCTTTCTTCCTTCCTTCCTTCCCTCCTCCCTTCCTTCCTTCCTTCCTTCCTCCCTCCCTCCTTTCCTCCCTCTCTCCTTCCCTCCCTTCCTTAGGGAGTATCATATAGTGCAAGTAAGGAAGTGCTCAAAAATAATCACAACAGTAGAGTATGCCAAAGGGACACAGGAGTCAACTGAAAGAGCTCAAATGGTCAAAGCTGGAACACTTTCAATAACAAAATTAAGTAATGCTGAATTGTAATCCACAGTATAAAAATCCATGAGTATACACTGAAGTAAGTAAATGACTGAATAAAGAAATAAAAGAAAAAGACAAATCTGTAATGAAATTTCCAAATAATTTATGTAGCTATTCTGCCCTCAAGGAGGTAGAGCATAACTCCCTGCTCCATAAGTGTGGGCTTCACATAGTGATTTTGTATAGTAGGAAAGGGGAAGAAAGTAATTTTACAGGGGAAAACCTGACAAACATTACCTGAGGCACGTGAGCATATTAATGGTAATATGTCATGTTGATAATATGTACCCTGATATGATATGTGATTATGAAAAAAGCACTTTACCTCTGATCTTTCTCCCAAGAACCTATTAGCCTAGACTAATCATGAGCAGACAAATCCCAACTGAGGGAATGTCTACATAATACCTAACCAGGACTTCTCAAAACTGTCAAGGTCATCAAAACCAAGGACAGTCTGAGTAACTGTCACAAGAGGAGCCTAAAGGGACATGAAATGTGATTATCCTAGATACGATTTTAGAACAGAAAAAGGACTTTAGGTGAAAACTAAAGAAATGTGAATTAAGTGTGAACTCTAATACTAGTTCATTAGTTGTGACAAATGTATCATTAACATCCTACTATACTAATATAGGATGTTAATGATAGAGGAAGCTAGATGTGGAGTAGCTGTACTGTTTATCCAACTTTTCTACAAATCTAAAACAATCCTAAATAAGAAGTTTATTTTGAAAAAGATAATGGCTAACTGTTCCATAAAAAGACCGTATAGGCAAACGGCCCCAAAGGGGCAGAGACCAAAGAATGAGACAGAAAAGTCCAGTTTATGGGTTAACAGGTTTAACAGAGAATTTACAGGAAGCACTTGTCTTGACTGGCTGCAAAACAGTCAAATCTCCATCTTTCCCCTCCAAGATCACCATCTTTCATCTCCACTCAGAGACAGACTCACATGCTCCAGAAGGACTGCATGGGTGGCCAGGGGGAACAAAGAAGCCAGATACCAGCAGACCCTGGTGCTGGAGTGAACTGAGAGACAGGTAACATCTGGAGCTTCCTGTGCAGAGGAAGAAGTAATGGAAGCTCTGGGACTAGCTGGAAACCTCTGGACACATTCCAGAGTCCACCCAGGAGAAGGGGAAGAGAAGTCAAAGGTCTGGAATCATTCACTCAGAAACTAAGCAGGTGGATTCACTTCAAGATGGAGTCAGCTCTGTCCACACACTAAGAATTTACCCAAGCTTATACAAACTAGATTCAATGGCCCACAGATTCCATGGGTTCTGAGAACCCCATGCTTAATGAATAAGAAGAAAATCATATACACCAGAGTAAAAAAAAAAGCAATGAGGAAACATTCTAAGTGGCTAGAAAGAAAAAAAACGTCACCTCCAAAGGAACAATAAGCCTTATAGCTGACTTCTCAACAAAAGAGTGGGAACTGGAAGACAGCGTAATTATATATTTAAAGTGCTACAAATGGAAGGGCACATACATTTCCTTCCATCTCTTTTCCTTAAGGAATGTAAATGTAGTTCTGAGCCATCTCCAACCATGTACAGGAGAACACAGCGAGCAACGAAACAGGAGAGGCCACGTCCTGACACGTGAGGCGCCACTCCATGTGTGTGTGTTGAGACGAGAGGGGCGCCTTCTGTTTTATTTAAAAGGAATAAAAAGAATCCGGAGTTAACTTGAAGAAACCACTAATTGCAAAAGATGGGACAATTTAGACATCAGTAATGATAACCACAATAGATTTAAACACACAAAATATATTTAAAACTATGGGTTCATAGATAGAAAAAAAGAGAACACGTTGGTAAGCTCTGGAAGATGCTAGGGAACCAATTCATTATTCTGAATATTATTAAAATTATCCTCCCTTTCCTGTACAAGCTATACCTCATTGTAATGAAACAGTTGAAAGAAAAGTCATTCTTAATAGAATTCCAGCAAATAAATAAAGAACAATGGTAGAATTAGAAGATCACTATTTTGTAACCTCTGGTGAATAATGGATCTAGGATAGCTGCTAAAACTATTAATGGTAAGGCTGATAGGGAACTTTATAATAGATGAATCTGTCTGACAACATCTGAACTCCATGATCAATCTTAACAAAAAACAGAAGCCAGACATTTCCTGCCTCCTGATGAGATGCAATAGGATGCATTCTAAATACTTATGTAATATTCTTGCCCAAAACTCAAATCTCTAACTGATTAAGACTATATCTAACTACTTATTTACAGAGGAAATATAAGACATAGTAGACAATACCATGCACCACAATCAGAAAATGGCAGAGTATAGATAGGACGCTATACGAGACAACACAATTTCTTCAATAAATAAATGGTAAGATAAAAAAAGACAGCAAGAGCAAAAAGAGGGAGAGAAGTTATATATTAAGAGAAATTCAAGAGATTATCAACCAAATATAATATGTGGACTTTGCCTAGATTCTAATTTGAACCAACTGTAAAATCCCGTATAATAAAAGGGTAATATGCAAATCAACTGAACAGTGGAACGACTGGTAGCCATGATGTGCACTGACCACCAGGGGCCAGGTGCTCAACACAGGAGCTGCCTCCAGCCCCCGCAGGACTTGATCGCCAGACCAGAGCCTGCTGGCCAACCTCTTGGATTCTCCCCCACCACCCCGCCAGCAGGCTCAATTTGGGCGATCAGGAAACAGGGGTGGGTGATGGAGCGGGGTGGGGATGGCTGCCAGCAGCCAGGGAAAATAGCACTAACTGCAGGCCAGAACAAGGGACTGTACCCATGCATGAATTTCGTGCGCCGGGCCGCTAGTATATACAGACAAACACACATTCACACACGTATATATGAAACAACTGGGGATATCTGAATGCTAATTGAGTATTTTATAATATTAAGGACTAACAATATTTAGATGTGATATTTTATTATATTAAAAGTGTCCTTATAGTTTAGACATATATGCTGTTGTATTTACAGATGAAATGGTATGACGACTGGGATTTTATTCAAAATAAGCTAGAGGGGGCAGTGGATATATAAATGAAACAACATAGGTATGTGTTGATAACCTTTCAAGCCAAGTAATAGATCTATGGGAGTTCCTCAGTCCCTACACTTGCATGTGTTTGAAATTTTAGACAATTAAATTTTTAGAACCCGGGGGTGGGGGGGTGGGGGGGGAGGCCTTGTATGCCATGCTCAGAGTTCGGTCTGATCACATTTAACCAAGCCAATTTAAAGGAATTTATACCTGACAAGGTTGAAATAAACTCTACATAGAGTCTTTGGAGAGAAATAAGGTGCACTCCTGGGACACTGGTCTGGTATGCAAAATGAATTGTGGAGGAGGGAGATCAGAGTCCAGGAGGGCTGATAAGGGGCTGCTTGCTAAGCATTTCTGGCATCCAGATTACAGTGCATGCAATGGGACAGAGTAATAGGTACATAAGATAAAAGTAGACCTTGAGTCTGTAGGACCTTGGTAACACTGGGAGAGACAAAGAAGTTAAAGACTGATTTCAGGAGAGGAAGGGAAAGAAATTTGGAACTTAAATATGGGGTGACAGGCTAGGAAAGTATTTCTGAGCCTCTCTGTGGTCGGAAAATCTCCTCCTTTTGAACAAATGGTAGAGAACACTATAGTGAAGAGTACTGTGCTAGGAGTCAGCAGTCTGAATTCTATTAGTGAGCCCGACAGTAGCCATATCTATAATTTTGAGCAAATCATGCTGAATCTCATAAGTGTCATCATAAAATGGGGGAACTAGCCGAGACTGGTTTGGCTCAGTGGATAGAGCGTCGGACTGCAGACTGAAGGGTCCCGGGTTCGATTCCGGTCAAGGGCATGTACTTTGGCTGCGGGCACATCCCCAATAGGAGGCATGCAAGAGGCAGCTGATGGATGTTTCTGTCTCATCAGTGTTTCTGACTTTCTATCCCTCCCCCTTCAGCTCTGTAAAAAAATCAATAAAATATATTTTAAAAAAATAATAAAATGGGGGAACTAGACACTAGGAAGTATCTGTAGTGCCTTTCACATTTAACATTCTATAGTGAATATGCTCAGTGATATTATCTACAAGGTATTTTTAAATTCATTCAACATATATTTTAGCATCCTATCTAATAAAAGAGTAATATGCAAATTTGACCGTACCTTTGCTACACTACTAGCCAATCAGGAGCGGGGGACAGGGCCAAGCGGCGGGAGGTGGGGAGCAGGGCCTAGGCATGCACAAGGTGGGGGGCGGAGCCGCGGCGCGCAGGTTGAGAGGCCTTGGGATGGGAGGCCATCCCAGCACGTGGGACAGGAGGCTGGCGCAGCATGCGGCACGTGGGATGGGAGGCCATCCAGTGCACAGCACGTGGCTGCTGAGTACAGGGTGCCCCCGGGGCTGGGCGGTCACCACCAGGGCTAAGGCCCGGGCTGGGGGGGCGGGGCCAAGGCATCCTGCTACCACGTGGCCTCTGGGGTTGGGTGGTCACTGGGCGGTCACCGGGTGGTTGCCAGTGGCCGGGGCTAAGGCCGGGGCCGGGTGGGTGGGGCCAAGGCAGCCGGGACAGAGCTAGCCATCAGCCCCATTGCAAGGTGATGGCTGGGTGCCCAAGGTCTAAAGCTTCGGCCAGGGTGAGGGGTCAGTAGGACATCCCCTGAGGGCTCCCAGTATGTGTGACGGGGAAGGTTGGGCTGAGAGATCACCCACTCCTGGTGCACAAATTTCATGCAGTGGGTCCCTAGTTGTCTTATAAAACTAGAGGCCTGGTGCACAAAAATTCCTGCACTCAGCGGGGGGGAAGCCCCTCAATCCGGCCTGCGCCCTTTGGCAGTCCGGGACTCCTCAGGGGATGTCCACTTGCCACTTAGGCCTGCTCCCTGGGTATCAAGCCTAAGCTGGCAGTTAGACATCCCTCTGGCAGCCCAAGAGCCCTCAGGGATGTCTGACTTACGGGGAGTGGGCCTTAGTCACAGTTGGACTTAGTGCTGCTGAGGAGGCGGGAGAGGCTCTTGCCACCACTGCTGCGTCACAGCCAACAGCCCAGCTTGTGGCTGAGTGGAGCTCCCTCCTGCATTGAGCATCTGCCCCCTGGTGGTCAGAGCACGTCATAGTGACCAGCCGTTCCCAGTCGTTTGGCCATTAGGATCAATTTGCGTATTACTACATAGGATACTATATTAGGCACTGTTTACAAATGAAAACAAGAGTTTAACACTTGTGCATGGGAAAAGACAAGAAATAAATATTTTGAAATCACCAATACAGGAATGACAGTTTGAGGTCATAAGAATGAATGAGCTCACTGAGAAAGCACATTGAAGAGCAGAAGAATAAGAACTGAGCCTTGAAGAAAGCTCATAGCTGGGGATAAAGGGAATAAAGAGGACCCAGCGAAGAAAAGAGAATAATCAGTTAGAAAAAAAGGAGAGAAACAAGTTATACAAGTGACATCAAGGCCAATAAAACCAGAATGAATTTTAAGAAACAGAAGCACAGGCAAACACAGGAGCTAAGAAAGAACTTTCAGATTTGCTAATAAGAAGGTGTCAGACAATTTTAAAGAATTTATTTTGGATAATGGTAGGACCGAAAATTGGGAAATAAGGAATATGGGAAGAAACATGTACACATAGTCTCGAACTTGCTTTGGGAACCTCTATATATACAAGAGCTAAGGACCAGAATCCGAAACAACCGGTTGCTATGATGCACACTGAGGCCGGCCAACCTCCCGCAGCCCTCCCCCCGGCTGGCCAGCCCCGACAGGCCCAGACTGGGGCGGGCTGGTTGGGCCCACCTGTGCGTCCCACCAAGCCTCTAGTATACACATAAACCCCCAAACACCGATCAGCCTACAGGTACTACGAAAAGTGAATTACCCAATGGAGCTCCCCCAAACTGTCAACCTCACTGCTCAGAACCAGGGCCTCTTGGGTCCGCAGTTCATTCTGTTATCCCGTCCTTTACTCTCACTTGCAAAACACAATCAGACTGAATCGTATGTCATAAGAGGATGAATGCCTCATAAGATACACATAAGAATGAAGTCAAGACGGAAAAACAATGCCCTAACTGGTTTAGCTCAGTGGATAGAGTGTCGGCCTGTGGACCAAAGGGTCCCAGGTTCGATTCCAGTCAAGGGCACATGCCTGGATCGCGGGCTCGGCCCAACATGCAGGAGGCAGCCAATCAATGATTCCATCTCATCACTGATGTTTCTATCTCTCTCTTCCTCTCTGAAATAAATAAAAATATTTTTTGAAAAAGAAGGAAAAACCAGTTACTCACAATACTCCTTCACCTCTTTGTTCTCCAATAACTACTTGCACCACCATTTTATATCGGTCAAATCCCAATGCTAGAAAGGAGAAAAAAAAAAAAAGAAGGATGTTATCTGTAAGCAAATATATGGTAAAATTACCTAATGAAGGCAAATTTGCCTGGAAAAGAACATAATCATTCAGTCTACAAGCACTTACTGAGTATGACGATAAGCTTGGGAGTCAGAGAGACCTGAGGACAAATCCTAACTATAAGCTTAGTATGTATGTAACCTTATACAAGCAAAATCCTGAAAATTCTCACTAAGCAAATTTGGAAAGAAGAAAACGGAATGGATATGTTTATCTTCCCTGCTTTCTGACCAGGGAATAGTGGAAATAGTAACAACAACAAAAATGTGAAATGGGCAAAGCTGAAACAGAGCTAACTCTCTTTAATGAAAATAAAAGCTTCAGGGTTATATAGTAAACTAGGGCCAGTAAATGAAATTCGTGCACTGGGGGGGGGGGGGAGGGGTCCCCCTCAGCGGGCCTGCACCCTCGGGAGATTTCCAGCTGAGGAGTTGGCCTAAGCCATCAGTCAGACATCCTTAGCGCTGCTGCAGAGTGGGAGAGGCTCCCACCACCACTGCAGCTGTGAGCTCAGCTTCTGGCTGAGTGGCACTCCCACTGTGGGAGCGCACTGATCACCGGAGGGGAGCTCCTGCGTTGAGCATCTGCCCTCTGGTGGTCAGTACGCATCACAGTGACCAGTCATTCTGCCGTTCAGTCAATTTGCATATTAGCTTTTTATTATATAGGATTAGGGTAGCAATCTGGACACAACAGGTACCCTTCCATGTGGGATATGAACCCTAATTAAGGATACTTAACAAAATCTCAGAAGATAGAGCCCAAGTTATTTTTTTAAAAAACACTGTACATAGACCCTGTTGAGGTAGCTCAGTTGGAGCCCGGTCCCATGGACCCAAAAAGTTGCAAGTTCAATCCCAGGCTGTGGAGTGTACAGGAGGCAGCCCATCGATGTTTCTTTCTCTTCAACCAGGCAAAGGAGCCTATATTTTTAACAATAATTTTAACAGTGAATTTTCATTAAAATTTAAAGAAAATGCTAATATATTAACAATGTGGGTGATGAAAATACATAGCATATTTTCTTTATACTTTACTATATTTTTTCATTTCTAAAAAATTAAGACATTGCTGAAACTGGTTTGGCTCAGTGGATAGAGTGTCAGCCTGCGGACTGAAGGGTCCTGGGTTTGATTCCGGTCAGGGGCATGTACCTTGGCTGCGGGCACATCCCCAGTTGGGGGTGTGCAGGAGGCGACTGATCAATGTTTCTCTCATTAATGTTTCTGACTTTCTATCCCTCTCCCTTCCTGTCTGTAAAAAAATCAATAAAAATATATTTTAAAAAAATAAGTAAAAAATTAAGACACCAAAATATTAAATAGTATTTACCTTTAGGTAATTAAAATTTATATACTTTAAAAAAATTATCTGTATAGTAGTCCCAGCTTATCTGCAGTTTTGCTTCCCACAGTTTCAATTTCCCTGTCAATTGCAGTGGAAAATATCAAATGGAAAATCCCAGAAATACACAATTCATAAGTTTGAAATTGTGGACCCACCTGAATAGCAGGATGAAATCGCACACTGACCCATTCTGTCCCACCCAGGCCTTGAATCATTCCTTTGTCTACATACTGTAGTCAGTTCCCACCCTTCAGCCACTTAGTGCCCGTCTCAGTCATCAGATCCACTGTACAGGTATTGCAGTGCTTGTGTTCAAGTAACTTATTTTACTTAAATAATGGCCCCAAAGCACAAGAGCAGTGATGCTGGCAATCAGGATATGCCAAAGAGAAGCCGTAAAGTGCTTCCTTTAAATGAAAAGGTGAGTGCAACACAGTAAGATTTATATATTGTTATAAACATTCTATTTTTTTCATGTCCTTTTATTATTTTGTAAAAGGTAACAAAATATACAGAACAAAGTTTTCCCTTTTTAACTAATATAACCATTCTATTTTATTATGTTTTTGTTGTTAATCTTATAGTGCCTAATTTATAAGTTAAACTTTATCACAAGTATGTATGTACAGGAAAAAACATAGTATATATAGGTTCAGTACTATCATTGATCTCAAGTATCCACAGGGGATCTTAGAACATATCCCCACAAATAAGGGCAGACTACTGTATTGTCCAGGTTAATTATAATGAAAATGTATTATTATTACAAAGATATTTCTTCTTTCCAAAAAGTGATAGTTTTTTTAAAAGGATAGCTAAAAAGAGAGGGCTTTACAGATGGTATTAAAAAATTTTTATTTTTTTTTAAATATATTTTTACTGGTTTCGGAGAAGGGAAAGGGAGAGAGAGAGAGAGAAACATCAATGATGAGAGCGAATCATTGATCAGCTGCCTCCTGCATACCCCATACTGGGGATCGGGCCTGCAACCTGGGCAAACACCCTGACCCAGAATCAAATTATGACCTCCTAGTTCATAGGTCAACTCTCAACCACTGACCCATACTTGCCAGGGTCAGATGATATTACATTATTAATAAGAGAGAAACAGATAAAAAAATGGTTAGGTAAAGCAAAAGATTTGCTCTGGACATGTAGAGTTTGACAGCAGTAGAGGGTTGAGTAGGGTAATGAATGGCAGGCTGAGGAATCGATATCTTGGTGGGAAAAAAAAACAAGAATTACTAGTCTAAGGGAAAGGACCCTATATTTTCTACATATTTGGATTTCCTGGATAGTGATTCCATACAATGTCGTATTTCACATCTTTACTCTTTCCCATCATCTGCAAAAACTACAAGAGTAAAAGTTACCATATAATTGCGGAGACTGGACATTAAAGAAAAAATGTGTCTTTAATAGAATCCACAGCTTATGTCCCTTGTTTAAAGATGGGAAAGGAGACAAATGGATAAAATTGAATGTTTGAAGGGAACATGTCATTTCTAATGATCATCAATCTTACCTTTTAATTTATCTTTAATCGTTTCTGATAGACGC
This sequence comes from Antrozous pallidus, assembly GCA_027563665.1. Lineage (NCBI taxonomy): Eukaryota > Metazoa > Chordata > Mammalia > Chiroptera > Vespertilionidae > Antrozous > Antrozous pallidus. The sequence continues at coordinate 55,854,431 of CM050514.1, read as the reverse complement.
TTTGTGAGCGAAGGTGTTTCTTCGGGAGAGTACTCAGCGGTTGCCAGCTCCTCCTTGAGCACAGCGTGGATGCAGTCTTTAACCACAGAAGGTCTGAACCTGAATGAGACAGTTTAAACATCTAATTGGTAACCCCAAAACCCCTACTTACCTTCACGGCTCAACTTCCTCTGGCTCTTTGTCTTTGGAACCGTTTCATCCTTTTTCATAGTTTATTATAAAAGTAATAAAAACAAATAAAGAAAATAAGTCGTATCTCTCCCCTAAACTCCAGACCACATATTCCAACACATATTCCATCTGGATGTGTAATAGGCAACTCAAATTTAAACATCCAACACTGAGCTTCTGATTGTCTACTTTTCCCAAAACAAGATCCTCCTGTTGTCACTTCCATTCTTCCAGTTGCTGAAGCCACAAAATTTGGTGTCAGTCTTGTTGCCTTTCTCTCTCACAGCCCATATCCCATTAATAAGCAAATCTGATCAGTTCTACCTTCAAAATAATCTAAAATTCATTCTCACCAACTGACTGTCACCACCTTGCTCCAAGCAACCATTACTTCTTGCCTGGACTACAATGACCTCCTAACAAGCCTCTCTGTGTGTCTGCCTTTGTCCCCAAATCCTGTTCTCAACACAGCAACTGGGCTGATCCTATTAAACTATGTGCCAAATTATGGCATTCCTCTATGCCGAACACCCCACATAGTTCCTACATCAGAGTAAAGGTGATGTCCTATCTGTGGTTTGCAAGGCCCCATATGATCTATCCTACCAAACTCTCTGACCTTATTTCCTACTTTCCTCCCACTTCTCTCCACTCGGGCCCCGGTGGCCTTCACTATGTTCTTTAACCACACTGGCATGCAAACTATCAGGCCTCTAGTATATTATAACACTAAGTACTTATTGTTAACTTCTGCCTGAACTTTAATTCCTCCTATTATGCATAGCTAACTCCCTCACTTCTTTCAAGTCTTCATTCAAAAGTCACTTTTCCGCCCAGCTGGCAAGGCTCAGTGGTTGAGTGTTGACCTATGAACCAGAAGGTCAAGGTTCAATACCTGGTCAGCGGATATGTCCGGGTTGTGAGCTTGATCCCCAGTGTGGGGCGTGTAGGAAGCAGCTGATCAAGGATTCTCTCTCATCATTGATGTTTCTCTCTCTTCCTCTCCCTTCCACTCTGAAATAATACATATATATATATTTTTTAAAAGTCACTTTTTCTAGTCACCCTCTCTAAAACTTCAAACCACCCTCTTACTATATCACTTTATATCTCCCTTCCTGATACTTATTATTATCTAATACACTATATGGTTCATTTACTTATCTTGTTTGTTGTCCTTTTACCCAGATAGACTATAAGTTCCATGAAGGTAGGGATATTTATTTGTTTTGTTCACTGTTATATCCTAATTTCTTAGAGCAGCACCCCGCACACAGTAGACAATAATTTTTTTTGAAGAAATGGATTATTGAAGAAAGGAAGACAGAGAAAAAAAATTTTTCCCTAATTCTATTACCCTAACAATGCCATTTAGCATTTTAGTTGTATTTATCATTCTATATAATAAAAGTCTAATATGCTAAGTGTCCAACCGTCCATTCGACTATGTCGCTATGGCACACACTGACCACCATAGTGCAGATGCTCCGACCAGTTGTTTAACTTGCTGCTGGGGTCTGGCCAATTGGGACTGAGTGAGACAGGCCAGATATGCCCTGGAGCCCTCCCGTGGCCCCTCCCTGCCCATCATGCAGCAGTAGTGTTCCTCCCGTGGCCCTGTGCCCCCTTGCAATCTGGGACATGCAATCCGGGACCCCTCGGGGGATGTCGGAGAGCCGGTTTCCATCCCATCCCCGAAGGCCGGGCAGAGGGACTCCACCGATGCACAGTAGCAGGCCTCTAGTATATTATAACACTAAGTTCCTTTTCTCAGCTGGATAGTCTATAGCTGATTTGTCTATCATGTGCCAAGTTACCAAAATGTTTTAAGTTTTGAGTTTACAATGTGATTTAATATCTGGTAGTACTAGTGGCCCCTTATTATATTTTAACACTATTTTTGGGGTCTTCTTCCTGCTTATTCTCACAGATAAACTGTGGAATCATTGACAAATGTACAGGATTTGATCTGTTTAAAATGCGGTCTCCCTATTAACAAACGAACTCTATCTGGCTCTTCTCTTAAGCCTTTTCCATTCTCAGTAAATATTAAAAGTTTTCTTTACAAACAAGTAATAGGATTATTCTTATATAATAGATACATTTTTGTGAATCATGTTCTACACTGTTTTACAGCAGAAACAATGGTGAATATCATCCTATGCATTTAGAATACTTTACAAAAATAATTGAACATCTCTCTTTTTTATATCCATTCTACCCACCAGTGTTTATCACATTATAACCAAAGTTCCTGGCTTCCAATATTTGCCAAACATTTGATTCAGCAATCTGATTTTAAGCAACAGAGAAAGAGTTGGGAAATCTTTTACTTTAATTTTTTTTCACCTTGTGAAAATAAAGCTAGTGATGTATCCTACAGGTGTAGCAGATAGAAGACTGTCCTGTGCACCAGATTGGATGCCTCGGGCCCGCACACACATTGAGGTCACACATTGAGGTCCCCTGCCCTGCGGAGAAGTAAGCTAATCTGGCACACGTATGCACACAGTAAACTTCAAAATTCGGCTGAATGACATTCGTCGCAAGCCGCTTGTTTCCTGCTCCTTTCTTTTCCATCCCATCTCCTTTTCCTGTGTTCACGTCCTGGGTCTCCAAGATTCTAGAGCCAACCATGCCCACTGTGCAACCTTCAGCGCTGCAGCGCTCTAACTCTGCAACTGCAGCTCGGTCCTCTGCTGCCCCCTGCAGCTGAAGCCAAGAACAACAGCCCCCCCGGCTCCTCCCTCTTCAGCCCCGCCCCGCCCCGCCCCAGCCCGCGGCTCCCCGCCTCCCTCTCCCCGGGATCCTTCCCGACTCCCAGGCTTCCTTCCCGGAGCTCGGCCTGCCCGGCCCAGCAGTCCCGCAGGTCGCCCGGCCGCAGCCCGTCCTGTACCCGCCTTTGCTGGAAAACGGGCCGCAGAATATAGGTGTTCTCGGACTTCCCAGGGGTCTTCTCAGTGTCCAGCACCGCCTCTGTCCCGGAGGCGGACGTACCCGCGGACATGGACGAAGCCATGGCCCCGACTTGTTGGCCCGGTGGGTCTCGCGAGGAGGAACTGCTGCCGGCGGCGCCCAGCCGCGGGACGGTCGTCACGGCAACAGGGCCGCCCTCGGCGGTGACGTGGGAAGGCCGCGCGCGCACCCCGCTGAGCGGCTCGCCCTCCGAGCTGCTGGGCAGCCTGGGCGGAGCACGCGGGACTGTAATTACAGCCCAAATTGATGTCGTTCTGCTGTGGCTTACACAATATTTTGTTACGCATGAGCTCTTATTAACCGCCTCACACTCTGAAGAGATTGACCCGTGCCCTGCCCGTGTGGCCCAGTGGTTGAGCCTCGACCTCAGAACCAGGAGGTCACCGTTGAGTTCCCAGTCAGGGCACGGAAAGGGTTAAAGGGGATAAACTGGAGCAGAGAAAAACGTACTGTGCTTAGCAGATATCTTGCAAATATCTTGCAGAAAGCTTGCAGCCTTGAGCACAGCATAGCTCAGATAACCAGAAGACACCTGGCGTGGGAGGAACCAAGGAGGGACAGCTTACAGCCTGCACAAATTAATAAAAACCTCTCTTTCCCTGCTCTTTGCTGATGCCTTTCCCGGTCTCAGCCCACCTGCACCCAGGTGGTCAGAATAAAATCTCTTTTGATACATTACGGCCTCGTGTCATAAGTGCACAAGCCCAGCCCACTCCGAATCTTTCAGGCACATCCAGGGAATGCAGCCTCGGTCCCCAGTAGGGGCCATGCAGGAGGCAGCTAATCAATGATTCTCATCAGTGATGTTTCCATCTCTCTCCCTCTCCCTTCTTCTCTGAAATCGATAAAAAAAATATTTTTAAAATAAATTGATATGAAACCTGAGACCCACAGAGGTCCAAAGATACACAGCTAGTGAGCATTAGATCCCCTGACTCTAAAGCCTTCACTTCATGACCTGTGAGTCAAATCCAGACCTCATCTTGTTTTGAATGTGTGAACAGTTTTTATATTTTTATATTATTTTTTAACCAAAAAAAAAAAAAACTTATGACAGGTGGAAATTAAAATTGCAGTGTCTAGAAATAAAGTTTTATTGTAACACTCGTGGCCCGGTGCACGAAATTCGTGCACGGAGGGGGGTTCCCTCAGCCCAACCTGCACCCTCTCCAATCAGGGACCCCGTTGGAGATGTCTGACTGTTGGCAGTCGGACATCCCTCTTGCAGTCTAGGAACACTGGCTCCTAACTGCTCATGGCCTGCCTCACTGATCACCCCTAAGTGCTCCCCTGCTGGCCTGATTGCTCCTAACTGCCTCTGCCTTGCCCCACACCTGGGACCCAGGCTTCCCTCCCTCTGGCCAGCTATAGGCACCCAGGACCTGGGCCAGCTTCACTCAGGCCAGCCGCAGCCACAGGCAGCCACAGGCAGCTGCAGGCACCCAGGACCACAGGGCATGCTGCCTAACCCCAGGGCCAGAAAGGGCCCCCACCCCTCTATGTGCCTGCCTGGCCGAGTCCCACTACTCTGACCGCCGTGGCTTAAAGAACTTTGCCATATATGTTCTCCCCAGCCTCCTGGGGAGAGGGCGTGAGCTGAGAAACTGGAGATGCTGCAGCCCCGCTGAGGGCGCGCCTTCCTCAGCATCTCCAGAAACTGGAGCATCTGGCTGGTGGGCGCTGTGGTTGGAAGGCTCCCGGCTCAGATCCTGGCCTGAGGAGGTGGGGAGCCGTGGAGTGTGCGTGGTGCTTGGGGAAAGGGTGCCCTTACTGGACTCTAACACACTGCCACTGACAACGGTGTGAGGTCATGGAGACTGAAGGAGCAGAGAAATGCATCCAGAACTGGGGGGTCCCACGCCAACCCAACAGGTAGGCGCCTCTCCAACAGCACACCCTGCAGACAGCTTGCCCCACCCCCAGGCAGGCCTCCCACACAGTCCCGCCCCTCCGCGGTGCCCCTGCCTGGGGAGCACACGCATGCTGCATCAAGGCGCCACGGGGCCCGGGACCTGGGGAGCACGCGCTGCACCATGGCCATGCCCCCGCAGGCCTCGTTTGCCTCGCCTTCCATCCTGCTGGCCACGCCCCCCCATGTCTGCCACCAGAAGTACATTTCCCAGCATTCTTGGTGCTCCCCGCACTTCATAATCTGTTTCTGGTTCAGTTATGCATGAATCTAGAGGACTGCGAACTTCCTGCAGCCAGTGGTGGCCACCGGGGTCTCTGTACACCCCAGAGACTGGCAGCCAGCCTCCCCACCCCTATCGTGAGTGCTGGGCTGGGGGGCATGCAGGGGTCCCTGGGCCTCACACAGCTACAGTCACCAGGGTCTCCACATGCTCCAGCTCCTTCGTAGGTGCTGGGCTGGGGGCGTGGACCCAAACTGCCGCTTGCCTCACAGCCCCGCTTTGCACCTGGCGCTCATTACCCAAGGTGCCTCGGGCACTCATTTGCATGTGACTCAGTCACAGTTACTGTAAGAAGGGAATCTCGCTGGCCCTTAAGTACCATGTGGGCAGAGCTTATAGCGTGGTGCTTGCTTACATGGCACTGCGGCCACGCCCCCGCTGGCCTTGCCCCCTGTCTGCTGGCCACGCCCCCTCTCTGCTAGCCATGCCCCCTGTCTGCTGGCCATGCCCCTGCTCCTGATTGACTGGTAGCGTAGCAGAGGTATGGTCAATTTGCATGCTACTCTTTTATTAGATAGGACTAGTGTCCCAGTGCAGGGATTCGTGCACATTGAAATGAAATTAGAGAGAACTAACATGGCGGCATAGGTGAGCACCTATCTAGCTGTCCACGCAACAATTCTGAAACTACAACTTAACAACAGTACAAACAATGTCCAGAATCACCGGAGAGCTAGCTGAGTGAAAATTCCACACATGAAAGTAGAGGTGGGACGCAGCGGTGACTCGGGAGCAGCAGTACACAGCTTTGAGGTTCGGAGCGCGAGCGAGCGGTGAGGGACGGGCGGCAGACAGCAAGCCCAGCTGGTTTTCTCCAGCGGGGAGGGCGGAGGCCTCCCACAGCACCGACCCCTCAGTTCCAGGCAAGCTCCCAGGTCGGGGAAAGGAGGATCCTGGGCGCGGCTGAGGTCTGTGTGTTTGGGGAGAGTGCACGAGTAAATTGGAGTGCGCAACCGAGCAGAGAATGCGGGCAGAGAAGGCACGACTCACTTGCTCGGAGACCACCATACTGCTTTGTTTTACACCCGAGTGAGACTTTGGCTGTGCAGACTCATTTGGGGAGAGGCAGAGTTGTCTGGCAACGGGGAGACCAGCGGTGGATTTACATTGCCACCCAACACCGAGACCCGTGAGCCGCACAGATAAGCTGACGCCGCGAGCCCCATAGACCGGAAGCGGTGCGCCAGGAAGGGCGGACCTAAGCCTGACGCTGCGCGCCCATTAGACGCTGAAGCTGTGCGCCAAGTAGGGCGGACCTAAGGCTGACACCAGGCGCTGCATAAGGAAGCTGAGCCACTGTTCCTTAGAGGATACCTATCACACACCGCTAAGGGACCAACTCAGGAAAGCAACCACAATGCAGAGAAAAGGAAAGAACTCAGCTGTAAAAGAAATGGAGGAAAAAAGACAACTAGACATAGAGTTCAAAACCACAGTAATTAGGTTTATGAAGAGGCTACTAGAAAAGGCCTAGAAAATTAATGAGAACTATGCCAAAATAAATAACACCTACAAAGAAATGAACAATGCCTACGAGGATATGAAAAAAGACCAACTAGAAATTAAGCATACACTGACTGAAACAAAAAATATTATACAAAGACCTAAAAGCAGTCCAGATGATCGCAAAAACCAAGTCAAAGATTTGAAATACAAAAAAGCAAAATCCACTTGGCTGGAAAAGCAAGAAGCCAAAAGAGTCCAAAAAATTGAAGATAGTATAAGGGGCCTCTGGGACAACCTCAAGCATACCAACATCAGAATTATTGGGGTGCCAGAAAAAGAGAGAGAGCAAGACAATGAAAACCTACTAGAAGAAATAGTGACTGAAAACTTCCCCCACCTGGCAAAAAAAATTGACTTGAAAACGCAAGAAGTGCACAGAACCCCAAAATATAGGAATCTAAAGAGGACCACACCAAGACATATCATAATTAAAATGCCAAGAGCAAAAGATAAAGAGAGAATATTAAAAGCAGCAAGAGAAAAACAGTTAGTTACCTATAAGGGAGCACCCATACAATTGTCAGCAGATTTCTCAACAGAAACGATGCAGGCCAGACAGGAGTGGCAAGAAATATTCAAAGTAATGAATAGCAAGAATCTACAACCAAGATTGCTCTATCCAGCAAAGCTGTCATTCAGAATTGAAGGTCAGATAAAGTGCTTCGCAGATAAGAAAAAGCTAAAGGAGTTCATCAACACCAAACCAATATTATATGAAATGCTGAAAGGTATTGTTTAAGAAGAGGAAGAAAAAGGTAAAAATGTACATTATGAACAACAAGTACACATCTATCAACAAATGAATCTAAAAATCAAGTGAATTAACAACCTGATGATCAGGATAAAATGAGGAACAGAACAGAATCATGGACATGGAGAGGGAATGGACTGATAATGCTTGGTGAGAAAAAGGGTGCAGGAAGTACAGCAAGAGACTGGACAAAGGTCATGCAACTATGGGAGAGGACAGAGTGGGATGGGTACTGGGTGGAGGGGAGCTATTGGGGAAAATGTAATTAATAAACTGAACAATAAAGGTAAAAAAATAAATAAAACTCATTTTAAAAATTAAAAAAAGAAAAAAGAAAAAAAGAAATGAAATTAATTACTCCCTCCGGTGCAGGGACTAATGCAGGCAGTCCCAGGTGGTGGCCAGCAGGGAGGGGCTGGGGTTGTACAAACTCTGGAGCCAACCTCCCGTGCTCCCACCACTCGAAGAACATCTGTGGAGTGAGTGGGGTCCTTCTGGAAGATGGGCTCCCTTGACCTGGCCTGTGGGATCAGGCTGAAACTGGCTCTTAGACATCCCCCAAGGGGTCCCAGAGTGCAAGAGAAATTATGAGGAATTGGGCTCCCTCCTCTGTGATTCGGGGTGAGTCCCTGGAGAATCACTGCTGCTAAGTGACCACAGCCCAGCAGCTCCTGCACTGAGTGTCTTCCCCCTGGTGGTCAGTATGCATCATAGCTACTGGCCAGTTGGACGGTCACTTAGCCTTTTATTTATATAGACTAGAGGCCTAATGCACAAAATTCGTGCACGGGGTGGAGGGATGTTCTTCAGCCCAGCCTGCACCCTTTCCAATCTGGGACCCCTCAAGGGATGTCCAACTGCCCGTTTAGGCCCAATCCTACTAGGGCCTAAACAGGCAGTCAGACGTCCTCACAATCCAGGACTGCTAGCTCCAAACTGCTCACCTGCCTGCCTCCCTGATTGCCGCTAACCACTTCTGCCTGCCAGCCTGGTCACCCCTAACTGCCCTCCCATGCAGGCTTGGTCTCTCCCAACTGCCTTTCCCTGCTGGCCTGATCACCCACAACTGCCCTCCCTTGCAGGCCTGGAACCTCCCAATGGCCCTCCCCTGCTGGCCACCTTGTGGTGGCCATCTTGTGTCCACATGGATGGCAGGATCTTTGACCACACGGGGGCAGCCCTCTTGTGTGTGGGAGTGATGGTCAACCTGCATATTACTCTTTTATTAGATAGGATAGAGGCTGGTGCATGGGTGGGGGCCAGCTAGTTTGCCCTGAAGAGTGTCCCAGATCAGGGTGGGGGTTCCCTTGGGGCGTGGGGTGGTCTGGGCAAGGGGCCTATGTTGGTTTGCAGGCCAACCACATCCCCCAGCGACCCAAGCAGAGGCCCTGGGATCTAGGATTAATTTATGTTCTACAATCGAAACTTTGTAGCCTGGAGTGGAGCCAAGCCTTTTCCTCGCTGTGTGACAGCCATTTCTGTTTGGGTTTATTTAAATTCTATAAAACTTTGTAGCCTAGAGTGGAGGCCTAGGCCAGCAAGGGCAGGCGGAAAGCTTGCCTAGGGCTGCAGAAGCTTGGCTTCTTCCATTGCCGGGGAAACCCAAGCCTCCCTCCTGCTCTCAGTGGCCACAGCCATCTTGGTTGAGGTTAATTTGCATAATTTATTCCTGGTTGGCTTGATCAGAGGTATGGTCAATTTTCATATTACTCTTTTATTAGACAGGATAACCTTGCTCATGCTGCCTTTGCTCTATATTGGCAGAATTGAGCAGTTGCAAGAGGCCTTATGGCTTTCAGAGTCTAAAATATTATCTGGCCCTTTAAGAAGCAGTTTTCAGTGCCCTGCATGTAATAATTACCAGAGTTTTACCAAAAGGTTGGAGAAGCTTGGAGAGGTCAACAGGGTTGAGTCACATGTAGTTACCTGGTGGAAATGGCTAAGGCACTCCCCCCAAACCTGAATAGGATTGTCTGCTGCCAGACAGCTCAGGGCATTTTATTGCCTCCTGTTGGCCAAACATCTCAACAGCTGTAGGCTATTCCCCAAACTGACAATGTTTCTGTGTACCCTTTGATACTGTAACCTTTGAAGTGGTTATTTCCACCTTGCCTTGGGACAAATTGTACTAAGAAAAGCTCCTCTGACCCTCAATGCCTTTCAAAAATATCTTTCGTCCACAGACTCCTTCTCAATCATCTACGCACAGTCTTTTCTCCAGAATGCTGAGCCCTTTGTACGGCTGGGAAAAGAACCCCATGCTGCTCCAATCCATAACCGCCAACCTGCAGCTTCCTCGGCCTCGCCCCCACCCCTGCTCCAGCACAGCAGTCGGAAGGAGCGAAGGTGGGATGCATTTCCTGCTAGTAAGCACAGTCTCAGTCTCTGGCCCTGCTCTACAAGTCTGCGGTATCCTGGCCTTCTGCTGGCTTCAAACATGAAGAAAAGACATCCCCCCAGTATTCATCCAGGCCTCCCTTGGGAACATTTAACCTATTAATTGGATCAACAAATTATAAAACTTGCTACTCCAAGACGCAAAGGGGTTAGTTTCTAGAAAAGTACATCTTGGAAGCCAAGATCCATTATAAACCAACTCATTTTACTATTCCAGGTTTCATTGTACAAAGTGTTTTCCTTTCTTTCTTTCTTTCTTTCTTTCTTTCTTTCTTTCTTTCTTTCTTTCTTTCTTTCTTTCTTTCTTCCTTTATCTTTCTTTCTTTCTTTCTTTCTTTCTTTCTTTCTTTCTTTCTTTCTTTCTTTCTTTCTTTTTTACCTTGTTTTCTTGACAGCATTGCCTCCATTTATCTCCCAGACTCCAGTAAACTCACCTCACCCTCACCCTCCCAGCCCACCCTTCACAATGTCCCCAGAATGACTTGCTTTTGTCACTGGTCTCCTTGAAATATTTTGATGGCTCCCTATGGCTGTCCCCCCAGAATGTATACTTCCGTGCTTGCAGATAAGTCCCTTCCTGACCTGGCTGGGTTGCTGAACCTCCCCCTGGCACCGGCCAGCAGAATGAAGTCTGCGCAAGGGGCGCAGGGCCAGGTGTGCACCCAGCACCAGCTCGATGCTGCCTCTTGGTTCAGTACACCAGCCCTGTCTCTGACTGGGGTCCTCCATTCCCAGGTCAGTCTGGTCCCCTCCTGGCACAGAAGTCCAATGGCTCCTAGGGGCAGGTAGTGCGTTTTTGCCTTGCTGTCTCACCAGCCTTAAGAAATCATACGCCTAAGATGCAGACTTTCCTCGCCTTTAGTGAGTTCTTCAACTATGTTTCTCTCACCTTATCTATTACAGTTCAGCTAAAAGCACAAATCTAGTACATAATTCAATTCAATACACATTTTATTATTCTATCTGTTAGGTGCTGGAGATACAAAAATGAATAAAACCCAGGCCTTGCCCTAAAGGGTGAACAGATTTTGCTGGGGAGCAGTAAATAAACTTAATTATTTCTAAATGGGGGTGGGCACTGGCTATAACAGAAACCGGAGGGGTAACCCATTTAAAAAAAGGGCCTACTCTTCTCTGAGCAGAAATACAAACAAGCATCTTCATTCCAGGATGACATTTAAAAAGGCATACACAAGGTAAGGAACAAATTTTCTTCTTAATAAAATGTTTATTTAACATTGTCCGGATAAATGGATTAGCATCAGCCTCTCTGCCTGAAACCTGGTTGGAAGCCAAGCCAAGAGCCAGGTGTAGATTTTGTTTGGGGAGAAAGTCCACTCTGAGTGTGAGATGGTCCTGGGATGTAGGCAGAAGGAAGGGGATGCTGGTGGCCTCTGGAATCTCAAAGAAGGCAGCCAGTAGCCACGTGTGCAAGGCCATGGGGCCCATGGAAGAATGAATGCAGAATTCCCTCTCCTCTCCTCTCCTCTCCTCTCCTCTCCTCTCCTCTCCTCTCCTCTCCTCTCCTCTCCTCTCCTCTTCTCTCCTCTCCTCTCCTCTCTTCTTCTTTCCCTCTTCCCTCTCCAAGGCCCTTCTCCCTCTCCCTACACCCCTTCAAAATTCACAGTAAATTGAATTGTGAAGAGAGAAGGTAAGTGAGTCATTCTAGCTCATCTCTAGATCCAAGGATATTGCACCCCTCACCTGGCGGGATTGGAGGAAGAATTGTCAGCTTTACACCCAAATTTCTGTTTTCGGCCTTGTGCACTTTCAGACCTATGAGTGCCAGCAGCCGGCTATAGGAAGAGCCACCCAAAATATGCAGTATCCGAAGGAGAGAATGATTGGCCTAGCTGAGACAGAGATTGGAGACATTGTCTTTTGAAGTCCTAAGGTCTTCAAGGTCTAAAGAACATCCGTCTAAGGCTGTTGAAAGATGGAGGAGGCTCAGGCAAGAGTCAGTTCTTCACTGTGAATTATCTTGGTGCCGAAGACTGATCTTTCTCCCCTCAGTGTCCTGCTGATGCATCAGAGTAGAGCTGAGCCAGGATGGGGATTATGAACCTGGCATGTGTGTGAGTGTGCATGTATGTGTGCCTAACCTGTCCAAAACTAGACATAAATTATATTTAAATTCTCCATGAATTATGTGGAGGATTTGGTACCTTTCCCCTGCAGGAGAAACTCCTATGAATCAGGCACATCCTAGTTATGACACTAAATCAACAGGGAAATGTGAGACAGACACAGGCAGCGCTTCTTGGAGACTGTATGTGGATATATGATGTGGTGTCTGGACCTCAGGACACCCTGTCTACTCAAGAGGCTGTGCCTCTTTCTGTCCCAGTAGTTCTGTCTGTCCACCTTCCCCGCCCTGGGCAGATATGTTGAGCCAGCAGCTCCAGAGAGGCCACTTCTGCTGGCTTCATTCTCTTTCCTGCCCCTCAAACCTTCCCACCAGGATCTCCTTCATCCACTCCTGACTACCCAGATCCAGCACCACCCCCGACCAAAGGTCCTAAAGGAAGAGAGATGGAGGTCCTCCACTCTCCACTTTCCACAATAGAAGCAGCTGTGGCATCCAGTTCTCCACACACCCCATCGGTTGTCTGCCCTCCATGCTTTTGAGTGTGCTGCTTCCTCACCTGGGAAAACCCGCCCCTCTTTTCTGGGCTACTTGAAGAGTCAGTTCAGACACAACTGAAGCCTTCCTTGACCTCTCACAGAGCCTCTCCATGGAGGCTCACTGTTCCTCTGAGCTCTCATTGTGCCCTGTGCTGACCTCTAGCATGGCCCTTACCATGTAACATTTAAATGATTGGTACATGCGCTTGTTTCCCTAACCTGACCATAAGCTCTTCAAGGACAGGGAAGGGTCCAAGGTCAAGGACCATGTCTGTCATCTTTGGCTCGGCAGCATGCACAGCAGGCAATGTCAGGCACGCTGTGTATACTCAGTGTGTATCACGCACTAAACTGTTTTGACACGACTGAAAAGAACACGGGTGGGTGAATCAGCTCAGGGTGCTGTAACAAAATACCACAGACTGGGTGGCTTTCACAGCAGAAATTTATTTTCTGGAGGCTGGGCGGCCACGTGATCTTAACAAGGTTGGTGTATACGGAGGCCTTTCTCCTTGGCTTGCAGACGCCAGCCTTCTGGCTGTATCCTCATGTGTCTGTTTTCTCTGTGCTCATGTAGAGAGAGATCTGGTGTCTCATTCACTTCTTATAGGGATGTCAATCCTCCTGGATTAGAGCCCTTCCCTTATGGCCTTATTTAACCTTAATTAGCTCCATTAAGGTCCTCTCTCCAAATAATGTCACCTTGGGGGTTAGGGCTTCAACCTATGAGTTTTCGGGTTGAGGGGAGGGGGGGCGGTGGTGGCATACAGTTTAGTCCATAACTACTGATGAACTTGAATTTAGAAGACAGGGGCTCGAGTACTGGCTTTACCTGACCCTAACTGAGTGCTTTGGGGCAGCAAGTCCATTATCCTCTAGGAGCCTTAACTTCTCTATCTGTTACATGTGGCAACTTTTATGGAGTTGTTAAGAAGCTGAAATGAGATCATGGCTGGAGGACATTTTATGGGCTAAGTTCTTACACAATAATAACAACAACTATTCCTTCTATTAATGTATCATGCAGTTTACAATGTGGTTTAAAATGCATAATATCATGCAACATACATGCAAGGAATTATTATTGTAATAATTAGCACAGGAATACCTGAAAGGGAAGTCTGTGATTCATACCCATAAATCCTAGTTGCAGGAAGGGTTCCAGGCAGCTCCTGATGAGAGCCGTGTGTGTGCAGTGAGGCCTACGGCTTCTCACAGAGGCTGCAGAAAAGGCCCAGGAAGGCGCTGAAGAAATGGACGACCACCAGGAGGATCTGGAGGAGGCTGATGCACAGAAGAGCAGAGAAGAAGGACACGTGCCAAACGACAGCTTTCAAAGGCTCCAGGCAGACAGAGTTCCAGAGGGAACGGTCGTATAAGTAATTCCTGTTCCCAGAAACAGAGAGGCAGGGGTTGAGGAACAAGTAAGAGATGCCAAAGAAGCAACCTCAACAGACAGCGGGGCCTCCCCAGCTCGGGTCACAAGCCTGGACTCATTCTTGCGGGTGACTGTTGTTGCTGCATTTGCAATATTTAAGCATCAGAGGAGTGAGGTGCTAGAGTGCATCACCCAAAGGAGTGTGTAGTCTCTCCCTTCTTCTCTCTCTCTCTTTCTTTCTCTCCCACTCTCCTTCCCTCTCTCCTCCCCATCTCTCTCTCTCTTTCTCTGAAAAGGCCAAAAATCCATTCAAGTCTCCACCCACTTACCTGCTGGGTAGGTCTTTGAATGGGTAACCATATTTCCAAGCTCGCGTCTGGTTGAAGGATGAGACATCGAACATGCAAAATGGGCCATCTTTCAGGGCTACTCCAGAAGTAATAAAGCAAATCAAGGCTCCAAGCAAAGCCAGGCCAGTTGATAATAGAGCAGCAAGCATCTGCAGAGGGAGAGAAAAAAATAATGAGCCTTGGCTGGCATGGATCATGGTTAGAGCATGAGTCGCCAACTGGAGGGTAGCAGGTTCAATTCCCATCAAGGTCATGTCCCTGGGATGCAGGTTCCCCCACCCCCCTAGTTGGAGGAGCATGTGCGAGAGGCAACCAGTCGATGTGGCTCTCTCACGTCGATATTTCTCTCTCTCTCTCTCTCCCCTCCCCCCCCATCTCCTGTCCCTTTCCACTCTCTCTAAAACCAATGGAAAAAATATCCTCCAGTGGGGACTAAGAGAAAAAGAAAAAAGAAAAGAAACAGTGAGTCTGAGATGGGGTCGTGACTAGGTGGCTTGTGGGGCCACCTGGAAACTTCTCTGGCGCTCAGGCTTCCTCCATGACATCGCATGGGCCTACGCCTACCCATGGCACCTCCTTGAAAGCCTGACTGAGGAAGGGTGGCTGAGGAGGGGTCCCAGAGTGGAGCTAGGAAGGGGTGGAAGAGAAAGAACTGAGAAGGGGAAACACTGGCACTTGAACCTGGATCTCCCTGGGTCAGCAGGCTCTCGGGAACTTCTCAATAGGTTGGCATCAAAAACTTTTAAGCTCAGCCCTGACTGGTGTGGTTCAGTTGGTTGGAGCATCGTCCTGTACACCAATTGTGGGTTCAATTCCAGGTCAGGGCACATACCTAGGTTGCGGGTTTGATCCCCAGTTGAGGCATGTAGAGGAGGTAACTGATCAATGTTTCTCTTTCACATCTTTCAGTGTTTCACACACAAACCTCTAAAGCTCAGACTTCAGTCATCCAGCCTCTGAGTTAAAGAGTCAGGTTGTGACTATTTTAAGGCAAAGCTGTATTTCCTTCCATCCCATCCCTGATTCCAGTGTTTTCTACATCAAGCGTGAAAGGAAGGGAGGGAGGAAGAAAGGAAGGAGGGAGCAGAGACAGAGAAGAGGAGAAACAAAGACAGAGTAGCAGTCAACTCTGAAGCGACACCAGTCTGTCGCTGCACCTTTCTCTCCCCTCCCAAACGGTAACAACGAGGTGATTTTCTTGGCAGGATTTTAGCTTGCTCCCAATTTGTCTTCTGTCCCGGGATACTAGATATTTTATTCTCCTTTCCAAAGAATACATATTTTAAAATTACAAAACACACATATAAATAGTTTTTATACAGAATCATAGTACTTTCCCCACTGATGTCAAGCTGGGAGGGCACAGAGAAAGGTTTTGTTTGTCCTCGATTTTTATCGATTTTAGAGAGTGTAAGGGAGTGAAGAAGGGAGGAAAGGGGGGGTGGGAGGGGAAAGAGAGAGAGAGAGGAGGGGGATTTTTTTTGTTGTTGTTCCACTTATTTATGCACTAATTGGTTGATTCTTGTATATCCCTGACCTGAGATCAAACCCACAGACTTGGTGTGTCAGGACAACGCTCTGACCAACCGAGCCGCCCAGGCGGGGCCAGGTAGTAGTCAGCTCTGACTAAGTTAAAGAGTCAAGGTTAGTTACTCTGATGTAAGCCTAGGTCAGTAATTCTCAAGATGTGGTCCCTATCCCAGCAGCATCGATCACCTCACCTGGAAACTTGTTAGCAATACAAATTTTCCCTCTCCACCCCCTACCTACCGAATCAGAAACTCTGGGGGTGGGACCCAGACCTTGCCAGGATTCTGGTGTACGCTCAACCTGAGAACCATTCCCTTAGGGGAAAACAGACGTGGCTGAGAACAGAGTGAATGAAACGTGTGGGTGTTTATGTTTAATTCTTTACCATGTAATTCTGAATCAGGGGGTTCCCAACATATGGGTGGCAGATACCCAACCAGACTGTAGAGTTACTGTAAGGAGGCCACAAATTCAGGAGTCTGAGAGTGAATAAGCAACATACTGTGCAAGAAAACTGACAGTTTTCAAATAAATACAGATGCTACTGTAATTAATGCAGTGCAGATGTATTTGGGCCTCAGTTTCATTATCTGTAAAATGGAGAGGTTAGACTAGAATCTAGTCCTTAGATGATCTCTGGAGAACCTTCCAGCTCACAGAAAAATTAAACAAATTGACAAGAAATTTTCTTTCAAAAACATGTAATTATGCTCTAGCTGGTTTGGCTCAGTGGAGAGAGCGTCGCCTGCAGATTGAAGGGTCCCAGGTTCATTTCCAGTCCAGGGCACATGCCCGGGTTGTGGGCTCGATCCCCAGTGTGGGGCGTGTAAGAGGCAGCCAAACAACGATTCTCTCTCATCATTGACGTTTCTACCTCTGCCTCTCCCTTCCATTCTGAAATCAATAAAAATCTATTAAAATTATAAAACAACGACAACATGATTGCAATAACTCATGTTCATATTGTTCAATAAGCTAAAACATTAATAACAACAGTTCTTACATTTGTATAGACATTTATGGTTCATTACAACATTCATGGGTCATTAAATAACAGGGTCATTGACTTGATTCTGTTAACTCCCATTTTACAGATGAGGACCTGAGGCTCAGAAAAGTTAAGCAACTTGCCCAAGAGCTTAGGATGATTAGGGGGCGTGATCAGGACCTGACTTCAAATCCCAAGACCAAGATTGCCTTTTTACCACTCAGCCTCTGAAGTAATGGGATGTGGGGACACTCTAGGTATTAGAAGAACGAAGTCTGGTGCTTACGCTTCGGCAGGGCCCACTCTTACTGAAGCAGCCATATCTCCAGCCCATCAAGGAGATGAGGGTGGCTGCAATGAGTACCTGGGAGAGAAGAAAGAGCGTTAAGAGGAGATGGGGTAATTTACACTTCTCGCCGCCACCTGTGGCTGCTGAGCTAGCCCGGTTGGGCACCTCACGTGGACTAGATTATCCTCTCTTTCCCAGGGGGTTTGGTTTTGCCTGTCAGGACCCAGTTTTCGATGATTAGCCTGACCCGACTCTGTTGATGGCAACGTTCACACCTAGTATACCTAGTCCAAAATTCAGCAATTCTTCCTAGACTTCTATCCCTTGGAGTTGCTGTAGACTCAAGACTAGCTTGTTAGATCAAACTTTTTTTGTGAGGAATCAGAACACTCCCCGCTCCCTGCTTCATCCCTGGGGGGCACTTTGGGAGTTCGCACTAAGAGAACCCAGGGCACTTACCATGAGGCCTCCTCCCCAGAGCCCAGAGCCCCGCAGGGCGTGCTTGCCAATGAGGCCTCTCAGCAGGTAGGTCGCATCCCAGTTAGGAAAGAGGAGCGCCGTGTTGGCCCCAGCAGCAAACAGAGCTGTCGCCCCGAGGCTCAGCCCCAGGATGCGGGAGCAGGTCCTCGAGCACGCCATCATGTGTCCTCTGTCCTCTCCACTGGGCTGAGGGAGAGGACAGCGTCCTGGAAGGATGGAAGCAGGGTCGTGGCAGCTCTGCTGCTGGGAGCATGGGGTGGGAAGACAGATACTGTCACCTCCCAGAGTCAGAAAGAGGAGCCAAGGAACTTCGACTCATACACGTATGCTCCTGAAAGAAGCCAGAAGCAAAGAGGACTCACTGTATGGTTCTGTTCACATCAAATTCTAGAAAAATTAAAACTAGTGACAGAAAGCAGATCCATGGTTGCCAAGTGCTGGGAATGGAAGAGGGAATTAATATAAGGGACATAGGAAACGTTTTGAGGGGATCAAAATATACTAAATCTAGATTCTGCTGGTAAATACACAACTATATGTATAGACAAAACTCATCTAACTACTCTGAAAATTAATGAATTTTATTATATTTTAATTATATATCAATGAAACTGATTAAAATTAAAATATCATGCCTATATAGGTTATAAAATGTCTCCTCCATACCTTTACTTATAGCTATTACAATCTTTTATATTTCCACTATATGTGAACTTCTTGTTTATATATATAAACACACACACACATATTTATAAATATGAAATAGAATAGGACTAGTAATATTAGGGTAAACTCACATCAGTGTGGATCTGAAAAAAGTCAGTGTCATGACTTCCACAAGAAGTGGCCTGTTGCCATTTTATATTCATTTACATGTCTGTCTCACCTTAAGAATCTTGACACTCCCCCTAACACATTGTTTTGCACATAATATTTTTAAATGTATGGATCATTCTATCTCTTTCTCTCTCTCTCTTTCTCTCTCACATATACATACATATATAATAAAATAGTTCAGTGTTTAAAGAACTAAACATAATGTATCCTAATATATAAAAACCAAGGGTTCATAACATCCAAAACGACCAAAGGCTCAACTGACTGGAAGTCAGTCCTGCAGTCAGGGCTGGGTTGTCATGGCCACCCAGCACTGACTGCTGAGGGGGCTGTAGATCAAGCCCAGCAAGAGGCCTGGAGAGAGAAGCAGGGTCTGATCCATAGCCTCTGTGGCAGCTGTTGATCAGCCCTTGCCTCTCTCTTTCTCTCCGAGCTTCGCCAGCAGCCACGCCTCTCTTTCTCTCTGACCTCTGTGGTAGCTTCTGATCAGCCCCTGTCTGATCAGACCCAGAGATAGGCCCGAAGATGCTGACTGGCATGGAAACCGACCAATCAGAACCTAATCTGGGTGAACTGTGAAGGCAGAATCTAAGGTGGGTGCTGAAGAGGAGTTTTAAGGGCAACAGCTCTTTGGTGTAAGGTGTAAGAAAGTGTTTCCATTTTTTAATGAATGGTTTGGCAGTATAGTGCATATGGCTGGCTATCAGTCCAAATATAGGAATTATGTATTTTTTCTGCCAGTAGCATCTCCTCCTGCTGAAAAAGGTTCCTCCCCTATTTAAGCAATCCTGTCCTATATAATCTATACTAATAAAATAATCTATACTAATAAAAGGGTAATATGCTAATTAGACCAGGTAGACTGGCCATCTGACTTCCTTCCAGACAAAGCCATGGTGGTGGGGACCGAGGCAGAGAGGACAGTTGTGGGCGAGATCAGGCCAGCAGGGGAGGGCAGTTAGGGATGATCAGGCCAGCAGGGGAGGGCAGTTAGGGATGATCAGGCAGGCAGGGGAGAGCAGCTGGGGACAAGATCATGCTGGCAGGAGAGGGCTGTTGGGGGTGAGATCACACTGGCAAGAGAGGGCAGTTGGGGGCAACCAGGCCAGCAGGGGAGGGCAGTTAGGGGTGATCAGGCAGGCAGAGGCAGTTGGGGGTGAGATCAGGCCAGGAGCGGAGGGCAGTTAGGGGTGATCAGGCAGGCAGGCAGAGAGGTTAAGGGTGATCAGGCAGGCAGAGGCAGTTAGGGGCGATCAGGCAGGCAGGCAGGTGAGCCATTAGGAGGCAGCAGTCCCAGGTTGTGAGGAGGATGTCCCCTAAGAGGTCCCCAATTGGAGAGGGTGCAGCTGGGCAGAGGGAAATCCCTCCTCACGTGCACAAATTTTGTGCATCAGGCCACTAGTATAATATATGTGTACTTGTAAATTGTATGGGATAATTAAACAACACCTAGGTAAATACAACAGTTCACAAGTAGGTTATTAATGCTAATATTATGAAGCCCCAAGTGTGCCCTCTCTGATCCTATCATCTTCCTAGATCCCTTCCTAAAAATGACTACCCTAAATTTTTATTTTGTCCAGACTGGCGTTTATGGTAGAGAGACTGATGCCAGACAGAGCACTGAGTAGGGCTCTTGATTGGGGGATACTCCTGCCCTTCTCCCTCATTCCCCAGCCCCGCAGCCTTGGTGACCTTTGCTCCCCCTATTCTTCGAGCCTAAGCTCATCTCTGGGCTCCTGCCAACAGGGAAGTTCCTGCTTCAACGGCATTTGCATTTCAGTGTGATGAGCTGCCTTCACCATGTGCCTCTCCACAGGGTCTTCACTCTCTATGCCTTGTTTCCCACAGTGAATTGAATAATTTGTCTCTGATGACAATTCCAGTTTCAGTGGAGAGGGGCATGTGCTGGGGGAGTTTGGGATAGGCTATGAAGGAACAGTAACCCTAGAGATACAAGAAGCCTGACAGGAAGGGTGCAGATCAGAGACCAGGAGAGATGATGTGTCCTATCTCCTCTCCTCTCCCCGAGTAGCCCCATCATAGGAGGCCTCTTTTCCTGACTTGGACCTCCCAGTACCAGCTGTTCCTCCTCAGGCCCTGGAGTGAAGAGCCTGCCCTGCTGTCAGGAGGCAGGGCCCCTATAGGATAACACCCACCCCCCAACACACACACGCATACACAATTTGGGATGCAAGTGTGTGTCTGGACCACCTCCCTCTCCAGACTGTCTTGTCACCGAGGGCCGGGCTCTCAGTGTGTTTCTGTTCCAGTGAATTCATCAATTCGGGGAGGTGGGGGTGTTAGCAAGTAACAACTTTAACCCGCATCCACCCAGATGACGGTTTGTCCAGGGCCCCAGTGAGGACTGGTGTGTGGCTGGACTTTCAAGCTGCTCTCCAGACCAGCTGGGAGGAGCTTTGCTTCAGGACTGCCTTCAGCCGCCTTTGAGTCATTCCACCCATGAGGAAGGCCTGTCTAGACCATGTCACCGAAATAACTGCCCCCTGACCATCCCTGCAATGTAACATGTTCCTGTCGGAAAGTTTTAGAAGGGAAACTAAAGAATATGGACATGCAGAGGGGAAACTAAGAAGCTGAGGCTGGTCTCTGGATGAGAGGAAACCAGAGAATCCTGGCTGATCTTACGCCCACAGGACTTACTATGATGCTCCATCCAGCAGGGTCAGGGCTTCGTTTGAATTTCACTTTCTCTCTTGTTTTCCTAGAAACTACAGCGTTCTGAGAAATGCTTCCAAAAATGTGAGCCAGGAGATTAGCCAAGAGCTTGGCTAATTTGATATCTGAAGGGACAAGCAGGACCGTAAGGTAAAACCTTAAAATCGGGCTTTAGGGGAGGCAGGGTTCCACCCGAGATCCCAGCTGGGTGAGCAGATCCTGGGCTGGATGTCTGGGCTACAATATAAGTGATCCACCAAGTCCTGTGGAGGCGGGGACTGCTAGTTCTCTGTGTGTCTGTCTACCTCATTCATCAGCCAGGCTTCTCTTTCATTCTTTCATGAACAGCCAGATATTTAGGGGTCCACTTTCCGTGAGGCACTACGCCAGGGGTTAGGGGTACAATGGTGACTCCGATACAGTCCGTTCTCTTGAGGAACATCAGGTCCGGTGGGGACACTGACAAGGCAATAAGCAAGTGCCGAGCAGAGGCGTCCACTTTACCGTGTGAGGGGAGCTCCTGGAGGGATCCTGTCCTGCAGACACGAGGTAAAACCTCCTGGGCAAGTGCCGTCCAAGCCACACTTGCCTGACCACAGGCTTAGACGGGCCACCCTGGGAAGGGGAAAGTATGGGAAGCCCCAAAAAGGCCTAAAGTGGACAGAGAGACTGAGGCGAAGAAGAGTAGAGTCAGCTACCTGACGTTGCACAACTGCTCAGGGCTCCTTGGAGTGCCCCGAACTTCTGGGCCACACTGTCCCCTGGCCATTACCTCACCGGGCCCTTTCCTTCCTACTTACCTGCATCCCGTGGCAAAGATCAGGAGGGGAGAGAGAGAACCTGGACGGGCTCCGTCTTCAGCGTCAGCCTGCCTCCTGCCAGCTCCGGGGGACTCCTGCAGTGCCCACCCTCCAGGGAGGCTCTGTATATATGGAGAGGCCGCCCCAGGCGAGTGTGTGTGTGTGTGTGTGTGTGTGTGTGTGTGTGTGTGCGTGCGCCCCCACACCACTGCCCACAGGCTTCCTTTGAAGGAATTTTCCTCTTCCTGGAGAGCCCTCTCCTGATGACCCACCGCTGCTCATTTTCATGTGACCCTAAGAAAGGAACCGGGAGGCATGTCCTCGTGAGCTAAGACATCCTAATGAGTCAGAGGATGCACCCGTGAGAAATATCTTTTTTTATTTTTTTAAGAATACTTTATTAGTTTCTGTAATCAAACCCATGTAGAGAAATACCTTACTTTCCCTTCTTTCCCAAGCAGCCACACTGTCTCACACACCAGCTGTCCGTACCTGTTTCCCTCAGTGTGGAATTCGGGCTCTCTGGAAGAGCAGGCCTGAGCAGAACGGCACCATTTTCTCTTGGTCACCCTCCTTGCTTTGCTCTTAGCTCACTGGGTATGTTCAATAGCCCTTCTGTTGACACGGCGCCTTCTAACGTTTTTGTTCAAGTCCCAGGTCACCATCGCCTTTGTAGCCCAGTCACACCAGGCTGCGGAACGCGTACTTGGTGGTGCTCTCTGAGTGGGAGATCTGTGACCTCTGCCCCTATTTTTAAGATTTAAAAAAACAACGGCCCGACAAAGCGCGCAGGCTGGGCTACAAGGCCAAGCGAGGTTATGTCATCTATCGGAGTCGTGTGCGCTGTGAAGGCTGCAAACACCCTGTCCCTAAGGGTGCGACCTACGGCAAGCCTGTCCATCCCGGTGTTAACGAGCTCAAGTTTGTTCGCAGTCTTCAGTCTGTTGCCCAAGAGCGAGCTGTGGGGCTCTGAGAGTCCTGAATTCTTACTGGTTTGGTGAAGATTCCACGTACAGATTCTTTGAGGTTGTCCTCATTGACCCGTTCCATAAAGCCGCCGGAAGAAATCCTGACACCCAGTGGGTCACCAAACCAGTCCACAAGCACGGGGAGGTGCGAGGGCTGACATCTGCGGCCGCAGGAGCCGTGGCCTTGGGAAGGGCCACAAGTTCCCCCACACTATTGGTGGTTCTCGCCGTGCAGCTTGGAGAAGGCTCAATACTCTCCAGCTCCACCGTTACCGCTAATATAAGCAATGTTTGTAAAATTCTTATCTAATAAACAATTTAAGACAGTCAAAAAATAACTTTATTATGAGGGCAATCTATAAGAAATAAGAAAACCTTCACCATAATATATTTTTTAATCCTCACCTGAGGACATATTCATTGATTTTTTGAGAGAAGGGAAGGGAGAGAGAAATATCCATGTAGGAGAGATACACCAATCCATTGCTTCTTGCGCCCAACCTAAGTATGTGCCCTTACTGGGTTTTGAACCTGCCACTGTCAGTGCACCAAGCCACACCAGTCAGAGCACCATAATCTTTTAATACAATGATTTTTAGATCTGCATGTTTCATTTTAGACTTTGTCCATATGCATAGCCTATTGTACATAAATATAATAGTAATATATATTGCCTCTTTCACTAATTAGGAAATTATAAACTTTTCTATGATTCTGCAGCTTTCATAGTAATCCTTTAAGTCCTATATAATAAAAGGCTAATATATAAATTGTCCCCTCAGGAGTTCAACCAGCCGGGAGTTGGACTGCTCGCTATGACGCATGCTGACCAGCAGGGGGTGGCAGGGAATGAAAGAAGGCCTGGGCCAGCAGCCAGGGGAAGGAAGTCCCTGATGGACCCTGATTGCCGGCCAGGTCTTGGGACCCTAACCAGGCACGAATTTTGTGCACCAGACCTCTACTGTCTATATAATATTGCTTGGGCAATAATTTATCTTTTTTATTAGACAATTATATTATTTCTATATTTTGGCAGGTTTTTTTTTTTTTTACATTAGATGTATGTGATATGTATAGCTTTCATCCTATGTTTAATTATTTCTTTGGGATAAATTCCCAAGAATGGGATTTTAAATCGATAGATAGACATTTTTATGATTTTTCAAAAATTGTACAGCATAATGATTAGACATTTATATAATTATGACATGATTCCAAAAACGTCTCGTACTCACCATGTATAGTTATTATATTATTGACTATATTCCCTATGGTGTACTTTACATCCCTATGATTACTTTGTAACTGCCAAGTTGTACTTCCTTTTTTAAAAAAAACAAAACATATTTTTATTGATTTCAGAGAGGAAGGGAGATAGAAACATCCATGATGAGAATCACTGATTGGTTGCCTCCTGCACACCCCCTACCAGGGATTGAGCCCATAACCTGGGTATGTGCCCTTGACCGAAATCAAACCCAGGACTCTTCAGCCTGCAGGCTAAAGCTCTATCCACTGAGCAAAACCAGTTGGGGTCAATTTGTACTTCTTAATCCCTTCATATTTTTCACCCAGTCTTCCAACTTCCTTCCCTTCTAGCAACCATCAGTTTGTTTATTGTATCTGTGAGTCTTTTTATTTTATTTGTTTATTTTGGTTTTTGTTAGAGTCCACATATAAATAAAATCATACAGTATTTGTCTTCTCTGATCTGCAATCCCATTTTAACAAGTTCCTCTTCTAGGTCCAGTTCAAACATTCCCAGAGAAGTCTTCCCTGATTTTTTTTTTTTTAAGTATTTTATAGATTTCAGAAGGGAAGAGAGAGAGAAAGACAGAAAGAGAAGGAGGGAGAGAAACATCAATGATGAGAGAGAATCATTTATTGGCTGCCTCCTGCATGCCCTCCACTGGAAACCAAGCATGAAACCTGGGCATATGCCCCGCCTGAGAATCAAACCATGATTTCCTGGTTCATAGATCAACACCGAGCCACATCAGCTGGGCAATCTTCTTGATTTCTTTACTCAGAGTGAGGCACTTCTTTCTCTGTGCTGCTATTGCACTGTTGTTGTTTTTAATTTAGGTATTACATATATACATATAGTAAACTGTATAAATCTTAATTATAAAACAATAAATATTTTCACATGTGCACTCATCCAACACTATATAGATCAAGATATAGGACATCTCCAAATCCTCAGAATGCTCTATTGTGTTCCCTCCCATCATTATCTCTATCCCTAGTGTTGATTTCCATTTGGCTTTTATCATTGACTAGAGACTCAGTGCACAAATTTGTGCACAAGTGGGGAGGGACTGCAGGAAGTTGGCCACTGGCTCCAAGAAGGGAGCCAGCCCTTGGCCCCACTGGGAAAGGGACCACGTCCGCTGCCACCCACCCCCGGTTCCCCATCCTAGCCCAGGGCCCGGAGGCCCCAGCAGGGTCAGGAGAGGAGGCAACAGTCACTGTGCTGGGCATGGAAGGAACGGACACCAGATGCTGACGCTGCCCCACCATCATGTGGTTCCCCACCTCCCCGCTCCTCCTTCCCTCACCACTGTGCTGCCACCGCGGCAAGTGGGTGGCTTCCTGGGAAGGGGGAGTTGGGAGCATGACAAACTCTTGTGTCAAGGGCTGACTTTCAATGGATCGCAGTAAGGGAGTTGCTCTGCTATGTACAAAACCCTGACCCCGAAGCAGGTCATCTACGAATGGTTTAGCACCAGGGGCTGACGGGGGCTGGCAGGCCATGGGAGGCTGGCTGTGGCAGCGAACTGACCACCAGGAGGCAGCTCCTGTGTTAGTGTCTGTCCCCTGGAAGTCAGTGCGTGCCATGGAGACTGGCTGACCAGTCATTCTGGTCATTCCAGTCATTCAGTCTTAACGGTCACTTAGGCTTCTGTATATATAAATGCTGCTATGAATATTCTTATACATGTCTTTTGGAGGATGTACCTATACACTAACTTTCCCCCCAGGGAATATACGTAAGAGTGAAATTACTGAGTTATAGGGTAGATGAATATGGATGTTTAATTTTGACAAATGATATTACCAGTTACCCAAAGTAGTCCCATTTACAACTCCCACCAGCAGTATATGAGAATTCCAGTTGCTTCACATTCTCACCAACATTTTTATTTTTTATTAAATATTTATTGTTCAGATTATTACAGGTGTTCCTCCCCCACCCATAACTCCCCTTCACCTGATCCCCCTCCCCACCTCAAGCCCTTACCCTCTGCCACTGTCTTCATCCATAGGTGTACGATTTTTGTCCAGTCTCTTCCTGCACCCCTCACACCCTCTTCCCCCTGAGAATTGTCAGTCCACTCCCTTTCTATGTCCCTATATTCTAATATATTCATCAGTCCATTCTGTTCATCAGATTTTTCATTTACTTGATTTCTAGATTCACTTGTTGCTCACCAACATTTTTAATTACAGGCATTCTAGTAGATGTTTAGCAGTATCTCATTGTGGTTTCAATTTGCATTTTCATGATGAGTAAACATCTCTTCATATACTTATTGGTCATTTGGAGATCCTTTTTTGAGAACTGCCTACTCAAGTTGTTTGCCCAGTTTTTACTGGTTCTTTGTCTTTTTCTTACTAGTTATAGGAATTCTTTAGAATTCCCAAGATGAGACCTTTGTCAGATATGTGTGTTACGAATGTTTTCTCCTGTCTGTGGTTTGCCTTTTCACTTTTTTTTTTTTTAAATATATATTTTATTGATTTTTTACAGAGCGGAAGGGAGAGGGATAGAAAGTCAGAAACATCGATGAGAGAGAGACATCGATCAGCTGCCTCTTGCACGCCCCCTACTGGGGATGTGCCCGCAGCCAAGGTACATGCCCTTGCCGGAATCGAACCAGGGACCCTTCAGTCTGTAGTCTGACGCTCTATCCACTGAGCCAAACCGGTCTCGGCTGCCTTTTCACTCTTAATGATGTCTTTTGATGAAGAGAAGTTCTTGATTTTTAAATTCCATTTATTAATCTTTCCTCTTATGGTCATGCTTTGTGTGTCCTGTTTTAAAAAATCTCCCCACTGCATTTTTATTTACCTGTGCTATTTATGTGCCTCTTCCCCACACCTGTGAGATCCTTGTGGGCAGAGGCTGTATCTTATTCTGCTTTGTATGCCCACAACCTAGCATAGAAGTTAAAATGTGGTAGCAGTTCAGGAATCACTTGATTAATGAATTCATTCATGCACTGTATCAAGAAACACACATAGTCTCTGGGCACAGAGTGTTTACTTCTAATGATGAACATAAACAATCTTGAGGAAACCTTTGAAGCATATATATGAGAAGGAATAATTATATCTGATTATTAATTCTTGAAACTGCATATGAAGTGCCTCCTATATGAAATGTTTATGTATGCAGACATATGTATGCCTGCAGCAAAAGCTGGTAACCAACTATCGAAAAGTTCATTAAATAGGATCCAGTTTTCATTTTCATTGTAAAAAAAAAATCATTTAGATTTTAAATGAATTCCTGTTTCTTCCCAGAGAATTGAATTTAGATAGAAGATATAATCTGAGCACTGACAAAGTGTTATATGAAGAAACATTTGTTCACTATATAAAACTATCTCATTAGATTCTTACAACAAACCTAAAGCAAGTAAAATAACTGTTGGGTTAGCTTCATGATGCCAACAAAGATGATAGCCCGGAGGAACTTGACTTCCTGCAGTGAGTAGAGCTGGGGAGATGATCCTATGTCATCTGACTCTACAGTCCTGAGATTGATGGCTGAGATACTCTTCCCCAATCCCGATTCCATCTTAAGGTATTTCTTCTTGAGGCAGTACTATGGTGCGTCGGCACCTGAGAGACCTAGATCTCAATTCCTGCTAAAATACCTATCAGTGATGTGAACTGGGCAGTTCAGTGAGCCTCAGTAATTATTTGAGCCTGTTCCTCATTTACAAAATGATGCCTACCTCTCAAGTTTGAGAATTAATAAAGTGCAAGATGCCTAGAGTGGGTTAGTCCTCTCCTTCTGTTTTATTTTTTAAATCCTCACCCAAGGATATGTTTACTAATTTTAGAGAGAGGGAGAGAAACATCGATGTGAGAGAGAAGCATCATGTGGTTGACCTTTGCATGCACCCCAACTAGGAACTGAATTTAAAACCTAGGCGCGCAATACTACCTTTGAGTGCACAGACGATGCTCCAACCACCTGCTCCACACAGGCCTGGTCAGGGCCTCTCCTTCTGTTCTTGAATCTCAGCTTAGCAAAGACAATTTTTATATGCAATGTCTATTAGAACACCTTATAGTTGGGCAATTACAATGACCTGAGAGCTGACTGCCCGATATCACTCAGGTTTTTAGATGGTATCTCTGTTCAGTATCTAACAGTAGAAACTCTCAAATGGTGCTTGTAGGTAAAAAAAAAATCGTTGGGATTTGGGTTTAACCCCTCAAAGTGCCAAACTTAGTTGAGACTGGTGATGACAGCTGTAGATCCTTTTCCTTAGGGTGAATTTGTGACAATGAATTCAATGGTTAATCTTATGAACCAGACACTTCTTTTGGAAACTATATCATTGCAATAAATAGTTTTACTAAGGCCAGCTTTAGATTAAGTTCTTCACAGCCCTGTTGTAGGCCCTGTATCGTAACAGAAGCCTGCCATGGAAGAATTAAAGCATTACCTCTTCACAGATGTGTTACTAATCTTACAATTTGGCTTCCTGAAGACACAGCTACTAGTTACCACTTTGTTGGTGATAATTCCGGGGAGGAAGCAAATGGAAGTCTGAGAGCACAAATGGAGCATTGATGGGAAAATAATTTGCCTAATGCCATAAAAGGCTTCCTAATGCTGAAAGGCTTGGGAGAGGATAGACAGATGTTCCATTCTGGGGGATATTGTGGAGTCTGGAGGTGGGATTTGAGCAAGGAATAGAGGAAGTTGAGAAAATGGAATTTACTGGCAGAGGGGAAAGGGAAAAGATGATTACAATCAGGCCAATATTTCCCAAACCTAAAGAAGAGGGACACACTAATAAGCTTCCTTAAGGGTGGGGTACAGTCTCAGCTGACAGCTGACTAAACCAGAGAACACATTACCTTAACTGGAGGGAGAGAAAAAGGAAGATAGGAGATGTTGAAATATCTGCCATTTATACCAGTCCGCCAAAGAGGAAGTTCTTTCTTGTTTTTTTCTTCACTAGTATAAAAATATTACAAACGTCAACCCACTCAAATGAGGCTTCCGTCTCCAACATCACACTGAAAACGTTCTTGGTCTCCAATGACTTCTTGTATCTCATGAAGACTTTGCTGTCCTTTTCACTTGACTCCTTGGGCAGAGTTAGACATAGCTGGTTGCAGATCCTTCTTAAACATTTTGCTATTGGCTCTCTTGACACCCGTCTCTGGTGTTTCTCCTTCCCTCACTGGCCAATATTCCAGTTGGTGATCTTCAGACCTAGGTTCTGAGTTCTCTTCTTTAATTTTCTCCCTATGGGCCTTATTCTTTCTCATGGAACTAAACTCCACCTAAAAGGCTGACAATTTCTCAAATCATAACTCCAGTCCACCATTCCTTCAAGCTTCAGACTCACATATCCAGCTTCCTATACTATACCTGAACTTGGAAGTATCACAATTAACACAGCCAAAATGCTTTCTCCACACCCAACCTGCTTGACCTACCAGTCTTCCTGCCTTAGAAATGATACCACTCCTTACCCACCTGAAACCTTGAGTCATTCTTGGTTTCTTTCCTTCCTTCCCTAACATCTTATTCAACAGTTTTAATTCTACTTTCAAGATGCATGTCTAATTCATATACTACTTCCAAGTTCCATTGCCACTACTCTGGTCCAGGCAACCTTCATTTTGTACCTTGATCACTGCAGTAATCTCTACTCTTGCTCTCTTCCAATCCACTCTCCATATAATAAATCGTTTCTCATTGCACCTGGGACACCACCTGAGCCCTTTACCAGGGCCTAAGATGGCCTTTTATGATCTGGCTTTTGCTCATTTTGTGCCATTCCCTTTGCTCACTACACATGCCAGACACATTGGCCTTCTCTGAATATGTCAAATACACAAAAACATTCCTGATCCACAGCCTTTGCATTTGTTTTCCTCCTACTTTCACCAGGGTCTTCTCACGCTTTAGGTCTCAACCTTAATATTTTTCCCCAACATTTTTTTGTTTTTTGTTAATCCTCACCCAAGGATATTTTTCCCCATTGATTTTTAGAGAGTGGAAGAGAGGAAGAAAGGGAAAGAGTAACATCAATTGGTTGCCTCCCATACTTGCCCTGACTTGGGCAGGAATCAAACCTGCAACACAGGTTCCCTTGATTGGAAATAAGATCCATGACCCTTTGGTATTGACCACTGAGCAACACTGGCCAGGAAATTCCTTACTGGCTCCTTTTCTACTTTTTCTTTCTCTCATTGTATTTGAATTAAAGCTGTATTTTTCTCATTTGCTAACTCTATGTATTTCTAACTATAAAGGAAGCTCCGAGAGGGCAGGGGCTGTGTCTGTTTCACTCATCACATCTCTATCTTTTGGCACATAGTGAGGCTAGTTAATAAGGATAGGTAGTTTGTCCCTGGAGGAATTTGCTAAATCTAAGTAGGATGGCCACTTCTTGATCAGTCTATGTGGCCAGGGAGAGGAGATGGCAAGTTCCATGAGGGTACACTGCTGAAGCATGAAGAAGAGGAATAGTTTTACAAAAGGAAGAGTAGCAGCACACACCAGGCAGGTTACTGTGAACTAGGCACCAATCCCAATTTCTACTGCACAATAACAGTAACAGCTTTTCTCCCTTTAATTTAGCAATTACTTTTTCCCTTCACTTGCTTAAGCTGAGTCTCTAATTCGTCATTATTGGTGGTTTAAAAAACTAGACACTTAGGAATTACCCAAATATGTCAAATATAGAATCTTACTTTCCTAACAAGACTAGGAAATCCAATGCTTTCATGACAATTCAACCAACATTAGAGCCCTCACCATAAATGTCCTACTACAAAGAGCAGAAAAGAAGCTACCAAGCATTACCATTAACAATGAGACTATGAACTTTAGTTGATAAACTAGAGGCCTGATGCATGAAATTCATGCAAGGGGCTTGGCCCCCACCACTGCGGTGGCTGCCCCTGCCTCAGCCCCATGGCTTCGTCCAGAAGGTCATCTGGTCTAATTAGCATATTATGCTTTTGTTATTATAAATACTACTGTCCTAAATATGAGAATATGATAGCAAGAGTTTGAAACCTGAATTGTATTAATAAAAGTACTGTCCAGTCTTATCTTATAAAACAATAACACAAAATTAATACTGAAAAGTTTTTATTTTATTTCCAAGATCAAATATTACAACAGGACATTTACATGTATTTATAAAAAATGCAGCAGTTGAATTTATAGATCAGAGGTTTCCTTGAGTTTGGTCCCTCTCTCAGCACAGTGAGCTGATGTCTTCAAAGGATTTATCACCCCACTCCCTTCCCTCCAACCCCCTACCTCCCCCAATTTGTCCCACCCCACTTCAATTCAAATTGCAGTATCAATATAAAGCAACTGGGTACAACACAGCAAGAATATTCACAATTTGGTACAGCCAAAACAGAGGATCACCGAGAGATCCTCAATTTAGAAATTATTTACCTATAGACTATGTATCTAGAGATGTATCACACCCAGTTACCTAAGATTTCCCTGGTTTTAGTGGAAGTTCCATTGAGTCTTAGCCAGCAGTTACAGCTCTGCTTTATCTAATGGCATATTTTTCTCCTCCTCCAAGTTTTAGATTTTCTACATACGGCTTCTGTGAATCTTCAAATTTAAGGCTTTCCCTAGCACCTTTATCATCACTTACTAGATATACAGGAGGGTCTCTAGTGTGTCTTGAACAAAAAAATTTAGTGAATGACCCAGTCGCCCCTTACTCACTAGTCCCACGCCTTCTTCCGGTTTTTGAGAAGAGTGGGAGATGGTACCTCCTAGCACCATGGAATTAAAAGCCCAGAAAACTGAGAGCTATACGTGCATTTTAGGGAGCACTTGCCAGAAATACTGAAATAGAAGCACTGTTTCTGTCCATTGTCTTCTTGGATTCAGTAATAAAGTTATGCTACAGATTGAATTCCGAGCCATCCTGCCTTAAGAATGCAAATCTCTCACTAAGACCACCACTTTGTCCAGAATAAGTTGAGTACACAAACATCCCAGAGAATCTCTAAATACCGTTAGGAACTGCTTGAGAAACACCTTAAGCAAATACCCCCAAATTGACTTTAACTCAAGTACCCAGCCCACTCCCATCCCTAGCCCTCCCCCCCCAAATTTAATTCCTTGATTAACCTCTCTGAGTAAGATGGGAAGTGAGGTTTGAAAAATGACACGAAAAATGTTTAAAAAATACAATCAGTGAAGACATGCCAGAATTGGACATCCCAGATGTTTAAAACGCATTGTTCAAACTGAACTCACACAAAGCATGCATAGAGCCTACAAACACTCCAGAGTTTCCGGGAACCATCAACACCTACTTGAAAACAGACTTTTGTTTCTTAAAAGGTTAAAAAAAAAACACACCAGATACTGAGAAATTGTTATCAAAAGGAAAACCATCCTAAGAAAAAAATTCTTAAAGGAGTAAATAAAATTTTGTCTAACAGATTCATGCCAAAACTTGGATGGAAGCCCTTCAAAGTCATGTTAGCATAAATTGGTACCCATCTCTCTAAATCTATGACTAGACTTACTGCTTCCCAGCAGGTATTTTAAATTACCTTTCCAACCTGAAGAGAGAAACAGGAAAGTAACAAGGTTTCAAGTCCCAAAATGGGTAAGATAAACAGCCCCTACTATAAGCTTACTACTCAGTAACTAAAAAGTGGAGGTCACACACTACTTTCATTCTAATTAGAAGGAAAATGAGATTTTCTGGTGGCAATGGTTACTCCATGTTTAACTTACAGGGCAATAAATTATCAAAATTATTCAGAGCGTATGATTAATGTAAAAAACCTATTTATATTATAAATCACACCATTTAATTTATTGATATTTTCCATTATTAAGAACACAGAAGCTTTGAGAAAGCATACTGCAGAACCATTTTGTTGAAAACAGCAACATATCCAACTGAGCATCAACATTTCAATGTCATTAACTTGAAATAGATCCTGGTGACAATGTACTCTAAAACCAGTGACTTTGATAGAAAAAAAAAAAAAAGCAGAATGGCAGGGAATGGTTCCAGATCAAGAATCTCTCCCTATCAGTTAAAATGCCCATACTGAAGCCATGAAAAAAGCAAATAAAAAAGATTTTAAGGAAAGGAGAATTCAATTCCAGGTCAGAATTTATCTAATGATTTGATGTTTCCCATTTTATTTACCACATCTAATAAAATGAATGATTCATGGTAGGCTCAGTTAGATTAATAAGTTATTTTAATGGAGATAAAAGTTTTATGTTCAATCTAGCTTAGCTTGACTTATTCTTATTTGAAAACCCAAGTGACCTTATAGGGCATTTTGATCTTTATAGAGGAAATACCATTAAGCAACAAAATCTTGCTATCTGTTGCAACAAAATTAAGTACAAGGCAACTTCCCATATTAACAGATTAATATGTGACTATGCTTAGGCAAAATACCACCATTAGTATTTGTATCTCTAACCCTACAAGTAAATGTGGTTAGTTTTTGAAAATACAGAAATGCTAAATTGTTTTATTAATGTACTTCATATTGGATTGCCCAACTCAGATCATGTGTCAGAGAAAAGCCTGTACCAAAAATCATGTTCATGAAAATGACTGAGGTCCTATGCAATACAAGAGCATTCTGCAGGCCAAAAAGGGGAGAAAGATGTCACGGAGCTAGCCATTCTATATTTGGAATAAAAGCATTCTTTAAGTAGACAGAAAATGAGCTATAAAAATGATGTTTGCCTCAAAGTCTTCCTTTGTATATTTATAAAAAAAGTTAAAATGTTACCATTAAAAGAGAAGTGAATTTCTTAAACATAGCCAATTTTATTAAAATCAGGACTAATTTTCAGAGAATGGATGTTGAAAAACTAGGAACAGAGAATGAAAAAGTATAAAATGATTAAAAGAGTTTCTAATTAAGGGTTCCATATCATTATATCCAGTAACTTTAACCACAAGCTCACTTCAATGGGAAAACTACCGAGGTAATCATAATCTCAATGAAAAATACTCTTGATTCTAAGTGGCCTCTCTAAGTAGGACTGACACACAGATGAGTCAAAGATTAAAATAACCATCATTAAAAAATATCAAATTTCTCATAACAGGAGAAATCAACATATTGGCTTCGTATTCTCTGCTGGTTACTTCCAGGACTAAAGAATATTCTTGCCACTATTCCAAAATGTGTACAGTGTAATTAAGTTTCATGACAATAACTGAAGTGCTAAGCAAGGCAAATCAATAAAGTTGAATAGTCACAGTACACAGATGTCTTTAAGTAGCCTTTTCATCAAGGCATCTATTTTTGGAAAACTGCCATGTTCATCAGAGGGTTGATTCTTCCCACTCTCATTTATTTTTTTACACATTACTTATTCATTAATCTGCATCCTATATTTACTATTAAGTAGTTAAATGAAAGAGGACAAGAAAGAGAGAATGACACAATGGAGATACACTGTGTGGGATAATAAATATTTTTAAAAGTCAGCCTAACTGAATTTGAAAAAGTTGTTTCTGACAAAAGTAAGTAAATTTTACACCTTTACATAAATCAATTTCTTAACAATTGCTCTATGGTAAAGTGTAAGCACACAGGTAAAATAAAATTTAACTCTGGTGTCAGTGAAATATTTGGTTCTCATTAATTACATTTTAGTTATACTCAACAATGTACAGGAATACTGCATTAAGTTTTTTTAAATTAATGAATTGTGTTTAAAAGATCATTACTAGATCTATAACCATTATACTCTCCTTTTTGGAGATTTCAGTCAAGTGAGGTTAGTTATTAGGCAAATGAAACCTGGACACAGAAAAAAAGCAAAGGAACTGATTAGTAAGTATACTTTTAATTAACCTAGGGATAATATATAATAAAGAGGAGAGACTATAAGCATAAACTTTTGGAGTGGAAAGGACTTCAGAGATAATCTAATTCAGTGTTCTACAATCTGTGGGTTCCTAGAGTTTTTGCAATTCCATATGCACATTTACATTTTCTCCATCAATGAAATAAATTATATTAATACTCAACTCCACAGTTCCCCACCTCGGCCAAATTTTAAAATCACAAGTTCTTTTACTTGAATAGACTAAGAACTTTTGATCTAGTCCAATATGTTGTGAAGCAGTAGCAGAGCTATTACCCAAGTGCACTTATGCCTAAATACAGTATCCCTCCTGCATATCATATATAATATATATTTAATTTGTACCTGGATATAGAAATTCAATCTTCCCTTCACTTTTCAGTTGCTAGTGACTCCCTCTAGTATTTTCGTAAGTGTTCAAATGAGATCCCCCTAGCTAAAATTTCAATCCTGATCATCAGTAATCCTTCCCTTTTTGTATCTTAAGATATGCCTTACTGACAAACGTCATGCCCTAAGTAGTTGCAAAAGTTGCAACTAAAGAATACAGGTGAGTCAAAATAAATTTGAGCTACACTATTTGCCACTTTTCAGGTTTACATTTTTTGTGAAGACTGTCCTAACTAAAGTGTACACTATTCATTCCCCTTTCTAAACGTCTATTGCAATTACAGGTTAGCCCAGAAATGTGACCATTTATCCAATTGTCTCACGTGTAGTGTGTCTCTCCAACTGGGTAAAACAGGCAGGAACTACATCTTAGATTTCAAGATGTTTCCAATCTTGATTAAGAAGTCAATAAATTACTGGCTTTTACACAGTCAAGGAAGAAGAATTTTACAGAATATTTTAAAAGATATACACAGAAGGATTTAATAGTCTGGTAAAGGATGCAGAAAAGATAACTGTATCTTTTCTGAAAAGTTGTTTAAAAAAGATAAAATCCTTTTTTACCTTTCTATTTATTCTTAGCAAATAATGCCACATAGTTATTTTCCCTTCACATTTTTATCAGTCCACCATTTCAAGAAAACAATAATAAATCCCTCAAAATAAAGATGTAAATGGGAATTTTTAGGCATAGCACAAATCCCACCAGCTTTAAGGAAATATCACCAAATGATACTTTACGGAGCAAACAGAAGAGAGGTAACTTTTTGGGCTGATGCCCGTGTCGGAGGAGACAGCAGCACGGGATGAAAAGAGCATGGACTCTGGATGCCACTTACTGGCTGTGACATCCTGAACAAGTTCTCTGAACTTCAATTTTATTTCTTATATATAAAATAGGGACATGTGCGTTTTATGGAGTTCTTATAAAGATTAAGAGAAAATGTGTATAAGGTAGCTACTACATGCTAATTACTCAAAATTAGTTGCATGTCTTCCTTCATTTGACTATTCTTTCTCTTCCCTGGTTTCTTTCTAAATCAATTTCAGAAAAGGTATCCTGTCACTTTCCCATCACTGGTTTTCATTTTATCACCCTGTATTTGTCACATCACTTACTCTCATAATCTACCTTGTTCTTTTCCTCTGTACCTTTTATCTTTTTCAAGCTGTTTCCAATACCTACAAGGAATTACTATTTTAAACTAACTTTTAATTATCTTATTAACCTCATTTAATCTATTCAATAAAACTTCTCCAAAAAGCAAAGGAATTTACAGAGAAAATAAGACAAATTAGAGGAAGTATACTCTCTAAGTGGATTAAGTTCTTGAATAAAGCAATATTCCTTATTCACTCTCCCCAAGTACAATCTATAATTCCTCCATCCCATTGGCCTCTATATCAAGCCCAGGATACTTATACTGCTGCCTCAAAGTAAAATAAAATCCTTTAGATCTTATACTTTAAACACCACAGCTGCCTCTAAGTTGAGTCAGTATCTCATGCCCCATTTCTTTAATATGCTTACTTAAATCCCTTTATATATATACTTGGTCATTTCACAGTTGAAAAAGTCACTTTGGTTTCTCATGCATGGATATGCTAGGGCTGAGCTCATCAAAAAGAACTACATCCTATCATTAATGGACATGTTGTCTCAGGTTCCCTAGATACGTTTTATAAAGAGAAGCTAATAGGTAAAAGAATAAAATAGAATCCTACAGGGAAAGTTCTTGACTTCACATTTTTGACGGATTTGGGCTTTAGCTGTGACTTTGATGAGTGGAGATAGGTGTCATCATAGCACCCTAACTGGGCGTATCCTCACTTCTTACCCTGTACCTCCCTGAATTTTTAGATTCTTGACCTTGTCTACTACCAACAGTTTTTTTACCCTCTAATGCATCTTTGATAGTATACAGCTCTATTCCTTAGATAGTAAGTCTATTATCCAAGTTCATATACAATTAAGGAATTAACATGAAAACCATAATTCCTCAATAATTCAGAAGCTGCTAGTTAGCCTCAAAAGCCTATGAAAAAACACCAAAGTGGTATTACTTAGTCACCAATCTAAAGAGAGAACTTTGACTCAAGATATAAATGAAATTGTAATTATATAAATATATTTATAAATATTTATACAATTATATACTTATACATAAGCACTTACACACACTTAGAAAAAATGTAAGAACATTAATCCAAAAGGACTCACTGAAGAATAAACAGAATTTTCCATGATTTCCTTGAGGCGAAACATTACTCGTTCTTTAGGGTGGGTCCCTCAAAATTCAACCATTAGAAATCATATTCTCTAAGTACTAGCAACACATAAGCATGTTTTTTAAAAATCCCCTAGTTACCCAGTGAATGATCTTAAAATAATAGGAACTTAAAGGTCTCTGAGCAATAGCAATTTACGTTCCTCAAGTAGAAGGATCAATCAATCTAAATCCCCAACCATTAAATAAGATCCATTTTATATTATAGTTTTATAGCAAGTTAAAGTTTTGATTTTGCCACCAGAATCACCACTACCCCCATTAGAAGACTAAAGCTCAAAATAAGAACTAAGCATATAATGAAACTGATAAGTTGAGTAGTGTTATGGAGATTCAAGATGGCTTCTAAACAATACTGAAAAGGCTTTCACTAACTACAAATTTGAATGTGGCTTTTGTAGGCAGAAAACCCCCCCACATCTGAAGACAACTGGCAATCTTCCCCACCTCCCTTACTAATGTGGCTTATGGGTTTAATTTAAAGGTTTTCCCCTTAGGCTTTCAATTTTGAGACCTTTAGCAAGAAAAAGCATGAGGATTTAAGCTCACTTAGTCACCAGAGCCTTTTAGAGACTGTTCAACCAGGGGTAATAAGTGAATCACTATTTCTAACCAAAGGAACACCGTTAGCTACTCTCAGCTGCATCTTTTTCTCCCCCTCCAACCCCCCAGGATATACATATGTATGCCTAAAGCACATAGGACAATCAATAACCATAGTGGTTAAACTACAAGCCACTGTATTGCATGATTATTGAATAGCTGCCTTCCTATAGATCACTTATGGACCCAAACAATGGAAGGGCCAAAGGAATCCATATGCCATACTGGCAAAAACAGCAAGCACCTTCCTATCCCAGTCACCACAATATGCTTACTAAAGGTCTACTCTGCAACTAGCAGGATCAATACAGTTTACAGAGTAGTAACGAAGAAAGTTGTCTCAGGCTAGGTGATTGAATGCCAACCCATGCTGCTCACCCAACATTTAACACTCATTTGCCAATAACACATCTCATGGAAATAATTCTAGCTTGGGAGGATGGGAATCCTTCAAATGATTTTTAAATGAGATGAATAATAATGATAAGGGATGCTTTTTCCATGTAAATAAAAGCCTGGATATTCTGTTGTGATATTTCTTACATGAACAACAAAACAAAACATGTTATAGAATTTCTTTTCCCTACTAAAAACAGGGCTTACAAAAAAGGGAGGTTGTTCTTATTCTGAATCTAGCCATTCCTATACCAAAGGAGTCTGAGGAGTAGTAACATTATCATTTGATCCCAAAGCTGCCAGTACTAGGAGGTGTTATTCTTATACTTCCATCTGGTCACCTGATTAGGCAAGAAAGAAAGAAAAGTAGGAAAAAGACAAAAATAGGAGAGGAGAGGGGAAAAAAGGGGGGTAGGAAGTGAAAAAGACTTATTATAGGAGAGAGCAATGAATAAAAGAGAAGGCAGGTGACTTGCTTGCCCAACTTTGGCTCTATGGTCCTATGAACCAAAATGCATACTCAGTGACATGGTATCTCACAGGAAAAGGGAAAAAAGGGGTAAGCTGAGAGAGGTCAGGCCATGATGTTAATTTCTTTCCTGTACAAAGACAGTCTCTTGAGGACAAAGGCCTGCCTCTTGCAATGTAATGTCATAGTCCAGATGAGAGAGTTTCCTTCGAGGGAAGTTGGTGAGAAGTTCAAAACGTTCATTTGGATAGCCTTTAGACTGGACATGCTTCACCAAAGCCTATGAAAAACAAAAGAAAGACAAGACTGTTAGATGGAAATAGAAAGCATATTAAGGAACTACATATATATCATTAATTTTTAAAAATTAATTTTTAAATGTTTTCATTGATTTTAGAGAGACAGAGAGACAGAGATAGAAACATTCATGAGAAAGAAACATTGACTGGCTGCCTCCTACAGGCTCCCGACCTGGGATCAAGCCCCAAACGTAGGCATGTGTCCTGACCAGGAATCAAACTGGCAATCTCTTGGTGTTTGGTCAACACTCAACCACTGAGACACACCACCCAGGCAATATAACATTCTTTTTTTTTTTTTTTTAATCTGTTTTATTTATTTGAGAGAGAGAGGGTGAGGAGAGAGAGGAACAGAAACATCGATGAGAAGGAAACATCAACATCAATTGGCTGCCTCCTGCATGTTCCCTGTTGGGAACTGAGCCTGCAACCCAGGCATGTGCCCTGACTGGGAACCGAACTCTGACCTCCTGGTTCATGAGTTGATCAATAACTGAACCACACTGGCCAGGCTGACATTCAGTTTTGTCACATTAGATAAAATATGAAGTTTAAGTTATTCTTTCAGATAACCAAAGCTTACTCTTGTGAAAGGGCCAATATAACACCTTGAATGGGGAGATAATAAACGTACATTAACCAATACTGAAACACACAGGAATATTACTATTTCCTCAATAACAAACCCACTGTCCTATCTAATAAAGTAATATGCAAACTAACCGTACCTCCACTATACCCACCAGCCAATCAGGAGCGAATATGCAAATAAATCCAACCAAGATGGCTGTGGCCAGAGAGAGCAGGAGGGAGACTTGGGTTTCCCTGGAAATGGAGGAAGCCAAGCTTTCCACCTGTCCTTGCCAGCTCAGGCCTTCCCTCAATGATACAACATTTCAATTATAGAAGATAATGATAGCAGCAACAGAGCTGGAGAGGGCAGGAAGCTTGAGTAGCACCCAGAGATGGAGGAAGCCAAGCTTTCCACCTGCCCTGGCCAGACCAGGCCTCTGCTTAAGGCTACAAAGTTTCAATTATAGACAGTAAATAAATTCCAACAGAAATGGCTGCCATCACAGAACGAGCAGAAGGCTTGGCTCCGCTCCAGGCTACAAAGTTTCAAATGTAGAAGAAAAATAAATTCCAGGTACCAGGGCCTCCGCTTGGGTTGCCAGGGGACATGGCCAGCCTGCAAACCACCACAGGCCCCTCGCCCAGGTCACCCCATGCCCCAAGGGAACTCCCACCCTGATACGGGACACCCTTCAGCAAACCAGCTGGCCCCCACCCATGCACCAGGCCTCTATCCTATCTAATAAAAGAGTAATATGCAAACTGACCATCACTCCAACACACAAGATGGCTGCTCCCATGTGGTCAAAGATCCTGCTTCCATGAGGACACAAGATGGCCATCACAAGATGGCCAGCAGGGGAGGGCCATTGGGAGGGACCAGGCCTGCAAGGGAGGGCAGTTGTGGGTGATCAGGCCAGCAGGGGAAGGCAGCTGGGAGGGACCAGGCCTACAAGAGAGAGCAGTTGGGGGTGACCAGGGCAACAGGGAAGGACAGTTGGGGGGGGGGACCAGGCCTGCAGGAGGGGGGCAGTTAGGGGCAAACAGGCTGGCAGGGGAGCAATTAGGCATTGATCAGGCTGGCAGAGGAGTGGTTAGGGGGTGATCAGGCTGGCAGGCAGAAGCAGTTAAGGGCAATCAGGAAGGCAGGGAGGTGAGCAGTTGGGAGCCAGCAGTCCTGGATTGTGAGAGGGATGTCGGATTGTCCGTTTAGGCCTGATCCTACTCGGGCCTAAACAAACATCCCTTGAGGCGTCCCAGATTGGAGAGGGAGCAGGCTGGGCTGAGGGACACTTCCCCCCGCCCCACGAATTTCGTGCACCAGGCCTCTAGTCTATTTATAAAATTATTATTTTTAAATATATATATTTTATTGATTTTTTACAGACAGGAAGGGAGAGGGATAGAAAGTTAGAAACACCAATGAGAGAGAAACATCGATCAGCTGCCTCCTGCACACCCTCTACTGGGGATGTGCCCGCAATCAAGGTACGTGCCCTTGACCGGAATCGAACCTGGGACTTTCAGTCCACAGGCCGACGCTCTAACCACTGAGCAACACAGGTTTTGGCTATTTATAAAATTATTGTCCTTGTTTTTAAACATTTGATTAATTTTCCCTTCCATCTTTTTATTGGCAAAGATATGTCTTTCATTCTTCCTATAGCCAATCTTGCCACCTGTGTACTAAATCTCTTCTTGCCTTCTCAGAAACCATGCCTCTACCTAACATCCCTGGCTTTTATAGGCATTGTCTACATCTCTCTCTCTACAGATGCTTTCCATCAGACTTTAAACATGCTCACTCTCTCCTTCAATCATTCCCCCCCAACTCTGGTTACTGCATACCCCTTTCTAGCCTCAAAACCAAACTTATCAAAACGGTGCTCTACCCACTGTCTCATCTCACATTCCCTTCTAAATATGACCTAGGAAACAGTCTGGGTATCAGCACCAGCAGCCAGATGCGACTTGCATTCTAGTCAGTCTTCAAGAATCACACACTCTCTCTCACGACAAAAAACAGTCAGGTAAAAATACCTGACCCAAAAGGGATTCATTCACAGGTATCTGATAAAAAGATGGAAGGGACTCAAAAAGCTAGTGAGACTCATTCTCTTTTCCACGAGTTAAAAACGACAGAGGAAAGGTCATTAGCTGTGAACTTTAGAGAACTATGTTGTGGACTAAATACGTACTCAGAGGTAAACAAAAGCCACCAGTGTACAGAGCGAAGAATGGGATAAACCAGAGAATTACAGTGGAGACACCGAACAGGCCCCAGGACAGAAACACAAAAAACAACTGCCATGGTTCTTAACTATTTTGTAGGTCTAGCTACAAGAAAGCCAGAAGTTCCATTTACAGTCTTTACTCCTCT
The DNA here is from genome assembly GCA_027563665.1 of Antrozous pallidus. Lineage (NCBI taxonomy): Eukaryota > Metazoa > Chordata > Mammalia > Chiroptera > Vespertilionidae > Antrozous > Antrozous pallidus. Next base: position 55,812,007 of record CM050514.1, on the reverse strand, counting down.
TTTCTGGGTAATAATTTCCAGTAGAAAATGAAATGCAGCCATGGAATAGAACAGCCTTGTCTGGAACAGACCCTATGTGGCTTGACTAAGATAATTCAGGAAGGAAATATACTAATTAGAATTCAGATTAACCTGTTAAATTTCCTTAAGAGGTCAGACTGAACACCTAACACTTATTTCAAAGAACAAGCCAATTACACCAATTAATTAGTTTCTCTCCTTTAAGCACTTAAATTAGATATACTTACTAGTAATTTAGCTTGCTCTGGAAGAGTGATTTGTTCCCTTTTTCCATCTGGATACCGCAACATCAGCTGTGCTTTTGGTCCTGGGGTTAAAAAAAAAAAAAAAAAAAAAGATACAGGAGTTTAAGATGGAAGACTAAATTAAATAAGTAAATATACATCCCTTCGGTAATATTCAGGTTTCAAGTAAAGCAGGTCTAGAACATAACTCACCATTTACATCTATGCCCTCCACTATTCCATCTGATTTTTCAGGTGACATCTCTAATATTTCTGAATCCATGACTGACAATCCTTGGTGATTTGTAGTTGTTCCAGGCTCAATTCTGGGTGGGGGCTCAGTTAGCAGCCTTCTGTTTTCTTCTTTTCTATGCCCCAAATCTTTATGGGGAGACTTTCTGGACTTGGCAAGATTCTCTATCTCCTCTTCTTCATCAGAGCCACAAACGGATATAAATTCCTCACTGCCAGAAAAAAGTTCAGATTCAGATTCTTCATCGGAGCGGCTATCTTGTTTTGTCTGTGATGAATCAAAATGTGTCTCTTGCAAGGAGGCTCTGATGGCAGCTTCTAGCTGGCTGTCTTCACTTGCATCTATAAGGCTCTCCTGCAAGACACAGTCATAAAATACAGGTAGGAAGAGAAAGAAAACAGTTAAACAAACAAACAAACAAACAAAAAAACAAGCCAGAAATAGTCAAGGCACAAGAAATATGATAGTTTGCCATTATTATTTTCTACTAAATTTTCAGCTAGTTGAAGTCAACACTTTGTCTTACACAGCCAAGTTGGAATTGATAGTTTAAAAATAAAATTAAAAACTGTCATACCACCTGGCATAATGATGTTGCAAGCATAGGGGAATTTTTTACATCAAAGTGAATAAATTAAGAAAACAGAATACTGACTGCCCAGAAAAAGACAAGAATTAAAGTTTTATATATAAAGCAAAAACATTAGTTTTAACAAGCATGTCTACCTTGCTCACCATTATATTCTTCAATTAGCATTGTTTTGCCACACAGAATATCAATAATCAGCTCAGTAATTATCGTTTTGCAAAAAAACCCACAAAAACCTAAAAGATCTCTAACATTCAAAACAAACTACCATACAATAATTTGGGAAAAACAACTATATTTTCCCAAGCTTAATTACAATAAGATTTTCATTTGATGATGAGAAATGCAAATTCACTAGTTGTCCTTTTGGTGAAGTTCTAAAGCTACAGATTTCATAAATTTACTCAGTCACAAGATTGGGTTGTTTGCCAAAGCAATTTTTTCAAAGAAGAAAAAAACTGAAGGTGTCATACTCCTCGATTTCAAACTGTTTTCCAAAGCTATAGGACTCAAACAGTATGGTGCTGGCATAAAAACAGAGACACAGAACGAGGGAACAGCACAGAGAGCCCAGAAACAAACCCATGCTTATATGGTCAATTAGTCTCTGACAAAGGAGGTAAGAATATACAAGGGGGGAAAGACAGCCGCTTCAATAAATGATACTGGGAATACTGGATATCCATATGCAAAAAAATGAAACTAGACCACTTTCTTATACCATATACAAGAATAAATTCAAAATGGATGAAAAAGTTAAATGTAAGACCTGATATATCTGATAAGGGGTTAATATCCAAAATATATATGGAACTCATACAACTCAACATCAAAAACACAAATAATCCAATAAAAAATTAGCAGAGGACCTGAACAGACAGACATCTCTCCAAAGAAGACATACAGATGGCCAAGAGACTAAATAATTAGGGAAATGTAAATCAAAACCATGAAGATTATTACCTTACAACTGTCAGAATGCTATTATAAAAAAAGACAATGATAAAGAACAAGTGTTGGCGAGGATGTGGAGAAAAGGGAACCCTCTAGTGCATTGCTGGTGGGATTATAAACTAGTGCAACTACTACAAAAACAGTCTGGCAATTTCTCAAAAAAATTAAAAATAGAACTACCATGTGACCTAGCAATTCCACTTCTGGGTGTTCATCTAACAAAAATAGAAAACACTAATTAGAAAAGATATATGCAATATATACAATGATAGCCAAACCCCACCAATTGCAGCATTGTTTACAATATCAAGATATGGAAGCCACCTGGGTATCCATCAGTAGAATGATTGGATGAAAATAATATGGTACATACATACAATGGAATATTACTCAGCAATAAAAAAATAACAATATCTTGTCATTTGTGATATGGATGGGCTTAGTATTATGCTAAGTGAAATAAGTCAAAGACAAATAGTATATGATTTTACTTTTATGTGGAATCTAAAACACAAATAAAAGTAAGCAAAAACAAACTCATTAATACAGAGAACAAACTGATGTTTGCTAAAGGGGAATTGGGTGAGAGGATGAGCAAAAAGAGAAGATTAAAAAATACAAACTTCCAGTTATAAACTAAGTCATACACATGTAAAATGTAGCATAGAGCATATAGTCAGTAATATTGTAATAACTTTGTATGGTGACAGTTAGTAGATTCATTGTAGTGATCATTTTATAAGGTCTATAAATGTTGAGTCAGTATGTTGTATACCTGAAACTAACAATGTATGTGAACTCTAACTATAAAAATTTTAAATATATTAAAAATTTTAAATAATAAAACAAAAACTAAACAAAAAAAAAGCATTGTTTGGATAGAAATTATTTAAAGATTCTAACTCAAACAAAACTATACGAAAAATAAAATCTGTAAGATAACTGCAAGTTGAACACTGGATATCTCATGATGTCAAAATTATTAATTTTTAAAGTGTGTGTTAATGGTATTGTGATTTTTTAAATGTATTTTTATTGATTTCAGAGAGGAAGGGAGAAAGTGACAGAAACATCAATAATGAGAGAGAATCAGTGATCGGTTGCCTCCTGTACACTCCCTACTGGGTTCGAGTCCACAACAGGTGCCCTTGAATGGAATCCTTCAGTCCGCAGGCTGACGCTCTATCCACTGAATCAAACCAGCGAGGCTTGTGATTGTTTTTTAAAAAGAGCCTTTGTCTATAGAGAACAGGCTGACAGCTATCAGAGGGGAGGAGACAGACACGGGACTGGGTGAAAAAAGGCGAAGGAATTAAGGAAAAATAAAACAGATGTAAAAATCTCATAGGCACCAACAACAGTATGGTAATTACCAAAGGGAAAGAGAGGTGGGAGGAAGGTAGAAGAGGGTATAGGAAGGATAAAGGGTAATGGAAGGAGACTTGACTTCGAGTGGTGAACACACAGTATTATGAAATTGTATTCCTAAAACCTAATTTTATTAACCAATATCACCCCAATAAATTCAATAAATTAAAGATATATAAAACTTTTGCCTTAACCAGTTTGGCTCAGTGGATTGAGCATCAGCCTGTGGACTCAAGGGTCCCAGGTTCGATTCCGGTCAAGGGCATGTACCTTGGTTGCAGGCATGTACCTTGGTTGCGAGCACATCCCCAGTAGGGGGTGTGCAGGAGGCAGCTGATTGATGTTTCTGTCTCATCAATGTTTCTAACTTTCCCTCTCCCTTCCTCTCCGTTAAAAAAATCAATAAAATATATTTATATATATATATATATATATATATAAAACACTTTTTACTTAAGGGTCTTAAAAAAAGCCTTTGTCTTTTAAAGATATATGCCAAAGTAGGTGTAAGGAATGAAACAATGAATTCTAAGATTTACTGCAAAATAATGTGAATAAGATGAGATACATATAAAACAAGACTGGCCACTTGTTGATAATTACTGAAATTAGTTAATGGATACACAGTTTAATAAATTCCTTATAGTTTTGAATATCCTTTAAAAATTCCACAATAAAAAGGTAAAAAAAAAAAAAAGTATGGGCTGTTAACAAAAAAACTAAAGGAATCTCATTTTGGCTTTCACTATCTGCCAATAATATAGCACAAAATCAAGTTAAGGCTAAGTTATCACTCCCATCCCCCACCCCCAAAAAAAGAGTAAGTACACGTGCCCATGTGACCTACAATGACTTAGGTAGACGCAGTTTTATAACAATGACATTGCACAGCACATGATTTTAAAGATTGTCACCTTGGCAACTGCTGGCTTCCTACTCAATATCCATCCTCCTGATTCCTTACTTACAGAATTCTAATAATGTGCATAAAAGAAAACATATCAAGCTAAAAATGTCCATTTACTAGTTTCCTTTGTAGCTAGAAAAAACTTGTGGTATGGAGCTAAAGCACTTACAGAGAAAGTATAGAACTAACTGCCTATATTAGAAAAAAGTGGTCTCAATTAATTCTCTGTTTCCATTATTAAAATTTTTAAAAGAATTCACATAGAATAAGAAGATAAAATTAAACCCTACTACACAGAAGGAAAAAAAGAAAAGATGGAAATCAATCAATGACCTAGAAAACAAGAGAAATTCAATGAAACCAAAAGCTTTTAAAATAATAAAGTTGTCAGGGAAAAAAGAAGCCAGAAATTACTATAGCAGGATTGAGAGAGAGCACATCACTACAGGCACTGCAGTCATTAAAGGAATTACAAGAAAACACCCTATCTAATAAGAGAGTAATATGCAGTTTGACCATCATTCCAACACACAAGAGGGCTGCCCCCATGTGGTCAAAGATCCTGCCCCCATGTGGACAAAAGATGGCCAGCAGGGGAGGGCCGTTGGGAGGTTCCAGGCCCTGGAAGGGAGGGCAGTTATGGGCCATCAGGCCAGCAGGGGAGGGCAGTTGGGAGGGACCAGGTCTGCAAGGGAGGGCAGTTGGGGGCAAGCAAGCCTGCAGGGAAGGGCAGTTAGGGGTGACCAGGCTGGCAGAGGAGGGAAGTTGGGGGCAAATGGCTGGCAGGGGAGCAGTTAGACATCAATTAGGCTGGCAGAGTAGTGGTTAGGGGGTGATCAGGCTGGCAGGCAGAAGCAGTTAGGGGCAATCAGGGAGGCAGGCAGGCAAGCAGTTTGGAGCCAGCAGTCCTGGATTGTGAGAAGGATGTCCGACTGCCCATTTAGGCCCGATCCTACCGGGACTGGGCCTAAACGGGCAGTTGGACATCCCTCGAGTGGTCCCAGATTGGAGAGGGTGCAGGCTGGGCTAAGGGACATCCCCTGCCCCCCATGCATGAATTTCGTGCACCGGGCCTCTAGCAACAAATAAATTTAAGTCAGTATATATGACACCTTTGGTAAAATGGACCAATCCTTAGAAAGATACAACCTAATAAAACTCATTAGAGATAGATATCTAAGCAATCCTATATCTATTAATTAAATTGAATATATAGTTAATAACTTCCCATAAAGAAACTCTAAACTCAGGTAGTTTCACTTGTGAATGTCATCAAATATTAAGAAAGAAATAACATTAATTTTACACAAACTTCCAAGAAACATAATGGGAGAAAACACTTCCCAATTCATTGCAAGGCCAGCATTAACTTGATATCAAAACCGGACAAAGATATTACCAAAAAAAAAAAAAAAAAAAACCCAAACACACAAAAAAACAATCATACAGAAAACTACAAACAATATCTCTCAGGAACTAGACACAAAAATTCTTAACAGAAATATGTTAAAAAGTAATGCATCATAACCAGGTGGGTTTTAGCACAGTAATGATAAATTACCATTAAAAAACCAAACAACAGAATTCACTAAAAATAGAAATCTGTATGATCATCTCAAAAGATGTGACAAATCATATGACAAAACCCCCTTATAATGAAAACTCAGCAAATTAGGATTAGAAGGAAATTTCCTCAATCTGATAAAGTGTATCTATAAGAGCCCTCCTCGCTGGTCTGGCTCAGTGGATAGAGCATCGGCCTGTGGATTGCAGGGTCCCAGGTTTGATTCCGTGTGGGCTCAATCCCCAGTGGGGGCAGGCAGGAGGCAGCGGACCCATGATTCTCTCTCATCATTGATGTTTCTATCTCTCTCCCATTCTCTCTGAAATCAATAAAAATATGTATTTTTAAAAAGTTTCCACTCTACAAGAAACATATAGCTAGTATCAATTTTTTTAATCCTCACCTGAGGATATATTTCCATTGATTTTTTTTAGAGAGTATGGAAAAGAGAGGGAAAGACAGAGAGAAATATCAATGTGAGAGAAACACATCAATTGGTTGCCTCCTGCATGTGCCCAGACCAGGGCCCAAGCCCGGGGCCAAGAGGAGCTGCAACTGAGGTACGTGCCCTTGACTGGAACCTGGACCCTTCAGTCTGCAAGCCAATGCTCTATCAACTGAGCCAAACTGGCTGGGGCACTAGCATTAGATTTAATGGTGAAAGACAATACTTTCACCCCAACACCAGAAATAAGGATCTCTAATATCTTCCTGCTTTTAACTTTGTGCTGGAAGTCCTAAGTAAGAGAAAATAAATAAAAGGCAAGAAATTGAATAGGAAGATATAAAGTAACTCTATTTGTGGACAACAGGACTATTTCTATAGAAAATTCAAAGGAATCAACAAAAAAGCTATTAGAATTAATTGGTGAATTTAGCAAGATTGCAGGCTACAAGCTCATTATATAAAAACTATAAAACATTGCTAAGAAAAATTCAAAGCTTAAATAAATGAGATATACTATATGCCATGAGTTTGGATCTGCAGACTCAGTATTGTTAGGATGTAAATTCTCTCCAAAATTATCCATAGAGGCAATGCAATTCCAATCAAAGTCCTGGTACCTTTCTTTGTAGAAAGTGACAAGCTGATTATATGCAAAAGTCCTGAACAAAACAAAACAACTACAAAGGTGGAAGATTTAATCACCACATTTCAAGACTTAATAAAGCTACAGTAATCATTAAGACCAAAATACTGGTATAAAGAAACATGTTTCAATCACAAGAAAGAATAGTCCATAAACCCAACATATAGGATCATTTTTTGATAAGAGTTCAAAGGCAATTCAATGGGGAAGGGATAATCTTTCCACAAATGATGCTGGAACAAGTGCATAGCATGTGCAATCAACTAAAAAACCCTAACTAGAGGGAACAACAAGATGGCGGCATAGGTAAACAGCTATTGTTCTGCCCCGCACAACGATTTAAGAACTACAACATAACAGCAGACCAGACATCACCCAGAATCACCAAAAAGCTGGCTGAGTGAAAACTCCACAAATAAGAGTAAAGGTGGGCCACTGAGACTCAGAGGAGCGGCGGGAGCGCAGCCTTGAAGACGGAAACAGGTTAGGAGCCGTCCTGATCGAGCGCATGGGCTGGGGCTGGAGCAGCAACCCCGGCTGGATTTCGCCAATGGGGAGGGCGGAGACGTCCCACTACAAGGATTCCCCAGCGCCAGGCGAGGTCCGAGATCCGGGGTACGTGGAGACGTCCCACTGCACAGATTCCCCAGTGCTAGGCGAGGTCCGAGGTCCGGGGAACACACCCTGAAGCGGGGTGCGGCAGAGGCTCCTAGTCTGCGAGAAACCCGGAGGCGGCGAAAAGAAGTTTGGGAGCGAGGGTCGCACAAACCCGCGACTTGCCCCCTGGAAACTTGTCTCCTGGTCCCGGAAACCATCTATTTTACAACCCTGGGCTAGACTTTGGGTGTGCAGACACATTTGGGGAGAGGCAGAGTTGTCTGGCAAGGGGAAGAGACTAGCGGCTTTCTCTTGGAGGTGTCTGCAGCCATCCCCATCAAACAGAGACCCACGTGTGCGAGCGCCGCATAGGACACAGCTGACACTGAGGCTGCCTGCGCAGCTCAGAGACTCCGCCCATCCAATCTGAACACAGTCTCCCTTCACAGCCAATTGGCCTGGAGGTCAAACCCTCCTAGGGCTAACAACAACAAGCTGGGTTTAAATTCAAAAATACTGTACAACCCATAAAGGATTGCAGTAAGAGTACCCACCTCAGGTAACTGGGGAGGCTGAGCCACTGTCCCTTTGAGGATAGCCACCACATAAAGCAGCCACCATGCAGAGATATGGAAAGAAATCAGGTGTGAAAGAAATGGAGGAGAAAAGACGACAAGACATAGAGTTCAAAACCACGCTTATAAGGCTTTTCAAGAGGCTCCTAGAAAAGGCCGATCAACTTAATGAGAATTACGAGGAAATAAACAAGACCAACCAGGAAATGAATGAGACTTACAAGGAAATGAATGAGACCCTCAAGGAAATGAACAAGACCTCTGAGGATACGAACCAGACCCTCACGGATATGAAAAAGGACCAACTAGAAATCAAGCATACATAGACTGAAATAAAAAATATTACACAAAGTCCTAAAAGCAGCCCAGAGGGCCACAAGAACCAAGTCAAAGATTTGAAATACAAAGAAGCAAAATCCACTCAGCTGGAAAAGCAAGAAACAAAAAGAATTCAGATAACTGAAGATAGTGTAAGGGGCCTCTGGGACAACCTCAAAGCATGCCAAAATCCGAGTTATTGGGGTGCCAGAAAAAGAGAGAGAGCAAGTTAATGAAAACCTACTTGAAGAAATAGTGACTGAAAACTTCCCACACCTGGTGAAAGAAACTGACTTAAAAGCCCAAGAAGTACACAGAACCCCAAAATATAGGAATCTAAAGAGGACCACACCAAGACATATCATAATTAAAATGCCAAGAGCAAAAGATAAAGAGAGAATATTAAAAGCAGCAAGAGAAAAACAGATGGTTACCTATAGGGGAACACCCATACGATTGTCAGCGGATTTCTCAACAGAAACGATGCAGGCCAGACGGGAGTGGCAAGAAATATTCAAAGTGATGAACAGCAAGAATCTACAACCAAGATTACTCTATCCAGCAAAGCTATCATTCAGAATTGAAGATCAGATAAAGTGCTTCACAGATAGGAAAAAGCTAAAGGACTTCATCACCACCAAACCAATATTATATGAAATGCTGAAAGATATTCTTTAAGAAGAGGAAGAAGAAAAAGGTAAAAATATAAATTATGGACAACAAATACACTTCTATCAACAAATGAATATAAAAATCAAGTGAATTGATAGGCTGATGAACAAGATAAACTGGTGAATATAACAGAAACATGGACATAGAGAGGGAATGGACTGACAATTCTTGAGGAGAAAAGGGTTGTGGGAAGTACAGCAAGAGATTGGACAAAAATATTGCAACAATGGGAGAGGACATTGGGGAGGGGGAGGTGAGGGTGGAGGGTGGGATAGGTACAGGGTGGAGGGGAGATATAGGGGGATAAAAAAGGGGAAACAATGTAATTAATAAACTGAACAATAAAAATTAAAAAATAAATAAATAAAAAATAAAAAACCCTAACTAAAGGATCATGACTTTAAGAGCTAAAAATATAAAAAAAGATTTATCACATAAGACAAAAAGCAAAGACTACAAAAGTTGATAAATTGGATTTCATCAGTAATTTAAAACTTGCTCTTTAAAAGACACTATTATGAAGTGAATAAGTAAGTAACACACTGGGAGAAAATCATCTATAAACTCCTTATGTAGACTATAAAAAGAACCCTTTAGACCTGGCCAGGTGGCTCAGTTGTTTGGAGCACTGTCTCGTAAACCAAAAGGTGTGGATTCGATTTCTGGTCAGGGCACATTACTGTGTTACAGGTTCAATCCCAGGTTGGGGTGCATACAGGAGGCAACTGATCAATATTTCTCTCTCCCTTCCCCTCTCTAAAATTAGTAAAAAACATATCCTCAGGTGAGGATAAAAAAAAAGAAAAGAAAAAAGAACCCTTATAATTCAGTAAGATGACATGCAACCCAATAAAAAGCCAGAGATCTGAATTGACACTACATCAAAAGAGAGAGCAAAAAAAGCACATGAAAATATACTCATATCAAAATTTGTCAAATTTTAATTTTTAAATGTGTTCAGTTTATTGCACAGTAATTCTAAGGCTATAAAAATTTTAATATGATAAACTTAAGGTTAATTTATCACACATACAGAAAAGCAAGCAGATGTGCTCACATGACATGCAACAGCTAGGACAGACTACAGATAACACTATATACCATGTAAGTTGATTTTAAAGAATAACATTATGATGAACACTGCTAGTTTCCTATCTCTCATCCAGTCTTTTCTGCTTCCTTATTAACAGAGCCTCCATTATGTTTGTGCAAGAAAATGTGCCCAGCTAAAATAAGCACAACTATTATCCGCAGTTATCTGCTCACCTTTGTAAGAGAGTCAACACCCCATCCCTCCTTGTCATGCCTGCACCTAAGAGCATAGCATCTAACTGACCATGAGGACGAAAGCCAATAAATACCAGGGATGGAGGGGAGAAAAAAAGACAAGGAACCTGGTTCACTGATGACATATACAAAGTCAATCCCTATACTACTTGCTTCTGGATTTCTTGATGAGAAAAGTAGATGTCTTCCTCATTTAAGCCATTATTTGTTGATGTTTCTCTTGCACACAGTTGATTTAAAGTTATAATAATCAGATAATTTAGTATAGTAAGTAAAGTCTGCAATACTAAGTCACCCAAATCATCCCTATGTAATTTGTCCAATTTTTATGGTCCCACTATTTTCCATTAATTCGCTTAATTTTTATAAGAGAGCTGGTAAGGTTGTAAATTCAATTTATGTTGAAATTTAACTCAGGATCCGGTTTTTTACAATATCAGCCTTATGACTGCAAAAGATAAGGAACTCTCTTAGGACAATTATAGAAACTCTGGATTTTTTAATGCCTTAAAAAAGAATTATAGTAGAGAGAAACAAGATGGCAGCACAGGTAAAACACCTATCTTACCGCCATACACAGCAATTTTAAAACTACAACTTTAGGAAAGAACAAACACCACCCAGAATCACCGGAAAGCTGGCTGAGTGAAAATTCCACAAATAAAAGTGAAGATAAGACACTGTGACTCGGAGGAGCGGCGGCAGACAGCATTGAAGATACGTGCAGAGTCAGAGGTTTGGAGGAGCCGTGCGCACCAGCGGATAGGGCGGGCGGCTGAAAACCGGCCAGTTTTCTTGAACGGGGGAGACAAAGACGTCCCACTGGACTGATTCTCCAGCTCTGGATGAAGTCCAGGGAACCCACTATCGTACGGGGTAAAAACTGGACAGTGGGAGGGCACGCCGAAGCTAGGGTGCTGCAGGGGTCTGCCGGCTTGTGGAGAAGGCGAGCTTTGTGTGGAATGCACATGAACTTGGGAACAGCACAGCTGCCTGACCGCACAGAGAGCACTCATGACTTGCTCTTTCATTCGGGAAACCGTCAGAATGCATTGTTTTGCAACCTGGGGTGAGACATTGGGTGTGCAGACTCATTTGGGGAGAGTCTGAATTCTCCGGCAGCTGGTGGAGCTCGGCAGCGGCTCTCCCTCAGAGACCCTGGGGCTGCATAGGGCGCAACTGACGCTGTCTGCTTGGCCTGGAGACTCCGCCCATCCAACCCGAGCACAGCTGAACGTCATAGACAATTGGCCTGGAGGTCAACCCCTCCAAGTGCTAACAACGATTAACCTGAACTTAACTTCAGCAAAACTGTGCAAACCATATCCACCTCAGGTAACTGGGGAGGCTGAGCCACTGTCCCTTGTAGGACATCTACCACACAAAGCTAACTGACCAACTCAGGGAAGCAGCCACCATGCAGAGACATGGAAAGAAATCAGATGTGAAAGAAATGGAGGAAAAAAAACGACTGGACATGGAATTCAAAACCACGGTTATAGGGCTTTTCAAGAGGCTCCTAGAAAAGGTCAAGACCTATAAGGAAATAAGCAAGACCTACAAGGAAATGAATGAGACCCTCAAGGATATGAACAAGACCTGCAAGGAAATGAACAAGACCAACATGGAAATAAATGAGTCCTACAAGGAAATGAACAAGACCCTCAAGGATATGAACGAGACTCTCAAGGATATGAAAAAGGACCAACCAGAAATTAAGCATACACTGACTGAAATAAAAAATAGTATACAAAGACCTAAAAGTACTCTGGAGCACCCCCAGAACCAAGTTAAAGATTTGAAATACTAAGAGGTAAAATCCACTCAGTTGGCAAAGCAAGAAACCAAAAGAATCCAAAAAATTGAAGATAGTGTAAGGGGCCTCTGGGACAACCTCAAGCATACCAACATCTGAATTATAGGGTTGCCAGAAAAAGAGAGAGAGAGTAAGACAATGAAAACCTATTTGAAGAAATAGTGACTGAAAACTTCCCCACCTGGTGAAAGAAATTGACTCAGGAGTCCAAGAAGCGCACCAAACTCCAATATATAGGAACCCTAAGAGGACCACACCAAGGCACATCATAATTAAAATGCCAAGAGCAAAAGACAAAGAGAGAATATTAAAAGCAGCAAGAGAGAAACAGTTGGTTATCTATAAGGGAGCACCCATACGATTGTCAGTGGATTTCTCAACAGAAACGATGCAGGCCAGACGGGAGTGGCAAGAAATATTCAAAGTGATGAACAGCAAGAATCTACAACCAAGACTACTCTATCCAGCAAAGCTATCATTCAGAATTGAAGGCCAGATAAAGTGCTTCGCAGATAAGAAAAAGCTAAAGGAGTTCATCACCACCAAACCAATATTATATGAAATGCTGAAAGATATTCTTTAAGAAGAGGAAGAAGAAAAAGATAAAAGTGTAAATTAGGAACAACACATACACATCTATCTACACATTCATTTATATGAATCAAAAAATCAAGTGAATTAATAAGCTGATGAACAGGATATACTGGTGAATGTAATAGAATCACGGACATAGAGAGGGAATGGACTGACAACTCTTGGGGAGAAAGGGGGTGTGGGAAGTGCAGCAAGAGACTGGACAAAAATCATGCAACTATGGGAGAGGACAGTGGAGGGGGGTGAGGGTGGAGGGTGGGATGGGTACCAGGTGGAGGGGAACTATAGGGGGGAAAAAAGGGAACAATGTAATTAATAAACTGAACAATAAAACTAAAAAAAAAGAAGAGGAAGAAGAAAAAGATAAAAGTGTAAATTATGAACAACAAATACACATCTATCAACAAATGAATCTAAAAATCAAGTGAATTAATAAGCTGATGAACAGGATAAACTGGTGAATATAACAGAATCATGGACATAGAGAAGGAATGGACTGACAATTCTTGGGGTGAAAAGGGGTGTGGGAAGTGCAGCAAGAGACTGGACAAAAATCATGCAACTATGGGAGAGAACAGTGGAAGGGAGTGAGGGCAGAGGGTGGGATGGGTATCAGGTGGAGGGGAGCTATAGGGGAAAAAAAGGGAACAATGTAATTAATAAACTGAACAATAAAGATAAAAAAAACAAAAAACAAACAAAAAAGTCAAATACTTAGTGGCTACAACTGCATATAGTACTATTTAGATTATACAAGTCAATCAGGAGAAACTGAATTTTTGTAGAAATAATAGCTACAGAAGATAACTTTCAAAAGTGAACCTTTTACAGTTAAAAATTCAATATTTGATTTGCCAATTAGTTTTTACCATGTATAATTTTTACATGAATAAGAATTGATCTGTCTGAAGATACATTTAATAAGATATACTGTAAGTTGGATCAGTAGAAATTATGTAACTGTGCTTTTAGAATAATGAAATTAAGTTAGTTTACAGGAATTTACTTGGTATAATTTCTTATACATACTTTAATTTGGAGACTAAAGGAGAGTAACTAACAAAAACTGGAGAAATTAAGACTTTCAGATTACAATGCAATATAGAGATTTCATGTGAGGCTCTCTGTATCTATGGAGAAAACACATGGGTAAGTATACCAGAGTCAAGGTTTTCACATCAATAGTTTACTTGCAAAGTACCACTGAGGGTGCCTGATCTTCTCAAAGTGTGGGTTACGGTAATGGTCCCAACAGATGAACAGCTGCTATTGCAGGTGAAGAGTGGCACATCAGGCACGGGGTGTTTTGCTTATTTTTTAACTCAGTGGCCTTATTTTTTTAATGCATCTTTATTAATTTCAGAAAGGAAGGGGGAGGAAGAAAGAGATAGAAACATTGATGACAGAAAATCACTGATTGGCTGCCTCCTGCAAACCCCACGCTGGGGATCCACCTGCACCCGGGGCATGTGCCCTGACTGCAATCGAGTTGTGACCTCCTGGTTCATAGGTCGCCTCTCGTCCACGGAGCCACACCAGCCAGGCAGGCACTGGTTTCTAATTTCGAACAGAGTGAAGGTGAGCAACATAGAGTTCCACAGGCATTTCTCCTTAGACAGCATTAAAGAGCTGTAATTTGATGCTTGGGAAGGTCTGTATTTGAATAGATGATAGTTACTGAATAGACCGGCCTATGGAAGATTTCCTATAAAATTAATTGGTTTCATGTATTTATTATATTTTATATGTTTATTCATAAATACCAGCTTGTAATAAAGGTAAATTAAAAAAAAAAGAATTATAGTAAAACTCTTAGTAATGAAAAAACAACAAAGAAATAGTCTATAGATAAAAGTGAAACAATGTTTTAGTTCTGCTCTGTTGTGTGTGAGTTATTGGGGAGAGGGGGACTCTATACCACCTCTTGGCAAGCATCCATATAGTCTTTCATTAAATGGTACTTTATGTGATTAGTTAAGTAACTTTCATCACTGCATGATATGGACCATTAAACTCCTATCTTTGAAAACTAATTTTATCCTCATTGACAATCAAACCCTGAAATTCTGATATCTTTGTAGGTCTAATTTCCAATTAATATTTAGAACAATTATCAAATATGTCTACCTAATAATAGCATATTATATAAATTAAGTATAGAAGTAATCTCAAGATGGGCTAGAGAGCCAGGCCCTAAAGCTATATAACCAGTAATAATGACCACCTATACCATGAGAGTTTTCTAGCAAAAATACCTTTTTTTTTTTTTAACTGCTGCTTAGACCTGGCAATGCTGCCTTTGAAAGAAGTGGATTCCTCCCTCTATCACCCGGGCTTGCTAAATCAGTTTCCCTCCTCACTGCTACATATTCACACTGCTTAATTCTAAACCCAGGTCTTAGGTCACATGACTGCAAGGGAGACTGAAAATAAGAATCATATGATTTCACTAAGACAGAATCCCCATGTGGGAAATTATCAAAATATAAGAAGGGCATCAAATTATAACTACCCAATACTTACATTAATATCTTTAAGATCTTAACCTCAAACATTTTACACAAGACACCTATATACAATTACATTTAATTGCTCATCATCATTTCTTAGACATACTTACTGAACGGGCACATTTTTTGGGGGGACTGCTAGAAAGTCCATCCAGTTGCCCATGTTCACCAAGAAATCCCGTCACTTGGTCCAAGAAAGAAGATACGTCTAACTGGTGCCATTCTACTAGCTTCTGACCTAAAAATATAAATCCGGGATATAGAAATATAATAAAATTAACATATCTTATCAATATTCTCATTAAATATTTTTTTGGCATTTGCATAATTAAAATTTTAGGAACACATATTCCCACTGTTAGGACTTAGGGCAATATAGTCCTTAATGGCCACAGGAGAACAAAGACCAAGAACTTGTCCAAGCTTCCCGCCACAGGACAAAGATCAGGAAAATTTGCTGGGCACCAGGAATCAGACTATATAAGGAATTAAAACTGTCCTAAAAACGCCTGATTGCACATCCACATTCCAAGCCCACCAACTCAGCCTCCCAGACCTACTGATAAGAGCTTCCCACCACTGACTGCATATAAGGATGAAACTCCAGCTCCTGGGAACAGACATCATCAACCCAATATCCCCTTGGTTCAGTGCTATGCAGCCCTTCCCTTTGGATATCCCTTCCCCCACCCCTCTTCTTAAATAAATTCAATTTTTCTTTATCCATCATCTGAAATAGCTATTTAGCCTGCCCAATTACCACCACGTTAACCTTTCACCCACCCTTCACCAGTTTAAATTACATTGTGTTTTTATAACCCAAAGAATTAATCAATTATAGCCAACCTAAGATTCCCAGCCATCTGGCAACTTCTTTATCTGCTAATACTAGTTATTGGCATTTAGAAAAAAGAGATTCAAACAAAGCAAAATCTTGATAAAAATTCATTAATAATAAAACCAGTTCAACCACCCACTTCTCTGGGGAAATTATAAGCAGTACCTGAACAATCTTAATATTTTAATAATAGAAAACCCAAGGGGATCCCTTAAAATATGACAAGATGAAACAGTTAGTTTTAGAAAGTACAGAACTGCAAAAATATAAAATACTATCATCTCCCCAAATTGGCAGAAACAGACTCTCTAACATATTTCAATAGATGTTTAAATAATTCTAAAGGAGCTGAATAAAAACCCTTCAGCTAAATTACTACAAAGAATTCTGAAACTGAATCCAGTCAAGTATTAAAGATCAAATATTTAGGTAACTAAAAAATAAGTCATAGGTCAACTGCTGTAAACTGATATAAAATAAATATTACCTGTCCGTGGATCCAAGATGGAAACATAGGGGAAATCCCCTAGCTTATAAAACTGTATGTATCTCTGACCTTCCTCACTGTCATGATAAACCTGTTAAATCATTGATATAAAGAAAAGTCAACCTCTAAAAAAGTATCAACTGTATTCTTGTTATATACCAACAATAATTAATTCTCCAAATACACCTTTAGTATACGTTAGGATTCATTCCTACATTAAAGAGAAAAATGAAAGTAATCTGGTGTGAACTACCTCAACTTCCTGTCCTCTGTCCCCGTGAAAACTTATATATCAATCTATTTTTCCTCTCTTTCCAGTTCAGAAGAGATATTGCTCTTTCTGATTGCTCTTTCTTATCCGTCCATCTATATTACTCCAAAACCTATC
This sequence comes from Antrozous pallidus, assembly GCA_027563665.1. NCBI lineage: Eukaryota > Metazoa > Chordata > Mammalia > Chiroptera > Vespertilionidae > Antrozous > Antrozous pallidus. Next base: position 55,794,954 of record CM050514.1, on the reverse strand, counting down.
ATATACATCTAAATAAATCACTACATATTGAGATGACAAGCTTGAGTGGCTAGCATAGTGCTAGTCAAAGAGATGCGCAATCAATAGCTGCAGCAGAGCCCAGCTGGTGTGGCTCAGGGGTTGAGCATTGACCAGAACCAACAGATCACTGATTCGATTCCCGGACAGGGCACATGCCCAGGCTGTGGGTTCTATCCCCAGTAGGGGGTGTGCAGGAGGCAGCTGAACAATGATGTTCTTCTCTCATTGATGTTCCTATCTCTCTACCCCTCTCCCTTCCACTCTCGCTATGTATATATATATATATATATATATATATATATATATATATCTTTTTTTTTTAAATCAATACAAACATATTTTAAAAAAATAGTTGTAGAAGAAAAGTTTACCATTCAAAAAAATATTGAATTTAGGAAACCTGTAAAACATGAATGAATAAATTAGTAACATTAACATCGCTCTGACCGGTGTGGCTCAATGGATAGAGCATCGGCCTGCGGACTGAAGGGTCATAGGTTCGATTCCGGTCAAGGGCATGTACCTTGGTTGTGGGCACATCCCCAGTAGGGGGTTTGCAGGAGGCAGCTGATCAATGTTTCTCTCTCATCAATGTTTCTAAATCTCTACCCTCTCCCTTCTTCTCTATAAAAAAATCAATAAAATATATATTAAAAATAAATAAATAAATAACATTAACAGCATATCTTATAGTGGAAAAAATTAAGTTCATTCAGATGTTTTTATTTTCTAATTTTTTCATAAAAAAATAAAAAACTTGAACAAGATTATGATAATTTACATAAAAAGAAAATAGAATTAGCAAGATTAAGTGACACGCCTAAGAAATATAAAGTATAAAACTCAAGCTAAAATCCAACTCTTAGTCAAATATTTTTCCATTACTCAAGACCTCCTACATTAACACTTGTCAATTATAACAACCACTACAACATGTGCTACTGAAGTACTCGAAATGTGGCTGGTCTGAACTGAGCGGTTCTGTATGTATAAAATATACACACCATATCTTGGAGACTTCACATACACACTCACAAAAATAAAAACATCTCATTAAGATTTTAATATTTGTTTGATATTAGATATACTGATTTTAAAACATTAAAATTAATTTCACCTTTTTCTTTTGACTTTTTAAAATTTGGCTACTAGAGCATTTTTAATTAAATATGTGGCTCACATTATATTCCTATTAGAGGCCCAGTGCACAAGATTTATGCACTGGGGGTTGGAGGGGGTGCTCCTCAGCTAGACCTGCACCCTCTCTCAGTCCAGGACCCCTGAAGGATGTCTGGCTGCCGGCTTAGGCCCGATCTCCAGGGGGATGGGGCCTAAGCCGGCAGCCAGACATCCCTCTTGCAGTCCAGGGCTCTCGCAGTCTGGGACCCCTTGCTCTTTATGTCCCAACATTGCCGCTGCACTCGCCAGTCATGAGCCCGGCTTCTGGCTGAGCAGCGCTCCCGCTGTGGGAGCGCACTGACCAAAAGGGGGCAGCTCCTGCATTGAGCATCTGGCCCCTGGTGGTCAATGTGTGTCATAGCGATCAGTCAATTTGCATATTAGGGTTTTATTATATAGAACTGAATAGTATGGTTGTATACTCTATCAAGATATTTAAGGTCATCTGAGATAAGAATATTATAGTTACGCAGCTTGGTTCTTTCTTTCCTTCCCTCAAGAGTTCTTCATTGTTGCCCTAATTTTCACTTGTCCTTACTACTTCAGCCAGTATGTGTGGTTTTACCTTTACATATATTATAATTTAACTGTTATTAAGATTTTTGCAATTTATTACTGAATTCCTCCTTCTCAACATCCCATACTACATAAGTAAAATGCTACTAAAACCTTAACTCTCCTCACCTGCCAGAAAATGAAATGTTCTCGGATAATATTCTTCACAGCATCATTGCTCCATACATCACGGTTGAGGCACTGGCATGCAAAGTCTTGTACATTTTGAATGTTTATCATCAGCCACTTATTCTGCATCTGCCCACACTCTTTGGCCTATAAGAGTAAAGTTACAGAATATCTGTTAGAAATAATTTCTCCAGCACAAATATTAATCACGAGTGTGTACTTTTTACCTAATAGCTCGTTGTCACCATAAAAACCTAAAAAGTTGCTGAATACAAAAATTGGCAGAAAAGCAAATGAGCAAGTAAATGCTTCCTTAAACCTTTGTATAGGAACAATGAAATGAAAGCCATAGTTTTGAGTAATTTTATCTTGGAACAGTATTATTTCCCATACCAGACTGACATAGATCTTCAATTACCTCAGGTTAAAACAATTGAAAAACATACACCATTTTGGAGGTATTGAACATAATGTAAGATTATCTTCTGCTTTAAGAAGGTTTACACAGTCTTACAGATAACTGTTATCCTACTTTTTATATGAATCCTCCAGAAAAAATCATTTTCTAATATTTAATGTTGATTCCACAGGTGAAAACTCAAGTTCAAAACGAAATCCCTGAATTGAGCCAAAAGGCTGTATTTAACTAGCAAAAAGCTTATTTTTAAATATATAAATACTAGAGGCTCGGTGCATGAATTTTGGGGTGAAGGGTGTGTGTCCCTTAGCTCGGCCTGCACCCTCTCCAATCTGGGACCCCTTGAGGGATGTCTGACTGCCCGTTTAGGCCCAATCTCACCAGGCCTGCCTGGGAGGGCAGTTCTTAGACCACGGTATGCAGTTCACCCCTAACTGCCCTCCCCTGCTGGCTTGGTCACCCCTAACTGTCCTCTCCTGCAGATCCAGTCACCCCCAACTGCCCTCCCCTTGCAGGCTTGGTTCCTACCAACTGCGCTATCCTGCAGGCTTGGTCCCCCCTAACTCCTCCCTTGCTGGCCTGAATAGCCCACAACTGTCCTCCCCTGCTGGCCATCTTGTGTCCACATGGGTTGGCCATCTTGTGTGTTGGCGTGATGGTCAATTTGCGTATTACCTCTTTATTATATAGGATAATAAAATTATTCCTTACTCATATAAAGTAATAGTGTTCAACTTACTTCCTTACCTATAACATGCACACAGATTTTATAAATGAGTGATAAATGTATGCTTATATGCCTTAACTGAAGAAAAAGTATTTGAGAGGGGAAAATCTAATACACATTTCTATAACAAGGTAAATGTACATTTGTCTGCCAAAAACTACAACACAGAGAAGAAAAAAGAGTTTAAAAATGATAGTCATTGCTTTTGTTTTTAAAAATTCATTTATTCACATTTATGCTTTAATTCAGATTCATTCATTCAACAAATAAACTTACTAAGTACCTATCATGTTACAGGTATAGCTATAGATGCTGGAATTAGAGCAGTTACCAAAACACAAAAATCCCTGCCTTCGTGAAGCATACATTGGAGAGAAACCTTATATCAATCAGTATAAGAAACTAAATTACTGAAGGAAAAGACCCAAAGACATGAATTTTATGCAAAGCAACAATGTTTAGAGGAAATATAAGAGAGTCTTACACAAATGATGAACTTTCCCTCTTGGAATCTATTAGATTGTTCAGAATCAACATTCAAAAGCCATTTAAGACCCAAGGACAAGTGTGGCTACAACAAATAGAGACGTTTGTGAAATGACTTATCTGCGACAAGGGAGAAACTGAGAGTATCTCTCCCAATGCCAGACAGATCAGTAAAGTAAGAAAGAAAGAAAAAAGAATAGCCCTAACTGGTTTGGCTCAGTGGATTGAGCATCGGCTTGCAGACTGAAGGGTCCTGGGTTCAATTCAAGGGCACATGCCAGGGTTGTGGGCATGATCCCCAGTGGGGCATTGTGCAGGAGGCAGCCAACTGGTGATTCTCATCGTTGATGTTTCTCTCCCTCTCCCTTCCTCTCTGAAATCAATAAAAATATATTTTTAAAAAATACAAAGGAAAAAATATTTTATAATAATAGATATACATAAAGTCAAGAAGAAAATATATTAAAACTAGAGGCTGGTGATAAAATTTGTGCATGGGGGGTGTGTCCCTCAGCCCAGTCTGCACCCTCTCCAATCAGGGACCTGTCAAGGGATGTCCAACTGCCCGTTCAGGCCCGATCCCAGTAGAATATCCCTCTCACAATCCAGGATTGCTGGCTCCCAACTGCTCGCCTGCCTGCCTTCCTGATTACCCCAAACCGCTTCTGCCTGCCAGCCTGATCACCCCCTAACCACTCCCCTGCCAGCCTGACTGCCCCTAAATGCCCTGCCTGGCAGGCCTGGTCCCCCCCAACTGCCCTTCTCTGCCTGCCTGGTCACCCCTAACTGGCCTCCCCTGCAGGCTTGATCACCCCCAACTGTCCTCCCTTGCAGGCCTGGTCCCTCCCAACTGCCCTTCCCTGCTGGCCATCTTGTGGCAGCCATCTTGTGTGTTGGAAAGATGGTCAATTTGCATTTATTATTTTTATTAGATGGGAAGATTAGATAGGATAAAGGCCTGGTGCATGGGGTGTGGGCCAGTTGGTTTGCCCTGAAAGGTGTCCCAGATCAGGGTGGGGTTTCCTTGGGGGCATGGGGCAGCCCGAGTGAGGGGCCTGTGGTGGTTTGCAGGGTGGCCACACCCCCTGGTGACCCAAGTGGAGGCATTGGTATCTGGGATTTATCTTCTATAATTGAAACTTTGTAGCCTTCAACAGAGGCCAGGGCCAGCCAGGGAGGGCAGGAAGCTTGGCTTTTTCCATTGCCAGTGAAACCCAAGCCTCTTGCTCACTCTGTGGTCGCAGCCATCTTGATTGGGTTAATTTGCATACCCGCTCCTGATTGGCTGGTGGGCATAGTGGAAGTATGATCAATTTGCATATTTCTCTTTAATTAGTGTAGATATGCATAGTACTTTTTAATGGAAATTGTGATTTTATTTTTTTCCCTCCACTGGTTTGCTATATTTGCCAACTTTGGATAAAACTAAATATAAGCTATGTATAAAGTTTATTTTTTAAAAGTTCATCTTACATATTTTGTTACTGAAGTGGTTCTTTATATTTTTAACTAAAATAGTTTTACTTACTAGCAGGACTTTTTTTTTGGCAATTATGAATCTATTTTTTTCTAATTTTTTAAATTTCTTCATTGACTAAGGTATTACATGTTTCCTCATTCCCCCATTACTAGCAAGACTTTTAAAATTAAACAAGTATTCTTAGTAATTACGACTAGGTACATGTGAATTAAATGTTAATAAATAAATATGCATTTATAATGAAAATAAGGACTATTATGGAAATTGTTCTGATTCTTTTTGTACCATATACTCCAGATTATGCCATTCAATCAATTAAGAAAGATTTATTGAGGGCCAATTATGTGCCAAAAGCTCTTCTAGGCACTGAATACAATGACAAATAAAACAAAGTTCCTGTGTTCATAGAGCTTACAAGCTACATGTCCCCTCGCTGATGTCAGGTCATTCATCCCAAGTGGGTCACTCAGCTACAGCTCTACTGATTTCCTTGGCTGTGCCAGAAACACACCCTAGTTCCTTTCAGCCCAACTCTTCTGTTCCCCCTGACGTTCCCATGGTTTCTGCTCAAATCTCACCCTTCAGAATCTTCCTCGATCTTCCCATCTAAAACAGTCTTCTCTCCTCACAATTATACACATGTCTGAAACCTATGAAATCAACCCTGCTTTTAATTTTGCTTAAGTATACATGCATCTTAGTGGCTCTAAACAACAAAAAATTACCCTCTCTCTTCCCCTTATTCTATTTTTAAAAAATATATATTTTTATTGATTTCAGAGGGGAAGGGCAAGGGAGAAAGATAAACATCAATAATGAAAGAGAATCATTGATCAGTGGCCCTCATGTACACCCCACACTGGGGATCCAGACTGAAACATGGGCACGTGCCCTGACTGGGAATCAAACCGTGACCTCCTGGTTCATAGGTTGATGATCAATCACTGAGCCATGCTCACTGGGTCTCTTATTCTATTTTAGTTTATTTTCTCCCACTATGTACTACAGCCTATTTCTCTTTACTGTACACACACACACACACGTTTTAGATATATGTACATACATTTGACTTTTGTTTATAGTCTGTTTCTCCCTCTTTTTTATAAACCTTTTATGGCAGAGGACTTTGTATAATTTGCACTATTTCCCAGGGGCAGAAACTGCTTATAGGTACCAGATATCCATTTTCTTCTAAGCACCTGGATTTCTTAGCGTCCCTTGCAGTAGGTGTAAACATATTACCAAGTTCTGGTCAATGGGATGTGAGCAGTAGTGATGTATACAACTTCTAGGTTGTGCTTTTAAAGGAAAAAGGTATACCCTTCTCAGCCCCCTCCCTCCATTCTGGCTAGAAAGCCACCTTGAATCATGTAGACAAAGGCAAGCAAGACCTAGGAAATAGAAGAAAAAGACAAAGAAAACGTGTGCTAATAACTTCACAGAGCAGAACCATCCTAATACCCTGGACTTCTATATCTTGTTTAAGCTACTATTTTTTTCCTCCTGTCTCGCTCACATACAGTAAAACCTATCCCGACAAATATAATCCCTATTACCTAAAACAAGGTCTTACAAAAGGAAGCCTTGATAAATATTAAATGAATAAGTAAATTAATCTCTCTCTTTAGAACCCTTGAATATGGTCTACCTCTAGTTAGACTAAGAAAGTCTGGTTTCCAAACCTGTAAAATTATGGCTCAGAGCTACATCTAATATTGTGCCCAAACCTATGGGCTCTGCCTGAGCAATCAAAGAGAGTCCAAATAATTTTTAACATTCACCTCTCTAAACATCAATGACTTAATTTTGCATATAACCTCCCTAATTTATATAAAACTAATAGCTATATCATTAATTATAACAAAATGACTTTTTTTTCTGGGAGTGTTAATATCATTTAAAGATTCATTAATGATAAAGTTTAGTGTTAGTAAAAATATGAATAGATTATTGCAAACAATGCAGGTCATGAAATACAAAGAAAAAAGATGAGGTAACTTAAAAAAAAATGAACAAAAAAATCAGACAGTAATTTCAAAAAAGAGTCACAGTTTACTTCAATGAGTCCAAAGTGACAAGATTAAATCAAGCACAGAGTTATTTGTTAAGCCCTAGAGCAATTCAAAAGCTAACGAAAATGAAAACATTTCAAAACAAACTCAGATCATTTTTGTCCTTCACATTGCTGCTACTCTCTCTCAGTGACTATATTATCACCAAAACATTAGAAAGGATAGGCAGACAAGCACCTGGAGCACTAGAAAGTATAGGCAGCTACCATGTTAAGATCATGAGGGAAGGATGAAGAAAACTGAGAAGGTATCTAACTTGACATATTTGAGCTGATAAACACCAAAGACTCCCTCAACTCTAGACTTTTTTATGTGACAAAAAGAAATCGTTTTTTTAATCCTCACCAGAGGAAATTTTTACATTGATTTCTCCCTCCCTCCCTCTCTCTCTCTCTCTCTCTCTCTCTCTCTCTCTCTCTCTCTCTCTCTTTTTAGAGTGAGAGAGGTAAGAGAGAAAGACAGAGAAATATGGATGTGAGAGAAACATATCGATTGGCTACCTTGATTGGCTGCCTTGAGGGCCTGGGCCAGTAGGGAGCCTATAACCAAGGTACATGCCCTTTACCAGAATCAAACCCAGGATCCTTTGGTCCACAGACACTCTATCCACTGAGCCAAACCAGCTAGGGCAAGAAACTCTTTAAAAAAAAGTTTTGATTTCAGAGAGAGGAAGGGAGAGGGAGAGAGAAACATCAACGATGAGAATACTCTATCAGCTGCCTCCTGCATCGCTCCTCACAGCCCAAATGTGAGTTGAGCCTGCAACCTGGGCATGTGTCCTGAAATCAAACTGTGACCTCCTGATTCATGGGTTGATGCCTAACCATTAAGCAACACCAGCTGGGCAAAAGAAACCTTTGTTTGATCAAATCACCATGAATTGGATCTTCTGTTACATGCAGCCAAACACTTTCAGGTTTTCCAATCAAGAAAATTAAAATTAAAGAGCAAGCTTATGGTTAAATTTCTTACCCTAAATACTTCATTTAGGCTAGTGTAAGAGTATGTCAAGGGAAAAAAAAAACATTTTTTAAACAATCGTAATTCACTTTCAAATAGGTAGCTGTAGCTACCAACATCATTTTTATGGTTATTGTTTGGCTTACTTTATTCTAACAGATAAGACTTAATCGTAAAAGTAAAATTGATTTACATCAATGCAAATGCCATTCTAATGCAAAAGAGCATTAACAAGCTACTTAATACACAAAAGCAAGCTATTTGAACACCTCAACAGAAAAATATTTAAAATCCTAATTAAATTCAGTCATTTAACAAATACTAGGTCCTATTAAATGCCAGAGACTAGGTCCCAAGATTTACCAAAATAAAAAGATGCACATTCTCCCTGCCCTTATTAAGCTTATAATTCAGCAGATAATCAAATAAACTTGCTGTGGGAAGTTTTTCTTTAGAATCAACCAAGTTAAAGCCAAGAAGTAAGCCAGAATGTATTCTGCAACTACAGAGATATTCTTTTAAAATACACTGCCCCAGCTGGTTTGGCTCAGTGGATATACAGTACTGGCCATCGGACTGAAGGGTACTGGGTTTGATTCCAGTTAAGGGCACTTTCCCAGGTTGTGGGCTTGACCCTCAGTAGAGGTTGTGCAGGAGGCAGCCAATCAATGATTCTCTCTCATCACTGATGTTTCTATCTCTCTCTCCCCTCTCCCTTCCTCTCTAAAATCAATAAAAATATATTTTTAAAAATACACTAAGAACATCCTAGAAATGTGGGCAAAAGGTACCTACAAACAATTCACAAAGAGCCAACAAACACATACACACTATTCTCAGTAGTAATCAAAGATATGTAAACTGTAAAAAATAAGACAATAAAAGAACTATCAAAATGGCAGATTCCAAAATGATACCACACAGGCTAGTAAAATGCTTTCATCAAGTAATCTCATATACTGCTGGTACAAATACAAATTAATGTAACCTTTTACATATCTCTCATGTCATACTTATTAGGATGCCAATTCTCTATACAGTACACTGAAAACTTTTTTTTCTCTTAGAAAGAAAAACAATGGCATTGAAAACACAGAAGAATTCACAGCTAAAGCTTAGAATTTCCAACTACTTACTGTTTCAAAGCTGCCCTTATGCATCAAATCAATGGGTGGCCGGAATAGATCTGCCAGGGTAGTTAGTTTCTTATCTATGGCTCCTCCATTTCTTAACTCTTGTTCTTGCCGAACTGAAACACAGAAGGATGAGGAAGTTTTAACTAACCATAAAAGGAAATCTAACAATACAAAAAAACATGTATCAATTGCAAGAATTCCTGAACAATATGCCTGACCTCCAATTGCAATTATTAAATGCTAATTCTGAAAAAAAAACACAAACAAAACAAAACAAAAAACAAAGCAAGGTAGGAAGGGAGTCTTAAAACTTGGTAGTGGCTTTCTACCCAAAGGTAAGGATAAAGCAGAAATTTATATAAGTTTCACAATCTAAGTATTTCCTTCAGATATTGAAAACTAACTTTATTATAGGAGAAAACTTTCAACTCCATTTATCTAGTTCTAAAAGTGATCTTAATTTACCTATAGTTTCCAGTTATATTCCCAATCTTCAAAGTTTCTGGCAATAGTAAGAATGACACTGCTATCACCTTCTTCTGGAAGGGCATAGGATTCCTTGGATTACCTGAGTCAGTTTGGGTTCCCCTTCACACTCTCCAAAGTAACAAGACCTACTTGTGCTTCAATGAGTTCATTATAAATCAACTACAAAATCAAACATGGTCCAAGAATTTCTCATATAATTCCCTCAAATGTAACTGTCCTTTTCTATACAGTTTCATTGCTAAATCAATACTAATTCCTCTAAAAGTTTAAGGTCAAGATTCTCATGCTAACTTACTACACAGAAATATGTAAACCTATTCTAAACAACTGTAGCCAAAATGTTAATACTGGCTGCTTTGGTGTGACTTTTTCTTCAATTTTTCAATTCCCCATGTGTTCATTGACAAATAGTAGGATCTTGGGGGTAATCAGTTTTTTATTATAGTCAGTATTTGCGTGCTCATTCAAAAGCTCATTAAGTTTGTGAATTACCTAATTTTTTACATTATCTCCATCTCTTATTATTTCATCACTGAGTAGGTTAAATTTAAAACAAATCAGTCTGGAAGAATTAATAACAATCACAGACTGAATTCATAATTTTACTTCTAAAATAAGGTGATTCTTCAAAGTAATTAGACCTCATATTAATTATCTTTTTGTTTTTGATAAAAAGTATACAACCTAGACAGTTTGGCTCAGTGGATAAAGTGTCAGCCTGTGAACTGAAGGGTCTTTGGTTCGATTCTGGTCAAGGGCACATGCTTGGGTTGTAGGTTCAATCCCTAGTAGGGGGCATGTAGGAGGCAGCCAATCAATGATTCTCTCTCATCATTGATGTTTTCATCTCTCTCCCTAAAATTAAAAAAAAAAGTATATAAAAGAAACTAAGTACTTGCCCTGTAGGAAGTGTATAGGAACTTTTCCACTTTGTGGTTTTATGCTTGGGAGAGAGAGGGGAAAGGAAAGGAGGGGAAGACAAGGAGAGAGACAGACAGACAGACAGACAGAGGGAGAATAAACTGATTCATAGATACCTACTAGTTTCAGTTTGAAAATCCCGAAAACCATCAAATATTGAACGTGCAGGCCGCCGTCTTTTAGGAGCTTTAAGGGGTAAAAACAGAATCATACAAAAATTTAAACATTAATTTTGAAATAATTCTAAAAACTTCCTTATCTATAAGTATTGGTTTTAAAACACTCATAGATTCATAATAGTACCCCCCTTCAAAAAAAAATGAGATTTAAAAAACCTTCAAATAATTCATACATAAAATTAACAACCATCTTCAAGCCCAATGATTTTGTTTTACAAATGAGAAAATTAAGGTCCTATTAAAGAGACTTGACCAAACCTGTGTAAAAGCCAAGAAGATTTTGAGGATGACTCCCCATGGAAATGAAGCTGCAAATGCTGCCAATATCTAATTCAGGTTAGCCTAAGGCAGTGATTGGCAAACACATTAGAGCGGTGAGCCGCAGTTTGCCGACCACTGGCTAAGTGATTTTCAACCAGTGTGCCATAAGAATTTTTAAAACATGCAATGTTTAGTGAGGGACACTGACCTCTTTTCCCTTAGATCGTCAAATGAAAACAATAGCCCTAGCCCATTTTGCTCAGCAGTTAAGAGTGCTGGCCCTTGGACTGAAGGATCTCAGGTTTGATTCCAGGCAGGGGCATGTATCTTGGTTGCAGGCGTGACCCCCCAGCACCGGTTGGGCATGTGTGGGAGGTAACCAATCTAGGTATCTCTCTCTCATCCATTGTTTTTCCTCTGTCTCTCCCCATCCCTTGCACTCTCTCTAAAAAATAAATAAATAAAAAATAAAAATAAAAATAAAAGAAATCAATGGAAATATCCTCAGGTGAAAATTAAAAAAAAAAAAAAAGACAACAGCCCACCCAGTGTGGCTCAGTGGTTGAGTGTCAACCTATGAATCAGGAGGTCACAATTTGAATCCCCAGCAGGGCACAAGCTCAATCCCCAGTAAGGTCCTGCAGGAGGCAGCCAATCAATGATTCTCTCTCATCACTGATGTTTCTATCTCTACCTCTTCCTTCCTTTTTGAAATCAGTAAAAATATATTTAAAACAAACAAAAAATGACAACAGCCAACACAACAATAACTATCCAGTGTGAATCAAACTATACCTATTTTTGTTGTTGTTGTTAGATCGGCAAAAAATGTATTTTTTGGCACACCACAGATTTTTTTTTTTTTAGAATTTTAGTAATCAGTTTATGTGTGCCATGAGATAAACAAGGTTGAAAATTGCTGGCCTAAGGGATCTGACTACCCTTTGGTATAACACTTGAGTAACTAAGTTCTAAAGTAATTATACTTGAAAACTACTTAGTAAATGGTTTACATGTAAAATTATAAATACCAAAAAACATTTTTAATTTTGGAAGAAAATTTCTTCCCACAGTTACACAATGATTTAATAACAGACAAGCAAATAGAACCATCTTCTGATACCTCTGTACAGTGTCTATTACCCAACCCTGAATTATTTTACAGGTGAAGTCTAAAAAGCAATAGTCAAAATGTTATTCTCCTATATGTGTTCTCAAACCTAAAAAGAAATTGCCAGATCATCTGTATACATTACAATAAATAAGAACATTTAAATGACTCTCTCAAAGTGGGTAATACTGATTGTTGGCTTATGGCATTCCTGGCCAACATGTAACCAGAACAATGTTCCATGTTAATTAATGATGATTAGTAGTAAGATTAGATAGAAAGTATAGAAGTTCCCTAGCCCATGTCAAAGTTTCTTTCCCAATAATCTGTGTTTGCTATCATATAGGATAATTCTAAGAACTATTGAGAAATAAACAAAACAAAAATACAGAACCACACATTAAAAATCTCATTTTCCTTTAGAGCAGTATTGAGCAGTATATCATTTATGCACATACATTTATCAGTATTTATATTTACAAGCACCATATCTCGCCCCAGCCAGTTTGGCTCAGTGGTCAGTGCTAGTCTGTGGACCAAAGACTCAAGGACACACACCTTGGTTTCAGAGTCCTTCCCGACCGGGGCCTGGTCAGGAGGAACGCAGAAGACAACCAATCGATGTGTTTCTCTCTGTCTTTCCAAAAAAATCAGTATCCTCGGGTAAGGATTAACAAAACAAAACAAAAAAAGCACAATATCTCTAGCAAAGGAATTTGGTTTAAAAAAATTTTTTTTCATGTTTTAATTTTGTATTTCATTTTTTAGTTTAAATTGAATTTTAGTTGTATATCCTCGTAGGTCTCATTCATTTCCTCGTAGGTCTTGTTCATTTCCTTGTAGTTCTCATTAAGTTCATCGGCCTTTTCTAGGAGCCTCTTGAAAAACCTTATTACTGTGGTTTTGAACTCTAAGTCTAGTCAGTCTTTTTTCCTCCATTTCTTTCATACCCTGATTTCTTTCCATTTCTCTGCATTGTGGCTGCTTTCCTGAGTTAGTCCATTAGCTTTGTGTGGTAGATGTCCTCTAAGGGACAGTGGCTCAGCTTCCCCAGTTACCTAAGGTGGATACTCTTACTACAATCCTTTATGAGTTGTACAGTATTGTTGAAGTTAAACCCAGATTATTATTGTTAGACTAGGAGGGTTTGACCTCCAGGCCAATTGACTGTGAGGGTAAACTGTGTTCAGGTTGGATGGGTGGATACTCCGGGCTGAGCAGGCAGCGTCAGCTCCGCCCTATGCGGCAGGCGGGTCTCTGTGCCAGGTAGTAACAGCTGCACGCACCTCCGAGAGAAAGCCGCCGCCGGTCTCCACCAGCTGCCAGACAACTCTGCCTCTCCCCAAATGAGTCTGCACACCCAAAGTCTCACCCAGGGTTGTAAATCAAAGCAGTCTGGTGGTCTCCCGAATGAGGGAGCAAGTCACGAGTCCTCTCTACGCGGTCGCACACTTCTGTTCCCAAGTTTACGCGCAAACTGCTGTTTCCAAGTTTACGGGCACTCTCCACAAGCTCGCCCTCTCCACAAGCTCGCCCTCTGACTCGCCTGGGTTTCAGCGTGCCTTCCCCGGACCTCACCTGGAACTGGGGAACCAGTGCAGTGGGATGCCTTTTCCCTCCCCGTTGGAGAAAACCGGCCGGGTTTCCAGCCGCCCGCCCTTTCCGCTTGCGCGCGCACGGCCCTAAACCTCTGACTCCGCACGTATCTTCAAGGCTGCCCTCTGCCGCTCCTCTGAGTCACAGTGTCCTGTCTTTACTTTTATTTGTGGAATTTTCACTCAGCCAGCTTTCCAGTGATTCTGGATGATGTTTGTTCTGTCGTTAAGTTGTAGTTTTGGAATTGTTGTGTGGGGCAGCAAGATAGGTGTCTACCTATGCCGCCATATTGGTTCCTTCTCCCTTTAAACTACTTTTGATCAAGAGGTCCTATGTCAAATAAATGTTTCTAGCAGCAATAATATATTCTCTCAGGAATGCCTTCTTAAAACTCATTATCAGGTATATTTTAAACATAATTAAGGAAGTAAGAGTATCTTAGGATAAGACAGAATAACTACCTAAGGTAGCATCCTACTATTGATAAGGTAGCACACGAAGGTAGTTTTCTTCTACTTTTAAATTGCCAAAAGCAGGCCGGTCAATATTCTACATATTAATTTCATTCTCATTCTCATTCTCATTCTCTCTCTCTCTCTCTCTCTCTCTCTCTCTCCCTCCCTCCCTCTCCCTCTCCCTCTCCCTCTCCCTCTCTCTCACTCTCTCTCTCTCTCTCTTTCTCCATACCATGAACCCTTAATTTAGCCCTTCTCTCTCAGGCTCTAGATCTCCTACTTCTCATTAGGACGGATTCTCACTAGTTCCTCTTACTGCTAGTTTTCTACCCAACCCCTTTTATTTCTTAGGCTCATAACCTGTTTCCCCCTTATTTATCTTAAGTCTAACCAAGAAATTCCCAAGGCCACAATAACTCTAGCCCTACAACCATTACTCCTGCCTGCCTCTTCAGTGTGTGGTTTCCTGGCTCTTCCAAACCATCTGCTATAAAGTAAACATCAGTCTTATGTACTCTCACTCTGCTGCCTACATAATAGGAGTGCTGGTCACTGAGGCTAATGAGACTAACCTATAAAGAGCTAAAAGAGCTGAAAGAAGCTTTATATTTAGAATAGTGAGACAGGTGAAGAAAAAAATTTAGTGAGAAGAGTGACACTGTTTCACATTTTCTTTTCTTTTTTAATATATTTTATTGACTTTTACAGAGAGGAAGGGAGAGGGATAGAAAGCCATAAACATCAATGAGAGAGAAACATGGATCAGCTGCCTCCTGCACACCCCTCACTGGGGATGTGCCCGCAACCAAGGCACAATGCCCTTGACCGGAATCGAACCTGGGACCTTTCAGTCAGCAGGCAGACGCTCTATCCACTGAGCCAAACCGGCGCTGGCTGTTTCACATTTTCACAAATCTGTTAATAACTGGCTTAAGAGAAGATACCTGAATTTTCAGATGTCCTTCTGCATTCTATTCTACAACCTGCTGCTATTCCTTTAAATTATATGAAGAAAATTAAAATTCAACCTTGCATAGACATGTAATTGTAAAGAGGACTATTTTAATAGTGTTTTAACATAATTCTTCTGATTCTGCACCAAAATTCAACCAGTGGTTGCAATTTAGAATCTGATTATCGTATTAATGAACTTTTCATATTCTGCTCCATTAAAGTCCATAGGCCTATTGAGTAGGCAGTCTCTAAGACTGCTCCTAATTATCTCTATCTCCTGATATTCACAACCTGTGTGGATATCCTGAATATGAGCAGGATCAAATAGAATGTGGCAGAGGTGATAGGATTAGATGGTATGTCACTTCCAGGATTAGATTTTAAAAGATGATTGTGGCTTCCATCCTGGGAAGCCCTCTCTGGCTTTCTCCTTTATTCTTTGGTAGGGACCTGATATCTCCAACCAACCAACAGCCACATGAGCGGGCTCAGAAAGAGAGATCTTCCTCTATTCAAGCTATTAAGATGAGTAGCCCTGTCTGATACCTTGATGACACCCTTGTGAAAGACCCTAACCAAAGGCACCTGACTAAGCTAAACCTGGATTCCTAACCCACAGAAATTGAGAAATAACCAACGTTTGTTGTTTCAGAATGCTAAACTTTGGAACAATTTATTACACAGAAGTACATATCTAATCTTTCTATATACATATATAATCCAATGGAAGTACATCTTTTGCCTATATACAGTTTTATATCATCACTAGAGGCCCAGTGTACAAAATTCGAGCATGTGGGGGGGAGTCCCCTCAGCCCAACCTGCACCCTCTCCAATCCGGGACCCCACAGGGGATGTCCAACTGTCGGCAATCAGACATCCCCTCATAATCCTGGACCCCTGGCTCCTAATCGCTCACCTGCCTGCCTGCCTGATCGCCCCTAAATGCCCCCACCTCCTGCCGGCCTAGTTGCTCCTAACTGCCACCCGTCAGCCTGGTTGCCCCCATCTGTCCCCCTCTGCCAGCCTGGTCACCTCTGACTCCCACTGCCAGCCAGGTTGCCCCCAACTGCCCCCCTGCCAACCTGGTCACCCCTCAGACCACCCCTCCAACCCTCGCTGGCCTGGCAGCCCATGCAGCCTCCTGTTCAGTCATTTGGTCATCCCTGACTAATCCCCCCTGCGGGCCTGGTCATAGGTAGCCATCTTGTGAGCATGGGAGGGTTAATTTGCATATTACCTCTTTATTATATAGGATGTATTGATCTTTTGGAATTATCTATTCAGTCCTAACCAGTTTGGCTCAGTGGATAAGAGTGTCAGCCTAGGAACCGAAAGGTCCCAGGTTTGATTCTCGTCAAGGTCACAAACCTTGGTTACAGGCTTTTGCCCAGCCTGGGCCCTAGTCAGGGCTCATACAGGAGGCAAGTAATTGATGTGCTTCTCTTACATCGATCTTTCTCTCTTAACCTCTCTCTAAAATAATCAATGAAAAAATATCCTCAAGTGAGGAGATTAACAAAAAATTAAAAATATGTTCAGAGTTATACAAACAATTCAAATATTAACCATTTCATTATGCAATATTTTAAAAATCACCATTTTAATGTCACCAATAACCTCATCAGAAAGTCTTTAAAAAGTGAGGCACGCCCTGGCTGTTTTGGCATCAGCCTGCAGACTAAAGGGTCCCAGGTTCGATTCCAGCCAAGGGCACATGACTGGGTTGTGGGCCCAATCCCCAGTGGGGGGCATGCAGGAGGCAGCCAATCGATGTTCTCTCTCATCGATGTTTCTATCTCTCTCTCCCTCTCCCTTCCTCTCTAAAATCAGTAAGATATATTTAAAAAAAAAAAAAAGTAAGGCATTATTAAGCTCACAATCAAGGATACGAACTTCCTAAATTCCAATTTTTAAAAAAATATATATTTTATTGATTTTTTTTACAGAGAGGAAGGGAGAGGGACAGAAAGTCAGAAGCAACGATGAGAGAGAAACATCGATCAGCTGCTCCCTGCACACCCCCCACCGGGGATGTCCTGCAACCAAGGTACATGGCCTTGACCAGAATTGAACCTGGGACCCTTCAGTCCACAGTTCGACACTCTATCCACTGAGCAGATAGAGTTTTGGCCTAAATTCCAATTTCTGTCTGAAAACTTAAAAAAAGAAAAATCCTCAACTGAGGCTATTTTTTCCTTTGATCTTTACAGAATGGGAAGGAGGAGGAAAGGAGAGGGAGGGAGGAAAGGAGGGAGGGAGGGAGGAAGACAGACAGACATCAATGTGAGAGAGACATATGGATTGGTTGTCTCTCACAAATGTCCCAACTGGGGCTGGGGATCAAACTTGCAACCAAGAGACATGTCCTTTATCAGAAATTAAACCCAAGACTCTCTGGACTAACGCTCTAACCACTGAACCAAACCAGCCAGGCTCTGCTTAAGGCTTTAAAAAAAAAAATCACTGGTAACAAATAATATCAGTTGTTTGCCTTGAAGCAGGCTTTGTTCATATTTTTAAAAAATGTCTGTCCAATACCTAAATTTAAATAACCATAGTCTGTTCAAAGGAAAAAAAATTAAAAAATGGACTGTATCAAATCAAAAAGGTTTTGCACAGCAAAGGAAACTATCAACAAAACAAAAAGACAACTTACTAAATGAGAGAAGCTATTTGGCAATGCTACATTTGATAAGGGGTTAATATCCAAAATTTATGAAGGACTCATGCAACTCAACACCAAAAAAAACCCCCAAACAATCCAATTAAAAAATGGCAGAGGATGCCCTGGCTGGTTTGGCTCAGTGAATAGAACACTGGCGTGTGGACTCAAGGGTCCCAAGTTTGATGCTGATTGGGGGCATGTGCCTGGCTTTCGGGCTCGATCCCCAGTGGGGGACATGAGGAAGGCAGCCAATCAATGATTCTCATCATTGATGTTTCTATCTCTCTCTCTCTCTCTCTCCTCCCACTTAATCTCTGAAATAAAAAAATAAAATTTTTCAGTCCGCAGGCCGACACTCTATCCACTAAGCCAAACTGGTTTTGGCTAAACTTCCTAGTTTCTTTTCTTTTTTTTTTACCATATTTTATTTGCACCCAGATAGATATAATTTTTTAAAAATATATTTTATTGATTTTTTTTACAGAGAGGAAGGAAGAGGGATAGACAGTTAGAAACATCGATGAGAGAGAGGCATCGACCAGCTGCCTCCTGCACAACCCCTACTTGGGGATGTGCCCACAGCCAAGATACATGCCCTTGACCGGAACTGAACCTGGGACCCTCCAGTCTGAGAGCCAACACTCTATCCACTGAGCCAAACTGGTTTCAGCTAAACATCCTATTTTTTACCATATTTTATTTGCACCCAGATAGATACAATTTTTTTTTTACATGGATATGGTATCATTTCTTTTTTGTTCAAAATAGGAATAGCTTGTCTAGAAATTAAGAAAGAGTGAATGTAAGGCATATCTTCAAGACAGTAAAATTATGACAGTCGGGTAGGTATCCAGAACATAAAAATAATTGGAATCTTTAATGAGAGACTGACTGGTTTCCATTATAAGGGACAGTTCTTTTTGCTAATTTTACTCCCTTTAGCTTCCTGTAACAAATATCAACGTTTTAACCTGGTTCACTCCTTGGAAAGATCAATTATACAACTTTCCTGAGAAGAGTACAGAATTACAAGATAAGAATTGACTCTATACTTGAAGTAACAATCTGAGGAAGCCTTCATATCTTTTGATTGCTTCATTAAAATCCTAGAAACAGCCGAGACCGGTTTGGCTCAGTGGATAGAGCGTTGGACTGCGGACTGAAGGGTCTGGGGTTCGATTCCGGCAAGGGCATGTACCTTGGCTGCGGGCACATCCCCGGTAGGGGGCGTGCAAGAGGCAACTGATCGATGTCTCTCTCTCATGGATGTTTCTGACTTTCTATCCCTCTCCCTTCCACTCTATAAAAAATCAATAAAATATATTACAAAAAAAATCCTAGAAACAACACCAAAGTCGAACAAAACCAAGGAAAAAAGGGAAACTTACCACCAAACAAAGGTTCTGGTTCTACCAATATTTCCTGCTTTTGAGGAATTGGGGCACGAACTTCTTCTCTATTAAAAAAAGTGGAAAAATATCAAAATGAAAATGGTTTTTTGCTAACTGTTCCCATTGTAACTATTGTGAATGCATTCAAATTAATAAGTAAAATGAACACCAATCTTAGTGAATTTTAGGAACCACAGTGATAAATGATTGTTAGATGGTTTCCATATAGAGATCAATTGGAATAAAGTACACGGCACAGATATCTCAAATAATTTACAAAGGAAGAGAACAAACCAAAGTAAAAAGTTTTTCCCCTTTCCTCTCAAGTTTTCTACCCTAAATTCTTTCCAAAAAAAAAAAGGAGAGGGAATTAAAAAAAATTTTAATAGAAAAATATTGGCTTAATAAAAGCACTATTACTACCATATAAAATAAGTAATTAAATTACACAGATATAGTAAAATAAGTTTAAACAAACATGCACTGAATTTGAATTTTATGCTAGTTATGAAGATGGCCAACATAGGTATTGCCCTGAATTATTTATTAAGTAGACCTACTATACACAAAAAAGAAAAAGTAATGAATGACTGCTCTTATAAAAGCTTATAAACTCTCAAAGTTTACCTCTAGAGGGTTTACTAATAATCTGCCTCTCCCAGTAAAAAAATACTTTAGATATACTGTTAAAATGGTATAATGTTCCTTTAAATATCAGTTTATTTTATAGTTTTAACCCAAATACTAAATTCTGCTGATTAATTTTCATAGCAAATAATAAGTTCAAAATTTATTATGTCCCTGTTTATAATAAATGTTAATTTAAGTTAGGCCCTATGTTTTTCATTCAGGTGTGTCTAATAATAATAGCTAAACTGAAAGCCCTGTTTTTTGATACCTGACAGTTGAAAATCCAAAACATACTTTATGAAATAAGGTATGTATACTCATTTGTCAACAAGAACTAACATCCTGTAATCAAATAACTAGACAAAGAAATATGTAATAAGTCAAATGACCAAAGAATAAAGGATAATTCAAAATTATGTTAATACTTTTTCCAACTAGGTATCATTCACTGCTTACACACAGAATTCCACTGATCTGAAGGAACAATGTGTCTATAAGAGGAAGCTCTGTTAATCCTCTCCCATCAAAGAAAAATAGGTCATTATCTTAAGAAAACTAACAATATACCTTTTACCTAAATAAATCTTTTCATTATTAGCATACCTCAGGTTTACATACATATATAATTATTTCAATCAGTAGTCCCTATACAGAAATACTTGATTACCACATATTTGAGGGTATCTGTCCCAAATTGTTAACTACCTAACAAGATGGAAGAATAGAACAGCATAAGGTGAACTGTAAACAGTGAAAATTACAGTTTAGGAAATAGGAGCCACTATCAAATGTTAACCAATTAGAAATACAAATAATCTAAGTCAAATTATAATGTAATTCAATAGGGAAAAACATTCATTTATCAAAACTATTTTTAAACACAATTAAGGTATTTCCTAAATCTGCTGTGAATAACTGTTACCCAGGTTTCTATAAAATAATGTTTTCATACTGACTTACACGCTAAGTTGAGAGAGAATGGGATATCACACCTGAACTATGGCCAACATTGAGAGAGAAAAGAACTTTATAAAAATATTAATAATGATCTCTAAAAGTTCATGCTTCGTGTGGAAACAATAATACTCCGGAACCTGGAACTATATCAATAAAAGAGGCAAGAATGCCTTGAATGTTACTTGGCCTCTTAAATTTATGTCTAATTTGGTAAAAATAAAATCCATGTATTCTGCCTCTCCCTATTTAAGGAGATTCCTCTATTTTGTATCTCATATTATAAACACTGAATTATAAAGGATTATGAGTAGTAAAGTCTTACTTAAGGATCTTTTAAATTTTGTGGTTTTTTTAATTAAACGTTTTTCCTTTGAGTAACATTCATTTCTAATATTTTCCAAAGACTGTTGGAATTTTGCCCAAAAGATATTCATTTCAAACTTTTATTGGTATCAAATGTAAAGGGCAAAAAATAACAAATCTATTTCACATTTATGACTATTCTCTATATAGTATGATTCCATATACTGTAGGGCTTCTAATAACATGTAACTATTTAAGGTATAAAAGACTAGAATTACTTTTCAAAATTTTTTCATGGCAGCTCAAAACTTTCCTAGGACAATGTAAGAAAATCAGAATTGGGAAATCTCAACTTTATTGGGTTTTACTTCCATATCTGCTACTTAAATGCTGTGTGTGTAACTTTGGAAAATAGCTATGTCTCAGTTTCCTCAGCTGTAAAACATGGGTAATAATGCCATCCTACAGGATTCTTTTGAGGATTAAATAATAGATAAGACATAAGAGTGCTTTGGAGAATTTAAAGTGTAAAAAATTTCTATTTGACACTTTTTCACATGCTCTCAACTATAATTTTTTTCCCCAAATACTGAGAATTAACCTGATAAAGATGCAGCTACTCAATATAGGCAGGGGGATGCTCCTAACAAGAAATAATAAATTCGTACTCTGTGTGTGGTCTAACAGTGGAGACACTTGCTGAACTGGTACTGGGCTCTTCGGCGATTCCACCACCATCCAAAAACATTGTGACAGCCATCTCCAGATTATTGTTGCAGGCTTCAAGCATATGTTTCCCTACACTTTCACTTGCACCTGAAATAGCAGAAAGGTTAAAGGTTAAAAAAAAAGACACCTTTTTATATTCAGTTCTTAAAATACAGAATTCCCCAAAACAGTACATTTTCCCTTTAAGAATGAATGACTTAGCCCAGTTGGTGTGGTTCAGTAGTTGAACCCATGAACCAAGAGTTCCCTTCCCTGGTTCAATTCCTGGTCAGGGCACATGCTCAGGTATAGGCTTGATCTCCAGTAAGGTGTGTGCATGATGCAGTCAATCATAGATGTTTCTATCTCTCTATCCCTCTCTCTTCCTCTCTCTCTAAAAATCAATGAAAACACATTTTTAATAAAACACGAATGCCTTTTAAAAACCCTGTTTAAACTTCTACACTATGCCTTTTCCTTCCCCCTCTTCTTCCCTCAGGTGTACATTTCCCAAACTCTAAGGGTCACAAGACTTGCAAAAAGGGGAGCAAACGGGCAGCGGCAGCTCAACGTGGGCTAACTCCCTGAACCTGTTGTCTAACTTTCCAGTGAGCCAAAGCAGCCCCACCTAGGCTCTCCTGTTGCTTATTCTATCCTAAGCCCTTCCCTGTTTCGCTGACCCCAGCTCTAATAAACATAATCTCAAAATGACAATTATAAAATAAAATAAACAAATCTCTACACTGTTGCTATACTGTGAGATATACAGAGCTAGAAAAGAAAGTAGACCTAGCCAGGAGAGGAACCAAGATGGCGGCATAGGTAAACACCTATTGTGCTGCCCCGCGCAACAATTCCAAAACTACAACGTAACAACAAAACAGACATCATCCAGAATCACCGGAAAGCTGGCTGAGTGAAAATTCCACAAGTAAAAGTAAAGGTGGGATACTGAGACTCAAAAGAGCGGCAGAGGTCAGTCTGGAAGATATGCGTGGACCCAGAGGTTAGGAGCCTTGAGCGTGTATGGGCTGTAGGGCTGGCAGCAGCAACCCCGGCTGGATTTCTCCAACGGGGAGGGTGGAGACATTCCATTGCACAGATTCCCCAGTGCCAGGCAAGGTCCGAGGTCCAGGGTACGCGGCGACGTCCCACTGCACAGATTCCGCAGCGCCAGGTGAGGTCTGAGGTCTGGGGTATGCACGCTAAAAGCTGGGCGCAGCAGAGGACTCCGAGTTTGAGGAGAGTACGCGTAGCTTAGAACAGCAGTTTGCGTGTGTAAAGTGCGCCACAGCACAGACGCATGACGTGCTCCCTCATACGGGAGACCACCGGACAGCTTTGTTTTCAACCCTGGGCGAGGCTTTGGGTGTGCAGACTCATTTGGGGAGCGGCAGCGTTGTCTGGCAACGGGTGGAGACCAGCAGCGGCTTTCTCTTGGAGGTGCCTGCAGCCATTACCACCCAACACAGAGACCCGTGTGCTGCATAGGACATAGCTGACGCTGACGCTGCCTGCTCAGCTCAGAGACTCCGCCCATCCAACCTGAACAAAGTTCACCTCCACACCCAATTGGCCTGGAGGTCAAACACTCCTAGTGCTAACAACAATTAGCTGGGCTTAAATTCAAAAATACTGTACAACCCATAAAGAATTGCAGTAAGAGTATCCACTTCAGGTAACTGGGGAGGCTGAGCCACTGTCCCTTAGAGGACATCTAACACACAAAGCTAATCGACCAACTCAGGAAAGCAGTAAACATGCAGAGACATGGAAAGAAATCAGATGTGAAAGAAATGGGGGGAAAAAAGATTGGACATAGAATTCAAAACCACAGTTATAAGGCTTTTCAAGAGGCTCCCAGAAAAAGCCGTGAACTACAAGGAAATAAATAAGACCTATGAGGAAATGAACAAGACCTATGAGGATATGAACGAGACCCTCAAGGATATGAAAAAGGACCAAATAGAAATCAAGCATACACTGACTGAAATAAAAAATATTACACAAAGTCCAAAAAGCAGTCCAGAAGGCCACAAGAACCAAGTCAAAGATTTGAAATACAAAGAAGCAAAATCCACTTGGCTGGAAAAGCAAGAAACAAAAAGAATCCAGATAATTGAAGATAGTGTAAGGGGCCTCTGGAACAACCTCAAGCATGCCAACATCCGAATTATGGGGGTTCCAGAAAAAAAGAGCAAGGTAATGAAAACCTACTTGAGGAAATAGTGACTGAAAACTTCCCCACCTGGTGAAAGAAACTGACTTAAAAGCCCAAGAAGTACACAGAACCCCAAAATATAGGAATCTAAAGAGGACCAAACCAAGACACATCATAATTAAAATGCCAAGAGCAAAAGATAAAGAGAGAATATTAAAAGCAGCAAGAGAAAAAGTTAGTTACCTATAAGGGAGCACCCATACGATTGTCAGTGGATTTCTCAACAGAAACGATGCAGGCCAGATGGGAGTGGCAAGAAATATTCAAAGTGATGAACAGCAAGAATCTACAACCAAGACTACTTTATCCAGCAAAGCTATCATTCAGAATTGAAGGTCAGATAAAGTGCTTCGCAGATAAGAAAAAGCTAAAGGAGTTCATCACCACCAAACCAATATTACATGAAATGCTGAAAGATATTCTTTAAGAAGAGGAAGAAGAGCCGAGACTGGTTTGGCTCAGTAGATGGAGCATCGGTCTGAGGACTGAAAGGTCCCAGGTTCGATTCCAGTCAGGGACCTGTATCTTGGTTGTGGGCACATCCCCAGTAGGGGGTGTGCAAGAGGCAGCTAATCGATGTTTCTCTCTCATCAATGTTTCTGACTTTCTATCCCTCTCCCTTCCTCTCTATGAAAAATCAATTAAAAAAATATACAAAAAAGAAGAGGAAGAAGAAAAAGATAAAAGTGTAAATTAGGAACAACAAATACACATCTACCAACAAATGAATCTAAAAATCAAGTGAATTAATAAGTTGATGAACAGGATAAACTGGTGAATATAACAGAATCATGGACATAGAGAGGGAATGGACTGACAATTCTTGGAGAGAAAAGGGGTGTGGGAAGTGCAGCAAGGGACTGGACAAAAATCATGCAACTATGGGGGAGTACAGTGGAGAGGGGTGGTGAGGGCGGAGGGTGGGATGGGTACCAGGTGGAGGGGAGCTATAGGGGGGAAAAGGGAACAATGTAATTAATAAACTGAACAATTAATATAAAAAAGGGCGGAAACAATGTAATTAATAAACTGAACAATAAAAAAAAAAAGAAAGAAAGTAGCCCTAGCCGGTTTGGCTCAGTGGTTAGAGTGCTGTCCATGGACTGTAGGTCTTGCTTCAATTCCTGGTAAAGGGCATGTACTTCTGTTGCCGGCCCTGATTGAAGCACATGCTGGAGGCAACCAGTCAATGTGTCTCTCTCACATGGATGTTTCTGTCTCCTCCTTTCCACTCTAAAAAATCAATATAGACAAATATGCTTGTGTGAGGATTAACAAAAAAAGAAAAGTAGTCGCATTAAAAGTTTTCCTACATAATAAAACAAAAACTAAAGTATTTACCTGACATTTCTTAAGTGGACTATTTGTTAATAAACTGAAAAAGATAAAGAAAAATCAAAGACGACATTCTAGAAAATTGGAAAATTATATACATTTCAGTTAGTATTTTTTTTTTAAATCCTCACCTGAGGGTAAGTTTTTATTGATATTAGAGGAAGGGAGAGAGAAACATCAATCAGTTGCCTCCCATATGCACCCTGACCAGAGTTCAAACCCACAAACTGGGTTTATGCCCTGACCAGGAATCGAACACACAAACTTCTGGTGTAAGTCACTCCAGTCAACAGTATTTCACTTCTATTAAAAAGGAAGCATTTTTGCCGAAACCAGTTTGGCTCAGTGGATAGTGTGTCGGCCTGCGGACTGAAGGGGCCCAGGTTCGATTCCGGTCAAGGGCATGTACTATGGCTGCGGGCACATCCCCAGCAGGAGGTGTGCAAGAGGCAGCTGATCGATGTTTCTCTCTCACTGATGTTTCTGACTTTCTATCCCTCTCCCTTCCCCTCTGTGAAAAATCAGTAAAATATATTTTTTTAAAAGGAAGCATTTTTCATAACAGTGGGCGAATAGTGAGATAGAACATTTTTGTCGAAGATAGTAACTAAGTCAAAACCTGGTAAGTAATGTTAATCTTCATCATTTAAAAATGACCCTATCACACACATTTGCAAAGTCAGCATAGCCTTCCAGATGCAATATAAATTAGAAAAATAATTTTACAACATGTATCAAGAAACATAAAAATACTCATTCCTTTTTTTGACCCAGTAATTTGGATTTCTAGTAAAAAGATGTATTATCTATTATTTACTCTTCATAATATATACATATACATATCCAGTATAACTTCAGTTAATATGAAAAAATGGAAACAACATAAATACCCAGTAGATTTATAGAATCTATTTGATAAAACACATTGTAGTCATTAAAAAGCATCACAGGGCCCGGTCGTTGCGGCTCAGTGGTTGAGGATTGACCTATGAACCAAGAGGTCACGGTTCAACTCCAGCTTGGGGCATTTGCCTGGGTGCGGGCTCAATTCCTAGTGTGAGATGTGCAGGAAGCAGCCAATTCAATGATTCTCTCCCATCATTGATGTTTCTCTCTCTCTCTTTCTCCCTTTCTGAAATCAATACAAATATATTTAAAAGGAAAAAGAAAATGCTTCTTAGGCTTTCCATTGCGATGACTTTCCTTCTACTTGAATGCTGTCCCTTAAATCTACTTCAGTGAAGTCTACTGATTGTGTATAGAGGGGGAGAAGGAGGTCTGAAAATGTCTTTACTTTGCTGTCATTTCTGAAAGACAGTTTTACTGAATACATGTTCTATTTTCTTAAGGCTGACAGCTATTTTCTCTCAGTACATTGAAGACAGCATTCCAATGTCCTCTGGCTTCTGTTGCTTCTGGGAAATCAGCTGCTAAATAAAAACATTTGGCCAGAACCAGTTTGGCTCAGTGGACAGAGCGTCGGCCTACAGACTGAAAGGTCCCAGGTTCGATTCCTGTCAAGGGCATGTACCTTGGTTGTGGGCACATCCCCAGTAGGGTGCGTGGAAGAGGCAGCTGTCCGATGTTTCTCTCTGATCGATGTTTCTGACTTTCTATTCCTCTCCCTTCCTCTCTATTAAAAATCAATAAAAAAGTATTTTAAAAAATAAAATAAAAACATTTGTATTGCAATCTGTTGTTTATCTCCAGTTGCTTTTAAGATCTGTCTTCGGGGGCGGGGAGAGAACCAAGATGGCGGCATAGGTAAAACACCTATCTTGCTGTCATACTCAACAATTTTAATATTACAACTTAACGAAAGAACAAACACCTTCCAGAATCACCAGAAAGCTCGTCAAGTAAAAATTCCACAAATAAAAGTGAAAAGAAGACACTGTGACTCGGAGGAACGGCGGCGGACAGCGTTGAAAGATTCGCGCGGAGAGAGGTTTGGAGCGCGCGCCAGCGGAGAGGGCAGGTGGCTGAAAACCGGCCAGTTTTCTCGAACGGGGAGACAAAGACATCCCACTGGACTGATTCTCCAGCTCTGGGCGAAGTCCAGGGAACCCACTATCACACGGGGTGAAAACTGGATAGTGGGAGACGCCGAAGCTCGGGTGCTGCCGGGTCTGCCGGCTTGCAGAGAAGGCAGCTTGCATGTGACCTTGGGAACAGCGCAGCTGCGTGACCGCGCAGAGAGTGCTCTGCGACTTGCTATCTCATTCGGAAAACCGTCAGTCTGCTTTTACGACCCTGGGTGAGACATTGGGCGTGCAGAGTCATTTGGGGAGAGTCTGAATTCCCCGGCAGCCGGTGGAGCTCGGTAGCGGCTCTCTCTCAGAGGTGCTGGCAGCCATTGCCCCCGGAACAGAGTCCCTGGGGCTGCATAGGGCGGAGTTGATGCTGTCTGCTTGGCCCAGAGACTCCGCCCATCCAACCTGAGCACAGCTGAGTTTCACAGACAATTGGCCTGGAGGTCAACCCTCCAAGTGCTAACAACGATTAATTGAGCTTAATTAACTTCAGCAAGACTGTGCAAACCATATCCACCTCAGGTAACTGGGGAGGTTGAGCCACTGTCCCTAGTAGGACATCTACCACACAAAGCTAATTGACCAACTCGGGGAAGCAGCCACCATGCAGAGACATGGAAAGAAATCAGATGTGAAAGAAATGGAGGAAAAAAAACAACTGGACATGGAATTCAAAACCACGGTTATAGGGTTTTTCAAGAGGCTCCAACAAAAGGTCGAGGCCTATAAGGAAATAAGCGAGACTGCAAAGGAAATGAATGAGTCCTACAAGGAAATGAATGAGACCTGCAAGGAAATGAGGGAGACACTCAAGGATATAAAGGAGACTCTCAAGGACATGAAAAAGGACCAACCAGAAATTAAGCATACACTGTCTGAAATAAAAAATATTATACAAAGACCTAAAAGTGCTCTGGAGCACCCCAAGAACCAAGTTAAAGATTTGAAATACAAAGAGGGAAAATCCACTCAGCTGAAAAAGCAAGAAACCAAAAGAATCCAAAAAATTGAAGATAGTGTAAGGGGCCTCTGGGACAACCTCAAGCATTCCAACATCCAAATTATAGGGGTGCCAGAAAAAGAGAGAGAGCAAGACAATGAAAACCTATTTGAAGAAATAGTGACCGAAAACTTCCCACACCTGGTGAAAGAAATTGACTTAGGAGTCCAAGAAGCGCACCGAACCCCAATATATAGGAACCCTAAGAGGACCACACCAAGGCACATCATAATTAAAATGCCAAGAGCAAAAGACAAAGAGAGAATATTAAAAGCAACAAGAGAAAAACAGTTGGTTATCTATAAGGGAGCACCCATACGACTGTCAGCGGATTTCTCAACAGAAACGATGCAGGCCAGACGGGAGTGGCAAGAAATATTCAAAGTGATGAACAGCAAGAATCTACAACCAAGATTACTCTATCCAGCAAAGCTATCATGCAGAATTGAAGGTCAGATGAAGTGCTTCGCAGATAAGAAAAAGCTAAAGGAGTTCATCACCACCAAACCAATATTATATGAAATGCTGAAAGATATTCTTTAAGAAGAGGAAGAAGAAAAAGATAAAAGTGTAAATTAGGAACAACAAATACACATCTACCAACAAATAAATCTAAAAATCAAGTGAATTAATAAGCTGATGAACAGGATAAACTGGTGAATGTAACAGAATCACGGACATAGAGAGGGAATGGTCTGACAACTCTTGGGGTGAAAGGGGGTGTGGGAAGTGCAGCAAGAGACTGGACAAAAATCATGCAACTATGGGAGAGGACAGTGGAGGGGGGTGAAGGCGGAGGGTGGGATGGGTACCAGGTGGAGGGGAACTATAGGAGGGGGAAAAGGGAACAATGTAATTAATATACTGAACAATAAAGATTTAAAATAATAATAATAATAATAATAATAATAATAATAATAAAAGATCTGTCTTCAGTCTTCGGCATTTTCACTCCAATTTGTCAGGACTTATTTTATTTCTCCTCCTTGGGATTCACTGGACTTCCATGATATATAAGAACTGTTATCTTTTACCAATTCTGAAAAATTCTCAGCCACTAGCAGCCCAGTGCATGAAATTCATGCACTTGCGGCGGGGGGGGGGGGGGGGGGGGGGGTTCCTCAGCCTGACCTGTGCCCTGCCCTCTGGCAGTTCAGGAGCCCTTGGGGGATGTTCAACTGATGGCTTATACCCTAAGCCAGCAATCGAACATCCTTAGCGCTGCCGCAGAGGCGGGAGAGGCTCCAGCCACCGCTGCTGCAGCTGAGTGGAGCTCCCCCTATGGGAGTGCACTGACCACTAAGGAGCAGCTGCTCTGTTGAGCATCTGCCCCCTGGTGGTGAGTGTGCATCATTGCAACCGGTCATTCCGCCACTGGGCCGAAACCGGCTCTCCAACATCCTCCGAGGGGTCCCAGATTGCGAGAGGGCGCAGGCCAGGCTGAGGGACCCCACAGGTACACAATCAGGGCTGGGGAGGGACGTGAGAGGTTGGCCAGCCGGGGAGGGATCGCGGCTGGTCTCGCTCATCCCGATCAGCTGGATCCCAGCAGCAAGCTAACCTACAGGTCGTAGCATCTACCTACTGGTAGTCAGTGCACGTCATAGCAACTGGTCGACTGGTCGACTGGTTAACTGTCTGCCCGTTGGTGGTCAGTGCACATCATAACAAGTGATTGTGTGGCCTTAGCATATCATTAGCATATTACACCAGACACTTAGCATATCAGGCTTTTATTATATAGGATAGGGTTATCTTACTTATTTCTTTCTGGAACTCCAATTAGATATATGTTACAACTCATTTTTTTTTTTTTTTTCAGAGAGAAAGGGAGAGGGAGAGAGAGATAGAAACATCAATGATGAGAGAGAATCATTGATTGGCTGCCTCCTGCACACTCCACACTGGGATTGAGCCCACAACTGGGAATCAAACTGTGATTTCCCAGTTCATAGATGGATACTCAACCACTGAGCCATGCTGACCGAGCAAATATATGTTACAACTCTTCACTCTAGGCTGTGCTAATCTGTTTTCTGTGTTGCTTTTTATCTGTTCATTGAACTTTTAATTTCAGTTAATTTTTTATAATTAGAAGTTCTGTTTTTTATTTTTTCCTAATCTGCTTGGTTGTGTCTCAGAGAGCCTTACTTCACACTCATGTGTCAATATTAATTAAACTTACTGGAATTACTAAGACAAAATATAAACTTTCTGCAGTCTCTAGAGGTCATTGTCTTATTTCTGCTGGCTCTTGCTTACTGTCCCATGGTCTTTGTACATTTTGTGATTTTTATTTTTATTTTTGCTGAGATCTCACGTGCTTTGGAATTCTAACCTATAAATTTTTGAAACCTGGGTTAAAGGTTCCATTCCTCCTAAGAGAATATGATTTGATAGATTTTGTAAGGCACCTGTGGGCACTTCAAATACATTCTTGACTTGAAATTTTTATAAGACAACATGGGAAATGTGACCCTGTATGGACCATTGTTATAAATTCTCAGTGAAGCTATCTCATGCCACTCTCCAGCTACCCAGCTTGAAACAATAAAGTCTCAACTTCATAAAGGAGCAGTGGTCTTCTTTCAGACTCCTCTCCTTAGGAAAGCCACAAGCTGTTTCCTTTTCTTATGCCCTAACACACTATCAAAAGAGGTCAAGGCCAATCAGTTTGGGCAGATTCCATCAGGATGAAGGCTTGCTTTCAACCTATCTAACATCTGCATTCCCATTTACATTTTTTAGTCTCTGTGTATTCCTTACTTTCTTGCCAGATCAATGATACATTTTGTAATATTTTTTAAAATACACATTTTTTTTCCAGGATTTTTTTTCTCAACAGGAGAGTTACCCATGCTATCTCTCTAGGTTAGCCCTACTGCCAGGAGGAGAAGTGCTGGTTCTACTCTTAATATATCTCTTATATGTTTTCTCTAATACTATCTCTGAAGCTTTCTTTTTTTTTTTTTAATATCTCTAAGGCTTTAAAGCAACTCCTTAATACTTCTTACTTGAATTACAATCGGCTTCTAACTAATCATCATTCTTTCTTCTACCTGGCTGCCGAGGCTGTGTTCCAAAATACAAGTCTGATTGTATCATACCCCAATTTAAATTCTTTAATGATTTTCTGACATCTATAAAGTCCTTATGATCTGGAAAACCTTTGTGATCAGGTCTCAGCTATCTTTGCCTCTCCTCTTCCAAACCCTACACAATTCAGTATACTAAAATACATGCTTGGAATATCCTTATTCTCCTCATGTCCCCTCTTCTCCTGCTTCATCTGGTTCATGTATGTTCAACAATCTCCCTAAGTGTTACTATTTCAATTTGTGTGCTAAGCATTCTCTGCACTACCTGCTCACTCCTATCTCTCTGACACTCTCTATAATCCTATGTAATAAAAGACTAATATGCAAATTGACCATACCTTCACTACACCCAATAAATCATGCCCATGCGCCATGCCCACCAGCCCATAGGAGCTATATGCAAATTAACATCCAACGAAGATGGCTGCTGCCCATGGCAGGGCCACTGCTGGGTTCCCAATGCCAAGGGAAAAAGCCTCCTTCAAGAGGCTTTTTTCCCCAGCCTTGGGGAGGGCTTGGGCCAGGGCGGGGGCGGAGCCAACCAGCAATCAGCTGAATCCCAGAGCAACTGCTGGCTGCGGTCCCCTGGCTGAGGTTCCCTGCCCAAGCCTTGGGCAGGCCGGGGCTGGGATGAAACCAGCCAGTGAATGGCCCCATCGCAGGGTGACCGCTGGCTGGGGTCATCTGGCCGAGGTCCCCTGCCCAAGGACGAAAGCCTCCACCAGAGGCTTTTGGCCTTGGGCAGGTCCAGGGTGATCCATCAGCTGGACATCCCCTGAAGGCTCCCAGTATGTGAGAGGGAGCAGGTTGAGCTGAGGGACCTCCCACACTCCAGTGCACGAATTTCGTGCACCGGGCCCCTAGTCTATATATATAAAAGCCTAAGCAACCATCCGACTGGTAACTATGTCGTGCACTGACTACCAGGGGGTAGACACTCAATGCAGGAGCTGCTGAGCTGCAGTGACTTGGCAGCTGCAGTTCTCGGGAGGGAGCCAGATTCTGGGGTGCAGCACCTGAGAACTGCCCTCTCACAATCTGGGACCTCTTGGGGGATGACAGAGAGCCAGTTTCAGCCCGATCCCCCAGGCCAGGCTGAGGAACCCCACTGATGCACAGACACCAGGCCTCTGGTATAAATAATATACATGGATATACTACTAAGCAATAAATGTTGGTTTACTTTCTGGCTCCTCCAAAGGAAAAGCTTCTTAAACATGGGGACTAGTTTTTAGCCTTGGTATTCCCAACATTTATTAGCAAGTTTGCTTACATGTGATCAATGTCTAATAAACTGACTTAGCGCTACCTCACAGTATTCACCTCATAAGTTATTACACCAGGGAAGGGCCAGGCTGCAGCCAAAATAACTCTTCTATATATCTTTTGAATTTCATACTGTCTGCATATATTCATATTTTAAATTTCATTTATAAAGCAATATGGTTACCCTACAGAAATCACACACTGCAAATAGATACATAGGATAAATGGAGGTAAGATAAAATTTCCAATGGGAACATCATGTCCAAATTATATTTATTTTTATTTTTAAAAAATATATGTTATTGATTTTTTACAGAGAGAAAGGGAGAGGGATAGAGAGTTAGAAACATCGATGAGAGAGAGAAATATCAATCAGCTGCCTCCTGCCCACCCCTACTGGGGATGTGCCCCCAACCAAGGTACATGCCCTTGACCAGTTTGCAGGCTGATGCTCTATCCACTAAGCCAATCGGTCAGAGCACCATGTCCAAATTTTTAAAGTGCTATATATCTCAATGGAAAGTAAAAATCATATGCTCCAAAAAAACTGTCGGATGACATAGCTTTGTCTGATAGCTGACAAAGATCTATTCCTATGATGTGAGTAAACAAAATTATTTCATGAAACATGAATAGAAAAAAGCATTAATATACAGTATTATTTAACCAGAGGCCCAGCACACAAAATTTGTGCAGGGGTACGGTCCCTAGGCCTGACCGGAGATCAGGGCCATCTTCCCTGGCTGCCGGCACCTGGCCTGGCCCCACTGCCACCCATCCCTGGTTCCCCATTCACCACTGGGCAATCAGAGCCTGCAGGTGGTGGTGGTGGTAGAGGGAGGACTGAGAGGTTGGCTGTTCCCACCCACTCACCAGCCCCACCTCCCAGTTCCCTGTTCCCATGGGGTGATTGGGGCCTGTGGGCTAGGGGCACCTCCTGCATTAAGTGTCTGCCCCCTGGTGGTCAGTGTGTGTCACAGCAACTAGTGGTTCCGCCATCCAGCCCATTTGCATATTACCCTTTTATTATATAGGATGTTAATTAAACATATTATAGCCCTAGCTGGCATGGCTCAACAATTAGAGCATTGTACTCCATCCCCCTCAGCACTGAAGGGACTCACGCTCAAGTCTCAGTCAAGGGCACATACCTGGGTTGCAAGTTCACTCCCCACCCCAAGTCAGGTGGTTGGGGAGTCAGGGCAACTAGTCAATATGTGTCTCTCACATCTCTCTCTCTCCCTCTTCTTCCCCTTCCCCCTCTCTTCTCCTCTCCTCTCCATACCTTCCACTCTCTCTGAAAAACAATGAAAAAAATATCCTCACGAGATACAAAACAAAATAAAATATATTACAAATAAAGCATCTGACTATTTCACTTAAATCTCTAAAAATTACATATTTGTGTTGACCAAAGAAATCTTCTTGGGGAACTGGACAAATATAGAATTGCCTTTTATTTGGTATTTGCCTTAGATATGGGTATATGTACAGAGGGGCTATAGGGTCAAGCCTTGGACTGACCTGTGGCAGAGCCAATACAAGTTGCAGCGGAAGCACAATTAAGCTTGACCTTATAGTCCTCCCTGTTCCTAGGTAGCTAATGGGCTGTGAGAGGTGCAGCAAGTGCTGCCAAAACAAGGCTTGAGTAACAAAATAGATTTGAAATTCACAAGAACACTGTGAACATGTTGACCACTCCCCTTGTTTTGCTTCTTGTGATCCAGTTACTATAAAAAGCTTCAGCTTACAGCCTGGGTCATTGTTTCAATCATCTAGGCAGTGATCCACCTGGTCCCAACTGTCTTCTCTTGTCAGTCTTCTTTAATCCTTCACCACTCCTCCTCAGGTTCACCCCTGGCCGTGCTGGACATGGTTCAGATATAAGGTTATTTAAGGACCAGGAATGTCTTTGTCCTTTTAAAGGAGCTACATATATTGTTAAATATGAGAAACTTTCTTCATCTCTTTTTTCTCCTTCAACTGCAAACATCCCATCAATCAAACAACAAATCCTATAGTTTCCATCTAATCCTATCCATTCTGTCCTTTCTATGCCCACTGCTATGGTCTTGGTTCAAGCTTTCAACATCTCTTACAAGAACTATCTCATCTCTCCACCCTTGGCTGTATTCGCTTTGATATACCTCCTACACTGGAAAATAATGTAAACTTAATTGTTTCCCCTGTTCAATAATTCTGCATTGCTGGCTGGAAAAGTTTTCATCTCTCTTGAGCTGCATTCAAGAGTTGGTCATTATTTACTGCTCCCATTTCATATACCTATGCTCTCATCTCACCTCTATCTCATTCCCTCCAGCTACACAGGTCTATGCAATCTAAGGAGATCCCTTGACGGTACTTGACCATGCCATGGTCTTTGCATGATGTGGATAGTGATATCAGTTGCCTCCTTTTTCTTGACAACACACCAAATAACCACCTTTCTGTTAAGTATTAGACCTTCCTCCACCCTCTCCACCCTAAAACAGGTACAGGAACAGATATACCCTTTTCTATATGGTCTGACCAATTTCTATTTTTGTCTCTGCTACCTTTTCTATCTTGCAAACTTTAAAAACATGACCCCTGGCCGGTGTGGCTCAGTTGGCTGGGTATCACCCAAATCATGGAAAGGTTGCCAGTTCAATTCTGAGTCAGGGCACATGCCTGGCAGCTCGATCCCCAATTGTGGTTGTGCAGGAGACAGCCAACGCGTGTTTCACATCAGTGTTTCTCTCTCCCCCTTCCTCTCTCTCTAAAAATCAGTTTTAAAAGAACACAACTCACCGAATTGGCCCAGTTCTCACTTTTCTCATGCTGTATGTTTTAGTTGATTTCAGAGAGGAAGGGAGAGGGAAAGAGATATAGATACATCAATGATGAGAATCATTGATCTGCTGCCGCCTGCATGCCCCCTACTAGGGACTGAGCCCGCAACACTGGCATGTGCCCTACACTGGAATCAAACCAGGAACCTTTCAGTCTGCAGGCTGACGCTCTATCCACTGAGCCAAACTGGCTAGAGCTTTTTTTTTTTTTTAATTCCCACTTGATATTTTTCCATTGATTTCATTTTTTAAAATATATTTGTATTGAATTCAGAGAGGAAAGGAGAGAGAAACATCAATGATGAGAGAGAATCATTGATCAGCTGCCTCCTGCACGCCTCCTACTGGGGATCCAGCCCACAACCTGGGCATGTGCTTTGCCCAGGAATCAAACCAGTGATCTCTTGGTTCCTGCGTTGATGCTTAACCCTTGAGCCACACCATGCTGGACTCCATTGATTTTTAGAGAGAGTGGAAGGGAGGAGAGAGAGACACATCACCTGGTTGCCTTCTGCATGCACCCCGACCAGGACGAGGAGCCTGCAGCTAGAATCGAACCTGGGACTCTTCAGTCCATGCGCTAACAATCTATCCACTGAGCCAAACCGGCTAGGGCAGTGGTCGGCAAACTCGTTAGTCAACAGAACGACAAACCACAGCTCACGAGCTGCATGTGGCTCACGAGCCGCAATTTGCCAACCACTGGGCTAGTTGTCTTTTACGTTCTCAATCAAGCTAAACAAAAGTTCTCAGGTTCTAGTATGTACAAATTTACACTCTCATCAGAAAACACACTTTACAGAAATGAAATCCCAAAAACAAATGCAACTTTTTAAGGGTATAAAAATTAATAAAGAAAAACCATACTAAAGTGGAACTGGGAAGCCAGAAGGGAGAACTCTCACACATACCACTCCATGTCAATTACAGAAAGAACTGTCTAATACATACTCCAACAAAAGAAATCTTCAACAGCTCTGCTCAGAGTGCCTCGGTTGGTTTAGTGCTGTCCCATGATTCCAGCCATGGCATATGCCCAGGTTACTGGTTTGCTCCACAGTGGTGGTGGTGGTGGGGGAAGGGGGGGGTTGTAGGAGGCAGCAGATGAATGTTTCTAGCTCTCTCTCAAATCAATAAAAACTTTTTTTAAAAAAAGAGCCCTAGCCAGTTTGGATCAGTGGATAGAGCGTTGACCTACGACTGAAGGGTCCCGGGTTCAATTCTGATCAAGGGCATGTACCTCAGTTGCAAGCTCCATACCCAGTGCCTGTCAAGGCACATGGCATGTGCGGGAGGCAACCAATCGATGTATCTCTCCCCCTCCCCTCTCTCCCTTCCACTCTCTCTGAAAAATCAATGGAAAAATATCCTTTGGTGAGAATTAACAAAAATAACAACAGAAAGAAATCTTCAACAGGAAAAATGGATTACAGACCCCAATAGGAAAACACGTACATTGCACACTGCATCTCTTGTAAGAAATCGATTACTGGGGTGGGGCAGTGGAAAGAGATTAACCAAAGAACTATATGCATATATACATAACACATGGACACAGACAATAGTGTGTGGTAGGCCCTCAGAGGGGCGAGTGGGGTGGAGGAGGGCCTATGGGGTGTGGGAGAAAGGGGCACATCTGTAATACTTTCAACAATAAAGATAAAAAAAATTTAATTGATTACCACAGCAACTCTGTCAACAAAAATCTTCATGTCCTTGAATTGTCATCTTCCTGATTTATTGCTTTTCTTTAATGGACTTTCAAAACAACCCCCCTCAACCTTCTCCTTTTTCTCCATAAAATAACTTTCCACTGTTGGTTGCACTTGCCTGTGGCTTTTGCTACAGCATGCTTGTCCCAAACTGCAAGTCTCTTCTGTTCCCAAATAAACTCATTTTGCTGGTAAATAGTTTTTATTTTTAAGGTCAACAAAGGGAAGGAGAAGTTCACATAGCCCAATAACCAACTTTAAGATAGACTAGAGGCCTGGCGCATGAAATTCGTGCATGGTGGGGGGGTTCCCCTCAGCACAGCCTGCCTCCTCTCCAATCCCGGACATCCCTCTCACAATCCTGGACTGCTGGTTCCTAATCACTCACCTGCCTGCCTGCCTGCCTAGTCGCCCCTAACTGCCCCCCCACCCACCAGCCTTATTGCCCCTCACTGCCTCTTCATGCTGGCCGGATCACCCCAACTGCCCCCCCCCCCCCCCCGCCCGCCAGCCTGGTCACCCCAACTGCTCCTCTGCTAGCCTGGTTGCCCCGAACTGCCTCCCTCCCCCCACTGCTGGCCTGGTCACCCCACACAGCCTACTGTTCAGTTGTTTTATCATCCCTCACTAACCCCCCTGCCGGCCTGGTCATCCCACACAACCTGCTTGTTCAGTCATTTGGTCGTCCCTAACTCCCCTGCTGGCCTGATTGCCCCATGCAGCCTGTTTGTTCAGTTGTCTGGATGTCCCTCACTAACCCTCCTGCCAGCCTGGTCATAGGGAGCCATCTTGTGAGGGCGTGAGGGTCAATTTGCATATTATCTCTTTATTATATAGGCTAATTAAATACAAACCATTGGACAAAAGTAGCACAAATTCGATAAACAATTTCAAGATTCATGTGCTTCCATTTGTCAGAAAACCTGAGATTTTCAATGCTTCCCTAATATTTTTACACATGTCCAATTATACTGTACTATATTATTATACTTCTTAAATGCTAGTCTAAA
This sequence comes from Antrozous pallidus, assembly GCA_027563665.1. Taxonomy (NCBI): domain Eukaryota; kingdom Metazoa; phylum Chordata; class Mammalia; order Chiroptera; family Vespertilionidae; genus Antrozous; species Antrozous pallidus. Next base: position 55,756,662 of record CM050514.1, on the reverse strand, counting down.
AGTTCAGTGTCTATTGTACTCCACCATTTTCATTTACTTATCTACACAGCAGCTTCTCAAAGTTAAAATGTTGCTATAGGTAGACTGCTCCAGAAGCTTGTTCTAGCATAGAAATCATAAACTGTTACATTTGCCTCATAATGAACCCTAAAACTAGCTTCTCAAGGCATGTGTTGCTCTTTTGTTTTCCCCCAGAGAATTTACTAGCTGAATTTATACCATTTTGGCTCTTGTCCTTGTGTACTCACACTGCACTAAAGCACCACAAAAAGCACAAAGAACATGCTGAAGGACACTGAAATTCCCTTCTACCACAATAGCAACCAATGCTGGCTGCTTTCACTCCTTTGTAAATTTATTTGTTCATATGGAAATTCGATTTAAAAATGACCACAGCATACAAATAATTGCTGTCCACCACCCTCCAACTATCAGAACTCCAATGCCACTAAATGGGAATCATCAAGAGAATTTGTGAGTTGTAAAATAAAAGATGCTATGAAAAATCAAAAACTTCTTAAGTCAATCCTCAGGCAAGCTAGCCTGTCAACAATATGGTCTGCCTATTCCAAGTCTTTTCTTAACTGCCTAAATTTTTTCCACTTTATTATTGCAGCCTAAAATGCTACCATTTAAGACAGGGATGGAGAACCTTTTTTCTGACAAGGGCCATTTGGATAATTATAACATAATTCACAGGCCATACAAAATTATCAACTTAGCCTGTCAGCATAGCTCAGTGGTAGAGTGTCAACCTATGGACCAGGAAATCGCACAACCAAGGGCACAAGCCTTGGTTGCAGGCTCAATCCCCAGTGGGGGGTGCAGGAGGCAGCCAGTCAATGATTCTCTGATCATTAATGTTTCTATCACTCTTTCCTTCTCCCTTCCTCTCTGAAATCAATAAAAGAATTTTTATTATTAATTTAAAAATCAGCCTGCTATTATTTGGTCAAACATTTAATTAACTCATCCCTAATGACATAGCAGGGCCAAACGAAGTCATTTCTCAGGCCTTATGTGGATATCACCCACCCCTGATTAAAGAGATTAATTTGGGTAAGCAGACATCCTTTTTAAAACTATAAACTTACACCCTGGCCATAAGTGGTTAGAGCCCTGGCTCTGAGCACCAAAGGGAAGGATCTCAATTTCAATTCGAAGTCAAGAGCAGGTACCTGGGTTGCAGGTTTGATACCTGGCCTGGTCAGGGTGCATGCGGAGGGCGGAGAGGTCAGACAAGGAAGAGGTATACTTAGAGCATCAAAGACACAAGGTACCCTGGGAATAAAAATACCAAACAACTGGAATGAAGTTATCAAAATTCTCCCTCTGGCCAGTCCTATACCCAGTAATGAAGAGAAAACATTCTTCATATTATCATCTGTTCTCTGACTAGGGATTTATCCTATCTAATAAAGAGGGAATATGCTAATTAACCATCACTCTGACACAAGTATGGCTGCACCCACATCTGAGGCCAGGTTCCCATAAGGAGCCTTTACAAGCAATCAGCAGGGACCTGAAAGTACGCCCTCCCCCACCCTGATGGGGCTTGACAGGAGACCTCAGGCCATGTCCCCCATCAGACAGGGCTTGACAGGGGACCTCAAGGTGCACTTCCCATCCCGGTGCAGGGCTAGGGGAACTCAGGCAGCTCCCCCACCCCAGCACCAGGCCACAGGACCTCAGGAAGCACCCCCCACCAGGTGAGGCTTGACAGGGGATTTCAGGCCACGCCCCAACCAGGTGGGGCTTGACTGGGACCTCAGGCCATGACCCCCGCCCTGGCGCCAGACCAGGGGAACTGAGGCCACAGCCCCCGCCCAAGGGGGCTTAATGGGGGACCTCAATCAAGGTGCACTTCCCATCCTGGTGCTGGGCTAGTGGAACTCAGGCTGCTCCCCTCACCCCAGAACCAGGCCGGGGGACCTCAGGCCACACCCCCATCAGGTGGGGCTTGACAGGGGACTTCAGGCTGTGCTCCCCACCCAGTGAAGGTGATGGAGGAGCTCAAGGTGCACTCCCAGTGCTGGGTCAGGAGAACTCAGGCCATACCCCCTGCCCAGCAAGGCTTGATGGGGGACCTAAGGCTGTGCCAACCTCCTGGTGCTGGACCAGGGGATCTGAGGGTAAGTCCCCTGCCTGGCAGAGTTTGACAAGGGTGGGACTGGCTGGGTCTGGATCTAGCCCAATGCGGGGGGAGCACATTGGCCAGGTCTGGGTCTCACACAATTTTGAGGCACATGTGAGTGGGCAGGGACTTCACTCTGGCTTCTGTGGTGTGTCCCAGACTCTGACAGGAGGAAGGTTTTCATATACATTTTACTAATTTTCTTTCGTATCTGAAGCTTTTATTATAGAGAAAGGGCAAATAGCAATATTAAAGTATTTCCTCTAATCAATCTCCTTTTAACATGCACGAATTTCGAGCACCGGGCCAATAGCGGACAGCATAAACATCATGGGCCTGGACAGTGCTCAAATAAACGCGAGCTTGAATCTCAGCTCCGTCATTCACTAGTTGTGTGGTTCTGAGGTAGTTATAAAATGGGGATGTTACCAACTTCATGAAGTAGATTAAGAAAATTCACATTAAAGATGACGGCATAGGTTAACACCGAAACTGCTGTCTCACACAACAATTTCAAAACTGCAACTAAAAGAGAAAATGGACATCATCCAGAACCACCGGAAATTCTACAACTAGAAGGAAAGATAAAAGGACACTGAGACTCAGAGGAGGTGCGGAGGGCAGAGGTGCAGAGGTGTGGAGACAGAGGTGCGAAGATGCAGAGACAGAAGTGCAGAGACATGCGCAAGTGGAAAGGGCGGGCAGCTAAATACGCAGCTGGTTTTTCAAACGGGGAGGGAGACAAAGGCTCCCCACTGCACTGAACTCCAGTTCCAGGTAAGTCTCAGGGAACCCAGACTCATACAGGGGTAAAACTGGACTGTCAGGAGGAAGCACACTGAGACTCTGGAGCTGCAGAGGTGCACGAGCTCATGGAGAGGGAGCACAGCTGAGCATGTGGCTGGCTCTCTCATTCGAGAGGAAAACAAAACCTCCTGACTGTACTGTACTCCAGTTCTAGGTGAGACTTTGGGTATCCAGACTCATTCGGGGAGAAACTGGACTGTCTGGCAGTGGGAAAAACTCGAGGGCAGCTATCTCTCAGAGGTGCAGGCAGCCATTGCCGAGGAACACGGAGACCCAGGCACTGCTTAGGGTGGGGCTGACGGGAAACCAAGGCTGACTGCTCAATCCTGAGACTCCGCCCCATCCATGCTGAGCACAGAGCTCTCCCAACATAGACACAGCTGATCCTCACAGTCAATTTCTCCCAGTGATACCAACAACAATCTAGTCTTAACTACAACAAGACAGCGTAGCCCATAAAGGGCTGCACCAAGAATGTCCACCTCAGGTAACTGGGGGGCTGAGCCACTGTCCCCTAGAAGACACCTACCACACAGAGCTACTCGACTAACTCAGAGAAGCAGCAAAAATGCAGAGACAAGAAATCAGATCACAACTGAAAGAAATGCAGGAAAACAAATGACCGGACAGAGTTCAAAACCATGATTATGTTTATCAAGAATTTCCTAGAAAAGACCGATAAATTTAGTGAGACACTCGAGGATATGAAAAAGGATCAACTAGAAATTAAGCATACATTGACTGAAATAAAAAATATTATACAAAGACCTAACAGCAAACTAGAGGACCTCAAGAATCAAGTCAAAGATTTGAAATATAAAGAAGCAAAAAACACTCAGCCAGAAAAGCATAAAGAAAAAAGAATCCAAAACATTGAAGATAGTGTAAGGAGCCTCTGGGACAACCTCAAGCATACCAACATCCGAATTATAGGGGTGCCAGAAGAAGAGGGAGAGCCAAGATACTGAAAACCTATTTGAAGAAACAGTGACCGAAAACTTCCCCCACCTGGTGAAAGAAATAGACTTAAAAGTCCAGGAAGCACACAGAACCCCAAACAAAAGGAATCCAAAGAGGACCACACCAGGACGCATCATAATTAAAATGCCAAGAACAAAAGATAAAGGAACAATATTAGAAGCAGCAAGAGAAAAACAGTTAGTTACCTATAAGGGAGCACCCATACGATTGTCAGATGATTTCTCAACAGAAACTATGCAGGCCAGACAGGAATGGCAAGAAATATTCAAAGTGATGAATAGCAAGAACTTACAACCAAGATTACTCTATCTAGCAAAGCCTTCATTCAGAATTGAAGGTCAGATAAAGAGCTTCACAGATTAAAAAAAAAAGCTAAAGGAGTTCGTCACCACCAAACCAGTATTATGTGAAATACTGAAAGATATTTTTAAGAAGAGGAAGAAGAAAAAGGTAAAAATAAAAATTATGAACAACAAATACATGTCTATCAACAAGTGAATCTAAAAATCAAGTGAATTAAAAATCTGATGAACAAAATAAACTGGTGAATATAAAAGAATCAGGGGCATAGAAAGGGAGTGGACTGACAATTCTCAGGGGGAAAGGGGTGTGGGGCTATGGAAAGAGACTGGACAAAAATCATACAACTATGGATGAGGACATTGGGGGTGGGGGGGCTAAGGGGAGAGGGTCAGGAGGGAACCGGGTGGAGGGGAGTTATGGGAGGAAAAAGAGGAACAATTGTAATAATCTGAACAATAAAGATTTATTAGAAAAAAAAGGAAAATTCACATTAAAATAACTTGGTGCAACTCCTCACTGGCAAATAGATGGCTATTAATAAAAAAATAAAAAGACTGTCCCATGTTATATGGTACTCAAGATATATATCAATGACAAATGAAAAACATTGGAAGTATTTTTGTATAGCTTATGGAGATCTGCACTGTCAGATAATGAAGAGGCAGAGTAAGACATTTCAGTTTTCTTTTTTTTTAATTTATTTTACAGAGAAAGAAAAATTGATTTGTTGTTCCATTTATTCATGCATTCATTGTATGTGGCTGGACCTGGGATTGAACCTGCAACCTTGGCATCCTAAGAAAAGGGCAATATGCAAATTGACCATCACTCCAACCACAATATGGCTGCCCCCATGTGGTCAAAGATGGCTGCCATGAGATGGCCAGCAGGGGAGGGCAGTTGTGAGCAATCAGGCCTGCAGAGAGGGCAGTTGGGGGCAATCAGGCCGGCGGAGGAGGGCAGTTGGGGGCGACCAGGCCTGCAGGGGAAGGAAGTTGGGAGGGACCAGGCCTGCAAGGAAGGACAGTTGGGAGGCACAAGGCCTGCAGGGGAGGGCAATTAGGGGTGACTGTGCTGGCAGAGGAGGGCAGTTATGAGGGACTAGGCCTGCAGGGGAGAGCAGTTGGGAGGGACCAGACCTGCAGGGAAGGGCAGTTGGGGGGAACCAGACCTGTAGGGGATGGTAGTTGGGGGCAACCAGGCCTGTAGGAGAGAGCAGTGGGGGGAGGGGACCAAGCCTCCAAGGGAGGGCAGTTGCGGGAAGGCCAGGCCTCCAGGGGCAGGCAGTTGGGGGGAGAATCAGGCCTGGAGGGGCGGACAGTTGGGGGTGACCAGGCCGGCAGGCGAGGGCAGTTGGGAGGGACAAGGTCTGAAGTGAAGGGCAGTTAGGGGCGACCAGGCTGGCAAGGGAGGTCAATTGGGGGTGACCAGGCCTGCAGGGGAGGACAGTTAGGGGCAACAAGGCCAGGAGGGGAGGGCAGTTAGGGGTGACCCAGCCTGTAGGAAAGGGCAGTTGGGAGGGCGACCAGGCTGGCAAGGGAGGGCAGTGGAGACAACCAGGCCTGCAGGAGAGAACAGTTAGGGGCAACCAGACCAGCAGGGGAGGGTGGTTAGGGGTGACCAGGCCAGCAGGGGAGGGTAGTTAGGGACAACTGAGTTGGCAGGGGAGTGGTTAGGGGGTGATCAGGCTGGCAGGCAGAAACAGTTAGGGACAGTCAGGCAGGCAGGTGAGGGGGTGGGAGCCAGCAGTCCTGGATTTTGAGAGGGGCGTCCAACTGCTGGTGGAATCGGGCCTGAACAGGCAGTCAGACATCCCTTCAGGGGTCTCAGATTGGAGATGGTACAGGCTGGGCTGATGGACACCCCCGACCCCATGCATGAATTTCGTGCACTGGACCTCTAGTATTGTGATAATGCTCTAACCAACTGAGCTAGAGCTACCTGGCCCACCAGGTGATCAGCTTTCTTTCCCTCATTCATCTGATGCTATGAACATGTGTTTCACTCATGTTAAATGCTTTTTTTTTTTCATTAAAAAAAACCACAAACTATATTTACTTCAAAAGATCCAGAACATCAACAAAATAGCTGCAGACATTTTTTTTTTCTTTTCAATTACAGAGTGGTATTCAGTTAACAGAACAATTATTCCATATAAGCTACATCAGAAACCTGAAGATGAAAAACTACCATCCCCATATATAACTAATTTGTTCTGCATACTGCACCAGGCAAGATTAGTGGCTACTAAAAATACCACCAGGACAGGACTATTTAAAGAAACATTCAGTAGTATTTTAACTATCAAAAAAAAGGAGACACTGTACAATTTAAAAACAAACCTTACACACCTTACTTTTTTTTTTAAAGGAGTTGTGAACAAAGGGATTAAATTCTTTATAGACAAGAAAAAACGCCACTAGAACTAACATTCATCATCATCTTCCTTATTTTCTTCCTCTTTTTTTTTTTTTTTTTTTTTTTTTTGCTTTTTTCAGCTGTGATGACTCCCTTTTTGCCACATAAGGCTTTACTCTTTAGCTTGTATTCTCCTTCAGCTTAGCAACCCTCCTTTCACCAGGCCTGTCACTTGCAGCAGTGTTATTCCACATCTCTTCCAGCTTCTTTGCATCATCACCAATGGGTAGGCCAAGATGCTCTTCTTTGATTCTGGGGTGATACTCAGAACAAAACAAGAAAAAAGCTGAAGGCCTCTTGGGTGTATTGGGATTCTTGAAATTCTTTTTTGTTTCCCCTTTAGGAGGGATGTAAGTTTTCATGACTTTTTCATAATGGGCCATCTTTGCCATGTCTTCGAATTTTCCTTTCTCTTTAGCAGACATAGTCTTTAAGCTGAGAACTTAGAAAACTCTGAGAATTTGACTGAAGCATCTGGGTGCTTCATCTTTGTGCTCCACTCAGAAAGTTTGCACAAAGAAAGCATATGATGACATTTTACCTCTCGTGTCTTAGGATCTCCTTTGCCCATGTTTAATTATTTTTCCTCAGTGCTCATCCAACTCACACTTACCCCAGTGCTGTCTCTATGGAGCTCAATGTACTGCAATGTCTGTGAAAACAGGCCAGATGCTAAACATGCATTTTTTAAAAAGTACGAACGCAATGAAAAAAGCATAGAGAGTAGTACTCTAGAAAAAAAGTGAATGTTATGGATAAAATATAAAATGATACATGAAAGGAATCTGCTCCAAAATTTGTGGCAACTAAATAGCATTCCAGTACAACTGAGAAGTATCAAGAGCTGATATAGAGCCCTGGTCAGGTAGCTCAGTTGGTTGGAGTGTTATTGCGTGTTTGATTCCTGGTCAGGACACATACCTACATTTCGGGTTAGATCCCCAGATGGGGCATGTAAAGGAGGCAACCAATCGATGTTTCTCTCTTTCTCCCTCTCCCTTCTCCTTCCTTTTTCTCTAAAAATCAATTAAAAATATATCCTTGGGTAAAGATTACAAAAAAAATTCAACCAATATTATGCATAAATAAGTGGAACAATTCTAAAAAAGTTAATATACAGAAGCAACAGAAAATTTAAAAGTGTATTAAGTATTCCAAAATTTTCAAGGTACACAGGTCTATTTAACTATTGGATTTGTAAGATTTTGGGGGCAGATAGTGTAAATATTATAGGCCAGATTCCCATCCTATGTACACCATTTATTTTATTAAATAAAGGCAAATTATCCGTGCCATAATCAGTCATTCTTAGTGTATCACTTGTTGCATCACTTAGGGCTCTGCTTCTTTGTTTCTATATGTATATACATTAGTCCTTATCTCTTCCAGGCTTTTGCACATGTACGTCCTGCTAGGAACATCTCTCCTCCAGGTTTTTTATTTTATTTTATTTATTAATTTGAGAGAGATTTGTTGTTCTCCTTATTTATGTATTCATTGGTTGATTTCTGTATGTGCCCTGACCAGGGATTGAACTCCCAACCTTGGTGTACTGGGACAATGCTCTGACCAACTGAGCTACCTGGCCCAGGGCTCTCCTCTAGATTTTAGCTAAGAAGTTATTTCTCTGAGAAGCCTTTCTTGACCTCCCGCTTTTGTGAATCTTCCATTTCCCCACTGTATTACAACACCGATGTAAGTATCTATATTTCTGTTCATCTTTAAGCTTTTTGAGGACATACATACACCCTGTCCTGTCATGGCATTATCCCCTGGATCTGAACAATGCATGGCACACAGCAGTCTATCAATAAATACTTAATTTATTAGTAAGATTCTATTCACAACTAAAAAAAAAAAGTTCCAAAATTTTTTGTCCAAATGTTATTATCATCTTTTGAAATAGTTCTTAAAATTCCAGTTTTCTTTTGATTTCTAGAACACTTGCAACCACCTTTCCTGAAAGAGAACTTAAACACATTTTAATACCCAAGAAAAATGTATTGTAGAAAAGACTACGAATGCAAATTACCTACAAAGCCAAAGCCAAATACCACATACACCAGTTCCTAATTTCTATAACAAATATGTATTTATTCAACTTTAGAGAAACATTAAACTAAGGTCTCTTTTACAACTGAGGTTCTTTACTTCCATTAAGTGTATGAATGTCTACTATGTACAAAGCTTTAGCATTCTATAGTAATAAACTTGTCTTCTCAGAGTATTTTCTCTTCACTCACATTTTGTCTACCTTCTGATTACCTATTAATTTTTACCTATTGTATATTGTCTGTGTATTCCTTATCACAAGAATTAATTTGATTGCCCTGGCAAGTGTGGCTTAGAGCATCATCCCGTACAACAAAAGGTCTCGGGTTCAATTCCTGGTCAGGGCTCATACCCAGGTTGCCAGTTTGACCCCTGGTCAGGGTGCATGTGGGAGGCAACCAATCTCACATCAATGTTTCTGTTTCTGTTTCTCTTTCTCTCTCTCTCTCTCCCTTCCTCCTTCCTTCCTTCCCTCCTCCTTTTCTCTCTCTAAAACCAATTATATATATACTAGAAATCTGTGCAAAAGCTAGGCCCTTGCAGCCCCAACTTCATCCAGAAAGTCTTATTATTAAAGATATATAGCCTCAGGTGAGGGGGAGGGGAAAAATTATTATGATTACATCTGTGTATTTTGTATATGTGTGGCTAGATGCCAGCGCAAGTTAGTATTAATGGGTAATGCCATGGTTCAAAACATTTTATAAAACAGTACTTTTGGCATTACCTTTAGACCTACCAGCACATTTTTTCCTCATATTTTGGGGACTGATATGACTTTTTTTTTTAATGATTTTAGATTTTCTTTTAATTAAGTTTATTGGAGTGACATTGGTTAATAAAATCATATAGGCTTCAAGTGTACATTTCTATGATACATGATATGCACATTGCATTGTCAGTAGTCATTCAAGGCCATGTATGACAAATACCAAGTTATAAAATGTAGTAAACTGTAAAGCCACATGACTGGTTTTCTATGTAACTTCAATGTGATTAATTCAAAAACCATCATTGCTTATCAAAGAGTTTGGTCACTGCCCTAACAAGTTGCTCAGTGGTTAAGAGTGGACTGAAAAGAAAGGTCCTTGGACTGAAGGGTCTGAGGTTCAATTCCTGGTCAAGGCACGCACCTCGGTTGCCCATGCAGGGGGCAACCAATCCATTGTTTCTCTTCTATCGATGTTTCTCTTCTATCGATGTGTCTCTCCCCATCCCTTCCACTTTCTCTAAAAACCAATGGAAAAAATATCCTCAGGTGAGGATTAACAACAACAAAAAGAGTTTGATAATGAAAAAAATATATAATGTTAACTAAAAGTCTCAGAATTCTACTAAAAAAAATTAGAATTCTAAATTATGTATCCTATAACCCACAATGTAAAAATAAGAAAAATAATAAAAGTCTGTAAACAAAAGTTGGAAAATAAAATGTAAAATAAATATTGTTGTGAATGTGGGTTTGTTTTTCCTTTTTCAAAAGCACAGTATGTCATGTTGTGATATCTTTTTTAAAATATATATTTTTTAATTGATTTTTTATAGAGAGGAAGGAAGAGGGATAAAAAGTCAAACATCAATGAGAGAGAAACATCGATCAGCTGCCTCTTGCACACCCCCTATTGGGGATGTGCCCGCTGCAGCCAAGGTACATGCCCTTGACCAGAATCGAACCTGGGACCTTTCAGTCCGCAGGCCGATGCTCTATCCACTGAGCCAAACCGGTTTCGGCTGTGATATCTTTTTAATAATTTTTAAAATCATTGTCATTACTTCATACTCACATATCATACAGAGAGATTTGTTCTTTTTAGTGAGAAATAAGACTTAAAACTCATTCAATTTTCTATTCTATTTCTAAATGCTACAGAAAAGGTAAGACTCATTTTTTTAATGGATTATTTTTACCAGAATGCTGAGCTTCCAGATAAATAAAATATTTTTTAAATCAGAGCATAAGCTCTTCAGATTAGTTTAATTCATCCAGCAATGAATAAATATCAGCCACTAGAGGTCCAGTGCACAAAATTCGTGCACAGGGCGTGGGGGAGTTCCTCAGCCCAGCCTGCTCCCTCTCCAATCTGGGACCCCTCAAGGGATGTCCGATTCAGGTAGGATCGGGCCTAAACGGGCAATCGGACATCTCTCTCACAATCCAGGCTCCCAACTGCTCGCCTGCCTGCCTTCCTGATTGCCCCTAACCGCTTCTGCCTGCCAGCCTGATCACCCCCTAACCACTCCCCTGCCAGCCTGATTGATGCCTAACTGCTCCCCTGCCAGCCTATTTGCCCCTAACTGCCCTCCCCTGCAGGCCTGGTCACCCCTAACTGCCCTGTCCTGCAGGCCTGGTCCCCCCTTACTGCTCTTCGTTGCAAGCCTTCCCTGCAGGCTCAGTCACCCCCAACTTCCCTCCTCTGCCAGCATGGTCACCCCTAACTGCCCTCCCCTGCAGGCTTGATCACTCCTAACTGCCCTCCTCTGCTACCCATCTTGTAGCTGCCATCTTGTGTCCACATGGGGTCAGTCATCTATGACCACATGGGGCAGCCATCTTGTGTGTTTGAGTGACAGTCAATTTGCATAATTTTCTTTTACTAGAGGCCCGGTGCACGAAATTTGTGCACAGAAAGGAGTCACCTCAGTTTGGCCTGCACTCTCTCCAATCTGGATCCTCTAGTCCTAACCACTCACCTGCGTGCCAACTTGATCCCCCTAACTGCTCTCCCCTGACAGTCTATTTGCCCTAACTGCTCTCCCTTGCTGGCCTGGTCTCCCTAATTGCTCTCTCCTCCCTGCCTGATTGCCTCTAACCTCTTCTGCCTTGGCCCCATCAACATGGCTTTGTTGGGAAGGATGTCCAGAAGGACATCCAGAAGGTCATCCAGAAGATGGTCAGTCTAAGTAGCATATTACCCTTTTATTAGTATAGATTAGATAGGATAGAGGCCTGATGCACGAATGGGGGCCAGCTGGTTTGCCCTGAAGTGTGTCCCGGATCAGAGTGGGGGTTCCCTTGGGACATGGGGCGGCCTGGGTGAGGGCCCTGTGGTGGTTTGCAGGCTGGCCACGCCCCCTGGTGACACAAGAGGAGGGCATGGTATCTGGGATTTATTTATCTTCTATAATTGAAACTTTGTAGCCTTAAGCGGAGGCCAAGGCAGGGCAGTGCAGGTGGAAAGCTTGGCTTCTTCCATTGCCGGGGAAACCCAAGCCTCCTGGTCACTCTGTGGTCGCAGCCATCTTGATTGGGTTAATTTGCGTACTCGCTCCTGATTGGCTGGTGGACATGGCTTGAGGGTGTAGCTGAGGTACATGATCAAATTGTATATTACTCTTTTATTAGACAGGATCCTTTTAGCATAAATACTACAATTTAAAAATATATGTGGTCAGAACCCCAAATTTTATTAAGATACATAAAAAAGACTAATGAAGTCCATTATATTTCTAATAGTTCATCATTATTTGTAAAAAATAAAAAAGTTTAAAAATCCCCCAAACTTAATAGAAATTCATAATATATTAAGAACAATCTAAGGTATTTTCCCTTTTGCAGACTTACAGGTAACAAGGTCTACTGAAGGTCTCCAACTTGATTCAGAAATAGAAAAGCCTGTGACCAAGAAATAAGTCATGTAGATAGCAGACAGAAACAGATTTAAAGCAATTAAGTGAGTCACTGCATCTCACCACACTCTAGGTTTTGTCTGTATCTAACAAAAATGTTGCACTAGAAGAAATAATGTGAGGTTAAAACAATCTGAGTTCCTTAAGGGGTGGTAGGATAGCATAAAAACGGAAATTAAACAGGTGGTATATTAAACCATTTCTAAAAAAACTGAAGATTAATCATCTGATTCACTACAAAGGTTTTTCTATAGAAACATAATCAACAATATTAACTTATATACACAATCATTTTCTCAATAACAATGATCTGCTTAACCACTGGGAAATCCACTGCATCTTTAATCACAAAAGTTTTTAATTACAAACTTACTTTACCAACTCTGACGTGATGTTTCATACCCACAGGCTAATGCATCACCTAGCTATTACTGCAAAGCAAAAATAAATAAATAAATAAATAAATAAATATAAAACTAGCTTTAATTGTAAAACAGCAATTTGCATACAACCAGCCGTACTTAAAACAATGTAAAATTTTATTTAACCAGCTCTTGCACCGCAAACACTACCTACATGAACAGCGGAGCCTTTCTCTGCATCTAAGAAATTACCAGAAAAGGACAGATCTCCTCAGGAAAAGAACTAACATTCTGACCTCCTTCCAAAATGACAAACTAGAACGGCAAAATTACACTCGGCACACGAAGTCCATCGCTCTCAAATCACTCCACAGAGAACTTCATCATTTGCTCCGCCCTCTAATAACTCATGCACAAAAAAGTTCAGCACCATCAGAGAGAAACAAGTCAGAGAGAATTCACAGAATGGCTTGGGGCCTTTCCTCCGGCGGTTAGAGGTTCTGCGTGTGCCCTTTGCAAGGCTCCAAAGGAAAACAGAAACCGAGAGTGTGGGGGATTCCTGACAACCAGACACTGATGTTCTCTCTAAGAAGTTTCTGCCGCCATCCCTATTTTATCAGCAGGAGGCCGCGGCGCCATGGTCTCAGTCTTTTGATTTTATTATGGGAGGTGGGAAACGCCACCCAGGATTCCTCCAGGCCTTCCCTATTAAGCTGGGGAGGGGGGGAAGGGGGTCCCTCATTCTTCTCTTAAAACCTCAGGCTGGAAGGTACTCCTCAGCAGCCCTCCCCCTCTGGCGGCCTATCCCGCGGGGTCGGTTAAGGCGCTGCCGACACCACCGGCGTCGCCGTTAGGACGGGAGGCCCCAAACACTCCGGGGCCACAAGCGATGGTTCCGAGGGGGCCCAGAAGAGGGAAGGGCAGGCCAGGGAGAGGGAAAGAATGACCTGGCCGGGGAAGAAAGGAAAGAGGTTAGGGGATGCGCTGCACCCCGTGGATGCACAGAAAAGAGATGATGATGAAGAAGAGGGCGGTGGCCCGGGTGCGGCCCCCCACCTCTACCGCCCCCAGGTCCCCGGGCCGGCGGGGGCGAATGGGCTCGGCCCACCCTCCGGGTCTGGGCTGACAGGGGGTGAGGAGTCTCCCTCCACACTACAAGGGGACCGAGAACGAGGGTTGGGGTGCGTGGGGGGAGGGGGCGGCAGGCTGCTGCCTGAACCCGGGGACCCGACGCCGTCGTCGCCTCTTCCTCAGTAGAGAGGACGGGAGCTGTGGGGAAAGCTCGAGGGAGGAATGCATGAAGGTGAGGGGAAGCCCGGGGCAGACCCGCGGCCCGCGCCAGGCCCCCCTCTCCGCCTTCCGGTAACCGCGTCTCTTACCGGTGATGGCGGTGAACTGCTGGATTAACCCCTTCAGCGCCGAGGACGCCGCGGAGCCCCCGTGGGCAGCCATCTTACCGCCGCCGCCGCTGCCGCGGAACAACAACACAGACACACACGGACCGCCCTCCCCCACCGCGCCGTTCGGTCTGCGCAGGCTCAGAGGCCGCCACCAAGCCCCGCCTCCCACTCCCCGCCCCCCGCGGTGGTCGGCGCAGGCGCACTTCCAGGCGCGTAGAGAATGGGTTCTGCTCCCGGTTCGCGGTCCCGCTGCTCCCTGCGGCCGCGATCTCCTTTGCAGCCTCTGGTGCCCGGCTCTCCGCGCTCCAGGGCCGTTCTCATAGACGCAGTATTGGCTTCTGGTTTCCGAAGGAATTTTCGGGCTTGGCAGGTAGTAGGCTTTTTGCGTTTCGGTTTCACAAGCCTTAGTGGCAGACCCAACTGCCCATGACATTTTTCTCTTTTTCTTTTTTTCTTTTTTGCAGCTCCATAGCCTTCTGCTGAGTCTCCAGTAGCTCTCATCAAAATACAAACCCTAGATCATCGCACTGAAGCGACTTTCGCAGTGCTTTCCAACCTCTAAACTAATCGCAGAGCTAACCTCGTGCGGGGACCCATCCAATAGAAGTAAAATGCCAGAACCCTTCGTGCCAATAAAGCACTGGGTGCAGAGTCTGACGCATGGTAGATTCTAATAAACTATTGTTCAGTTCCCTTTCCTTCAGTAAATTTGTCAATATGTCTCCCCTCCAGGTTTCACTTAGTTTCCTCACCTACAAAGCGAAGAGCTGTCATTTATGTAAAAAAATATGTATATGTAGAAAGGGTACTTGCTAGGTGTCCTCAAAACGATAATGGTTACCCCTAGAGAGGAAGGCAATAGGCGGGGGGAGGGGGGGCGGGTGAAAGGGGATTTTGCGGAGGTTCTTCTCCTATTTGTGTATCTATTTATTTTGTTAATCCTCACCCGAGGATATTTTTCCATTGATTTTTAGAAGGAGTGGAAGGGAGAGGAAGAGACAGAGAGAAAGAAACATGCATGTGAGAGAAACACATCGATTGGTTGCCTTCCACAGTGGCTGGGGATTGAACCTGCAACCAAGGCAAGTGTCCTTGACAGGAATCTTAACTGGGATACTTCAGTCCACAGGCCAACATCCTATCCACTGAATCAAACCAGCTAGGGTTATCTTTTATTTTTTAACGAAGATAATATTAGTACTTATATAATTTAAAATATTTTTAAATCCTTACCAGGGATATGTCTTTATTGATTTTTTAAATATTTTTTTTATTTCAGAGAGGAAGGAAAAGAGACAGAAACATCAATGATGACAGAGAATCACCGATTGGCTGCCTCCTGCATGCCCCCTACTAGAGATCCAGCCAGCAACCCAGACAGGGGTTCGATCCATGACCTCCTGGTTCATCGGTCAATACTCAACCACTGAGCCACACTGGCCAGCTTTATTTATTTTTTTGGAGGGAGAGGAAGAGAGATAAAAAAAACAAAACACATTGATATGAGAGAGAAACATGCACACCCCTACTGGGGATCAAACTCACAATCTTTTAGTGTACGGGACGATGCTCCAACTAACTGAGCCACCTGGCCAGACCTTAATATTTTTAAAAACAGTTGTAGAGGTACACTCAAATTGATGATCTCCCACCTTGAGAATAAAGTTAAAGAGACTCAGTTTAGGTTCTAGCTTCCCACCTCCCAACCCCACCTACATATTATGCATGTAAATATGAAATGGTCCAAGAAAAGATGGGATAAGTCATTTGGAGAATTGACCCATCCCAAGAGTCTGTAAATGTGCTATTGGGGTGAGCAAAAAGATAACAAAGTCACGGTAACTATAAGGTTATGTCATTTCAGGAAGATATGACTGGTGTATAAGAAAGCAGATTCCTGCCCTAGCAGCTTCGCTCAGTGGATAGAGTCAGCCTGCAGACTGAAGGGTCCTGGGTTCAGTTCCGGCCAAGGGCACATGCCCCTGTTGTGGGCTTGGTCTCTGGTAGGGGGGCATGCAGGAGGCAACAACTGATCAATGATTCACTCTCATCGTTGATGTTTCTGTCTCTTCCTCTCTGAAAACAATAAAAATTCAAAAAGTAAAGCAGATTCCTACTCAAGAGCGTTGCCGGTTATATGGCAAAGATTGGTCCTGGCACCACCTCTCAGGTTGCTGCAGTTCCCTGTGTGGGTTTGGGAATCCCAGGGACCAGTCATGGACTTGGGAAGCTGGTTAACATTGGCACATAGGTGCAAAAAGGGGGAAACCAGAGCAAGAAACAATGTGATCTCTTCCTTCCTAAGGCCTTCATCTGAACGGCTGTGTCAGTGTATAGCCAAACATGCAAAATCAGGCTCCAGATAAAATGGTATAATACCATTGACTACAATAACTAGACTCAGTTATCACTGCACCGCCATTAAATGGAGAGGCTAATAATGAGATCTGTATGTTTATTTCCAAGTCTTAAAATTCAAAAATACAGATTTTTATTTATTTTTACCCAGGAATTTAATAATTTTTATAATTTTTATTGTTGAAATATTACATATGTCCCCGTTTCCCCCCCTTTCATCCCCTCCAGCCCACCCACCTCCCTCCTCTGCCCCCACCCCAGGCCTTCACCACCCTATTGTCTGTGCTCATGGGTTAGGCATATATATATGCATACAAGGTCTTCAGTTGAATACTTCCCACCCACCCTCCCCTGCCTTCCCTACGAGACTCTGCACTCTGCTTCCATGTCTCTAGACCTGCTCCGTTCATCAGTTTATTTTGTTACTTAGATTCCACATATGAGTGCAATCACATAATGTTTGTTTTTCTCTTACTGGCTTATTTCACTTAGCATAATACTCTCCAGGTTCCTCCATGCTGCCTCAAAGGGTAAGAGATTCTTCTTTTTAACTGCTGCATAGTTATCCATGGTATAAATGTACGATGGCTTTTTTATCCACTCATTTACTGATGGACACTTAGGCTGTTTCTAGATCTTAGCTATTTAAAGTCTGCTGCTATGAACATAGGGGTGCATATATTCTTTCTGGTTAGTGCTTCCAGTTTCTTAAGATATGTTCCTAGAAGTGGGATTACTGGGTCAAATGGCAGTTCCATATTTAATTTTTGAGGAAACGCCAAACTATTTTCCATAAGGGTTTCACCAGTCTGCATTCTCACCAGCAGTGGGCTGTGTTTCCCCTTTTCTCCATATCCTCGCCAACACTTGTCATTAGTTGATTTGTTGATGGCGGCCATTCTGACAGGTGTGAAGTGATACCTCATTGTTGTTTTAATTTGCATCTCTCTGATGATTAGTAACTTTGAGCATTTTTTCATATGTCTTTTGGCCATCTGTGTGTTCTCTTTGGAGAAGTGCCTATTTAGGTCCTTTGCCCATTTTTTAATTGGATTGTTTGACTTCCTTCTGTTAAGTTGTATGAGTTCCTTAAATAGTTTGGACATTGGCAAATATGTTCATCCATGCAGTGGGCTCTCTTGTTGTTTTGTTGATGGTTGCTTTTCATTTTGTGCAGAAGTTTTTCATTTTGATGGAGTCTCATTTGTTTATTTTCTCCTTCATTTCCTTTGCCTTAGGGGATGTATTTATAAATATATTGCTACAGAGATGCCTGAGATTTTGCTGTCTATGGTTTCTCCTAGGACTTATATGGTTTCACAACTTATATTTAAGTCTTTTATCCATTTTGAGTTTATTCTGTGAATGGTGTAAGTTGGTGATCTAGTTTCATTTTTTTGCATGTATCTGTCTAATTTCCCCAACACCGTTTATTGAAGAGACTGTCTTGACTCCATTGTATGCTCTTGCCTCCTTTGTCAAATATTAACTGAGCATAATGGCTTGGGTCAATTTCTGGGTTCTGGGTTCTGTTCCGTTTATCTATATGCCTGTTCTTGTGCCAGTACCAGGCTGTTTTCATTACGGTGGCTTTGTAATATAACTTGAAATCTGGTATTGTGATTTCTCCAACTTTATTTTTCTTTCTCAAGATTGCTGCAGCTATTCAGGGTCTTTTTTTATATCATATAAATTTTTAGAGTATTTGTTCTATCTCTATGAAACATGTCATTGGTATTTTAATAGGGATTGCATTGAATCTGTATATTGCTTTGGGTAGTATGGACATTTTAATGTTGATGTTGATACCAATCCATGAGCATGGTATATTCTTCTACTTGTTTATATCCTCCTCTATCTCTTTTTTTTTTTAATGTCGTATAGTTTTCCTAGTATAGGTCTTTGGTCTCCTTGTTTAAGTTTATTCCTTAGTATCTTAATTTTTTTATTGCAATGGTAAATGCGATTGTTTATTTAGTTTCTCTTTCTGAGAATTCATTATTGGGGAAAAAGCCATCGATTTTTGAGTGTTAATTTTGTATCCGGCTACATTGCCAAATTCATTTTTCAAATATAGTAGTATTTTGGTGGAGTCTTTAGGGTTTTCTGTGTGGAATATCATGTCATCTGCAAATAATGAGAGTTTTACTTATTCCTTTCCATTTTGGACGCTGTGGCTAGGCATTCCAGTACTCTGTTGAATAAGAGTGGTGAAAGTGGACATCCCTGCCTTGTTCCTGTTCTTAGGAGAAATGCTTTTAGTTTTTTCCTATTGAGTATGATGTTTGCTGTAGATTTGTCATATATGGCCTTTACCATGTTAAGATATGTTCCCTCTATTCTCACTTTGCTGAGAGTTTTTATCAAAAATGGGTGTTGGATTTTGTCAAATGCTTTTTCTGCATCTATTGATATAATCATGTGAGTTTTGTCTTTCAATTTGTTTATGTGATGTATCACGTTTATTGATCTGCAAATATTGTATCAACCTAGCATCCCTAGAATAATTCCCACTTGGTCATGGTATATGATTTTTTAAATATCTTACTGGATACAATTTGCAAATATTTTGTTAAGGTTTTGAGCATCTATGTTCATTAGGGATATTGGCCTGTAATTCTCTTTCTTTGTGGTCTTTACCTGGTTTTGGAATTAGGAAAATGTGGGCTTCATAAAGAGTTTGGAAGTGTTCCTTCCTCTTGGATTTTTAAAAATAGTTTGAGGAGTATAGGTGTTAGTTCTTTGAATATTTGGTAAAACTCTTCTGTGAAGCCATCTGGTCTTGGGTTTTTATTTGCTGGGAAATTTTTTTATTATTGCTTCTATTTCATCAGTTGTTATTGGCCTGAATAGGTTTTCTGATTCTTCCTGATTCAGTTTTGGGAGATTGTATTTTTCTAGGAATTTTTCCATTTCATCCACATGTCCAGCTTGTTGGCATATAGTTGTTCATAGTATTTTCTTACAATCCTTTGTATTTTTGTGGTATCAGTGGTTATTTCTCCATTTTCATTTCTGATTTTATTTATTTGGGTCCTCTCTCTTTGTTTCTTAATGAATCTGGCTAACAGTTCATCAATTTTGTTTATTCTTTCAAAGAACCAGCTCTTCGATTCACTGATTTTTTTTTTTCCATCTCTATGTTATTTCTGATCTAAGCTTTATTATTTCCTTCTACTTACTCTGGGCTTTTTTTGTTCTCTTTCTAGTTCTTTAAGTTGTAGGGTTGGTTTATTGTTGCTTTTTCTTGTCTTTTTGAAGTATGCCTGTAATGGTATGACTTCCTCTCAGGACTGCTTTTGCTGTGTTCCAGAGATTTTGAGTTGTTGTATGTTCATTTTCATTTGTTTCCAGGAATTTTTAAATTTATTTCTTGATCTTGTTGGTGACCCCTTCATTATTTAATAACATGCTATTTAGCCACCATGGGTGTTTTTACTGTAGATGATTTCTAATTTCATTCCATTGTGATTTGAGAAGATACTTGATATGATTTCAATCTTCTTAAACTTGTAGAAACTTTTTTTGTGTCCTAACATGTAATCTATCTTTGAATGATCTATGTGCACTTGAAAAGAATGTATATTCTGCTGCTTTGGGGTGAAATGTTCTATAAGTGCCAAATAAATCCATCTGATCCAGTGTGTCCTTTAAAGTCACTGTTTCCTTATTAAGTTTTTGTCTGGAAGATCTATCCAGTAAAGTCAGAGGAGCGTTAAAGTCCCCTACTACGCCTGTATTGTTGTCGATCTCTTCATTAAAATCCTCTAGAGGTTTTTTTTTACATTTTTAGGTGCTCATATATTGGGTACATATATGTTTACCAGTGTTACATCTTATTGTTGGAACAATCCCTTTAGTATTATGTATATGATCTTTGTTGTCTCTTGTGATAGCCATCATTTTGAATTATTTTTTGTCAGATGTGAATATTGCTACTCCAGCTTTTTTTTCTTTTCCATTAGCATGAAAAAAAATTTTTCATCCTTTCACTCTCATCCTATGTGTGTCTTTTGTTCTGAGGTGGGTCTCTTGTAGACATCAAATGGTTGGGTCATGTTTTTGTATCCATTCAGCTACTCTATGCCTTTTGATTGGAGCATTTAATCCATTTTCATTTACTAGTAGGGTTATTATTGATAGGTACTTATTTATTGCCATTTTAATTCTGTATGACTAGGTTTCTCTGCTTCTTCTTCTCCTCATTACAGCAGTCCTTTTAGTATTTTTTGCAATGCTGGCTTGATGGTGATATACTCCTTTAGCCTTTTTTTGTCCAAGAAGCTCTTTATTTTACTGTCTATTTTGAATGATATTCCTTCAATGTATCCTTTATTTGTGCTATGTCATTATTTATTTCTGTTTTTATAATTATATATTTTTTCATGTTGTTGAACATTTTTTACCATCATTTATCTGAACTCTGTTTCAGATAAATTTCTTTTTAATTTTTTAATAAATCTTTATTGTCCAGATTATTACAGATGTTCCTCTTATTTCCCCCCATAGGTCCCTCCACCTCAGTCCCCACCCTACCTCATGCCCTTACCTCCCCCGCCCCCCACGCCACTATCTTCATCCATAGGTGAAATATTTTTGTCCAATCACTTCCCACACCCCTCACACCCTCTTCCCCCTGAGAATTGTCAGTCCACTCCCTTTCTGTGCCCCTGATTCTATTATATTCAGTTTATTCTCTTCATCATATATATTTTTTTAAATATATTTTATTGATTTTTTACAGAGCGGAAGGGAGAGGGATAGAAAGTCAGAAACATCGATGAGAGAGAGACATCGATCAGCTGCCTCTTGCACGCCCCCTATTGGGGATATGCCCGCAGCCAAGGTACATGCCCTTGCCGGAATCGAACCCGGGACCCCGCAGTTTATTCTCTTCATCATATTTTTAATTCACTTGACTTTTAGATTCACTTGTTGATAGACATGTATTTGTTGTCATTTTGTTGTTCATAATTTTTATCTTTACCTTTTTTTTCTTCTTCCTCTTCTTAAAGAATACCCTTCAGTATCCTATCTAATAAAAGAGAAACATGCAAATTACCGTAACTTCACTACGCTACCAGCCAATTAGGAGTGGGGGGCGGGGCTGAGGTGCAAGTGAGGTGAGGGGCAGCGGTGGGAGAGGGCCAGCCTGGGGAGCAGAGCTGCACTGGCGGTCCCAGCCGGGGCATCGTAGAGGAGCAGGGCAGGCGCTGTGGGCGGGCTGGCGGTGGCAGGACAGCGTCTGCTGCTTCCCAGGCCGGGGCGTGGCCGAGGGGCTGGCGGGCCGGCAGCGGCAGGGCAGCATCAGCTGCTTTCCAGGCTGGGGCCCCGGGGCGTTAGGCCAGGCCAGGCTGTGGGAGGGGTGCCTGAGGCTCCCTGTGGCTACGGCTGGCCTAAAGTCCTGGATGAAGCTGCCCCAAGTCCTGGATGCCTATAGCTGGCCAGAGGGAGGGAAGCCTGGGTCCAGGTGTGGGGCAAGGCAGAGGCAGTTAGGAGCAATCAGGCCAGCAGGGGAGCACTTAGGGGCGATCAGACAGGCAGACAGAGGTGGTTAGCAGTGATCACGCAGGCAGGCAGAGGGATTAGGGGCGATCAGTCAGGCAGGCCAGCGAGCAGTAGGAGCCAGTGTCAGACATCCCCGAAGGGGTCTCTGATTGGAGAGGGTGCAGGCTGGGCCTAGGGAACCCCCCTTCTGTGCATGAATTTTGTGCACTGGGCCACTAGTTTCATATAATACTGGTTTGGTGGTGATGTACTCCTTTAGCTTTTTCTTATCTGTGAAGCTCTTTATCTGACCTTCAATTCTAAATGATAGCTTTACTGGGTAAACTTGGTTGTAGGTTCTTGCTGTTCCTCACTTTGAATATTTCTTGCCATTCCTTTTTGCCTGCATAGTTTCTCTAGAGAAATCAGCTGACAGTAGTATGGTTACTCTCTTGTAGGTAACTAACTGTTTTTCTCTCGCTACTTTCAAGATTTTATCTTTGTCTTTTGTCCTGGGCATTTTAATTATGATGTGTCTTGGTGTGGTCCTCTTTGGATTCCTCTTGTTTGGGGTTCTCTGTGCTTCCTGGACTTGTAAGTCTATTTCTTTCACCAGGTAGGTAAAGTTTTCTTTCATTATTTCTTCTAATATATTTTCAATATTTTGCTCTCTCGCTTCTTCTGGCACCCTAATAATTCGGATGTTGATACGCTTAAAGTTGTCCCAGAAGCTCCTTACACTATCTTCATATTTTTGGATTCTTTTTTCTTTTTGTTTTTCTGGTTGGGTGTTTTTTGCTTTCTCATATTTCAAATCTTTGGTTTGATTCTTGGGGTCCTTTGGTGTACTGTTGAATTTCTGTATATTCTTTATGTCAGACAGTGTATGCTTAATTTCTGGCTGGTCCTTTTCCATTTTTTTGGTATTCTCATTAAGATCATTAAAGGTCTCACTGAGTTCCTCAGAGGTTTTTAGAAGATTCTTGAGTAACCTCATAAATGTGATTTTGAACTTTATGTCCAGTAGTTTGCTTTCCTCCATTTTCTTTCATTCATGACATGTTTCTTTGTCTCCGCATTTTGGCTCCTTCCCTGTGTTGATGGGGGTTTTTCTGTAGTAGGTGACCTATAGGACCCAGTGGTTCAGCCTCCCCTATCATCTGAGGTGGACACTCTTGGTGCACCCATTCATGGGCTGAGTGCAAAGTCTTGTTGTAGTTAAGCCTTGATTGCTGTTGATACACTGGGAGGAATTGATCTCTAGGCCAATTGGCTGTGAGGACCCACTGTGCCTATAATGGAAGAAATGCTGTGCTGGAGACACCCTTATGGGGCAGGACTTGTTTCAGTGGAGTTTGGTGCTCACTGACTCTGCCTCTTGAATGTATCACTTCTGATGTGAGGAGTTGATATCTGGTGTCCTCTCACACTGACCACTAGGTACAACTGGCTTCTGGATATCCAATGGGGTGCAGGTCAGCTACTGTTTGAAGCCACCCAGCTGGAGCTACAGCAAGATCTGCAGATTTCTCTTCTTTGCTTGGGGTTTGGAGGTTTTGGAACTGTCTGCCCAGAGCTGCAATTCCTTACGTTAAGCTGTGATAGGGCAGACCTTTTATGTGCAAAAGCTGCTGCACAGAGCTTGGGTGGGTTTGTAAATTGTGTGGGGCTTGGTCTCAGGGAATCACTAGGCTCGTTAGGGTGTGGCAATAAGTGATGGCTGCCAGTCAACCATCTCTGTGTCTCCAAGTTTCCGCATCCCCATATCTTGCACCCCAGCACAGTAAACAATGATTCCTGTGCACTCCTTTGCAAAAAAGCCACCCTCACTTTCTGTCCTGATGGCAGACAGTCCAGCTTCTCCCTGTAGGAGTCTGGGTCCCCAAAGATTCACTGTGAACTGGAGTTCAGAGTAATCTAAGCTTGTGTGTCCTTTTGGGTTGAAAAAAACAGCACGCCCAGTCATCAGTTGCCAGCCTGATTCATGCACCTCCATACCTCAGCTTTTCCGCACTTGTGCACATCTCAATGCTCTTCTCTTTCCTTCTAGTTGTAGAACTTCCACTCATCCAGCTTTCCCATGGTTCTGGGTGATAGATGTTTTGTCTTTTAGTTGTAGTTTTGGTGTGGTTGTGAGAGGCAGCACATGCAGGTATATATCTTTTTGTTTTGTTTTGTTTTGTTTCAATAGATATATATTTATTCTTTAAAGTATTACAAATAGTAGTACATATGTTTCCTTTTTCCTCCCATTAACCTCCCCCCCCAGCCTCCCCTACCCACCAGCACATGCCTTCACCTACCCCCCCCCCCCGTGTCTTGTATCCATTGGTTACGCTTAAATGCATGCATTTAAGTCCTTTGGTTGATCTCCCACAGCCCCCACCCTCCACCCTCCCCTGCCTTCCCACTGTAGTTTGACAGTCTGTTCAATGTTTTTTTATATATATATATTTTATTGATTTTTTACAGAGAGGAAGAGAGAGGGATAGAAAGTCAGAAACTTCGATGAGAGAGAAACATCAACCAGCTGCCTCCTGCCTACCTCCTACTGGGGATGTGCCCACAACCAAGGTACATGCCCTTGACCAGAATTCAACCCGGGACCTCTCAGTCCGCAGGCCGACACTCTATCCACTGAGCCAAACCGGTTTCGGCTTCAATGTTTCTTTGCCTCTGTATCTATCTTTTTCCCCCTGTTTTTTTTTTTCTTTAAAAAAAAATCTTGCATCTGCATACTAGAAATAAACATATTAAGAACAAAAAATGTTTGAGTCCCAGTTTCAATGTCAAATAGTTCCTTATGTGTACATGTCAGCATTGGTATCTGGATGGTGGACACATGGTGGCAATGCAGGTTCCACACTCTCTGGTTTGGTCCTGGGCAGCCTGCAGCGACGCACAGCTGCTGACTGCTAGCATGGCAAGGTGTCGTCAGTGTCTTCCATCTCTGGACTGTCTTTGTGTTTGGAGCAGACCTGTCAGTTCCTCTTTGTTGCAGGAATCCATATGGTCTTGGAGTTGTTTTCTGAAAATATACAAACATATTATTGACCAAAAGTTAATAAAGGAATCTTTTCTGTAAATTAAACTTGGGATTCTTGTTATTTTTGCCCAAATGATTTTCCTTTGGCTTATTTTGACACTTTGTATGTTTTTCTTGGATGTCCTGCTGTTAGCATTACAAATGGAAATTAATTTTCTGAAGTAAAAATTTTCTAAATATAATTTACTTACAGGATATTTTTCCTTACATGATATTACCCCACTATCCATCCCCCTCTTTTTTTAATTAATGGGGACTTTTGGAAATTTTATATTGCAGTCTTGGTAACTTTAAATTTTAATTTTTACACAAAAATATGATTGCTTTAGGTTCTTTGCATGTTAGGCAATTTTACAATGAGATGAACTACTAATAGAAATTTTAGTTAATATTTTAGGAACACCTTTTTGTCCAGTACATTTAAATTTTCTTGAGTATTCACTTATTTCAATTAGCCAATTTAAACTAATCTGAAAACTTGATTCCTATTTTACTGTCAAATTTAATACTCAAACAATAATCTTAATTTATCCTGTAAATATTAGCAGAAAGGATTGTTTGCATTCCTGTGTAGGCTCTGAGCATTCATGGTGCTAGAATGGATTTAGATACAGGGCAGCTGTTGCTGGCCGAGTCTCTGTCTGTAACCTGGGTCCTGATCTGAGCTGTGCGTGGGAAGCGAAGCAGCCATGGGGGCAGGAGACCTCCCTCAAAAGGGGTGAGAGTTCAGGCCCCTGCAAGGTTATGGGATGAGGGTCTGTGCCCCACCTCTGTTGACCTTTTAGTTCTCTCCTGATGGCCCCTCTGCAGCTGTGCCTGTTTTAGGTTGTTCCTTCCCTGAGGAATCTTACCCGTATCTGGCTAACCAGCCATCCTCCGGGGCCAAGCAGGGTGATGTGAAGTTCAGTTTGTCTCTTTGGTAGTCTATGCTCCCACAGGTGTATATCTTATGCCACCATCTTGGTTTCCTCTCAGATAAATTTCTTATTTCTGTTTTATTTATCTCTTCTTTTGGATAATTCTCTAGTTCTTTCATTTGGGGGTTGTTTCTTTGTCTCCTCATTTTGGCTTTCTGTTTGGATTTGTGACTAAGTATTAGGTAAATCCTCTACAACTCTCAATCACTAGTGCTGTTTCTAACTAATTAGATCAAGCAAAGACTCAGTGCCTCCAGAGACTGCCTCTGCCTAAAGAATGATAGGATTCCTCTTGAATTTCCCCAAGGAAATTGTCCTCAGGTGTAGTGAGAGTTTTTTTCAGCAGGGTGGCACAGTTGCTACTGCCTGGAGGCTAATTGTTATTTTTAGTCTCTTATGTGGCCTTAGGGCCAGGTACTTTCCAATAGGGTGGGTCAACTGTCTTCCCCAGAGGCAAGACAAATGTCTGTGGGGGAAAGATGTACTCTGCTTCATGAGGTAATGACTCAGCACGGGAAATCAGGGGTGTCTGCCTTCTGACCCCTGAGTCTCCAATCCTGGCTTCTGCTCACACAGCTCCAGTCACTCTGCCCTCCCTCTGCCAGAGCACAAGGTGGGTGACTCCTCGGGGAATTTTGTGCATTGGCCTTTTAAGAGAGTGCCTGAATTTCCATCTGTCTCTCTCTGGCAGGTAGCAGCCTCACTGCTTTTCACAGCCAGACGTTATGTGGGTATCCTTCCCAGTTCTGTTAGTCTCTGCTGGGAGGCCCTGCTTGGGGATTAGAGCTCAGAGTTCTCAGTGGTGACCCCCACAGTTGAGATATCTCTGGAACTGCAGTTGCTGTTTGTGGGAGCCCATCCTACCAGTGTCACGCTTCCACCTGTCCTATCAGTGTCTATGCAGTCTCTGCTTTCAGTGCTCAGGTATCAGGATTCTCTCCAGCTAGTCTTCCATTGATTATTGAAGTTTTTCTGTATTTTAGTTTTACAGTGGTGTGATTTTTAAATTAATCTTGTAAAAAAGTAAGGACTGTGGCATCAAACAGTGACCTCCTGGTGCATGGGTCAGTGCTCAACCACTGAGCAACACTGGCCGGGCAATAAGGTGATTTTTAAATTCAGGAACAAAGAAAGGATAAACAATAGTTAAGACACTTTTGAAGTAGAATGAGATGGAATTTTCCCCTACTAGATATCAAGAATTATTACAAAGGTAGAGTAAGACTGTGTGGCATTTGTGAAGCATAGACAGATAGGGTATAGAATAGAGAGTCCAGAAACGTACACAAACGTATATGGACACTATGACAGCAGTGACATTATACATAATTGGAGGAAAAGATGGACCAATGGATCTATGACACTTGAACCAAAAAAAATTGGACCCAGATCCCCATATGATATACAAGAATAAATTATAGATTTATTTATTTATTTATTGTAATCCTCACCTGAGAATATTTTTCCCATTGCTTTCTAAAGAGAGTGAAAAGGATTAAGGAGGGGGAGAGAGAAACATTGCTGTGAGAGAGACTCATCAATTGGTTGCCTCCCACACACACCCTTAACTAGATGCCATTATCACTGCACCTCCAGGTATATGCCCTGACCAGGGAACCTGCAACTCAGGTACATGCCCTTGACCAGGAATCGAACTCACTGACCCTTCAGTCTACATGTCTAACCACTTAGCTAAACCAGCCAGGGCATAATTATAGATTTATTAAAGATTTAAATAAGAATAGCAAAGTGTTGCCGAAACCGGTTTGGCTCAGTGGATAGAGCATCAGCCTATGGAGTGAAAGGTCCCAGGTTCGATTCTGGTCAAAGGGCATGTATCGTGGCTGCGGGCACATCCCCAGCAGGGGGTGTGCAAGAGGCAGCTGATCGATGTTCCTCTCTCATCGATGTTTCTGACTTTCTATTGCTCTCCCTTCCTCTCTGTGAAAAATCAATAAAATATATTTTTTAAAAAAAGAATAGCAAAGTGTTACAACTTTCAGATGAGGCTATAAAATGGGGGTGATGGAAAAACAAAATTAAATATTTTGTTCAAAACAAACAAAAAGAATAAAAGAGGGAGGGAGGGAGGTGGAGAGAGGGGAAGGAGAGAAAAGGAATGAGGCAAGTGGAGAAAGGAGGAGGGAGGAGAGTGGCAGAGAGGCAGAAAGAATTGAGAAGGAGAGACAAAGAAAAGAAAATAAGTCAAGAAATAGCAGATCAGACATAAGAGATGAAGAAGGAAAATGAAGGGCAACCTCAGTTTTCAAGTGTAGGAAGAGAAATAATTATGGTTTCTCTCAAAAAAGAAAAAAAGAAAAGTGAATTTTCAGAGAATGACCCTGAGTATGGCTTAGAGCAGCAATTTTCAACCTTTTTTCATCTCATAGCACACATACACTGATTACTCAAATTCTGTGGCACATACAAAAATATATTTTTTGTTGATCTGGCAAAAAGGTATAATTTTGATTGATTTACTACTAATAATAGTAATTACCTATCCTTTTTATTCCAAAGTAACTTTTTAAAGGATCAGGTGCTGAGAGATTAAAAATGGCAGCAGGATAAGTGGATGTTTCATGGACATGCTCCCAGGAACAAACTAGTATTACAACGGAAACACAGAAAAACTTCCTGAGTAATCAACAAATGACTCACTGGAGAGAATCCTGTCACCCAAGGACTGAAAGTGGAGACCACGTAGAGACTGGTAGGAGAGCAGAGGCATGAAAGGGCTGACCTGGCGCTCACAGACAGCAACTGAAGTCCCTGAGAGATATATCAGCTGTGGGGGGTTGCCATTGAGAACTCTAGGATCTAATTCCCAAGCTAGGACCCTAGCAGAGAGTACCAAAACTGAGGAAGGTAACCACATAACATCTGGCTGTAAAAAACAGTGGGGTTGATGCCTGCCAGGGAGAGATGGATGAAAATTCAGGCACTCTTTTAAAGGGCCAATGCACAAAATTCCCTGTGGAGTCACCTACCTTGTGCGCTGGCAGAGGGAGGGTAAAGTGGACTAGAGGTATGACAGCAAAAGCCAGGACTGGGTACTTGGGGGACAGAGCTCAGAAGGCAGACACCTTAAGTTTTCTGGGCTGAGTCATTGCCTCACTCAGCAGAGGACATCTTTCCCACAAAGACATCTGCTTTGCCTAGGGGAAAACAGCTAACCAACCCTATTGGAAAACACCTTGCCCTAAGGCCACTTAAGAGACTAAAAATAACAGTTAGCCTCCAGGCAGTAGCAACTGCCCCACCCTGTTGAAAAAAAACTCTCACCACACCAGGATTGCCTGGAGGCAGTTCAAGTCAGAGTAATATTAGTCTGTAGACAGAGGTGGTCTCTGGAGGCACTGAGTCTTTGCCTGATCTAATTAGTCAGAAACAGCCTTTAACACTATCTTGCCTAGAGATTGAAAGGTATAGAGGATCTACCTAATATATAGTCACAAACCCAAACAGAAAGCCAAAATGTGGAGACAAAGAAACAACTCCCAAATGAAAGAACTAGAGGATTCTCCAAAAGAAGAGATAAATGAAGCAGAGATAAGAAATTTATCCGAAACAGAGTTCAGAGTAATGATAATAAAGATGCTCAAGAGCATGAAAAAAGATATAGTAACTATGAGATAAAGAATGACATAGCACAAATAAAGAACACATTAGAAGAAATACCCAGCAGATTAGGGGAAGCGGAGGATCAAATAAGTGAATTAAAAGACAGAGTTGAAAGTATCACTCAATCAGAAAACTAGAAATGAAAAACAGGAGAACAGCTTAAAGGAGCTGTAAGACCATGTGAAAGGTAACAATATTAGAATAGCAGGTATTCCAGAAGAGGCAGAAAGGGAGAAAGGCAAAGACAATGTGTTTGAAGACATAATAGCAGAAAACTTCTCTAACCTGGTAAAGGAAAAAGTTACACAAGTTCAGGAGGCACAGAGAACCCCAAATAATAAGAACCCAAACAGGTCCAGACACATCATAATTAAATTCCAAAAATTTAAGACAGAATCTTAAAGGCAGCAAGAGAAAAGCAAATGTTACCTACAGAGGAGTTCTCATAAGGCTGACTCCTGATTTCTCCTCAGAAACTCTACAGACCATAAGGGAATGGCATGAAGTACTCAAAGCAAGAATCTGAAACGAAGATTACTATATCCAGCATGACTATCATTCAAAATAGATGATCAAATAAAAAGTTTCCTAGGCAAAAAAAAAGCTAAAAGAATATATCACCACCAAGCAGCGTTATAAGAAATACTAAAGGTATTGATGTAATGAGAAGAAACAGAAATAAATCAATCAAATTTTGTTTAATGGATAAATAAATTTTCTACAGAAAAAAAAATCAGGTGCCTATACTTGTATATAATGATTTTTTATACCAAGAATTAACCAATCAGATACAACCTAACCTTATTTTGTGACATGATCAATAAGATAAACTCTATTATATAACCTATATATTTATGGTTGAAGACAGGGCATTTATACCAGGTGGCTATTGATGTGTTGGCTGTTGTTATTTTTTGTAAGTTTGACAATCTAAGGGAAAATAGGTAAGTGTCCCTGACTAAATAGTCAGGTATTGCTTGTTTTAAAAAATTCTTGGGGCACACTGGTTGAAAATTGCTGATTTAGAGTGATAGCAATACGTTAAAGGTTAAGAAAGGAATAGCATTTTTAGTCCAATGAGAGCTACTATATAGTAAGTAAAAATCTTAGTGCATAAGCACATATAATAAGAAACGTAATTTTATTTTTCTCCAACTCAATTTAACTATCATTTCCAGAGCAGGGAATTTTTATGTAGTCTGGGATAGCCCGCATACTAGTCACCAATTAGCCTCCTAAATCTATTGTCCATACCTAAATCTATTGTCCATACCTTGAGGTTATTTTATTTTTTTACCACCCTGAGGCCTAGGGGTTTTTTCCTTTCTTTTTCCCCCTAAATATGTTTTTATTGATTTCAGAGAGAGGAAGGGAGAAGGGGATAGACATATCCATGGTGAGAGAACCACTCATTGGCTGCCTCCTGCCCACCCCACACTGAGGATCATGCCCACAGCCCGGACACGTGCCCTCACCAGGAACTGAACCGTGACTTCCTGCTTCACGGGTTGATGCTAAACCACTGAGCCACAGGGGCCCAGCTCGACAGCTAGGTTTTAAATTCAAAAGCTAAGAATTGGCTCCTTTTGTTTTTCCTGTTTCCTGCTATATCATTGACATTTGTTAGGAATGCTTTGGGCTGTTTGTAACAGAAAACTTGAATACCAGTGGTTTAAGTAATAGTTGTTTCTCAAACATAACATGTCTAGGGGTAGGCAGGCTGGTACTGGTTCAATGAAGTCAGGACTTGGCCTTTTACTCACACTTTCAAGTTAGCTTTTGCAGCTCCAGCCATCACAACTATGTTTTGGACAGGAAGAAAAGAGAAGGGGACAGGGTAAATTTCCCAGAAACCCCCAGCAAATTTCTGCCTTTTTGCTCATTGGTCTTGATTATGTTTTAGGGCATAATTGCAAAGAAAATTACTTCTCATCCAAAAGTCCCCGACCTTCATGATTATGGGACCTAGGTATTTATTTTAAGTTAGATTTTATAGGACAGTAACTCTCTTACAAAGCAGCTCAGGATTGTGTTCATGATATTATGTGATGATTTTAAAAAATATATATTTTATTGATTTTTTACAGAGAGGAAGGGAGAGGGATAGAAAGTCAGAAACATCGATGAAAGAGAAACATCGATCAGCTGCCTCCTGCACACCCTCCACTGGGGATGTGCCCACAGCCAAGGTACATGCCCTTGACCGGAATCAAACTTAGCGCCTTTCAGTCCGCAGGCCGATGCTCTCTCCACTGAACCAAACGGGTTTCGGCTGGTGATTTTTTAAAATCTAAAAATTCTTTGCCATGTTTCCTTTCCAAAAATGACACCTAATTCTTCTCCTCTTCAGTATGAACCAGATTGTATGGGTTGTTTCTAATGAAAAGACTGTAACAGAAGTGACAGCATGAGACTTCCAAAATGAGGTCATAAAAGGTATCCTAGCAACCCTGCTCCTCCTTGGATCACTTGCTCTAGAGAATACCAGCTGCTATGTCAAGAGGACACTTAAGCAGCTCTGTAGAGAGACCCACATGACAAGGGACAGAAGCCTCCTGCCAACAGCCAGCACTGACTTGCCAGTCCCAGTCAAGCCTTCAGATGACATCTTGTCTATAACCTGATAAGAACTCTACCCAGAACCATCCATCTAAGCCACTCCAGAATTCTTGACCCACGAAAAGTATGTGAGATGATAAATGTTTGTTATGCAGTAATAGTTAACTAATGCCACATTCCCTCTGGGTTCCTTGGGTTCTTGGTAAACCTAGCTCCCGGGCAATATGCTCATCAGCATCGATGTGGATGATACCTCTTTGGTATCCCCTGAAGAGTCTTCCTACTGGAATATTGGTTCCATTTCCTCTTCTCCCCAGAGATGTGGCCTTCCTCAGACTAGTCTCGTACAGCTAGGAGGAAGGGTAGAGGCGCTGATTTGGTTTAAAGGCAGCAGGATTCAGCCATGTCATCTGCCATCTTTTTTTCTCAGACAAAATAGGCGTCTGGGGCCTTGGGTAGCTAACTAAGAGGGAAAATATATACCAACACAATTAAGTATTGTGGGGACTGGTCATTTTCTGGTTCTGAGACAGTGTTTTCCCTAAGGCCTGACTTAGCTTCTGCATTATTAGCGAAAGATTCTCTTTGTGAATGTAGTTGTCCATTTTTACCATGTAGTAATAGTGTAGTAGTAGTGGTGGTAGAGAATTGCTTGCATTTCCCTAAAGTCTTAGCAACAATATTAAGGTCCTAAATAATTAAGTAATTTCTCCCATGGCCACTGGGAGCTGGACAGTTCTGTGGAGAGTAATTCATCCTCCAAAACTTGGTTTCTCCCCACATACCCAGGCCCCCATTTTTATAACAGATTAAGAGGTGTGCCAGTTTTGGAAGGGTTTTGAAGGCTTCTCTACTTTGGCAACTGAGGCTAGTACCATTGAAATTATTCTGCCTTTCCTAAAAAGAGACTCAGTTTTTTAAAAATACACCCTAGGACAAGGGCATTATAATGACTCATTAGTTTCCTCCAGCTGCCACAAGCAATTACCACAAACTGGGTGGCTTAAACAACAGAACTGTATTCTCTCACAGTTCTGAAGACTAGAAGTCCAAAATCAAGTAAACATCAGGATGATGGGAAGAATCTATTCCATGCCTTACTCTTAGCTTCTGGGTTATCAGCAATCTTTGTAGGCATTCCTGGCCTACAGCTATATAATGCAAATCTCTTTGCCTCTGTCATCTTATTGCATTCTTCTTGTGTGTCTGTATTCTCACATAGACATTTTCTTTTAAGGACATCAGTCATATTGGATTAGAGGCTCATCATAATCCAATATGACCTCATGTTAACTAATTATATCTGCAGTGATCCTATTTCCAAATGAGGTCACATTCTGAGGTAATGAAGATTAGTGTTTCAACATATCTTTTTTTGGGGGGACATGCAGTTTATAGCAATGACTTTATTCATCTCTGATTTAGAAAAACTTAATCATGAATGCAAACTCTAACAAGGGTGCTTCACACACACTCCCCCGCCCCACACACACACTTTTTTTTAGAGAGAAGAAGGGAGAGGAAGAGAGAGAGAGAGAAACATCGATGTTGGAAAGAAACATCAACTGGTTGCTTTCTGCACACGTCCCAAACAACCAGGGATCAAACCCACAACCAGGCATATGCCCTGACTGAGAATTGAACTTGCGACCTTTCAGTGCACAGGATGACGTCAAACAACTGAGGCACTCTGGCCAGGGCATTTCACCCTCTTTTATCAGTCATCCTGTATCTGCCTAGGGGATTTAATCTTTCTGTAGGACTCTTTCATACTTGGTCTCATCACTATCTGCTGTCATTTCGGGAATCAGCAGACTTTTGAGGGGTCATGTCAGCAATACATAGCACATTTCCAGCCAGATCATGGCCTTTGTGTCAGGATGACTTGGCTCTCATCCTAGTCTAGGGTTAGACTATACCCTGGAGCAATATGGGCTGCCTCTGAATTCTAAGGCATCCTGGATGAGGTCTACAAACAGGTGATACTAATCTTGAACCAGAAGAACTTGTCCAGTAGCTTTACTCTTCCTTAATTCAATTTAGTTTCTCCTGTGAGCCCCTGATATCTGGGGTGACAAATTTTAGTTTCAGTTACATTGGCTTCCTCATGCTTTATCTGAGTGGTGCCTGTTCTAGGGGGTCTTGCATTAGGCTCCCTAGGGAATGCATGTGATCCTTGGTGGTGCTCTCTTCACACCAGCACTGTCTATCTGGTGCTTAGTGGCCACCCAGCACCACCTGGAGGGATTCTTTGGGTCCAGAAACCCTCTGGGCTACATGTCTGTGTCACCAATGAGCACACAGAAAATGTTCCACCACCCCCAGCCCACAGTGGGGCAAGGGAAGCTCTAAGGTTGTTCATGGTCATCTGCTCTGTTTTCATGTTGTCTTAGAAGATCTTTCAAAGACAGGCAGGAGTCTGGAGCACAGGGTCTCCCTCTCTGGGGACCTATATGTATTGCACGTGAATTTGTAATGCTTCCCCTCTTCCTCTACCATCCTATAGATTCTTCATTCGGTTTGAAGTCAGGGAAGCCTGTCCTTCTCATGTAAGGGAGGAAAAGTACTTTTTTCTCTTCCCTCCTAGTTCAGTTGTTGTGGCCATGAAAATTAAACTGATGAAATACAGATTAATAGGAGGGGGAAAAAAAAACAGAGTTTATATGTGCCATGCATACACATGCAGGAGAATTCAATGAGAATTCTAGCCCCAATAGAGGGGTTAGAATTTGAGGCTTATATACCATCTTAATAGGTGAAGGGGAAGGGAGAGAAAGGCATTTACAGGAAGATAAATGACATTTTGAAAAGATAAAAGTTTGGGGTATTCCGGAGAACAAATAGACAAGAAAGTTGCAATAATGTTTGCACAGGTATGAGCAGTCTCTCTGTCTCCTTCTGACCATAAAACTCCCTGGCGGAGGAAATTGAGGTAGGCTTTATTTGTGTTCTCCTTCCTGGAGGAGAGAGACCCTGAAGAGGAATTTATTTCTTAGATGTTGTTTTTTAGTAATGGAAGCTTTTAGAAGGCTATTTTTCTGCATCTGTTGAATCTCAAATGTCTTCCATTCTCTCTAATAAAAGAGTAATATGCAAATTGACCATCACTCCAACACACAAGATGGCTGCCCCCATGTGGCCAAAGGTGGCTGCTCCATGTGGACACAAGATGGCCACCACAAGATGGTCAGCAGGGGAGGGCAGTTGGGAGGGACCAGTCTGTAAGGAAGGGCAGTTGTGAGCAATCAGGCCAGCAGAGGAGGGCAGTTAGGAGAGACCAGGCCTGGGAGGGAGGGCAATTGGGGGCAATCAAGCCTGCAGGAGAGGGCAGTTAGGGGTGACCAAGCCAGCAGAGGAGGGAAGTTGGGGGCCACCAGGCTTGCAGGGGAGGGCAGTTAGGGGTGACCAGGCCTACAGGGAAGGGCAGTTAGGGATGACCAGGCCTTCAGGGGAGGGCCGTTAGGGGCAATTAGGCTGGCAGGGGAGCAATTAGGCATCAATCAGGCTGGCAAGGTAGTGGTTAGGGGGTGATCAGGCTGGCAGGCAGAAGTGGTTAGGGGCAATCAGGCAGGCAGGCAGGCAAGCAGTTGGAAGCCAGCAGTCCTGGATTATGAGAGGGATTTCCAACTGCCCATTTAGACTTGATCTTACCGGAAATCAGGCCTAAATTGGGCACTCAGACATCCCTTGAGGGGTCCCAGATTGGAGAGGGTGCAGGCTGGGCTGAGGGTGACACACTCCCCCCCATGCACAAGTTTCATGCACCAAGCCTCTAGTTTAAAATAATCTTAAAAAAAAAGTTCTTTCGTTAAGTTGTAGTATTAAAATTGCTGATTATGACGGCAAGATAGGTGTTTCACTCAATGTCAGATAGTCTGCTCACAACTCTATTATTCTTGTGTTGTAAGTTCTATCTGGAGCTAGAGTTCCCAATTCAAAAACCTAGAACTAGCTGCTGCTTTTTCTTCCCCTTGTTCCTCTTCTCCTCTGCTTTTCCTAGGTCCGTGGTTGGCAAACTGCTGCTCTTTGGCCCCTTGAGTGTGGCTCTTCCACAAAATACCACAGCCTGGGCAAGTCTAGTTTGAAGAAGTGGTGTTAGAAGTTTAAGTTTAAAAACTTTGGCTCTCAAAAGAAATTTCAATCGTTGTACTGTTGATATCTGGCTCTGTTGACTAATGAGTTTGCCGACCACTGCCCTAGGTGAATCTTCTCTGAAAGAATAAATGTCGAATAGCTGAGCTGACTAAATATGGGATGGACCGAATAAGGCAAGAGCATGGTAAACTCATGGTTACTGTTTCAAAAACTTGTCCTGCCACACATGCTGTATCATTCCATTGTCTCAACAACTCTGTGAGGAAGATTTTATTGGCTGTTTTAGTTGAGGAAACAGAGAGGTTAGGACTACATAGCTAGGAGAAAAATTTGAATCCACATCTACCTGATTTTAGAACCTTGTTTTGCCATCTCATCATACACTATCTGTAGGCATGCATCGCCATGGAAGAGCAACCTGAATGCTCCAGGCCTTACCAACCTGTGGGTGCAAATGAGGTCACATTAGCACTTATCCAAAATTGTGCCAACATGTTACTTGTTCACACAGGATCTCGGCCTCCTTTAATATGTCTCCCAAGAGGATACTCATAGATGTTCAAGAACAAGTTCCCTTGTCTCGTCTCCTTGGCAAGAACTCACACAAAAATGATATTCATGCTGCATATTGTGCCATGAATGATAAGATTCCTTTTCTCCTGACCCAGGAATCTCAGGTCTTTTGTCAGCATCCATGAAACTAATAGGCTAACTTCTGAACTTGTAAGCAGGGTAAAATCAAATCCCAGACCTGACACCTGGCACAGGTTTGAGGTCAAGTGCTATGTGGTAGCAACCACTTGAGGCTGTTCAGAGTCCAGGCAGAACTGGTTGCTGTGGGAGTGCCTGGAATAAGAGCCAGGTAAAGCCAAGGGAATCCAAATAGGTTGTAAGATAAGTAAATATATAAATAGAACCACTTTAAAATGGAGTCGGAGCTGTCATCCCAGAGGAACTGCCTTGCAGGTATCATGTCTCAAATCTTTGCAGCGTGAAAGCTGGGCAAAATGACCTTTGGACTAAAGCAACATGTGTCCCAGAGAACTATTTGCGAAGATAATAAGAAAGCAAATATAGTGACTACCAGGTTGAAAATGAAAAAGGTTTAAAATTAGTGTCACTGTGTTAAGCTTGTCTGCACCTATAGAAATACCTTTCTTGCATTGATGTAATTGTTCCCCTTCCCTTTCTCATAAATACTCACTGTCTTTGTCTCCTCTTTGGAACTCCTGTGGGGTTACTGCCTAAATCAATGCTTCCCGAATAGCCACTCCTTGTGATCTCAAATAAATGCTTGTTGCCTCTCACTTTAGCCTTTTATATTTTGGTTAACAAGTGATGGAAGTGTCCCTACAATGTTTTCCTCTCCTCAAATCTTGTACAGACACCCTCCCCACTCACTCTCAACTAAGAATGGGAGAATTGGAGCCATCAGGCAAGAACTACATTAACCTGTGGGCATAAACCTACCAAATCTTTTAATTTCATTCATCCTGTTCGCTCGTTCCCTCTCACAACAAAAAAAGCCATCTCGCCCATTCCGTGTTGCTCAGTGGTTGAGCATCAGCCCATAAAGCAGGAGGCCACCACTTGATTCCTAGTCAGGACACATGCCCAGAGTTATGGGCTCAATCCCTAATATGGAGCATGCAGGAGGCAGCCGATCATTGATGTTTCTATCTCTCTGTCACTCTCTCTTCACTTCTGAAATAAATAAAAACGTATTTTTTAAAAAAGCCATCCCCTCTTATGCAGGACTTATCTCCCCCCTCCCTTTTTTTTTTTTTTTTTTTGCCTAGGTAAGTATATGAAAATGTTCCTTCTCAATTTGACTCTCTCTATTGACACTTCTTAAAATTTTTTTGAAGTACAGTTTACATTCAATATTATTTTGTATTAGTTACAGGTGTACAGCATGGTAGTCAGATAATCATGTATTTTACAGTGTTCCCTCCGATGTTTCCAGGACCCGCCTGGCACGTAACATAGCCATTACACATCATTGAGTAGATTCCTTATGCTGTGCTCTACATTCCCACGACTGTTTTGTAACTTCCAATTTGTACTTCTTAGTCCCTTCACCTTTTCACCCAGTCCTTCCACTCCCTTGACATTTAAATATGCCAAGTAGCTACACCCTAATCTCTCTACCTTCTTTCAAAATGGAACTTCTACACATTGTTGTCTGTACAATTCTCTATTTCTTTCTCCTTCCCATTCAAACTTCAGAATTCACTCCAGCCTGATTTCTGCTCACACTGTACCCAGTGCACTTTTACTGGGATCATCTAAGATCTCAAAATTGTTGATTCCTATAGACATTTATTCCTCTTTATCCCAAACTGACTTCTCAGTGGAATTTGGCATTTGCTCACTCACCCTTCTTAAAACAGAATCACTATTGGCTCCCACACCAGCTGCTTTTTCTCCTGTCTGACCCTTTCTCCCTCCTCTGCAGCATGCTGTTCTCTACCAACCACTCTCTGTGTCTCCAGGCCCATCTCTTTTCTGCTGGAGGATAGGAAACCATACTACCCATCAACCTTAATCACCAGAAATAAATATGATTTACAAACTTCAGGTGTTAGACAAGTATATTTAACCCTGATATTTTTAAAATCTGACGTATTTAAGAAGACTGCATTTTGATTGAAAACATGGACCTTGGACTACAATCTGGACACAAATCCTGGTCTTTTCCACTTACTATCAGAATCCCCTTGGAAAGTGTCAACTGGCCTGGTCTCAAGTTCTGCCTCTATAAAATAGGGCATACCATCCCTTTATTAAGTGTTTAGAACTGTGCCATTCCTCCCGTTTCCCCTTATAAATCATATCCTAGATTACTTCCTTTTTGAGTAGAATAGTTAAGTCTGAGTTCAATCTCTAGAGTCAAATCCTGAATCAGTCTCTTGCTATCTGATCTTGGGCAAATTAATCTCTTAAAGTTTCCATTTTTGTCATCTGAAAAACAGATGTAATAATAGTATCTACTTCATGGAATTGCTGAAAGGATTAAAGGTAATGTTAAGCACATAGGACGGTCCATAGTTAGTTTTCAATATATGTTAACTCTTGGAAATGTTAGCATCTCATACCTTTAGGCAGTCATATTTTAGTTTTCATTAGTTGGAACTCTATAGCTGTCCCCAAACAAGACATAATTTAGAGGTGATGAATCAAATTGGATAGCTTGAGCTCATGACATACATTTTACCAAAGTGAATATTAGAGTAAGTTACAACAATAAATATGATTCATAACAGTACCTTAATTCAAAACCCAGACATTTGATGTTTATAATTGGGATTTTTTTACATATAATAACTTAATTTCTTTTCTTTAGAATGAGGGTGGAGGAACTTAATAGCTTTTAAATTTAACATCTTTACATTTATACCAGAAAGTATGTGATATTTTATGGGCTGGTGTGGCTCAGTGTTTGACCATGAACCAGGAGGTCATAGTTTAAGTCCCAGTCAGGGAACGTGCCTTGGGTTGCAGGTTCGATTCCCATTGGAGGGTGTGCAGGAGACAGCTGATCAGTGACTCTTTTAAATTTTTTAAAATATATTTTATTGTCAGGACTGGTTTGGCTCAGTGGATAGAGTGTTGGCCTGTGGTCTGAGAGGTCCCAGATTCGATTCAGGTCAAGGGCATGTACCTTGGTTGCAGCACATCCCCAATGGTGGGTGTGCAAGAGGCAGCTGATCGATGTTTCTCTTTCATCGATGTTTCTGACTTTCTATCCGAGGAAGGGAGAGGGATAGAAAGTCAGAAACATCAATGAGAAACATCGATCAGCTGCCTCCTGCACACCCACTACTGGGGATGTGCCTGCAACCAAGATACATGCCCTTGACCTGAATCGAACCTGGGACCTTTCAGTCCACAGGCCAACACTCTATCCAATGAGTCAAACCGGTTTCAGCTTTTTATTTTTTTTTTAATCGTTATTGTTCAGTTTATTAATTACAATGTTCCCCCTTTTTCCCCCTATAGCTCCCCTCCACCCGGTACCCATCCCACCCTCTGTCCTTACCTCCCCTCCACTGTCTTCATCCATAGGTGTATGATTTTTGTCCAGTCTCTTGCTGCACCTCCCACACCCCTTTTCTCCCCAAGAATTGTCAGTCCACTCCCTCTCTATGCCCATGATTCTGTTATATTCATCAGTTTATCCTGTTTATCAGATTTTTAATTCACTTGATTTTAAAAAATATATATTTTATTGATTTTTTACAGAGCAGAAGGGATAGGGATAGAAAGTCAGAAACATCGATGAGAGAGAAACATTGATCAGCTGCCTCTTGCATGCCCCCTACTGGGGATGTGCCCGCAGCCAAGGTACATGCCCTTGACCGGAATTGAACCCGGGACCCTTCAGTCCGCAGGCCGATGCTCTATCCACTGAGCCAAACCGGTCTTGGCTAATTCACTTGATTTTTAAATTCATTTGTTGATAGATGTATATTTGTTGTTCATAATTTTTATTTTTAAAAAAAATATATATTTTATTGATTTTTTACAGAGCAGAAGGGAGAGGGATAGAAAGTCAAAAACATCGATGAGAGAGAAACATCAATCAGCTGCCTCTTGCACGCCCCCTACTGGGGATGTGCCTGCAGCCAAGGTACATGCCCTTGACCAGAATCGAACCCGGGACCCTTCAGTCCGCAGGCCGACGCTCTATCCATTGAGCCAAACTGGTCATGGCTAATTCACTTGATTTTTTTATTCATTTGTTGATAGATGTGTATTTGTTGTTCATAATATTTATTTTTACCCTTTTCTTCTTCCTCTTCTTAAAGAATACCTTTCAGCATTTCATATAATATTGGCTTGGTGGTGATGAACTCCTTTAGCTTTTTCTTATCTGCGAAGCAGTTTATCTGACCTTCAATTCTGAATGATAGCTTCGCTGGATAGAGTAATCTTGGTTGTAGATGCTTGCTATTCATCACTTTGAATATTTCTTGCCACTCGCGTCTGGCCTGCATCGTTTCTGTTGAGAAATCTGCTGACAATCATATGGGTGCTCCCTTATAGGTAACTAACTGTTTTTCTCTTGCTGCTTTTAATATTCTCTCTTTTTCTTTTGCTCTTGGCATTTTAATTATGATTTGTCCTGGTGTGGTCCTCTTTGGATTCCTATAGTTTGGGATTCTGTGTGCTTCTTAGACTTTTAAGTCAATATCTTTCACCTGGTGGGGAAGTTTTCAGTCACTATTTCTTCAAATAGGTTTTCATTGTCTTGCTCTCTCTCTTTTTCTGGCACCCCTATAATTCAGATGTTGGTATGCTTGAGATTGTCCCAGAGGCTCCTTACACTATCTTCAATTTTTTGGGTTCTTTTTGCTTCTTGCTTTTCCAGCTGAGTGGATTTTTCTTCTTTGTATTTCAAATCTTTGACTTTATTCTTGCTGTCCTCTATACTGCTTTTAGGTCTTTGTATAATATTTTTTATTTCAGTCAGTGTATGCTTAATTTCTAGTTGGTCTTTTTTCATATCCTCAAGGGTCTCATTCATATCTTTGAAGGTCTCGTTCATATCCTCAAAGGTAGCATTAAGTTCATGGGACTTTTCTAGGAGTCTCTTGAAAAACCTTATAACTGTGGTTTTGAACTCTATGTCCAGTTGTTGTTTTTTTCCTCCATTTCTTTCACATGTGATTTCTTTCCATGTCTCTGCATTTTGGCTGCTTCCCTGAGTTGATCGATTATCTTTGTGTGGTAGATGTCCCCTAAGGGACAGTGACTCAGCCTCCCCAGGTACCTGAGGTGGATACTCTTGCTGCAGCCTTTTATGGGTTGCACAGTCTTGTTGAAGTTAAGCCTAGATTATTGTTGTTAGCACTAGGAGTGTTTGACCTCCAGGCCAATTGGCTGTGAGGATCAGCTGTGCTCAGGTTGGATGGGTGGAGTCTCCGGGCTGAGCAGACAGCCTTGATTTCCTGTCAGCTCCACCCTATGCAGCACCTGGGACTCTGTGTCTGGTGGTAATGGCTGCACACACCTCTGAGAGAAAGCTGCCGCTGAGCTCTACCCGCTGCTGGACAATTCAGCCTCTCCCCAAATGAGTCTGCACACCCAAAGTCTCACCCAGGGTTGTAAAACAATGCAACGAAAGAGCAAGTCACTAGTCCTCTCTGTGCGCTCATGTGCTTCTGCAGTTCCCAAGTTTACGCACCCTCTCCGCAACCTCGCAGACCTCTGCAGCGCCTGAGTTTCAGCGTGCTTCCTTACTGTCCAGTTTCACCCCGTATGAGTGTGGGTTCCCCGGATCTCGCCCAGAACTGGGGAATTAGTGCAGTGGATGCCTTTGTCTCCCTCCCTGTAACAGAAAGCCAGCTGGGTTTGCAGCCGCCTGCCCTACCCGCTCGCACGCGCAGCTCTGAACCTCTGACTCTGAGTGTATCCTCAACTCTGCCCTCTGCCGCTCCTCTGAGTCACAGTGTCCTATCTTTACTTTTATTTGTGGAATTTCCACTCAGCCAGCTTTCTGGTGATTCTGGATGATGTTCGTTCTGTTGTTAAGTTGTAGTTTTGAAATTGTTGTGTGGGGCAGCAAGATAGGTGTTTACCAATGCCGCCATCTTGATTCCTCCCAGTTTCGGCTTTTTCTTTCTTTTTTTTTTTAATGTATATTTTATTTATTTTTTACAGAGAGGAAGGGAGAGTGATAGAGAGTTAGAAACATTGATTAAAGAGAGACATCGATCAGCTGCCTCTTGCACACCCCCTACTGGGGATGTGCCTGCAACCAAGGTACATGCCCTTGACCGGAATCGAACCTGGTACCCTTCAGTCTACAGGCCAATGCTCTATCCACTGAGCCAAACTGGTTAGGGGCAATCAGTGATTCTTTCATCATTGATGTTTCTATGTCTCCCTTTTCCTTCCTCTCTGAAATCGATAATATATGTATACATATTAAAGTATGTGATGTTAATAGTGCAGTCTTTGACTAATGTCCAAGTTATAAAAGACCAGTCAATGCACAACATCACACAATCTCTTTTTTCCTTGGCACTGTATCCCTCCTCACCTAGAGCCCTGTTAACACAGGAAGCCCTTCTAGACATTCAGAAGAACCTAA
Organism: Antrozous pallidus; assembly: GCA_027563665.1. Taxonomy (NCBI): domain Eukaryota; kingdom Metazoa; phylum Chordata; class Mammalia; order Chiroptera; family Vespertilionidae; genus Antrozous; species Antrozous pallidus. The sequence continues at coordinate 55,713,393 of CM050514.1, read as the reverse complement.
GAATGCAAAACAGGAGAGGTGTTTTGAAAACTTGGGGAGAGTGAATGCTGGGATCATCCCAGGTAAGGTCATTTTTTGACAGCGTTTTCGGAAATGTTCTGAAATAGGTTATTGAAATTAATAAAAAAATATTTTGGACACAATAGGTATTCACATAATAATACATGTGAGTGGATGTCCTTTCCTCCTTATTTACTGGTTGAAAATAGCTAAATGAGGGATAATAGAGTAGAAGGAAGAGATAATAGTACCCAATTTCAAAGACTGCCATTGACTAAGAACCAGAGACAGGAAGAAGAAACAGAGAAGCACTCACACAGCTGAGGTTGAACTCTCTTAGTACCTTCAGATTACAAACTTTAAAAATATACCTTTATTCACGACAAATATGTGGAACCAGCATAATAGCGTGAGCAAGCTGTGAGTGTTTTAGGGTCTCTCTCTGATGTGTTTTTCTCGTGGCTCAGGGATCTCTGGAGACGTTAGGAAGCGTGTAGGCAGGGGTCTCTTGTGACCTGGGAACTAAGCAAAGGATCACTGAGTGACCGACAGAAACCGATGGGCCTGGGCCGCAGACTTCAAGGACTAATTTTAAAAGAATCAGCTCTATTGCTCAGCCAGTGTAGTTCAGTGATTGAGCATCAACAGGATGTCACTGTTCCATTCCTGGTTGGGGCACATGCCTGGGTTGCAGATCCCCAGTGTGGGGCATGCAGGAGGCAGGTGATCAATGATGCTCTCTCATCACTGATGTTTCTATCTCTTCTTCTCCCTTCCTCTCTGAAATCAAATATATATATATACACACACACACATACATACAGAGAGAGAGAGAGAGAGAGAGAGAGAGAGAGAGAGAGAGAGAAATCAACTTCATTGAGACCTGGCCAGGTGGCTCAGTTAGTTGGTGTGAGCATCATCATGTACACCAACGGTTGTGGTTTTAATCCCTGGTAGGACACGTACAGGAGGCAACCAACCAATGTTTCTCCCTCCCTCCCTCTCTCTAACAAAATAAATAAAAAATAGCCTTGGGTGAGGATCTTCACAAAATTAATTTTATTGAGATATAATTAACAAAATAAAAAATGTACCCATTGTGGAAGGTGGGGGATGCTGAAGGGAGTTAATGGGGGGGGGGGGAGACATATATAATACTTTCAACAATAAAGATTTTTTTTTATTTTTTAAAATAATTTTACTAGAGGCCTGGTGCACAAAATTTGTGCATGGGGGGTGGGGGATGTCCCTTAGCTCAGCCTGCACCCTCTCCAATCTGGCACCCCTTGAGGGATGTCTCACTGCCCATTTAGGCCTGATCCTGGTAGAGCTTAAACGGGCAGTCAGACATTCTTCTCACAATCTAGAACTGCTGTCTCCAAACTCCTCACCTGATTGCCTCTAACTGCTTCTGCCTGTCAGCCTGATCACCTACTAACCACTACCCTGCCAGCCTAATTGATGTCTAACTGCTCCTCTATCAGCCTGTTTGCCCCCAACTTCCCTCCTCTGCCAGCCTGGTCACCCCTAACTGCCCTCCCCTGCAGGCTTGATCGCCCCCAACTGCCCTCCCTTGCAGGCCTGGTTTCTCCCAGCTGCCCTCCCCTGCTGGCCTGATCACACACAACTGCCCTCCCTTGCAGGGCCTGGAACCTCCAACTGCCCTCCCCTGCTGACCATCTTGTGTCCACATGGGGGCAGTCATATTGTGTGTTGGAGTGATGGTCAATCTGCAAATTACTCTTTTATTAGATAGAATAGAGACCTGGTACATGGGTGGAGCTAGCTGGTTTGCCCTGAAGAGTGTCCCAGATCAGGGTGGGGGTTCCCTTGGGGTGAGGGGCAGCCTGGGCGAGGGGCCTGTGGAGCTGCCCCCCTCCCCCACCCCCCGTGACCCAAGCGGAGGCTGTGGGAACTGGGATTAATCTATGTCTACAATTGAAACTTTGTAGCCTGGAGTGGAGCTAAGCCTTCTGCTTGCTCAGTGGCAGCAGCCATTTCTGTTTGAAACTTTGTAGCCTAGAGTGGAGGCCTAGGCTGCAATGGCAGGCTGAAACCTTGGCTTCCTCCATTGCCAGGGAAACCCAAGCCTCTGTTCTCTCCACCTCAGTGGCTGCCAAAAATTCTGTATCTTTTATAATTGAAACTTTGTAACATTGAGTGGAGGCCTAAGCAGGCAACAGCAGGCTGAAAGCTTGGCTTCCTCTGTTGCCGGGGAAACCCAAGCCTTCCTCCTGCTCTCAGTGGTGGCAGCAATCTTGGTTGGGGTTTATTTGCATAACCTGCTCCTGATTTGCGGGTGGGCATGGCTTATGGGCGTGGCTTGTGGGTGTGGCAAAGGTATGGTCAAATTTGCATATTACTCTTTTATTAGATAGAATTGATTTTTTATCGAGAGGAAGGGAGAGGGATAGAAAATCAGAAACATTTATGAGAGAGAAACATCCATCAGCTGCCTCTTGCACACCCCCTACTGGGGATGTGCCAGCAGCCAAGGTACATGCCCTTGACCGGAATCGAACCCGGGACCTTTTAGTCGTCAGGCTGACGCTCTCTCCACTGAGACAAACTGGTGTCGGCTAAATATACATATTTTTTTATGTATCCATTTTAAGGGTACTCTTCACTTAACTTTGAAAAAATGGGGCATTTTTGAAAGTTAATGACTTTCAATATTGGATATGCTTCATCATCTAGCTAACAGTATCAGTCAGGGGCTGGTAAGAAAGAGGGGGCTAGAATAAACTGAATAATTTGATATTTACAAAGGAGTGGGCATAGTGTTGATAGGAAAAGCACAGGATGGTTCTGTGTAGCAATGACAGAGAGCCATTCCCACGTCCAGAACAGTAGCGAGGAGGAAGCCGATAGCAAAATCTGTTAAGAGAGGCTGTGTGGGAAGCACTACCTTCAGGAGTTAGGACTTTCAGTTGCGGGGCACAGCCAGACACAGACGGGGGTCACCCCGCAGAGGAGTCAGGGAGATAAACACTGTTATCTTACTCTCTGATTTCCTGCTAGGGATCCCATTGTCATAATTCAACCAGAGTCAGAGAGTAAGGGAGCCCCTTCCTTCAGTCCTTACAGGCTATGCTCTTAGTTCGGCTCTTATCTTTTTGGCTGCTTTTATTATGCAATATTAAAGTTGCCACTTCTTCCTCCTAAACACATAAGTCTTAGGTAATTATGCCTTTTTCTATTTTTGTTGTGTGACTTGTTCTTATTGGCTCAAAGGAAATTTTCTTCTAAAAATAACCAGTTAAATTCATTTGACTTTAGCCCTAACTGGTTTGGGTCAGTGGATAAAGCTTGGGCCTGGGGGCTTGAAGAATCCTGGATTCGATTCCCGTCAAGGGCACATGCCCAGGTTGTGGGCTCAATCCTCAGTAGGGGGTGTGCAGGAGGCAGGTGATCAATGATTCTTTCTCATCATTAATGTTTCTATCTCTCTCACTCTCCCTTCCTCTCTGAAATCAATAAAAATATATTTTTAAAAATTTATCTAATTTTGCGGAAACCAGTTTGGCTCAGTGGATAGAGCGTCGGACTGCGGACTGAAACGTCCTGGGTTCGATTCCGGTCAAGGGCATGTACCTTGGCTGCGGGCACGTCCCCAGTAGGGGGTGTGCAAGAGGCAGCTGGTCGATGTTTCTCTCTCATCGATGTTTCTGACTTTCTATCCCTCTCCCTTCCGCTCTGTAAAAAATCAATAAAATATATTTTTAAAAAATTATCTAATTTTATCTTTATACAAATAAAAGATTTATGTATAAGTTTCCTAAGCATTTGCCAATAGAAGGAAGCAAAATACATGGTTTTTGTTGTTTACAAGGTTTTGCCAGATAATCATTCTTGAGATCTTGAGATTTTCAAATATAGTTTTCAATTCAATAAACTTAGAACACAGTTGTATAAATTACAAGTTGGTGGTGATTGGTTTGGAAGGTTGCTTTGTGTTTCACCATTGATCAAATTTTACCATTAAGTAGCCATTTACTTTCAGAAGCTGGTGTTGGTTAACTTTAGATGTTTGTGCTTTGTTTCATGTGTCTGTGGGGAAGTGTCCTTTAAAAGGAGTTTGTCACCCTGGCTGGTGTTTCCCAGTGGTTCGAGCATCAGAACAAACACTGAAGGATTGTGGGCTCGATTTCCAATCAAGGGCACATACCTGGTTGGTTCGACCCCCGGCATCTCCTGCCCCAGTCCGGGCATATGGGGGAGGTAACCAATTGATGTGTCTATCTCATATGGATGTTTCTCTCTCTCCCCCTCCCTCCCTTTCATTCTCTCAAAAAAAAAAAAAAATCAATGGAAAAAATATCCTTGGGTGATAATTAACATAAACAAACAAATGGCATTTGTATCCTTGAGGTGCTTAAAAAACTGTAAACTGCAGCATTGTCCATTTCCCATTATTGTAGTATATTTATTCATGCCTCTGTGTTTCCTTAAAGCAGTGGTCGGCAAACTGCGGCTCGAGAGGCGCGGTTTGACGCTCTGTTGACTAATGAGTTTGCCGACCACTGGGATAGGGGCTTAGTCACAAGGAACAACAACAGCCTGTAATTATTGGAATCGAGAGCCTAGGTCAGTGGTTGGCAAACTCATTGGTCAACAGAGCGGCAAACCACGGCTCGCCAGCTGCATGTGGCTTGCGAGCCGCAGTTTGCCGACCACTGCCCTAAAGTACTAATTGTAGAAAGGGCTGCTTATGGGTACATCACTAGTCATGAAACACTTTTGCCAGTTGCAATCAAGTCAATGACCTTTAATACATGCTTTAAAAAAAAAGATTAAAAAAAAGCAACTCTTTGGCGGTGGATTCTTACATGTTAAAACCAAATTGACTTAGTATCATCTGTGTCTCTTGCTAGCATTACTTCCCAATTCCTCTGTCATCTATTCTTTTTTCTTGCAATTTAGGTTCACTCTGGAGAGCTCCTTCATCATGATCTATTTCAATTACTCAATTGCCCTCCTTTAAATCTTGTGTTCTCTTATTATTTCTGGGACACCCTCCTAGGAGCTCTGGGAATTTACTGATGATGCCTGATGCCTTAATTTTCCATAGAAATTTTCTAAGAAATTTCAGAGAAGGGTTTTCATTCCCGTAGGTGAGGAATTGGAAAGTGTGTAGGGACTCAGGGCAATGACGGCTTTAGGTGATGATTGATCTGTGTGTGGGATGGTGCACACAAACCTTCTTCTGAGGCATCAGCTCCAGACAAGATAGGGCTGCTAGGCTATAATCAGGGCAATAGAAACTAAATAACTGGGAGGGCTTTCTACACTTTCTCCCCTAGATCCTAATGAGGTTCTACCTCACCTGGGCATGTTTAAGCATCATTTCCCTGCATATATTACCCCTCCATCTTGTCAGGAGGGTAGCTTTCCAGGTTTTTGCTTTAAAAATGGCATTATCTTAGTCCTAGAATCCATTAAAGGAAAACATCTGTGATTTTCCCTACCCTCCTCTTGCCCCTCAGATCCAAGCTTGCTTGACATGTCAAACTTTGCTTCGATATAAAAAACCCTTCCCAGACTCCTTTGTCAGTATGCTTCCTATTGAGTTTTATTAGAGGTACTAGGAGGAAAGGGGAAAAGGGACAGCTTTTTTTCTGTTCCTGTCAGCGTTGCTCCAGGAGTGGCAATTGATTCCAGCTACCAAATTCTTCCAACTCTTCTAGAACTGGACTCACTAGGCCCCGCCAGAGTACCAGCATCTGGGAGGTGCTTCCTTCTCACAGGTCTGAATACCAGGTTTGCAGGGTCCACTCTCCCCCACCTCCTGAGCTGTTCATTCTGGTAACCAAAGCCCAGCCCTAGGGGTGGGTAGTTATAGCCTGCAGCTGTCATCTTTGAGTTTGGTGCTCCCTTACCTGTCTAACCAATTCTCTGTATACTGCACACTGTCTGCTGAAACACCTATTATGTTTTTAACTGGACCCCAATCAGTACATCCAGTAGAATCTATATTTGTGTAGTAGAAACTGAGCAGAGAGTGGGGTTCTCATCTTGATCCTGGGGCTCAGACTTAATCTGATCTGCAGTGAAAAACAGACACCCCAAACTTTTTATGGATGATCACTAACTGAAAGCCTTGTGAACTGAACTCGCCAGGGAGAGAGACTAATTGTGGCAGTCTCGGAGCACAAAAGCCAAGTTGAAGAGAAATGTAAATTGTAGAGAGAAGGGTCTCTTTACAATTTACAAAGGTAAATTGTAAAGAAAAATTGTAAAGAGAAGCAACCCATGTTGCTCCAAGTCCTGCCTTCTTAGGCAAAATATTCTGTGGAAAAAGAAATCAGACCCCAACTTTAAAATGTTCTATTATGTTGAGTACTCACTTATTTCAGCCCATTGTATTCAGCATGTCTCTGTCTAAATAAACCTGTTTCTGTGAAAATTAAAGCTTTTGTGGCCCACATAAACTTAACCCTTATTTGGCCTGTGTTAGCCTTTTGAGTTTGACATGCTTGTCCTATACTCTTGCTAAAATTTTTAAAAGCCTTACACAAAAACAAAACAAAACAGCATCTTTATCTCTACTAACTTGAAGAGTGGAAAAATGTATGTATGAGCAAAGTGTAAATGATATCACACACTTTTTCACATATTTAAGAAACATTTATATTTCCCTTCCTAGGAATTATGTTCCTTGGGATCAAACTTTTCTAACTTTCCTTTCAGGTTAGTAGTCTTTTTCTTAATGTGTTGACAGATATTTTATATAAAGGAAATTAGTTCTTTGTAACAAAATGCATCTATTTCTTCCCCAGTCTGCCATGGTAGTTTCTGTAAAATATACATAATAGTCCATTTTTATTTTTAATATTTACATTTTCTGATTCTCAACTTCTGCAGCTTTAGTACTCCTGGAGAAATAAGCCTCTCATATCCCTTCTACAAAAGAGGAAAAAGTAGCAATACATCCTAATGACCAACATAAAACATTTGTTAGTTTCTAACAAAAAGGCATATACATAGGACTATCATTAAGGCTAATACAGAAATTTATATTTATCTTAAAACCAACTTTAGTCAGGAAGACTTCACAGACAAATAAGTGGTTAAATATATAAATCCTATGTACATCACAGTAACCCCTCCCTCCCCCTTTTTGGCCATGTAAGATTTAATTATTTAACTTTTCATTTGTGAAGATCCAAAGTCTTCCCTAAAATGTGAAGTGAAATCACTCTTAGGAAAGTATCAGGGCCAGCCAAAACCGGTTTGGCTCAGTGGATAGAGTGTTGGCCTGTGGACTGAAGGGTCTCAGATTTGATTCTGGTCAAGGGCATGTATGTGCCTTGGTTGTGGGCACATCCCCAGTGGGGGGGTCGGTGGGGGGCCCGAGAGGCAGCTGATGGATCTGTCTCATCAATGTTTCTGACTTTCTATCCCTCTCCCTTCCTCTCTGTGAAAAGTCAATGAAATATATTTTTTAAAAGGTGGAGGGGGGGAAGCAGAAATGGAAGACTATAATACTGTCAACACAACAACAAGACAAAAAGCCACTAGAGTGGCCCAGTGGCTGAGTGTTAACCTACAAACCAGGAAGTCACGGTTCGAGTCCCGTCAGGGAACATGCTTGGGTTTCAGGCTCAATCCCCAGTAGGAGGTGTGCAGAAAGCAACTGATCAATGCTTCTCTCTCATCATTGATGTTTCTATTCCTCTCATTCTCCCTTCGTCTCTAAAACCAATAAAAATCCATCTTTAAAGAAAGGCAGAAAAATATCAGTTTGATAAGAAATGAAATTTAGTATATCTTTTGACAAATTTTATTAGTTTCTGACATTTCAGCACAATCACTTTTTAAAAATTTTTTTAGAAAGGACAAAAGTAAATTTTAAATCAGCATCGTAATTCTACCCCTAATTATCTACCCAATAAATACTGAAGTAGATGGCATCAAGATTAACAGAGGAAAAAATTTTTGAAAATGTATAAAAATATTAACAAATTAAAGTTAGACTTTTGCTCTAAGACATTTTATTATACTTTTACCTTAAAAGGATGAATAACAGCATCATCAGAAATGCTAGTAAAACTTGTTCATTTGCTCAAAGTTGTTCACATTAATGAAACATAGATTTACATTCTTTAACTTTCACAAAATGGAATCACAGCCTCTGATTTAACTTTGAGAGGGCCAACCCAAGTACCACACTATTTCTGTCCATAAACACAAATAAAAATCAATACCAATGCAAATAAGGAAGTAAACACATGGTTATTTATGTCTCAGGTTCTACAACATAGTATATTATAATTAACTCTCCTACAGTAAATTTCCATTTCCCCCTAGAGTAATACCAGTTACCATCGTATGACAGGCTATAAAACTCAAATCTTTTCTGTGTCGTTTAGCAAAGAAAGAATAAGGAAGAATGCTCTGCTACTTCATCCTGGACCCAGTTTCTGATCACCAACTTAGTTTCAGTGCATACAAATGATGAGTTCACTCTATTCAGTCTCATCCCACCTAACTCCTTTTGCATCAAGAGATGAGTTTCCGCCCTGACCAGTGTCCTCAGTGGTTAGAGAGTCGGCCTGGGCCCCGAAGGGTCTTGGATTAAATTCCTGATTGAGGGCACACATGATAATCCTAATTTTCCAGAAAACTCTGACTTTTCTGTTTTCACATGCTTTTAATCTATTTTAAATAAAAGAAAATTCTGTAATGCTTAAAATAATAATGAATATTAGATTACTTTAGTGTTATGGAAGATTTCAAGTGATCTACAAATACATGGCAAAACAGCAATAAACTTAGATTTTAAACCTGATTCCTTAACTATTTGGTATGGTATCATCTTTCTTTGATCACTAGTCAGAACAAAAAGGTGAGCAAAGACGATATATAAACATGCATTTCTGAGGAAAGAGAATGGTACCTGAAGGTTTCTTGGGAGCTGGCCCAGGTATTTTTATATCTATTACCTATAAGGATTGTCAAACTTAGCGTATCAGTTATTCATACAGAATTGAGACTGGGTTATCACTGACTTTGGCAGAAGTACATTTGTATATTCCTCCCTTGTAATCACACAGCCCTTCAATTAGAGGCAATGAGGGTGCCCCACGAGCGGAATAAAAGTTTTATAAACATTCTATGATAAAAAAAAAAAAAGAGAGAGCTTCAAATCCAGCTTTACCAGTTCCTAAAATACTTCTTCCTTTACCCACACATTACTTTGTGTATCTCTGAAACATCTGAAAAATACTTTTCTGAGACTTACTAGGCTGTAGGGAATCAATATTTTTAGATACATTACAACGATCTCTAGCAGAATTTGGCATCTTCCTTCCATTAACATTAACTGAATGTCTCAACTGGATCTTAAAAGAAGATTGGCAATTTTCAGTTTTTGGGCCTCTTCGAGGTTTTGAATGCTCTACATCAGCTTGTCCTTTTACATTCCTATTTTTGGATTTCTTCCTTTGTCCATTTAGCTTGTCTGGAGGTGAGGGCGTAGAACGTAAATGATATTCATCTGGGGACCCTTTCTGTCGGTTTGGCTTCATCTGTTCTTTGTCCACCTCTTTTTGAATCTGTAGCGCTAATAACCTGTCCTGTTCTTCTTGCTTATGTCTCTCAAAAAGCAGATGTTCCAAATCTACAAGTTTTTGAGTAAAGCTGATTTCTGTTTCCTCTTCTGAGGAAGACTGAGAGGACATTTTCCTTCTTTTTGCAGAAAAGCATGCATCCCTGACTGCTTCAAAAGAGGACTCCAGATTTTTTCTTTTGCAAATACCTTCTTCACTGATCAGTAGGCAAGACTCTTCATTTTCTATCTCAACGGTGTTATTTCCAATTATCTGTGTCATATATGATAGAGCACATCCACTCTCTGTTTTGCTACAAGGGTTAACTGCAGCTTCTCTAGGGTAGGGGACTCTGGCTTCAGGTCTCTCATGATTTATGGCACTTAATTCTCTATCATGATTGTTTGGTCTCATTTTGACTTCACCTTCAAGGCACCATTCTGTATCACTGGCACATAACTGAGGCATAGGCGACTCTATTGAAGACTTTGCACCTTGTTCTTGAATTTCAAGGCATATTTGTGGAGAAAGTGTTGGCATATCTTCCTCCACGTCTGTGTCTTGCCATGTAGGGCTCTTTACATTGCTATTATCAGTTTCCTACAGAACACAGAAAACAGTTATGCATCAAGGCTCACATATGTCTTACACTGATATCATAGTTGAATTGTCACTATTAGGTAGTTATTACTATCACTACTAATAAAGTATATTGATTTTAATAGCATTTTTATTGTGTGCCAGTTGAGATTAAGGCATTGTCTCATTTTAACTCCCACGAAAACCTACAGATTAAAACCCACAAACTAGTCCTAGCTGGTTTGGCTCAGTGGAAAGAGTGCCATGCAAGCCCGTGGACTGAAGGGTCCTGAGTTCGATTCTAGTCAAGGGCACATACCTTGGTTGGCAGGCTCAATCCCTGGCCCTGGTTGGGGTGCATGTGGGAGGCAACCAATCGATGGGTCTTTCTCATATCGATGTTTCTCTCTCTGTCTCTACCCCTTCCTTCCATGCTTTCTTAAAATCAATGAGACAATATCCTCCGGTGAGGATTAACAACCCCTCCCCGCAAAAGTAAAAAACTAGAATCTCTATATAGCCAATAGCTGGCCCCATGACTTGACCTCTTTTTTATCTTACAAACTTCCAGTAGCCCAGGGATTTTAAACTTTTTTGTACCACTAACCCCTTAGGGATTTTTGTGATGCTTATAGATCTCCTCTAAAAATAGTATTTTAAAATATAAATATGTATGATCACAAATAAAACAATTTGTATTGCAACACATTTATTAAAATGTTAAAAGTTATGATGCAATATATATATCTATAAATAAGATCCAGTGGCAAGTCTAATAACTTAAATATTGACATAAGGATGAGCATAAATTATACTTCAAGAGATTTTTAACAAATATGATTAAAAAAACCTGATGACAAAGTCATAGATATCATTAATTGTATTAAAGTTTGTTGTCTACGTTCATAATTAAAGAAAACACTAAAATGAGAGCTCAGACAAAAGTAAACTTCTTCTTCTTTCTAAGTTCATATGTACGTTCTGGATTCTAACCGTAGGCCTTGGGTTGAGAACCCTTGCTTTGGCCAATATAATTCTTCTCACTTACAGGTCTTAGGTAAGTCAAGATCCAAGATTAGTTTTCACCATGGGAAAGCCTTAAGAAAGTCTTCAATGAGAATTTGTCTAAGAATAAAAATGATTCCTTGTTGGAGACATTCTGTTCTTTTAACTTCTTTAATCCTCATCCCAGGATATTTTTTCCATTGATTTTTAGAAAGAGTGGGAGAGAAGGGGTGGGGGTAGACAGAAAGGGAAAGAGGGAGATAATAAAGGAGAGAGGAAAAGAGGGAGGGGGAGAGCAAGAGCAAGAGAAACATTGATACAAAAGAGACACATCAGAGAGAGACACATTGATTGGTTGTCTCCTGCACACACCCCTGGTTGGGGCTGGGATTGAATCTGCAACCCAAGTATATGCCCTTGATGGGGAATCGATCCTGAGACCCTTTGGTGCACAGGCCAACACTCTAACTGCAGGGCTCACACTGGCCAGGGCTCTTTTACCTTCTTTGCTTTTGCATTTATCATTCCTAATAACATTTCTTATAAACCAATATGAATTGGATTGAACAAATTCTAGGTTGCTTACCTAGTTTTGCTGTGAATATGAACAACAGGGTAGAAAAAATATCCCAGACCTACAATGCCTCTTCCATCAATCCTCAATGCAGGTACCAACCAGACTATCTGGACTTGACTCCTCCATTACCTCTAACTTTGGGCAAGTTTCTTATCTCTGTGTGCCTCAGTTTTCCCAGCTGTAAGATGGGCACAAGAATGATACCCACATTACAGAGTTGAGGGTTGTGATGAAGATTTAAAAAAAACCACACACATTATCTGGCACAGTAAATGTTCATAAAAACCACCTACCTGAATTGAAAAAAATAAAGAAGAAAAGGAACCTGTGAGTAAAGGGTTAACAAACCTTTTATGTAGGAAAGAGACCTGGGTGTCAGCTCACCCGTCCTAGTTCTACTTACCTAGAAACCTGATAAAGGTGGACTGTCACCTGTGTTATTAGGCCACATAGCTTATGGTAAAAATGACCCTCACTGCTGAACTGCATTTGGACTAAAACTGTAAGTGATCAAAACACCTACCGGGAAGTCCAAGCGTGGGGCTTCTGTAAATGAGTTGTAACTCCTTTGGGTGTTACCCCCATAGGTTGTTACAATAAATGACTTCCACGAGTCACGAGGCTTCTAAGCCAGAATGGTAACCACAGTCATCTGTGAGGGATCATTTCCAGGCCATCGCTGAGGAGCTCTGCAATGAGGACTCCTACTGAATTATATGCCTGACGGTACCCCACTCGCATGCTTTGTTTCCTATCCTGTAATCTTTAAAGTGAAGTTGGTACCAAGGATAGACTGACTATTCAGTTTTGTGAGTTTGATTGCCTAGACTGAGGATCCTCAAACTGTGGCCCATGAACCAAATTCAGCCTGCTGTTTTTGCAAATAGTTTGGAACAAAGACAAGCTCATTTGTTTACATGACAAGAGCATAACTGAATTGTTGTGACTGAGATTATAAGGGCTAAAAGCCTAAAATATTTACTATCTGGCCCTTTACAGAAAGTTTGCTTACTGACTGCTAGTCTAGGTAAGCATAAAATGACTAAGAAATGGTATCCCATGTATTATGGTGACTTAAAAAAAAAAAAAGTTAGGAACCTACAAGTATTTGCAATCTATAGTAAACATGCCAAACTAAGAACATCTTTAGCATCCACAAACCTCAGACATGGAGTTCGTTTGGCCTTCTTGTACAACTTCAGACTGTGATGCTGACCCAAACTGAGATTTAGGTGACAAATACCTTTAAAAAAAATTTACAAAAGTTTGAATGCTTTGAAAGAGAAGTGGTATGTATCCAACATAATAAAGCACTAGCTATTTATGCTGAAGGTTGTCTGGTTGCCTGAAATGATTTATCAGAAAGAGCGTAGTCTATCCCCTTGTCTCAGAGCATAATTTAAAAAGTTGAGTGTTGGTATCTTAGGGAAAAAGAGCAGAAAAGGAAATAAAATCTAAAAATTTAACTCAAAAACTTAAAAGGTAGATAGCATTAAACAACCAAGACTGTATAGTCTTATCAAAAGTACTGAAAATAACATTTCAATCTGAAGAAAGGATATGTTAAGTTTTTGTTTTTTGCTTTTAATATCAGAAAATCTACATTTTTTTTAATCATGGAAAAGTCCATGATTAGCTTTCTTTACCATGTTGGTATGTATTTTTGTTACATACACATTCTACTTAGGGACAAACAGATATATCAACATAACTGCAGAATATTATATCTCAAAATTTCTAAGCATCTTTAATAGGCTATTTACCACTGAAAATATAAAGTTTATAATATAATGGCAAATGCTGTAAAAGAAATGGGAATAAAAGGACATGTAATGAGCTGGTAGGTATATTTAAAAATTGTAAAAATCCAAACACATATACAACTATGCTTAAATATGGCAGAACTCTCCCAAAATAGTGGATGTCTTTAAGTAGTGGTAACTTTGGGTGATTTTCAAAGAGCAGCTAGCTTTCATTTTTAATAATTAAAGAAAACAATGAAAAAAAAGGTCTGATTGCAAATAATATTTACAACAAGAGTTCCATTGCGTAAAAAAGCACTAAGTATGTATATAGAATAAAACTTAGACAAAAATCTCATATAAAGAACAAATAATAAATATCCCTTATAAATAAATTAGAGTGTGTAACCCACATATTTAGTTACATTCACCTAAATTCTCTACACACTTATGAGAATAAGAATCACCTTTTCAGTTGATAAGAGAAAAACAGGAGTCCAGATTTAGTTGCATTTTAACTGTTTCCCAAAGCTGAAGAATCCCTTCTGCCAAAGTTGGATATAAGTCATCAAGTATATTAGTTCCAAGTAAGAATTATTACAGCATAACAGTTGTTTTGAAATCCATAAGCAAAGAACAAAACAAGATGTGATCAGCTACTTATCCAACTTGACCAGTGAAGATTTAGGAACTGTCCTGGATCTTCTTTACTTATAATAACCATAAAACTAAACAGAAATGTCGGAAATATAGGCCATCATCCCTTTCCATTCCTATTGGCTTCCTCATATGTAACCAATTTTTTGTTAATTGTTTTTTGTTGTTGTTAATCCTCACCTGAGGATAGCTTCCCTCCCATTGAATTTTAGAGAGGGGAAGGGAAGGGGAGGGTGGAAGAGAAGGAAAAACAATGTGAGAGACACACTGATTGATTGCCTCCCACATGCAACCCAGGTACATGTTCTTGACAGGGAATTGAGCCTGCCTGCAACCCTTCAGTGCAAGGACCAACACTCCACCCACTGAGCCACATGGGCAAAGGGCCGTAACTACTTTTTAAAAATGTTTACTTCTATATAGCATACATCTCTTGTTTAAAGGAATCCTAGTTATCTGACACTTCTCTTTTTAAAAATAAATCCTCACCCAAGGATATGTTTTCACTGCTTTTTTAGAGAAGAAGGGAAGGGGAGGGGAGGAAGGGAGGAGAGGTAAAGAGAGAAACACTGACATGAGAAACATCGATTGGTTGCCTCCCATATGCACGCTGACGAGGGATAGAACCCGAAACCTAGGTTATGTGCCCTGACCGTGACCAGGAACGGAACCCACAATCTTTTGGTATATGGAATGGCCCCCAACCAACTGAATCACCTGACTAGGGTTGAGATTTTCCTTCACTGTGTCATGATCTTCCTATGAGAGCCTACCTCACGAGAACAAACAGTCTTGGGAAGAGTAGTTACAAAATATACGTAACGTCCGCAATATGGGAGTGGACAAAAGTATGTTTTCAGCAGTGCACACGGAGAGACATGGGGCCCGGCCAGCATGGCTCAGCGGCTGAGTGCTGACCTGTAAACCAGGAGGCCACTGTTTGATTCCGTCAGGGCATATGCCTGGGTTGCATGCAGGAGGCAGTTGATCAGTGATTCTCTTTCATCACTGATGTTTCTCTCTCTCTCTCCCCCTTATAATTACATGATCACAAAAGCCCTTATACTAACAATCATTGATTTAAAAATCCCTATGGGGGCCTTCTCTTTGTCTCCCACTTCAGATATGATTATCCTGAGTTACTTATCTCTCTTTAAAAAAATATATTTTTATTGATTTTAAAGAGGAAAGGAGAGGGAAATGGAGATAGAAACGTCAGTAAGAGAGAATCATTGATCAGCTGCCTACCATACACCCCCCTATTGGGGATGGAGCCTGCAAATTGGGCACATGCCCTTGACTGGAATTGAACCTGAGACCCTTCAGTCCGCAAGCTGATGCTTTATCCACTGAGTCAAACTGACTAGGGCATGAATTATTTATCTCTTGCTTTAAAAATAGTTTTACCACACACCTGTATCCTAAACACCTTATTGCTTTAGTACTGCATAATTTGAACCTTATGTATATAGAATCATACTACACGTATTCTTCAATAACTTGTTTTTTCACCCAACATTTTCCTGAATCATGCATCTTTTCCTTAGCTAAAATTCATTTTCACTGTTGGGTAATACTCTGTTCTACTGTTGGAATATGGGTGCTTCTGGCTCTTTACTGTTATGAATAGTACTGCTGGGTACATTCCTGTACTTGTGGGGTACTGTTGGAATATGGGTGCTTCTGGCTCTTTACTGTTATGAATAGTACTGCTGGGTACATTCCTGTACTTGTGGGGTTTCTTTACTGTCTATACTCCACTTATAGAGTATCAATCTTTCAAACTCCCCTGAAGCACGGTAAGTGCTTCTTATCCTCTATAACACCGAATATTGCTAGAAAGTTTAATTTCTAGCTTCTTTAACTTAGCAAGTTTCTGAAGTTTATCCAATTATACACTGTATCAGTCAGTATGTCACTTCTTTTTTTTTATATTTTTTTATTGATTTCAATGAGGAAGGGAAAGGGAGATACAGAAACATCAATGATGACAGAGAATTATTGATCGGCTGCCTCCTGCATGCCCCCTACTGGGGATTGAGCCCGAAGCCCGGGCATGTGCCCTTGGCCAGAATCGAACCCAGGACCTTTCAGTCCATAGGTCGACGCTCTATCCATTGAGCCAAACTGGCTAGGGCTTTATTTTAACTTTTAATCCACCAGCTTCTCAATTCCTGCTTTTAAATTCACCTGTTTATTAAAACTTATCAGTTTATTAGGTCCATTTTTTCTTTTTTAAAAAAAATATATTTTATTGATTTTTTTTTTTACAGAGAGGAAGGGAGAGGGATAGAAAGTCAGAAACATCTATGAGAGAAACATCGATCAGCTGCCTCTTGCACACCCTCTACTGGGGATGTGCCCGAAACCAAGGTACATGCCCTTGACCGGAAGTGAACCTGGGACCTTTCAGACCAAAGGCCGATGCTCTCTCCATTGAGCCAAACCAGCTTCGGCTAGGTCCATTTTTTCTATTAATGTTTTATTTTTGTGTACTTCAAAATATATATTTAGATGAATGAAGATTCATGTTATTTGCTTTAAGCAGATTATGTAATTCCTCTACTTTTCTCCTAATAATGGTTTCTTTTGATTTCTACTTTGCATAATATCAGCATTAACAATATTGATATTGCCGTATTTATTTTTTTTAAATATATTTCTATTGATTTCAGAAAGAAAGGGAGAGGGAGAGAGAGAAAAACATCAATGATGAGAATCATTAATTGGCTGCCTCCTACATGCATCCCATTGGGGATCAATCCGAAAACTAGGCATGTGCCCTGACCAGGAATGGAACTATTACCTCCTTGGTTCAGAGGTTGACACTCAACCATAACCAACACTGGCCACGCTATTTTCTCTTTTAATAGCAGGCACTCCATTTAACTCTGCCCCAACCATGAATCTACAGTAATTGTCCAAACCCCAAATCCAAAATTTCTAAGAATTACGCAAGAATTCTGCACATATTGTCTCAGCTGAACCAAAAGTCATTATGTTTTTGAAGTCTAGATTGTGTTTCTTAAATTTTTTAAACTATGAATCATGAAAGCTTATATCCTCATAGTCATCAACTCTACCTGATGCTGGAGGGGTGTTGTGGGGAAGCTAAATCACTGCTTCACTGTTGACTACATGACCCATACCTTTTAGAGTAGAGGAGAAATATAATGCATAAACTGGGAAAGAGTGGGTGAATGATCTAGATGCCAAATTATAAACTCCTTCAATGAGGATGACCTAAAGCAAGGGGAAAACAAATCCAACTGATTAGTTTTTAATTTTTTTGTGGTTAATCCTCTCCCAAGGACATTTTTTCCATTGATTTTTAGAGAGTGAAAGGGAGGGAGGGGATGGAGAAGGAAGGGGGGGGGGGGAGAGAAAGAGAGAAAGAGAAAGAAAGAAACACCAGTGTGACACACCAATAGGCTGCCTCCTGCTCATATCCAAGGCTGGGCTTGGGCCTTCAACCCTTGACTAGGAATTGAACCCGGACCCTTCTGTCCAAGGGCCAATGTGCTGAAGCACCAAGCCAAATCAGCCAGGGCCCAAAGGTTAGTTTTGAGAAAATGGGAACACCATGGAAACACTGAGCAATCAAGATTAAAAAAAAATTCATCTTTCTATTCATGCTAGCCAGGAATCTAAGCTCTGTGAGTAGCTCTCTTATTTTCATTTTATATCAATCTCATACCATCTGGAGGGTTTTCATGCAGAGTGCATAGACCAAATTTTGACAGTTAGTGAACTATATGAGCAAAAAACACTGGCATACAGTAGGTGGTCAATAAATGATAAACAGCCATATTCACTTACTTCTGAATATCTCCAGTATTTGTTTTTTTATTTTTACTTTTCTTTTGCAACTTGCTTGTGACTGGATCAGATTTTCTGGAATTCATGGGAGAAACCAAGACTTTTTTCTCACAGAAGTTGTTCTTTAACAACAGAAAAAGCATAAAAGAAATTATTAAAATAAATTTATAATAAAATAAGCAATTAATTCAACTAACTCAGAATTCACAACAATTTTTTTCAGGAATTATGCTTATATTTAAATTCTACACACCCTTTAACATTATGTAAAAATTAGTATAAACAAGATTAAGTCCAAAAACAAAACAAGAAACATTAAGTTCATCCAAGTTGATCTAAATTAATTGTATTTTTATTCTACATGAAAGAGCACAAAAGGCATAATGATACTAATCTTATTATCTAACTAGAGGCCTGGTGCACGAATTTCATGCACTGGGAGCAGGGGGTAAGAGGTGTGTTTCCCTCAGCCCAGCCTGCACCCTCTCCAATCTGGGATCCTTCTCATAATCTAGGACTGCTGGCTCCCAACTGCACACTTGCCTGCCAGCCTGATCACCCCCTAACCCAGTCGTTCTCAACCTTTCTAATGCCACGACCCTTTAATACAATTCCTCTTGTTGTGGTGACCCTCAACCATAAAATTATTTCATTGCTACTTCATAACTGTAATGTTGCTACTGTTCTGAAGCGTAACGTAAATATCTGTGTTTTCCGATGGTCTTAGGCTCTACAGCAACAGTTCTCAACCTGGGGGTTGCTAGCAGTTCTCAATCTGTGACTCGCAACCCACAGATTGAGAAAACTGCTGCTATTGAGCCTAAGACCATCGGAAAACACAGATATTTACATTATGACTCATAACAGTAGTTATGAAGTAGCAACAAAGTCTCATAAGTTTCTTACCACACTAATGGAAAAATGAATGTAACTGGTGGTGACAGGCATTTGGCCTTTGACCACCCAACTTTCACAATTAACAAAATTTATTCTAAAATATCAAAAAATCTGCCGAAACCGGTTTGGCTCAGTGGATAGAGCATCGGCTATGGGCTCAAAGGTCCCAGACTTGATTCCGGTCAAGGGCATGTACCTTGGTTGGGGGCACATTCCCAGTAGGGGGTGTGCAGGAGGCAGCTGATCAATGTTTCTCTCTCATCGATGTTTCTAACTCTCTATCCCTCTCCTTTCCTCTCTGTAAAAAATCAATAAAATATATTTTTAAAAATCTACTCTAAATCCCATGTGAAAACAGGATTAGAATAACAGACTCTTAAAAGACAGCAATGATTATCCTCTTTGAATTATTGGGTAGGCAAAAGTTATGTGTAGAGCTGTGAGCATGCAAAATAGCTATGCCTCTACAGCTATATCATTTATTAACTATTGTATTATGTAAATCTATTTTGTATTCTCTTTCTTATCCTATTTGTTATTCAATCAGCCAATGTCTTTACTTCTTATTGTGTACCTTTATAAAGCTATTTTACTTAAATTTTTAAAAAGAAAGTATATTAAAAGGGGCATACAATCTAAAACTAGAATATATTATTAATGATAGGCCTCTCAAAAATGAAAAAAAAAATCCCAATTCTGGATATAGTTCATTTTAGTAAGTGTACTTTAACATATTTGTTGTTTGAAAGCAGAGGAATTGTTTTTCGAGGCCCTCAAACCTGAATATACCTCAGACTTCCCTAGATTCCTCTGGGAATGGTATGCCCTAAGTCCCATCCCAGAGATTCTGATTCAGTAGATACAGAACAGTTTATATTTTTAAAAAATCCCAGGGCAATTCTGCCAGGTTCTTTCAAACCCTGGGTCCCACTGTATTCTTTAGTCTTATAGTATGCATTTTTACCCTTTCTTTCATTCATTTCCCCTATCCAGTAATTTAACTACAGCAAAATAATAAAATTCAGCTTTAATATATTAAAAATTTAAGGTTCTTCACTTTCTTAAAATGCTCTGTATCAATACAATGGAATAATATACTTCTCTTTAAAAGAATTAGAGTATATGTAGTAATATACACACACAAAAATCTCTAAGATATATAAAGTGAAAAAAGGCAAGAAAAAAATAGTATAATTGATAAGTCCTTTTTAGGCATATAAGAAAAATAGTTTTAAGAAATGGTTAATAGTGCTAAACTTTGGGACTGATGTAATGGGACAGAATGGGAGTGAAGAGGTGGAGGGGGGAAAGGAAGCTCTCATTTTTCATTGAATAGCTTTCCTGCATAATTTCAATTTACTAATAATATAAAATATTTTTAAGTGTACTTGAATTAGAGCAAATATGTAACAATATACGAAAACCGAAAGAACTTTTCAGTAGAACAAATGTCAGCAATAGCTTGCAGTTTTAGTGAACATTTCTTTGAAAATTACAGTCAGCCGAAACCGGTTTGGCTCAGTGGACAGAGCATCGGCCTGCGGACTGCAGGGTCCCGGGTTCTATTCCGGTCAAGGGCATGTGCCTTGGTTGCGGGCACATCCCCGGTGGGAGGTGTGCAGGAGGCAGCTGATCCATGTTTCTCTCTCATCCATGTTTCTGACTTCTATCCCTCTCCCTTCCCCTCTGTAAAAAAAATCAATAAAATATATTTTTTAAAAATTACAGTCAAAGCAATAGGAATATTAATACTTCCAAATTATCCCCTAAAACTTACAATATTAATGCTTAGCTTTCTTGCCAATTCTTCATCACTTTTTAGCTGTTCTTCCATCTCTCTTCTCCTTTTTTCCGCCTGTCTCTTTTCTTCTTCCTCTTCCTCTGCCAATAACCTCTGTATGTACTCTTCACTGGCTTTGTTTTCTTCTTCCTCAGTGGCCCGTCGCTCTGCCTCCACCTTAAAAATAATTAATAGAGAACAATCCTTCTCTAAACTTTTTAATATACTTGCAATACCTATCTATAATAATGAAAGCGTAATATGGTAATTAGACTGGACATCCTTCCGGACGACCTTTTGGATGAAGCCAGGCTGCAAGGGAGGCCTGGGTCCCGGGTGCCGCCGGTGGCCCCAGGGAAGCCCGGGTCCCAGGTGCCAGAGAAAAGCCAGTGCCGTCAGCAGGAGGAAGGCAGGCATACTCTTGCATGAATTTTGTGCATCAAGCTTCTAGTTTCTTAATAAGAACAGTAAACATTTTTTATTTTATTTTTTTTTTTTAATTATTTTTTTATTGATTTTTTGCAGTATAATAGTAGTACATGTTTTCCTTTCCCCCTCCCCCTTATCCTCCCCCCAGCCTCCCCCACCCCCCAAGAACAGTAAACATTTTTTAAATGAACAAATAGACAGGAATTAATTATCTCAAATAAAGTATAAATCTGGAGAGGCAAATTCCTACAGGATAGTTCAAGAAGTCTCTTCTTGAAACCTTCCCAGATCAGCCCAATAAAACCTTAATCAACCCTCATCCCTCCTCACCTCAGTTCTTATTCCCAGCTTCTACTACACTGCCACACACTTGTGGACTATGTTTCCAGGTAATACTTCCCCTCAGTTAACAGAATGCCATGTGCAGATTAACTTAGGCCTAGGTTCCTGAACCAAAACCTAGCAAAAGGGTTATAATGTTAAAAACTGACTAAGACTGATAGGATCTATGCCTGAAATTTGGAAGAATCCCTAAACACAGTGGGCAGGAGTGGAATGGTTGCTGAAGAAACACCCACATTGGTTAGATTATATATTACAAAAGAATAAACAGACATAGAAAAACAAGTAACTTACTGAAAACAGTAAATGGCAAAATAGAGATTCAAACTCTGATTCTAGACTCTAAGGCCATGCTTATGGTCTTTTAAATTACACTTCTCCTAAAAACAAACAAACTAATACTTCTCCTGGGGGGCGGGGGGAGACACACACAACAAAACAAAAGAACTTAGAATTCCAAAGGGTTTGACTCAAGAATATGTCCTTGATCCAATCCCATAAGAAAACTGAGATTCCGAATGGCGTGCCCATCTTGCTATTAGCCTGAGCTAATGCCAGCTGACAGAAGTTAGCAAAGATCGGATCTAGGGCTCTGGATAAAACCACCCCTGTATTCCCTAACTCTGGACTTCCAAATAACTACAATTTCTGATGGTTTAAGGTAGCTAAGTTGGGTTTTCTTTCATTTGCAGTCAAAATAGAGCCTGTTCTCACTACGTTGTCATAAGGACTAACATTCCTTTAAAACCTTTCTAAAGCCCTGGCCAGGTGGCTCGGTTGACTGGAGCATCGCCCTGTAAACCAAGAGATTCGATTCCTGGTCAGGGCACATACCTAGGTTGTGGTTCAACCCCAGGTAAGGATGCATATAGGAAGGAGAAAACCAGTTGATGTCTCTCTCTTAAAATCAATGAAAACATATCCTCATGTGAGGATGATACAAACAAAAAACCCTTAAGAACACCGTTTAGACAATATACTGACAATTAACTATCATAATTACAGTAGCCACTAACTATATTATTGAGCACTTGAAAAATGACTAGACCAAAGCAATATGTACTATAAGTACAAAAATTAAAAATAATGCAAACTCCAATGATTAGTTTTTGTATAACTTTATACAATTAATGCCCAATCACAGTATAATATATATAGTTCATATATAATTATAATTTGATATAATTAGTACTTTTATATTGGTAACAAAATATTTTAGATATGTGTTAAATAAAATATAAATTAATTTTATTTGTTTTTTGTAAAAGTTCTTTAAATGTGGCTACCAGAAAATTTTAATTATACGTAGATTCACACTGTCTTTCTATTGGACAACATGCCCTACACCAGTGGTCGGCAGACCGAGGCTCTTTGGCCCCTGGAGTGTGGCTCTTCCACAAAATAACCACATGCGGGCGCGCACGTACAGTGCAATTGAAACTTTGTGGCCCATGCACAGAAGTCGGTTTTCGGCCCCCAAAAGAAATTTCAATCACTGTACTGTTGGTACTTGACTCTGTTGACTAATGAGTTTGCCAACCACTGCTCTACACTAAGCAAGAGGACAGGGAGGTAATAGGGCTCTCCTAGTACTAGTGGATTTCAAAGGCTTCATTGAAAGCACTACTCCCTCTTTTCCCATTTAGAAAATTCACAATGAGCACTATTTTATACGCTCCTCATCTAAACTCATTGTTTTGTCTACCCAAAATTCATATATTGAGGTTCTAATCCCTCAATGTGATAGTATTTGGAGTTGGGGTCTTAAAAAAAAAAAAAGTGTGTATATACATACATATACATATACATATATATATATATAATATAGATATCAGAGAGGAAGACAGAAACTTCAACAGTAAGACAGAATTACTGATCAGCTACCCCTTACACACCCTCAACTTGGGAACAAGCCTGCAACCTGGGCATGTGCCCTGATTAGAAACAGAACTGTGACCTCGATGCTCAACCACAGAGCCACACAAGCCGGGCTGAAGTGGGTCTTTGGGGAGTAAAGAGTCATGTCCTCACGAATGGGATTAGTATCCTGGTATCATGAGACACAAGAGATGGTCTCTCTATCTCCTGCGTCTCTCTCTCCTGACCTCTCATCTTTTTCTCTTTCCTTTTCCCCTAACTGGACCTACCAAATACCTTGAATCTTGAACTTCCCAGCCTCCAGAACTATAAGAAATGTTTGTTGTTCAAGCCCACTAAATCTATGGTATTTTAAAAAATATATTTTATTGATTTTTTACAGAGAGAGAGAGTTAGAAACATCGATCAACTGCCTCCTGCACAGCCCCCACTGGGGATGTGTCCACAACCAAGGTATATGCCCCTGACCAGAATCGAACCCGGGATCCTTCAGTCAGCAGGCCAACGCTCTATCCCCTGAGCCAAACTGGTTTCGGCAAATCAATGGTATTTTTGTCGTAGCATCCTTAATGGACTAAAACACCCATAATCTACCACAGTATTTCTATCCTTTAAGCTCAAAGCTTCAGGAAAATGAAAATGCTTAGGAATAACTATCACATAAGAGCACCAATAAATTAAAGGTAGTTCTTAACTATTGTGAACACATAAAAAAATGGAGCCTTTATAAAGTACATTAAAATTATTTACGTTTCAATATATACTATTTATATAAGCACATAAAACTACATGTAAAATGTGAAAATGAGAGAGAATTTTCCAAAAACAGAATAACTATTTAATTCCTACCTTGCTTATCTCCTCTTCATATTCTCTTCTCAATTCTCCAGGTTGACTTAACAGGTGAACTGGCTGATAGTCATCAACTGTTCCAGGTTAAGAAAGAAAATAATATAAGAGGCAACACAAAATTTTATGGCTAGCTTTGCCTTCCATTAAAACTGTTATTCATATAAAAATTCAGAATTAAAATAAAACGTACAATTATTAACAGCTACAGGAATATCTACTTTATGGAATTCCATTTTAAAAGAAAAATTAACTAATAAAAGAAAAGAACAATCAGAGGTTCAAAATGCCACATGAATATGTGCACTTAAATCTTTCTCTAGACTCCACCATAGGAATACAAAGAAAGTAATTCTACAAAGCAAAGAGATCAGTAGACGGTCTCAGTAAACAAAAAATTAAAAATTTTTGGAAAATTATTCTTCCATCCTTTTGTTCAGGATACCCCACGGATTCCAAAAACGAAGGATGTTTACATCCCTATATAAAATACTATAGAGCAATGCATACTAGTGGCCCTTCAGATCAGATGACTCCCAATCTTGGACTGAAACAGTGCAAGTATTATTTTTTTTTAAAAGCTGCAAATAAGTGGACCCGTGCAGTTCAAACCCATTGTTCAAGGGTCAACTGTACATTGTTGGTGGGATTAGAAAATACAACCACTTTGGAAAATGATCTGGCAGCTTCTTATACAACCAAACATACATCTGCTATATCACTGAGCATTCTACTAAGTAATTCTACAAGAAAAAAAATGAAAACATATGACCACAAAAAAACTTGTACAAGAATCTTCATAGTAACTTTATAAAACTGGCTGAGGTGCCATCAACTGGAGAACAATCAACAAGTATGATACAGTCAAACAGAATGATATTTAAAAATAAAAAATAAACTAGCAATACCCATAACGTAAGGATGAATCCTGGACTTTGCACTGAGTAAAAGAACCTTGCACAAAAGAATACACATAGCATGATTGCTGTTGAGTTGAATATAGAAGTCCTAGCACCCTGCACCAAAGAATGTGACCTTATTTGGAAACAGAGTAGTTGTAGATGTAATTAAGTTGACTTCATATGGGAGTAGAGTGGGCCCTTAATCCAGTGTCACAGGCGTCCTCATAAGAAAGCAGAGACAGAAAGAAGATGAGTATGTAAAGACAGACACACACTGGGATAGTGACTTGGAGGCAGAGATTGGAATTACTTTACTTCCCAACTGCAAGGCAAGAACACCATGGAATAAGAAAAACATGTGGGACAGACATACGAAAAGATGCTCAATGTCAGTAATTATCAGACATGCAAATTAAAATCATGCAAATTAAAATCATCTCATACCTATCAGAATGGCTATCATCAATAAATCTACAAATATGAGTGTTGGTGAGGATGTGAAGAAAAGGGAGCCTTCATCAGTGGTAGTGGGAATGCAGTACAGAGGCTCCTCAAAAAAACCTTAAAAATGGAAGGGCCTTGCCCTGGCCAGTGCGGCTCAGTTGGGCAGCATCCTGTGCTCTGAAAGGCTGCCAGTCAGGGTACATGCCCGAGTCTGCAAACTTGATCCCTGGTAGGAGGCTGCCGATAAATTCATGTTTCTCTCTAAAATTAAAAAAAAAAAAAAAAAAAAGGAACAGCCTTATGCCCCAGTGATTCCACTTCTAATTTATCTCTGAAGAAAGGTAAAATGCTAAATCAAAAGAATATATGCATCCCTATGTTCACTGCAATGTTATTTCCAGTAGTTAAGATATGAAAGCAACCCCGAGTGTCCGTCAGGAGATAAGTGGATAAAAAGCTTGGGACAGCCTGGTGGGTGTGGCTCAGTCGCTGAACGCTGATTGATGCAGCAGGAGGTCACAGTTCAAGTTCCCATCAGGGAACACACCTGGACTGTGGGCTCCATCCCCAGGGAGGGGCATGCAGGAGGCAGCCGGTCAATATTTCTCTCTCATTGATGCTTCTACCTCTCTAATACTATCCCTTCCTCTCTCTCTAAAATCAATAAAACATATTTTTAAAAAATCAAAAAATTCTCCAAAAAAAAAGATGAAGGAATTGAGAAGTAGATTAATAATATTGGTAATTACAAAATAGTAATGAGGGTGTAAAATACAGCATAGGAAATACAGTCAATAATAGTATATAACTAAATATGGTGCCAGGTGGGTACTAGAAATATTAGGGAAACACTTTGTAAAATATGTGATTGTCTAAACACTATGCTGTACACCTGAAACTAATACAAAATAATATTGAATATAAACTGTAATTAGAAAAAATTAAAGAGAACATGTCGCCCTAACTGATTTGGTTTAGTGGGTAGAGGGACAACCCATGGACTGAAGGATCAAAAGGTCCAGAGTTCGATTCCTGTCAAGGGCATGTACCTTGGTTGCAAGCTCAATCCCCAGTAGGAGGTGTGCCAGAGGCAGCCTATGAATGACTCTCTCATAACTGTTGCTTCTATCTATCCCTCTCCCTTCCTCTCTAAAATCAATTTTAAAATATTTAAAAATATGATTAAAATAGCACTTTGCTATATATAGTTACAATAAAAATAATTCCAACACAAAAAAAGGCAAGCACACCAGAGCACAGACACCTCATTTAAGATCCACATAAGTGATCAAGATGCTACAGTAAAAAAAAAAAAATAAAGTTCCGTTTGGGTCATTCTCAATAGCTGCTGAGTCCACACTGTGGAGGACTTTGCATAAAAAGGCTTAACCAGAGGGAACTGGTCAAAAAAAAGCTAGTTTGGGATCATTGCATGCTTAATATGGACATGTATAGGCAAGTAAGTTAGAGAAAGTAATTGAAAGTAAAAGAAATATTAACACAGGAATCCATTAGTTTCCTTATTTCTGCTGTTGTTATACTATCACTATTGCTCATCTGAATATTTATAACTTTTCATAAGAATGAAGACTCAAATTCTTGTTTTTTTTTCCATTTTTAACCAAACACTAACTGAACAGCAGCCCGAGTATTATACCAATGAACGAAATCTTGTCTGACTTTACCACCGCTAAATTTAGACAAATACTAACTGAGCTTTCTCTCTTTTCTGTTAATCCTTTAAAAAATGGATTAGCAATGGTTCTCTTTATAATTCATTTTCAAAAGGATTTTGTTTTTTTAGCCAATAAACACGCTGGGTTTTACTCACCGGTTTCTTCTAATTCTTGCCCAGAGGCTCTAAGCTTACACTCCTTCGGATAGTGTTTTTGAATTGCCTCCCACAGTTCCTTATTGATGAGAGAATTACTTCGAGTGTGATACCGGGTCCACGAAGAGACCCGACGGCGGCAGAAGGGGCAGCACAGGCTGGCCTTCTCCACGGTGGACTGGAAGCATGCATTACAGAGCGTGTGATTACAAGGCAGTGTCACCGGCTCCACGAAGATCTCCATGCAGATCCCGCACTGGCACTCCGACAAGGAAGGGATGGCATCTTCAGGCACAGCCATTTTA
This sequence comes from Antrozous pallidus, assembly GCA_027563665.1. Classification (NCBI taxonomy): domain Eukaryota; kingdom Metazoa; phylum Chordata; class Mammalia; order Chiroptera; family Vespertilionidae; genus Antrozous; species Antrozous pallidus. The sequence continues at coordinate 55,685,806 of CM050514.1, read as the reverse complement.
ATATGCTAAAAAGACATAGTCAACATAATAGGACTTCCGGCCCAACCAAGGAGAAATCAAACAGCAGTTTTGTGTTGAAATATTATGCTCAACAGCGTATCAGAACTCATAGGTTGTTAGCACCAAACGGTGGGAGCAAAAGGCGCTCTGCGGGCCAGGTAAACAGCACCACCCTGAAGGCTGTGTGTGTGTCCCCGTTTAAGACAGACGTCTGGTTAAAAAAAAAATAAATGAACGTTTCCGTCCTGAGACTTTGGCAGCTCCAGATAGTAACAGAGCTGCTTCCGCAGCCCAGCTGGTGAGCTCCCGCCCTCTGGCGTGCGGGCAGGCGTGTGACAAGTTCCCCTCCGCCCTCTTACCCGGTGAGGATTCTCCCGCCGTCGCCGAGGCTGCAGCCTCGGGGCCACCGTTCTGGAAGGGACCCCGCTTCCGCGGGGACCTCTGGCTCCGCTGGAGCAGGACTTCCGTTTTACCATTGCAGTAGGGTCAGCGCAGGAGCCCCCGCGTCCCAGCTTTCCGGCATCTGGAGCGCTCCGCCGCCGCCTCTCCCCTCTCTAGAGGCAGCCAAATTGCTACATCCTTTCGGTGATACTTCAGCAACCCGACAAGCGCTAGTGACGTCACAACTGCCCGCCGAAAAGGGCCCCGCCCCCAGGAGCTGCCCAATAGCAGAGGCCAGGAATGCTATGCAAGGCGGGACTTCCGGGGCTTGGGCGCGTTCATCTCGCTCCCCCGGGGCACAAGTCCCAGCTTCAGCCTCTCAGCCCCTCCTACTTCAGCTGGGGACTCGGAGTCCAAGTTTTCCCGCTCATTTTTCTTCTCCCGAGGCTTCGGAAACAGGGGATTATGGCCAACCATAAAATTATTTTCGTTGGTACTTCATAACTGTAATTTTGCTACTGTTAGGAATCATAATGTAAATATCTGTTTTCCGATGGTCTTAGGTGACCCTGCTAGCGGTTCTCAACCTGTGGGTGGCGACCCCGCAGATGGAGAACCTCTGCTGTAGAGCCTAAGGCCATCAGAAAACACAGATATTTATGTTACGATTTATAACAGTAGCAAAATTACAGTTATGAAGTAGCAACGAAAATAATTTTATGGTTGGGGGTCACCACAACAGGAGGAACTGTATTAAAGGGTCGAGGCATTAGAAAGGTTGAGAACCACTGGTAGACCCTCTGACCTTTCCTCCCTAGAAATAACATCTAGGCCTCAGTTGGATTTTAGGTCCAGGACCAAGAAAAGCAGCAAAACCAGAGAAGCAACACCATAGCTGGCCTTTGGACCAGCTGCATTGAATAATGAACTGCTGCCCTGGCGCTAATCAATCAGTGGAGACCTAGCCCCTGAAAGGACACACCTGGAAAGCTGATGAATATTCTATTGAAATCCTCCTCTGGAACTTCCCTAAGATTTTCACACTGAAAACCCATAGAAGGAGGCAAGTCACCTTTACCTTCCTTATTTCTAAGCTTCAAAAGGCTCTTCCTTTGCCTCTATAATTGGTTCCTAAACCCATTTCTACTGATTACTTCTACCTCTGGGATTTAAAAAAAAAAAAAAAAGTTCTCTTAATGTTTGAGTCTTGGCTCTGAATTCTTTCCTAGCCAGAACTCAAGTACTGAGGTTGGTGAACCCAGGTCTGGGCTAACATCTGGTGCCATTCCTGCTGCCACCAACAAGCCTAGTGAATTGATTGCTATAAAAAAATATATCTTTTAGCTAGGAAAATGGTGAATTAAGACTCTGACCCTTAATACTTTAAAACCAAGCCTCTGGACAGAAGTTTTCTATGGAAAGAAACCTCACAGGGTGATCTCTTTCTAAATTTCTAATGCAGGTCCTGGTCACACCTGGGGTATATATCTTTTACTAAAAGGTTTTATCTTTGCTTTAAGCAACATCTATTGTTTCTGTGCATCGAGATTAACACACCTTTGAAATAGCTGTAATTAGAGCACATAATCTTGTTAACTTCTGTAATTCAATCCTTGCTCTGCTTTCAACCCCCTTCGCACAAGCTTCCTTACTATTCCTTTGTTAATTTCAAATGCATGAACGAAGCTCAAAAAATATTTTCAGGAGCATTTGTGATCTTGTACCTTGACATATGTTACATATGTTGTCAGTTTGGCTCAAATAAACTCATAAAAGTTTTCTACAGGTTTGGATGTTCTTATGGTATCATCTCCTAGAGACAAAGTAGAATGGTGTTGGGATAGTTATTCTTTAATGGATATTGAGTTTCAGTTTTATAAATTCTAGAGATGGATGGTGGTGATGGTTGCACAACATTATAAATGAAATTTTTAAAATATATATTTATTGATTTCAGGACAGGAGAGGGAGAGAGAGATAGAAACATCAATGATGAGAGAATCTTTGATTGACTGTCTCCTGCACACTCACACTGGGGATTGAGCCCGCAGTCCAGGCATGTGCTCTATCGGGAATGGAACCATGACCTCCTGGCTCATAGGTTGATGCTCAACTACTGAGCCACGCTGGCCGGGCGTTTATGAATTAATTGAGTACCAACGAACTGATTATTTGAAAATAGTTAAGATGGTAAATTTTATGTGTAATTTACCACAATAAAAACAAATGGGGGGGGGTGGTTTGGGAGACCAGACCTGAGTTTTTGGAGGAAATCAATTCTAAAGAAAGAGAAAAGAAAAATCACTGTGCATGAAAATAGTCTTTAAGGTTTTGGGATTTTGCTGAAATCATTCAGGTTAGAGAAATTAGTTGTTTCCAGAGGGAGACAAAACAAGGAGGTACTACTGTTCTTGGAAGAAAGCTTTTTATTTTTTAAATAATCTTTTTTTTTTAAATTATTTTTTTTATTGATTTCAGATAGGAAAGGAGAGTTAGAAAGAGTTAGAAACATCAATGATGACAGAGACTCACTGATCAGCTGCCTCCTACACACTCCACGTGGGGATCAAACCCTCAACCCGTGCATGTGCCCTTGACTGGAATCGAACCTGGGACCCTTCAGTCCGCAGGCCGATGCTCTATCCACTGAGCCAAATCAGCTAGGGCTTGTTTTGTTTTAATATGGTTCAGAAACATTTGTTGCCATCTAGTTGTCCATCGTATCAATCCATTAACCCAGAATTCCAGCTCCCTAATAGGGTTCTAACCTACTTTTCCCATGGAATCTCCATTATTCTTTGAAGCATTCAACTATTTCCTGTATGCTGTCATCTTGTGCTTCCAGGTCATTGCTTTCTCAATTCATCCTAAATGAGTTGGTTTCTGGTTTGCCTATGTTAGAGAGTAGAAATTTTTGAGCATGACAATCCGCTCTACTGGTGTCCTTGGTTTCTTACTTAACTGAATCCCAGCTGGACCTCACAAAATAGCCTTGCAAGATAGAACACTGTCAGATTTCTGAAGAACAGGATGACCCTGTGAATAACATGATCATCAATGGCATGACCCTGACATTACTTGGGAAACACTGTTTTGTCTTGGGTTGCTTACTCTGCAAAAACAGGATGTGGTAAATGTGCTTAAAAGTGGTCCTACACAAAGGGTCGAGGCTGCTCTCTGGACTCCCTGCATGGAGAAAGGCAGAGCAGTCACTAGCCGGCTAGTAAAGGCTCCCTAAATTTTTAAAAATATATATTTTATTGATTTTTTACAGAGAGGAAGGGAGAGGGATAGAAAGTCAGAAACATCTGTGAGAGAGAAACGTCTAGCAGCTGCCTCTTGCACGCCCCCTACTGAGGATGTGCCCGCAACCAAGATACATGCCTTTGGAATCAAACCCAGGACCTTTCAGTCCACAGGCCGACGCTCTATCCACTGAGCCAGACCAGTTTCGGCCAGGCTTCATAAATTTTAATTTGGTCTGGACTCCAGTGGTCATTCACTTGCATTCGCTCCACAACACCTACTTCAAGAATCAACCAATGCACTTTTCCAGAAAGTATTTCTCCATCACAAAGTGATACCCTCCTCTGAAATCACCCAATCATATTGAGACAGGCCAGTAAGCCAGGACAAATGGAACAGGGAAATTGAGACAGCTGAATAAACTAGTAGAGCAATTTACAGCAGATCCATAGAAATAACATCTAGGCCTCAGTTGCATTGCAGCTCCAGACCCAAAAAAGCAGCAAAACCAGATGGGCCACACCAGGATCAGCTGTGATGCCCTGACATTGACCAATCAGTGAAGACCACAGCTCTGGAGGAGCACAACTAGAAAATTAATATGCTGCTGATACTCTCCCCTGAGAACTCCCCTAAGATTCTGGCCTCCACATTTGAGAAAGATATAAAGCCTCAACACAAAGGATCCAGCTGGACAGGTGTGGGTCAGTGGTTAAGCCTCAACCTATGAATTAGGTCATGGTTCAATTCCCAGTTAGGTCAGGACATGCCCAAGTTTCTGGCTTAATCCTGAGAGGGGAGCGTGGCAGTTGATCAATGATTCTCTCTCATGATTGATGTTTCTATCTATCCCTCTCTTCTCTGAAAAAACAAAAAAAGACAAAGGTCCTAGCTCAGTGGTCAGCAAACCGGCTCTTGAGCCACATGTGGCTCTTTGGCCTCCTGAGTGTGGCTCTTCCACAAAATACCTAAGCCTGGGCCAGTCTAGTTTGAAGAAGTGGCGTTAGAAGAAGTTTAAAAAATTTGGCTCTTGCCGAACCAGTTTGGCTCAGTGGATAGAGCGTCGGACTGCGGACTGAAAGGTCCCAGGTTCGATTCCCGTCAAGGGCATGTACCTTGGCTGCGGGCACATCCCCAGTTGGAGATGTGCAAGAGGCAGCTGATCGATGTTTCTCGCCCATCGATGTTTCTGACTTTCTATCTACTTTCTATCCCTCTCCTTTCTTCTCTGTGAAAAATCAATAAAATATATTTCAAAAAAAATTTAAAAATAAATAAAAAATTGGCTCTCCAAAGAAATTTCAATCGTTGCACTGTTGATATTTGGCTCTGTTGACTAACGAGTTTGCCGACCACTGGGTTAGAATATTGACCCAATACACCAAGGCACATAAAAGAATCAACCAATGAATGCATAAATAAGTAGAATAACAGATCAATGTTTTTCTTTTCCTCCCTATCTATAAAAATCAATACATTTTTAAATTATTGCATTTTGATTTCTATTTTCAGAAATCTTCTGTAATGGTTACATTTCATATGCTTCTTCAGATTTCCTTGGCCTTGTCCCTAGGTCTCCTGAGGGACATTCTTGAAATCTGTCTCCTCCTGCCACTTTTGGACTCCTGTGAAACACTGCCCTGAACAGTGCAGGCTCTGACTTGCCTGTGGCTGCTGCGAGGGCTTAGATGATGCATCCTGGAAGTATGGGGTATCACTTCCATGGAGCAAACTTTGGCCAACTGAAAACATAGAAATTTTCTTTGTTTGCAAGGCATGGATCCTTCAAATGGTGTGTTTGGAGAAGGACCAGACGGAGCAGATATATCAGCCAAGCAACCTGCTGTACCTCTTGTGGCTCATTTTCGAGCAGGGACCAGCAAGGCAACATATCACCTTGTATTACTTCTTATCTTTCTCCATCTAGCATCCTTCCAGAGTGTTACCGAAGTCTCACTGTCCTGAATTTGTACATCCCCCAAAAGCTTCAGCATTTACCATTTAGCTGGAGGACAGGACCCACATTTTTTGTTGTTAATCCTCACCCAAAGACATTTTTCTGTTGATTTTTATAGAGAATGGAAGAGAGAGGGAAAGACAGGGAGAAACATTGAGGTGAGAGAAACACATCAATAGATTGCAAACCCTGACCAGGGCTGGGTAGGAGTTTGTAACCAAGGTATGTGCTCTTGACCGGAATCGAACCTGGGATCCTTTGGTCCGCAGGCTGACACTCTATCCACTGAGCCAAACCGGCTAGGGCAGGATCCACATTTAAAAAATGTATTTGCTGTAGCACCTAGCACATGGCATTTGGTGTTCAATAGATACCTGATCAATGTGTGTGAGTTCCCTTTCTGATATAAATGTCCGTGACACTGTACTAGAGAGAAAATGTACATCAACATTCAATATAAGGTATTTTCATTGTTTTGTCTTTTAATAGATAATACATTTACATGGTTCCAAATTCAAAATGCATTAATAAGATTTCTTCCTATCTTTGACCAACTAGCTCCTTATTTTTCTTCCTTAAGACACGTTCTCACGTTCTTGTGTCTCTCCAGAAGTTTATGGATATATTAGCTTATGTATGTGTATATATGCATATGTGTTTGTCTCTTTTTCCATTTAACAATACATATTGGAAATAAATATTTTATTTTTATTTTTCAAATATATTTTTTATTGATTTCAGAGAGGACGGGAGAGGGAGAAACATCAATAATGAGAATCACTGATTGACTGCTTTCTGCACACTCCCTACTGGGGATTGAGCCTGCAACCTAGGCATGTGCCCTTGGCTGGCATGGAACCTGGGACCCTTCTGTCCACAGGCAGACACTCTATGCACTGAGCCAAAACCGAAGAGCTTCTTCATTCTTTTATATGACTATACAGAAATAACCATTGTATCAATTTATCATAATTCCTCTAATACTCTTCCAACTTTTGCTATAAAAATAAGTCCATAGCAAAATTGTATATACATATTTTTTTCCCATTTGCAAGATAAATTACTGGAAGTGGAATTGCTAGCTCATAAGGTAATAGGTTAGTTTTTGACAACTGGCATCAACTCTTTTAGGGGTGACTTTTGCTCTTCAGGGGCTGTCACTGCTTCCCCTTCTCACTGAGCTGGACAGCCATCAGCAGAGCATTCTGCAGAGCCTGGTTCTTTACCATGTTGGTGATCATGAATGTGACATCCCTGATGTACATCTGTCTCACTTTGGCACTGTAATGTTCTGCCTTGTTACCGTGTGCAATAAAGAAGGTACAAAGTGCTGTGGTATCTCCTTCTTGCAGCCCACACTCCTCCAGGACAGATTCCCATACGACTCTAATGCGCTTGTTCTTGACTTTTCTTCTAAGGACAGAGGCTAAGGTAGGAAGACTTCTCACCAGGTCTGGCAGCTTCTCAAGCACACGAGTGTGCAAGCAGATGAGTACTTCAATGACATAGCTGTACATAATATTTAATTCCATTGAAGTGAACCTACAAATAAGGGGAGAGCAGTAGAATATTTTATGTTCAAATATAAATAAATTCTATTAGGATAGCTCAAAGAAGTACAAACCCACCAGGACAGTGGTCGGCATACTCATTAGTCAACAGAGCCAAATATCAACAGTACAACGACTGAAATTTCTTTTGAGAGCCAATTTTTTTAAACTTAAACTTCTTCTAACGCCACTTCTTCAAAATAGACTTGCCCAGGCCGTGGTATTTTGTGGAAGAGCCACACTCAAGGGGCCAAAGAGCTGCAGTTTGCTGACCACTGCACTAGGAAAACCAGCTGTTGTATTTTAGAAAATACTTTAGAAATAAGACCTGTGCTAAACTGGTTCTCCAGCCACCCATACTATAAGTTTCTCAATGGCAGAGGAGTTATATTATCCATCTCTGTGTTAGTAATATTTTGGCAAAAAAGAAACTGTTGATGAGTACTGCAGTGCCTGGGATATAAACAGGTACTCAAATTGATATTTTTGGAATAAATGAACCTAAGCATATGTGATTTCTTCACAATCCATTGCTGGAACCACATTAAGAAATTCAGTTTTAGAATGACCATGCCATTCTCACAATACCACAAAATTCCACCGATGTCTCATTGGATACTCACTTGAGTGCCTGAACTGCTGTCCACAGCTCATCTTGGGCGGCCTGGCTTGCCAACATTTTGCTATGATGTTCAAATTTCTGTGTCAGATTATCCTTGGTGAAGTCCAGTTCTTTAAACTGCGCTTCTAAAGCTTGGAGTTTGTGGTCTACTCTATAGGATAAAAGAATCAAGGGTTGGTTTAAGTCAGGGGACAAAATTAAGGCATTGCCTAAGATGAGAATGTATTATTTATAACCAAAACCAAAGTTGGGTAGCTATTTGCCATTCTCTCTATCCATCATCCTAGTTCTTGCATTCCTTATATTGCCAAATTTTTGAATTGTCTACTTGAATTCATTTGTCATGTTTTATCTTTTTATTGTACTTCTTACTTTTATTTTTTGTCTTTTATTTTTATTTTTTATTGTTTAAAGTATTACAAATAGTAGTACATATACCCCCCCTTTTTCCCCCTTTGATCTTCCTCCAGATTCCCCTCCCCTCCAGTACATGCCTCACAAAAACATGGAACACTTCACGAATTTGTGTGTCATCCTTGCACAGGGGCCATGTTAATTAATCTTCTCTGTATCACAATTTTAGTATATGTGCTTCCAAAGCAAGCACTGTGCTTCATACTTTTATAAATATTTTATACAGCCCTTGGCTGGAGTAGCTCAGTTAGTTGAGCCTTGTTCCATGCACCAAAGGGTCACTGGTTCAATTCCCGATCAGGGCACATGCCTTGGTTGGGGGCTCAATACCTGGTGGTGGGCAGTAGGGGACAGCGATCAGTGTTTCTCTCTCTCTCTCTCTCTCTCTCTCTCTCTCTCTCTCTCTTCTCTCTCTCTCTCTCTCTCTCTCCTCTCTCCATTCTTCTCTAAAATCATTAAAAACATATTTTTTAAAAGAAAAAATATTATTTTATACAAGTATTACTTTGAGTCTCACAACCACCATAAGAAGTGAAATAGTCATTTCTACTATTTTACAGATAATGATATTAAATATCAAAAAGATTGAGACCTGCCTGGCCAGTGTGACTCAGTAGTTGAATGTCAGTCTATGAATCAGGCATCACAGTTCGATGCCCAGTCAGGGCACATGCTCAGGTTGCAGGCTTGATCCCCAGTGGGGGGCGTGCAGGAGGCAGTTGATTGGTGATTCTCTCTCATCATTGATGTTTTTCTCTCTCCCTCTCCTGCCTCTCTGAAATCAATTAAAAAATATATTTTTTAAGAGATTGATGTCATATAGTTAGCTAGTGCTGGAACCAGTATTAAGACTGCTTTCTCTGCCCTATTCTGACTGTTCGAATCCTATCCTTCCTTTAAGGATAAGCTCAAAATCTACTGCCTGCTTGAATCTCCTGTCTACCTGAAGATCTCTTCCCTGCAAACTTTGTTTTCACAAGGACTACCTCTATCACCTGTCACTCCCCATCTACTGCTTTAAGTTAGTTTTTCATGAACAAATTGTACACTCTTGGAGGGAGGGGCTCAGAGTCTTTTTCTTGTACTTTTTTTTTTTTTTTTTTTTTATATAGAGAGAGAGAGAGAGAGAGAAAGTAAGGGAGAGGAAGGAGACAGCAGCCTAGCTGGATCCCTGCTATCAATTTCTGCAACTTCCATTCCATCCTCCAGAAATAGGCTCCTGAAACACACTTCTGATCATGTCCTTCGACTTTTTATGCCACCCTGACTTGCCCAGTGATACTGTTAGAGCCAAGCTGTATCTCCTCAGCAGGAAACATAAAGTCCTTTACCCTGTGCTCCCATCTGCTGCCACTCCTCTCACAGCCTAGTCACCAATCCTTGAGACATCTAGCTGCTGACTGAATACGGTATGTGATTCCAAGCTTATATGGCTTATATACACTGCTTCTCCAATCTAGAAGTCCCTTCCGTATTTTTCTTATAAACTCCTACTCACACTTTAAGATCTAGCTTAAATATTCTCTATGAATAGTTCCTTTGCCTAGAATCAAAGGCAAAATTAATTGATCCTCTCTTCATAGCTGTTTAGGAACATGACCATTATATGGCCAATCACAATAAACTTTAAGTATTTTTGAATACTTTTGTTGTTCCTACAGGCTGTGAGTGCCTTCAGAGCAGAAACCACATTTCATTTATTTTTGTATACCTACCACATACCACATGCACTAATTTAATGGAATTCTTGTGCCTGGGAGTAAATTTTTTCTTTATTATTAACTTACATATTTTTTTTTAACCTGGAAGACAAACCACTTTAACAGACATAGAAGTCTAATTGGCATGTCTGTAGTTCTTTGCTTATTTTTAATCCTTATACTTCTTTACCCATATTCCCAGTAAAGAAGGCCTATAATTGCTCCCTCCCGGTAGCCCTTAGCAACCTTTTCATCGTCTCCTTCAAGGATATCAGGGTTGCAGTTTCATTGTTCATCTTCTTAAGGCAAAACGAAAGGAAACAAAAACAAAACAAAAACCCAATAGAGGTTTGAATCCAGGATTTGTTGCTGTCTTCCACTCAGCAACAGGCAGCACCAGCGCGAGTATTCAATCTAAATTCTGCCTGAAAGGTCACTCAGTGCAAGAAGCTTTTAATAGCTTGTCCATCCAAATATAGTTTCAAAGAAACGATCGTGTGGACACAGGTGTCCTGGAATGCACTATAATGTTTGCCTTTGAAAAATGAGCTGTAGATCAACAACAGAGCACAACAACCAGATGTAATTGTAGTTCTAAGTATATTCTTGTAAATGTATATATGGCTACACAAAGGTAGACATAAACCAGAATTAAGTTTGATGGAAATATAACTCAAATTTTAACATTATTCAATTATCATCTAAATTAGGTTTAAAGAAAGCCCCAGGCCATTTATTGAGAGCTTCTAGTATTAGGTTAGGTATTGGAAATAAAAGCAGGCACAAAACGGGATTCTGGAATTTAAGGGGTTCCAGCTCTAACTGGGGAGATGGGACTTTACTGAGAGCGGGCCCTGGCTGGTGTGGCTCACACGGCTGAGTGGCCCCTGTGAGCACAGGCCGCTGTTTGATTCCACTCAGCACACAGGCCCGGTTGTAGGCTTGATCCCCAGTGGGGGGCATGCAACAGGCAGCCGGTCAACGATTCTTTCTTATCATTGATGTTTCTATCTCTCCCTCTCCCTTCCTTTCTGAAATTAATAAAATTTTGTTAAGAAAATGTGTATAAAATGTGTGCTAAATAGGTATAGACCATAAAAATAATAGAAGATGAGAGCAGGTCACTGAAGCCTTATGTAATTCGGAAACGCTCACTTTGAAAGTAGGATTTGGGCTTCGCCTTAAAGGAAACGCAAGTCTTCAGTTATCAGAAAGTAAAGAAAAAGGTATTACAAACTGGAATAATTGTGTGACCAAAATTATAGAGGTGGCAAGGTAAATAATGGTTAGGGGAAATTGTGTGGGTATGTCTTAGGCATAAGATTCATGTAAGAAAAAGAAAAACAGCATTTAAACTGATAAATCCAGGTCATGGATTTATTTATTCATTGAATAATTTATTCAGTTGTTCAATATTTATTCAATATTTACTGAACACCACAAATACCAATGGAATGGATAAAACCTAGGAATGATCACTGTTCCAAGTATTGAGAATACAATGATGAACAAGGCAAAACCCTTGCCATCAGGAGCATACTAGCAAGGAGACAAAAAACAAGGATTACAAAAGAATGAATGGTTCTAGAAAGCCTGGGAGGAAATTTCCCAGTCAGGACATATGGGTGAGTTGTAGGTTCTATAAAGTTAATCAGTGGTGTTTAGGATAGATCTGAATGGGAATAAAACCAGAGGCAGACATGCCCCTCAGAACACTGCTACACAGTCAGATATGAGGTAATGAGGGAGATTACAAAGAGTGGAAAGGCAAAGGGACAGATATGAGAAACATTCTAATCCCCCCCATGGACTCCTGGGGGTTAGAGTCAGAAAGTCTCATATAAATGTTTAGAAAATTTTGGGAATCAAGTCCCTCCTTGCCTCAGCGGGAAAAACCTTGGTAGGGTCTCATGTCCTACCAAATAGCCATCCTCCCCTCCTCCCAACCCATCTACTTTTATCTCATTAACAGAATCCAAGTTTTGTTCAACTACTGGGAAGCCATGTGCTTCAGGAAAGGCTGGGCCTCTCCCCAGTCACAGGGGAGTGAATCTTAGACTAAGCCAGTGGTCAGCAAACTCATTAGTCAACAGAGCCAAATATCAACAGTACAATGATTGAAATTTCTTTGGAGAGCCACATTTTTTAAACTTAAACTTCTTCTAAAGCCACTTCTTCAAAATAGCCTCGCCCAGGCCGTGGTATTTTGTGGAAGAGCCACACTCAAGGGGCCAAAGAGCCGTATGTGGCTCGCGAGTCGCAGTTTGCTGACCACTGGACTAAGCCAATCATATTAATTTTATTATTGTTGCTATTTCTATTGGTTTGGGAATGGGCAGATGGCAGAATTCTGGCCTATGAAATGTGAGAAGAGGTCTACTGTGGGGCTTCTGAGGTGTTGTGTTTTTATTTTTTTAAATTGTGATAAAATGTATATAACATAAAATTTACCAGCTGAGAGGGAGGGAGGGAAGGAAAGGGAGAGAGAAAGAGTGAGAAAGAAACATCCAGTTGTTGTTCCACTTATTTATGCATTCATTCATTGATTCTTGTATGTGTCCTGACCAGGTATTGAACTGGCAACCTTGGTGTATAAGGATAATGCTCTAACCAAATGAGTTACTTGGCCAGGGCTACCTCTGTATTTGAGTTCCTTGGCTCTGAGTTCTTTTCTTAGCTGAACTCAAGGACCAAGGTATAACATCAATTCATCAATTTTGTGAATCACTTCACAAAATATGTGTGATTCTCTCCTTAGGTCCTGCTTCTGTTGTACATCAAATTAAGACTTACACCTATTTACAGCAAGATCAGCCATTGACCCCAAAATGTGTTACTTTTCAAATTTATTATATACTAGAGGCCCAGTGCAGGAAATTCCTACATGGGGAGTGGGGCAGGGGAGGAGTGTCCCTCAGCCCAGCCTGCACCCTCTCCAATCTGGGACCCTTTGAGGGATGTCTGACTGTCTGTTTAGGCCCCATCCTGGACATCATGTCACAATGCAGGGCTGCTGGCTCCCAACTGCTCGCCTGCCTGCCTTCTTGATTGCCCCAACTGCTTCTGCCTGACAGCCTGATCACCCCTAACCACTCCCGTGCAAGCCTGATTGATGCCTAATTGCTCCCGTGGAAGCCTGTTTGCCCCTATCTGCCCTCCCCTACACACCTGGGTCCCCCCAACTGCCCTTTCCTACAGGACCAGTCACCCCCAACTTCCCTTCTCTGCCAGCCTGGTCACCCCTAACTGCCCTCCCTACAGGTTTGATCTCCTCCAACTGCCCTCCCTTGCAGGCCTGGTCCCTCCCAATTACCCTCCCCTGTTGGCCTGATCATCCATGACTGCCCTCCCTTGCAGACCTGGTCCCTTCCAACTGCCCTCCTCTGCTGGCCATCTTGTGGTGGCCATTTTGTGTCCACATGGAGGCAGGATCTCTGACCACATGGGGACAGCCATCTTGTGTTGGAGTGATGGTCAGTTTGTGTATTACTATTTTGTTAGATAGGATAGAGAACAGGTGCATGGGTGGGGAACAGCTGGTTTGTGGCCTGGGTGAGGGGCCTGTGGTGGTTTGCAGGCTGGCCATCCTCCCTGGTGACTCAAGCGGAGGCTCTGGTATCTGGGATTTATTTATCTTCTACAATTGAAACTTTGTAGCCTGGAGCGGAGCCAAGCCTTCTGCTTGCTCCATGGTGGCAGCCATTTCTGTTGGATTTATACCTTCTATAATTGAAACTTTGTAGCCTTAAACGAAGGCCTGGACTTGCCAGGGTGTGCAGAAAGCTTGGCTTCCTCCATCTCTGGGTGCAACTCAAGCCTCCTGCTCTCTCCAGCTCCATGGCTGCCATCATTTTTATTTATCTTCTATCACTGAAACTTTGTAGCATTGAGTGGAGACCTGAGATGGCAAGGGCAGGTGGAAAGCTTGGCTTCCTCCATCGCTGGGGATACCCAAGCTTCCCTCCTGCTCTCTCTGGCTGGCAGCCATCTTGGTTGGGTTTATTTACATATTCACTCCTGATTGGCTTGTGGGCATGGCTTTTGGGTATAGTAGAGGTATGGTCAATTTGCATATCACTCTTTTATTAGATAGGATGTATAGGCATATTCACAGACAGTGGGATTCTTATGGGAGCTTCCATTAAGGAACTGGTGAAACTCCCATAAAGACCTACCTATTTATCAATCTATTGAATCATTTAATTTATTTATTAATATATTTTATTGTTGATAGTATTACAGATATCTCCCATCCCTCCCCTGTTGCCTCCATTTTCTCATCCCCCACTTCCCTCCCAGGTCTTCACTACCCTATTGCCTGTGTCCAGGGGCTATGCATATCCTATATAACAAAAGCCCAGCGATCAGGTGCCTCCTGCACACCCCCTACTGGAGATGTGCACTGACCAGCTCGTGGTCCCATTCCCCAGCTGACAAGCTCTGGTTTGCCCATGGTGAACAGGAACTGGGGTGGGTGGCGCCAGGCCAAGGCCCCTGCCCCACCAGTCACCCCACGCACAGAGGGTGACACACGGCAGGGGTGGGGCCAACATGCGGGCAGCAATGGCCGACCTCTCCGCGTCTTCTCTTCCCCCCCAACCTCCCCGGCCAGTAGGCTCCCATTGCCGGATGGTGAATGGGGAAACCGGATGGGTGGTGACAAGATGGCCCCAATTCCAGGCAAGGTCTAGGGACCATACCAGCGTACGATTTTGCGCAGGCCTCTAGTAAGTATGTAAGTTCTTTGATTTATCTTTTCTTGTCCCCCTAAACCTATGCCGGGGTATATCAGTCTGTTCCATGCCTCCATGCTTCAGGTCTTTTGTTGGTCAATTCATTTTGCTCATCAGATTCCTCAAATAAGTGAGATCATGTGATATTTTTCTTTCTCAGATTAGCTTATTTCCCTTAGCATAATATTTTACAGGAACATTCAAAAAAATAATAATGATTTCCAAAAATTGAAGTATTTACAAACTTAATGTTAGTGATGTGATGTAAGAAATTTATGTTTGGTCTTTGTTATGGTTCTTGGCCCAAGGCTTGTAAAACACTTGTAACTTTCTAAGTGATAAGAACAAAAGGAACATCTTTTGTTATATATGGGAGAAACACCAATCGGTTGCTTTCCTGCACACATCCTGACCAAGGATCTAACTCATAACCTGGGTATGTGCCTGATTGGGAGTAAAACTTGTATGACCTTTGGGTGCATAGGATGATGCTCAACCAACTAAGCCATACTGGCCAGGGCTAAAGCTAATAAGATATATAAACAAATTCATGCAATAAATTTGAAAATTTATATGCACATCCAAGTGGCCGCATATAACAACAGTTTGTTCCTTTTTATTCTAAGCAGTATTCCATTGAGTGAATATTATCATGGTTTATTTAATCATTAACCTGTTTAAGGAATCTGGGCTGATTCTAGTTTGGGGCTATCAGAAATAAAGCTGCTATAAATATCCATGTACAGGTTTTTATGTGAACATAAATTTTTTTAATGGGATAAACTACCCAGGAGTGCAATTGCTGGGTCATAAAGTAGAGATATGCTTAGTTTTGTAAGAAACTTGCTAACCTCTTCAGAATGGCTGTACCATTTTACATACCCACAAGCAATAAATTAAAGATCTAGTTCTCTAATCCTTACTAACATTTCGTGTTCTATTTTTTAAATGTTAGCCATTATGACAGATGTCAAATCAATAAAAACATATAATCTAGATTTTAAATATTTTTGAAGGATGACCTGATCTGTAAATATTTTTTATTTAAATTCTTTATTGTTGAAAGTATTACATGTCTTCTTTTCTCCTCATAGAGCTCTCTCCAGTAGCTCCCCCCATCTGTATATATTAAACCTCTATAACTTGTACTGATTCAGATTTTTGAGAGATAGGACCCAGGCATCTAAATATATATTTTTAAATCCTTACCTGAAGACATTCTTATTTTAAACACAAACATTTTTATTGATTTCAGAGATGAAGGGAGAGGGAGAGAGAATTAGAAACATCAATGTTGAGAGAGAATCCTTGATCGGCTGCCTCCTGCATGCCCCACATGAGGTTCGAGCCTGAAACCTGGGCATGGAATCGAACCATGACCTCCTGGTTCATAGGTGAACATTCAACCACTGAACCATGCCAGCTGGGCTGGATTTCATTCTTGATCCCAAAGTTTCCCTACCTAGCTACTTTAGAATTTACATAGGAAAATCCTCTGTGCTTCTCCAGAATACTTCTTCCAGAGCAAGCTATTTGTTTCAGCCTTGCTGTTTCCCTTCATGCCCTAGCAACATCACTCTTGGTCTCAACAGGAGATGCTAAAGGCCACTACAGAGGATTTCTGGGACATTATCTACAAGTCCATGCACTAAAGATTCGATGTTGTCTATTTTTAAAATAAAAAATTATTAGACTTCTAGGATTTGTTATTTTTAATTATACTACAATTATTTTAGTATAATATTGCTTTAATATCAAACCAGTATTAGCATAAACTTTTTAGAACTCTTATGCAACTATAAAATCAGAACAAATCTACATACTAAATACAACCCAAATTACAATAAAATCCAATTGTCAACATTAATGTATTATGGTGACTAATGCTATTTTGCTAATACTAAATAACTTCTCACATCATGGATTTAGCATTACTTGCTTTAAAGAAGGTTCTTTTGAAATTGGCTAGTTGATACTTTCTTGGACAGAGTTATGACTCATACACAACTTTTCTTTAAATGAATTACATCCATCACTTGGTTTATGCATTCTCAGTTTGTAAATTTTAGATTAAAATTAATCACCTGCCATTTATTTTATAACTTTTATATTTTATGAATTTTTTCAAACCAAAGACACCAAATAACATGTCATAAAGATAAATTCTTCCTGTTACTTTTGCTACTGCTATTGATGAGTGGAAAATTGATAATGGGACACTGGGGAGAGGATTTATTGACTTTTTTTTTTTTTAGTTTCTCTATTGGGTTTGGGGGACCTGTGTCTGCCCAGTTAAAACTTGTTTGTATTATTTCTAATATTCTAAGTTAAAAAATTTTTTTCTTAGTCTTCACTCAAGAATTTATTTTCCCATTGATTTTTAGAGAGAGTGGAATGAAGGGAGGGAGGCAGGTGAGAGAGAAACATTGATGAGAGAGAGACATCAATTAGTTGCCTCCCACAGACACAACCCAGGTACCTGCCCTTAACTGGAAATTGAACCTACCACCCTTCAGTGTATGGGTCGATGCTCTAACCATTTAGCAACACTGGCAAGCGTCTAACTTAAATTTTTAAGATTCATTTTTTAATGAGAGAGGTTTGTTGTTCCCCTTATTTATGCACTAGTAGCCCTGCACACAAATCTGTGTGCCAGTAACTCTCTGTGGGGCTGGTTGTTCCCCGCCTGCTGCCCAGAGGCTCTCCAAGGCCCAGAGGCCCATCCGCAGTGGAAGTGGAAAACTTGCCTTGTTGCCATGGCGATAAGGCAAGCATTCCATCAGGCTGCTCATGCTGCCCACTCTCAGCAGCCACCCTCCCCTCCCCGGAACTGGGGGCCTCTGGTGGGGCTAAGGGGACTGGGTGCTGCCATCTTGGGTGCTGCTAATGGGCACCACCAGCTTTGTGATGGAGTGACAGTTAATTTGCATATTACCCTTTTATTAGATAGGGTTCTTGGTTGATTCCTACATGCCCTGACTGGGCATCAAACACTCAACCTTTGTGTATAGGGACAGTGCTCTAAGCAACTGAGCTACATGGCTAGGGCCTAATATCCTAATATTTTATCTTTATTGTTCAGTTTATTAATTACATTTTTCCCCAATAGCTCCCCTCCACACAGTACCCATCCCACTCTACGCCCTTACCTCCCCCCACCCTCTGTCCTCTCCCATAGTTGCATGATTTTTGTCCAGTCTCTTGCTGTACTTCCCGCACCCTGTTTCTCACCAAGCATTATCAGTCCATTCCCTCTCTATGTCCATGATTTTGTTCTATTCCTCATTTTATCCTGATCATCAGGTTGTTAATTCACTTGATTTTTGGATTCATTTGTTGATAGATGTGTACTTATTGTTCATAATGTACATTTTTACCTTTTTCTTCTTCCTCTTCTTAAACAATACCTTTCAGCATTTCATATAGTGTTGGTTTGGCGGTGATGAACTCCTTTAGCTTTTTGTTATCTGTGAAGCACTTTATCTGACCTTCAATTCTGAATGATAGCTTTGCTGGATAGAGCAATCTTGGTTGTAGATTCTTGCTGTTCATTACTTTGAATATTTCTTGCCACTCCCGTCTGGCCTGCATCGTTTCTGTTGAGAAATCTGCTGACAATCATATGGGTGCTCCCTTATAGGTAACTGTTTTTCTCTTGCTGCTTTTAATATTCTCTCTTTATCTTTTGCTCTTGGCATTTTAATTATGATGTGCCTTGGTGTGGTCCTCTTTAGATTCCTATATTTTAGGGTTCTGTGCACTTCTTGGGTTTTCAAGTCAATTTCTTTCGCCAGGTGGGGGAAGTTTTCAGTCACTATTTCTTCTAGTAGGTTTTCATTATCTTGCTCTCTCTCTTTTTCTGGCACCCCAATAATTCTGATGTTAGTATGCTTGAGGTTGTCCCAGAGGCCCCTTATACTATCATCAATTTTTGGACTCTTTTGGCTTCTTGCTTTTCCAGCTGAGTGGATTTTGTTTTTTTGTATTTCAAATCTTTGACTTGGTTTTTGCGGTCGTCTGGACTGCTTTTAGATCTTTGTATAATATTTTTTGTTTCAGTCAGTGTATGCTTAATTTCTAGTTGGTCTTTTTTCATATCCTTGTAGGCATTGTTCATTTCTTTGTAGGTGTTATTTATTTCGGCATAGTTCTCATTAAGTTTCTCGGCCTTTTCTAGTAGCCTCTTCATAAACCTAATTACTGTGGTTTTGAACTCTATGTCTAGTCGTCTTTTTTCCTCCATTTCTTTCACAGCTGAGTTCTTTCCTTTTCTCTGCATTGTGGTTGCTTTCCTGAGTTGGTCCCTTAGCAGTGTGTGATAGGTATCCTCTAAGGAACAGTGGCTCAGCTTCCTTATGCAGCTCCTGGCGTCAGCCTTAGATCCTCCCTAAATGGCATACAGAGTCAGCGTCTAAGGGGCACACAGCGTCAGCCTTAAGTCCGCCCTACGTGGCGCACAGCTTCAGGTCTATGGGGCTCGCGGCGTCAGCTTATCTGTGTGGCTCACGGGTCTCAGTGTTGGGTGGCAATTAAAATCCCCCGCTGGTCTCCCCGTTGCCAGACAACTCTGCCTCTCCCAAATGAGTCTGTACAGCCAAAGACTAACTCAGGGTTGTAAAACAAAGCAGTATGGTGGTCTCCGAGCAAGTGAGCGAGTCGTACATTCTCTGCCCGCGTTCTCTGCCCGGTTGCGCACTCCAACTTACTCGTGCACTCTCACTAAACACACAGACCTCAGCCACGCCCAGGATCCTTCTTTCCCCGACCTGGGAGTTCGCCTGGTACTGGGGGCTTGGTGCTGCGGGAGGCCTCCGCCCTCCCTGCTCGAGAAAACCAGCTGGGCTTGCTGTCTGCCGCCCGTCCCTCACTGCTCCGAACCTCAAAGCTGTGCACCACTGCTCCTGAGTCACCGCTGCATCCCACCTCTACTTCTATGTGTGGAATTTTCACTCAGCCAGCTGTCCGGTGATTCTGGACATTGTTTGTTCTGTTGTTAAGTTGTAGTTTCAGAATTGTTGCGTGGACAGCTAGATAGGTGCTCACCTATGCCGCCATCTTCTAGTTGTTCCTAATATCCTAATTTTTAAACTACAAAAATAAAGGGTGGAAAAAGCATTAAGTTGTTAAACCTAAGGAAAAATATTCTATTTTAAGTGAAAAATTAGTAGTGATAAATCTAAACAAGACAAACATTAATTTGAAAGCTACAAATCTTTCACATACAAGGGCACTGAGAGGTAGTAAATTTGGAAAGAGCACTAAGACACTTGTCTTGAGACTTACTTTTATAACAGCAGCCTTCAAAAAATCAGTTTAAGATGTACAACATATTGATTTGATAATTATATTGTGATGATTGACATTGTAGTGTTAGCTAACACCTTTATTGTATCACACAATTATAATATCTTCTAGTGTTAGGAACAATTAAGATCTTAATCTAGTCTCAGCAAGTTTAATATCCTATCTAATGAAAGAGTAACATGCAAATTGACCGTACCTCCGCTACACTACCAGCCAATCAGGAGCAGGGGGCATGGCCAGCTGACAGGGGGCGTGGACAGGGGACATGACCAGTGGACAAGGGGCATGGCCAGCAGATAGGGTGTAAGGCTGGCGGGGGCATGGCTGCAGTGCTGTGGAAGCAAGCACCACGCTATAAGCTCTGCCCCCACAGTACTTAAGGGTCGGCGAGATCCCTCCTTACAGTTATTGTGACTGAGTCACATGCACATGAGTGCCCGGGGCACCTTGGGTAATGAGCACTAGGTGTGAGGCAGGGCTGTGAGCCAAGCGGCAGTTTGAGTCCACGCCCCCAGCCAAGCTGCCCTCTGGAGCATGTGGATACCCTGGTGGCCACCACTGTGTGAGGTCCAGGGGTCCCTGCATGCCCCCCAGCTCAGCGCCCACGATGAGGCTGGCTGCTGGCATCTGGGGGCCTTGGGAGACAGGGATGTTCCCACCCTGCCCCCAACAGCTTGCGCATGCTCTGGCCCCAAGTGGCAGTTCGGGCCCACGCCCCCAGCCCAGCACCCACAATGGGGGTGGGGGGCTGGCTGCCAGTCTCTGAGGTGTGCGGAGACCCCGGTGGCCACCACCGGGTGCAGGAAGTTCACAGTCCTTTTGGTTCGTGCATAACTGAACCAGAAGCAGACATCGAGTGTGGGGAGCACCAAGGATGCTGTGAAATATAGTTCTGGTGGCAGACGCAGGGGGCGTGGCCAGCAGGACAGGAGGTGAGGCCGGCAAGGCAAGCTGTCTGCAGGGTGTGCTGTCCGAGAGGTGCCTGTCTGCTGGGTTGGTGCAGGACCCCCCGGTTCTGGACGCATTTCTCTGCTCCTTCAGTCTGCATGACTTCACTCCATTGTCAGCGGCAGTGTGTGCAAGTCCAGTAAAGTCACCCTTTCCCCAAGCACCACGCACACTCTGTGGCTTCCCGGCTCCTCTGGCCAGGATCAGAGCTGGGAGCCTTCCAACCACAGCACCCACCAGCCAGGCGCTCCGGCTTCTGGAGATGCTGAGGAAGGTGTGCCCTCAGCGGGGCTGCAGCATCTCTAGTTTCTCAGCTCACGCCCTCTCCCCAGGAGGCTGGGGAGAACATATATGGCAAAGTTCTCTAAGCCACGGCGGTCAGAGTAGTGGGACTCGGCCAGGTAGGCACATAGAAGGGTGGGGGCCCTTTCCGGCCCTGGGGTTAGGCAGCATGCCCTGTGGTCCTTGGTGCCAGCGGCTGCCTGTGGCTGCGGCCAGCCTGAGTGAAGCTGGCCCAGGTCCTGGGTGCCTATAGCTGGCCAGATGGAGGGAAGCCTGGGTCACATGTGTGGGACAAGGCAGAGGCAGTTAGGAGCAATCAGGCCAGGAGGGGAGCGCTTAGGGGCAATCAGGCAGGCAGGCAGAGGGGTTAGGGGCGATCAGTCAGGCAGGCCATGAGCAGTTAGGAGTCAGTGTTCCTAGATTGCGAGAGGGATGTCCTACTGCCAACAGACATCTCTGACTGCCAACAGTCAGACATCCCTGAAGGGGTCCTTGATTGGAGGGTGCAGGCTAGGCTGAGGGAACCCCCCTTCGTGCACGAATTTCATGCACCAGGCCTAGTTTATAATAGGTTTTTTTTTTGTCTATAACCACTGTAGTGTATTAGCTCGCCAGGATTTATTAGTTGCAAACATGTACCTTTAAACATCTTTCCCATTCCCCCACACCTGGGCCCCTAGTAACCACTATTTTACTCCTTGCTTTGAAGTGTTTGATTTTTCTAGATTCTACATGAGGTATCATACAGTATTTGTCTTTCTCTGACTTATCTCATTTAGCATAATGTACTGAAGGTCAATCTATGTTGCTGCAAATGGCAGAATTTCCTTTTTTCATAGCTGGATAGTATTCCATTGTGCGCGTGTGTGTATCACATTTTCTTTATCCTTTCAATTTGATGACAGGTACTTAGATTGTTTCCATATTGTGGTTATTAAAAATGCTGTAATAAGGGTGAAATATGTAATACTTTCATCAATATTTTTAAATAAAAAGTAATAAACATGGGAATGCTAAGTCTTTTTAAAATATATTTATTGATTTCAGAGAGAAAGGGAGAGGGCGAGATAGAAACATCAATGACCAGAATCAATGATGGGCTGCCTCCTGCATGCCCCATGCTGGGGATGGAGCCTGCAACCCAGGAATGTGCCCTGGTCGGGAATTGAACTGTGACGCTTAACCACTTGGCTGCACCAGCCAGGCCATATGTCTTCATTTCCTTTGAATATACACCTAGAAGCAAAATCGCTGGAGAAATTATCATACTGTCTTTTACAGTGGCTGAACCAGTTTAAAATCTTACCAACAGTGCACAAATGTTTCCTTTCCTCCACATGTACACCAACACTTATATTGTTTTTTTTTTTAATATTTTATTTATTTTCTTACAGAGAGGAAGGGAGAGAGAGTTAGAAACATCAATGAGAGAGAAACATTGATCAGCTGCCTCCTGCCCCCACTGGGGATGTGCCTGCAACAACGGTACATGCCCTTGACCGGAATTGAACCCAAGTCCCTTCAGTCCACAGGCTGACGCTCTATCCACTGAGCCAAACTGGTTTTGGCTTGTTTTCTTGATGGTAGCATTATTATAGGTGTGAGGTAATAATTGGTCCTGGTTTTGATCTGCATTTCCCTGATGATTAGTGATGCTCAGTACCTTTTTATGCAGTTAATCATTTGGATATCTTCTTTGAAAAAATGTCCTTTTATTTTTCAGCTTAAGATTTTCTTCTATTGAGTTGTATGAATTATTTATAAATTTTGGATATTAACCGCTTATCCAAAACATGGTTTGCAAAATTTTCTCTTTTTGCCTTTTCATTTTGTTGAAAATTATTTCTTTGGCCCTAGCTGGTTTGGCTTAATGGACACAGCATTGGCCTGTGGACTGAAGGGTCCCAGCTTCGATTCTGCTCAAGGACACATGCCTGGATTGTGCGCTCGATCCCCCCACTAGAGTAGGGATCATGCAGGCGGCAGCCGATCAATGATTCTCATCATTGATATTTCTCTCTCTCTGCCCCTCTCCCTTCCTCTCTGAAATTGATGAAAATATATTAAAAAGAAAATGTTTCTTTGGCTGTGCAGAAGCTTTTAAGTAGGGGTATGCAGGGGGCAGTTGATCTCTCTCCCTTCCTCTCCAAAAATCAATAAAATATTTTTAAAACATTCTACTCCTCTGGTTGGGACATGGCTTATGTGGTGGTGGTGACGGCAGGGTGCCTTATTTACTCTTCCACAATATCCCTCTGGCACTTACTGTAACATTGAAGAAAATTGATGAAAGAAAATTAACTTTAGCCCAGTGGAAGGGGCAATCTTCGCCACTGGGAGCACCCACAGGAAGGGGGTTGGCTACAAAGAAAACCTGCCTCTGCTCAGATCCCCGACTGAGCCAGAGTCCCACTTGGCTCCAAACTTTCACCGCCCTGAGCCTTGCTCATGGCTTAAGGGCTCGTCTCCTGCAGCTGTAGCTCCTATCACCAGACTCATGAGAGAGGATGGTATTAAGTCACAATTGGGTGGTTAAGAGCAAGAGTGTGAATTATTGCTAAGTTTCTTAGGTATGATATCGGTATCTAAGTTTTCATGTAAAAGTGGCATATGCCCTTAGGGAATATCTAATTTAACCCCTTCACTTTCAAATAAGGAAACTAAAGCCCAACATGGCCAAGAAAGTTGCTCATTGCTGGAGTTAGAATCTTGTTTCTGTCAGTACTCAAGCCAAGGTTCTTTGTCAACAAATTTTTTAGGGCCAAGATAAGTCACCCTTCTTTAAATTCCAAGCGAAATCACTAAACAATATTTACTGAGTGCCCATTTAATGGACTCCTTTAATTGTAAGTTAAAAAAAATCTAGCTCAAATAGCTTAAGCTTAAAGAAAAAAAAAAAAAAAAGAAGAGGATCCAGGAATACACTTGTTTTAGGCTTGGCTGGTTCCAGGCTCAAAATTACTGTGAGGATTCTCTCTCTTTACCTCTTAAGAAAGACTTTCCACAGGAGGGGCACTATAAACTAAGATCCTATCAGCTTAGCTACCCCAGTAGTACATGTCAGCTACCACTGGACTTCTCAGTTATGTGAATCAATAAATTCCTTTTTATTCCCTTAAACCAGTGGTTGGCAAACTCATTAGTCAACAGAGACAAATATCAACAGTACAATGATTGAAATATCTTTTGAGAGCCAAATTTTTTAAACTTAAAACTTCTTCTAACACCACTTTTTCAAAATAAAACTCACCCAGGCTGTGGTATTTTGTGGAAGAGCCACACCCAAGGGGCCAAAGAGCCGTATGTGGCTCGCGAGCCGCAGTTTGCCGACCACGGCCTTAAACCAATTTAATTTTGAATTTTGTCACTTGTATCAAGTGTTCTGACAGAAATGAAGCTTAGCAAAGGGTTCTCCTCAAACAAGCATAATGGTAACCAATCAGATTCTCTCTTCAAAACTTTGAATATGAGAGTAGGATGTATAAGCCGAAGCTGAAAGAACATGAAAGGAAGACAGTAATCCAGACATGAAAAGTAGTTTACTATTGATACTCTATGCTGGCCTCTATTTTCTACATCTTCTTTTTTCCATCTTATATCTTGAGCTTATTTGTGACTTCAGTTTATTTTTGGTCCGACCTGCATCACGGCCAGGATTGCTGCATAATATACTAAACTGATTTGATTCTAAAACCCTCTTCTTAGAAACAGCACAGGGTAAATTGTCACTAAAGCCTTCTGGGCTTTACACAGAACAAACAATAACGTTTCCTCTTCCAGCCTGGTAGGGCTCCGCATAACATCCTAGAATCTGAAACAACTGTGTTCTGACTAGTGTAGTGACCACATTTGGGTCAGGATATGGGCTTCCCTAAGTTAGGAGGCTTAACAAGACAACTGAGAGCCTTGGTAGGCAAGTAACTGTACCTGCAAATTTCCTGGGTTTTCAAGTTACTTAACACCTCTGAGTCTCAATTCTTGTGCCAATAAAATGGGGGAAATCATTGATTTGGAATAAAAAATGAAATATACATAAAATCACTGGTATATATTCAGTTCCATTCCCTTAAATTTTACCCAATTATCTTCTTTTGCTCAAATATCTTAAAATGTATACAATGGAATGGTATTCTTCTACATATGACAAACAGTTTAAACAAAGAAACAAGATTTTTTTAAACCTAAAAAGTTGGTTGCAGTTATTCAAATGTTTTTATTGGATTTAAAATTCATTTAAGGGATACACAGATATACAACTAGTTTGATCAGCTACTAATATATTTTGGCAACCCTTTATTTTTGTACTCAAGAGCCAGTTCACTTTTTCTCCATGTTCAATACTTAGCTTTGGTAGCATTTTCCCCGGCTCCTCGTGTGTCACTGAAGCATTAGTGTTTCCACCCTGGTCGGTATAAGTTGCTCTTTTGGTGCTTTTTCTGTGAGTGTGTTTTGTAGGACTCTTCTGCTTTTTCCCAACTTCACTGCTGACATCCCACACCATCACCTTTCCGTCACTCCCTCCGGTGAGCAGCAAATAAGACTCTGGCAAAAAGCAGACCTGGGACACTCCCAAAGTGTGGCCCTTAAATCCCAATTGCTGTTCACACTTGACTCCCATTACCCTAAAGATTCGAATCTTGCCATCTTCTGCACCACAACTGAAAATATTGCCACACGATGCCACAGACACAGAATGAGCTAGAGCAGGGTTTAAAAGCTGACCCGGTGACTGCAGGCTCTCCATTTCTTCTGTTTCCTCCTCCTGTAAATTTGTAATCCAGAGTGGCCGGGCTTTCTGAAGGTTCCACAGCATCACCTTTAAACAAAAGGATGTTACACAGTCAAATAAAGTTCTAGCCATTTTGCTAATCTGCTATGCTTACTCTGCTTCTAATAAAGTCATCAAAATAGTCTGAGATTGATTAGTAGGATATATTTCCAGCAATATTAAGAAAAAACCGAGAGGGCACTACAATATGGCACTGGAATGCTACTGTGGTGCCCACACGAGAATGTCAATGGGCAGTAAGATAGACTTTAGAAAACAAGATCCTGAATAACTTTCGATTAACAAGATTATTAAAATGTAATCCAAATTATTAAGCAGTTGCCAGTTTTCTTTAGGTCAGTCTACCCTCATTTCTGCAAATAAAATTAAAGATTATAAAACTTACTAATCTTGGTCTATGCTGGTTACAAGTAAAAATCAACAAAATAAACAATCTGGGTTATCACTGAAATAATTTGTATCTGGAATGTTTTCCTTTCCTTTCCCATTAGCCAAATTATCCATTCTAGGGGCTTAGCTCAAGTCTCTGTCTCTGCAAGCAGGCTTTCCTAACTATTCCAGCCCGTTTTCCTCTTTCCCATATTTAATTCATGATCACAGACCTACTAAATTTATTTAAATGAAGTGCTAATTAAAATGAAACAATAAGCTTTGTGAATTGATTTCACTCTCAGGTGATTCATTTTCTTCCTGCAGTAACCAAATTGAAAAGAAAAATACTTTTAGAGAGAATATACAGCTTTAATTTACCATCTAGTATTATCTCTGAATTATGACTCACAATTTAAAATGGATATTAGGGTAAGCAAGACTTTGTTTAGATAGTAAAAACCATAGATCTGAATTGATAAAATTACTACTGCTGATATTAAGAATTTGGTTTTCTGCTCAAGATTAACTTACATCAAGTCTACTTTCCAAATAAGTGAAATACAGTAACATTTATTTTCTGCTTCTAGTAGGAAAAGAATTGAAAATCCTTTTGGATTGGATTTATAACATTATACTAAGTGGACAGTAATTGTTATTGGGGTGAAGCCAACAGACTAATAAATTAAAGTTACTTTATTTTGTTTATTTATTTATTTATTAAAATATATTTTATTGATTCTTGACAGAGCAGAAGGGAGAGGGACAGAAAGTCAGAAACATCGATGGGAGAGAAACATCGATCAGCTGCCTCTTGCACGCCCCCCACCGGGGATGTGCCCGCAGCCAAGGTACATGCCCTTGACCGGAATTGAACCTGGGACCTTTCAGTCCGCAGTCCGATGCTCTATCCACTGAGCCAAACCGGCTTCGGCAAATTACAGTTACTCTAAGTAAAATTAAAAAAAAAAAAAAAAAAAAGAAAATATAACAAAAAATGAGTACTAAAACTTGATGTGGAAATAATCTCTCTCTAAAAAAAGCCTGGCCAGCATGGCTCAGTGGTTGACTGTGGACCTGTGAACCAGGAGGGCCCAGTTTGATTCCTGGTCAGTGCACATGCCTGGTTTGCAGGCTCCATCCAAAGTGTGGGGCATGCAGGAGTCAGCAGATTGGTGATTCTCTCTCATCACTGATGTTTCTATCTCTCCCTCTCTTTTCCTCTCTGAAATCAATTAAAAAAAATATTAAAAGAAACACATACATGCAAAACAAACAAACAATAAAAACAACCCACCCTGAACACAGAAAAATAAACATTCCAGAATCTGCTAGCTTAACTGTATTGGCAGTGACCCCCAAGTTCTTTCTCACACAGGCCCCGTAATATCTGGATTATATTTATTGTCCTCCTAAGACATCTAAACATGAACTATACCCAAAGTGTTTTCAGCAGCTTAAACATTTTGTATTAATTAAATTATCTACATGTTTCTACCAATTCAAGAATCATTTCCAAGTATTGAAGAGTCCCAAGTTGTTCCTATTTGTACATTCCCTTTATATTTCTTTGTTCTTCCTAACTGCTAAAGATTCCAAGGTGTTTTACAATTTCTCAACCACCTGTTCAAGCTGTAGCACCTAAGTAGGAGCTAAAGATAATGAAGAAAAAAAATACAAGAGTTTGGAGGCAAAAAAAAAAAAAAGAGTCTGGATGTTATTTATACTAATAATAGAGGAATATGCAAATTGTCTGGCACGCTGTCACAGGAAGAGTAACGACTGAACAGCAGGCTGCATGGGGCAACTAGGCCTGCAGGGGGGTTAGTGAGGGCTGACCAAACGACTGAACAGCAGGCTGGCGGTGGCAGTTAGGGGCAACTAGGCTGGCAGAGTGGGGCAGTGGGGGCGACCAGGCCAGCTGGGGGGGCAGTTGGGAGTGATCAGGCAGGTGAGCAGTTAGGAGCCAGTGGTCCTGGATTGTGAGAGGGATGTCCCCAGGGGGTCCCGGATTGGAGAGGGTGCTGGCTGGGCTAAGAGAACCCCCCCACCCCGTGCACAAATTTCATGCATGGAGCCTCTAGTAGTCCTTCTAAAATATGAAAAGGGAAAGAAATTGGACAACTGGCCAATGTTTAGAAGTGAATGCAATCATATCAAAGTGACCCTGCTCAAAAATTTCTCCCTCTACAATAAACACACACACACAATTTCTTCCCCTACAAAAAACAGTTCTTTCCACCTAAGAGGTTCATTTATCACTTCTCAGCCTTTAGGCTAAGATCAAGTGTAAAGATTAATTTTGAAGGAAAAATGTCTCCTCCATCATTCTGATCCTTGTGTTAGTACTAATGACTTTTCAAACTGCAGAAACAAAAACAAACCTTTGAACCATTTATTTCCAGGTGTGGATATTGGGGGGTGGGGTGGGAATATCATGTATGCTATAGAAATACATGATGGTTTTAAATTTCCAAAGAAAAACTATTTCATTCTTTTTTTTTTTCTTGACTTTGAGAGTACAGTATGTTTATTAAAGCTGGGGATAGTGAAACAAGGGAGGGCCTTGGATAGAAGCAGCATCAGGAGAGAGCCTAGGCGGGGCTGCTTTGGTTCTCTAAAAATGTTGTAGGAAAGAAATGAGCCTAAGTGGGGCTGCTTCCTCACTGGAAAGTCAGAGAAAAGGGGCCTTGGAGACAGGTTTGAGGGGTTAGCCTGGGGCAAGCTGCTGCTGCCCACTGCTTCTGTAGTTGCAAGTCTCACGGGGTCCCCTAGAGTTGGGAGATGCATGCCAGTGAGAGAAGAGGGAAGGCTGTAAAGGAAGAACAGGGGGAAGGGAAAGACTGGAACATAGTCCCAGTGCTCCTGGATAGAGAGCATGCCTATTTAATGTTATTCTTTATACCTTCACATATACTATAATTATTATTTGTATCTATTTAATATGAAACTAAGTGGTCTCAAGTGTCTTAATTAATTACAGTTTGGACTCTCAGGGATCATTTCTACAGTCTGTTACTAGAGAAGTCTCTGAACGTGCCGAACACCTGAAACCACGCGGAGGAGCTGCAGTGTTCTCTCCTGAGTGTGTAACTGGCTTTTGGTGGTGCTTTTGCAAAGCTATTGCCCATCGATGATCATTTTTCTCTACCTTTGGGACAGCATGGGATTGGAGTGTTAAAAAAATAAATAAATCTCTGACTCTCTGAGTATGCTTTGCCTAAATTACTTAAATCTATCTAAATTAAAAGATATAATTTTTATAATTTCTATAATAACAAGGATAGGTGTGTTGAACATATCTACTATGTGTGGTAGTAATTAAATTTCTGCCTTGAGATAAAATATATTTGCTCAGAGAGAAATAACTCAAAATTAACCTGATATGAACTTCCACTATTGTAACTATATTCTTAGACTCCCCTGTAGGCTGGATATTCTTCAAGTATAATGCTGGGTAATCGGGTTTTAAAAGGTAAATTGTGGAAGAAATTAGTTTAACCTTCAGTAAGGAAATTATTTGTTAAGAGAATGGTTGTGTTGTCTTAGCCATTATTACTATTTCACAACCAGTGCAGAAAATAATCTACAGTGAACTTTTAACAATTGGCAGTCAAGCAATGACCTAAGCCTCCTTTTCATAAAATATTTATTTCTTATACTGGTCTCTAGCAGTTGCCTGCCACCAAAGCTTCCTGCCTAGAACTGGATGCAAAATGATAAATTCTGGATGCCCACACTTCTTTTCTAATCTGAAGAATACAGGTCATTTTGCATTATTGCCACGCCCAGTAATTAAATAATGAACCAGTAATTGAAAACTGATAAGAGGACTAGTCGAAGAGACACTGTACAATCTGCCTACTTAAAACAGATATCCTGCCAAAACCGATTTGGCTCAGTGGACAATGCGTCAGCCTGCGGACTGAGAGGTCCCAGGTTCAATTACAGTCAACGGCACGTACGTGCCTTGGTTGTGGGCACATCCCCAGTGGGAGATGTGCAGGAGGCAGCTGATCAATGTCTCTCTCTCATCGATGTTTCTAACTCTCTATCCCTCTCCCTTCCTCTCTGCAAAAAAATCAATAAAACATATTAAAAGAAAACCAGATTATCTACCTGGTTGTGTAGATATTTCTGCACAACAAAGTAGGCAGGTTATTGCCACTACAGTAGAAAATTGTAGGTCTTAAAGGGCTTGATCAAGACCTAGGAGGAGAGCCCCAGCCAGTGTTGCCCAGTGGGTTGGATGTCATCCCTTGCAGCAAAAGATTGTTGGTTCGATTCCTGGTCAGAGCACATGCCTAGGTTTGGGGCTCAATCTTCTCACATTCATGTTTCTCTCTCCCCCATCTCCCTTCCTCTCTCTCTCTAAAAATCAGTAAAAATATTTTTAAAAAATTAAAAAAACCTAGAGTGTAAAAAAACTTTAGAGGTTATAGACTCACTCTGCCCAATAACTTTAGAATAATTCTAAACAAGTATTTTGGATAGGACAATTCTTCACTGTTTAGGGACTGTCCCAGCACTGCAGGACATCCACTGATTCTGCCTACTAAATGTCAGTAGCCTGAGAGAGGGGAAGTGGTAGTCACAGTGACAACAAAAATCAGCTTCATTTATTTCTAAATTCTGAAGGGGTGAGGACAGTGGAGGAGGCAGTAGCAAAGATCACTGGTAAAGGGGGAAAGACAAAATATTTGATGTGATTAACAGAATCATAGTGTCTCAGAAGAAAGATACTGTATATAGTTGAGAAAGTAGATGAAATACCTAGAATAGTGGTGGGCATGTAGGTCATTTAATAAACAATGGTTCTTTTTCTGGAAGTGAGGTATTGCCAAATCAAAAATGTTTCTTACCACATTATTCATGGTATTCTGCTTGAAATATCATGCAGATAAAATATAGGCTTTGAAACCAGAGAGATTGTGGTTTGAATCCCAAGTCAGGCAGCTGTGCGAACACTAAATTTGAATCTGTTTCTTCATGTATAAAAAGTAGCTATCTAGCAGGGTATAATTAGAATGAAAGCCAATATATGTAAAATACTGGCAAGTACTAAGTGCTCATCAAAAAAGAAGCCATGACTATTCTCACTGTAGTGACATAGATTTACTCTCAAGAGAAAGTTCATCTGCTATGGGAAAGTTCAAGCTATTTGACTATTTGAAAGTGTTAGTTTTTTTTTCAGTCCTCACCTGAGGACATGCTTCTATTAATTTTAGAGAGGAAGTTGGGGAGAGGTGGGAGAGGAAGAGAGGTGGGAGAGGAAAAGAGGGGGGAGGGAGAGGGAGAAGGAAAGGGAGAGGGGGAGGGGGAGGGGGAGAGGGAGGGGGAGGGGAAGGGGAGAGAGAACATTGATCAGCTGTCCCCTACCAGAAATTGATGCCTTTTGGTGTACGGGACAGTGCTCTAAACAACTGAGCTACACATGCCAGAGTGAGAAAGTTTTCTTTAATTAAACCAAAATCTGCTTCCCTATGATTTCTATTTAGACCAGCATATTCTACTTTTCCCCCTCATGAAAACCAAAATTTAAACATCTACAGTTCCACATAATGGGGTTTCTAGATATACCTACTGTGCTCTATGAGCTAATCTGTGATGTTCCTTTCAAAACTCAGCATGAATATAATGCTAATACTAGTCACCAATGTACAATATTTCAATTAACGTACTCCAGAATTTTTAAAAATATGTATTAATTTATTGATTTCAGAGAGGAAGGGAAAGGGAGAGAAGAAAGAGAAACATCAATAATGAGAATCACTGATTGGAGGCCTCTTGTACAACCCCTACAGGGGTCAGAACCTACAACCCAGGCATGTCCCTGACTAGGAACTGAACCACGCCCTCTGGTTCACAGATCTGTGCTCAACCACTGAGCACACCAGCTGGACAACGCACCCCAGAATTTTAAAGTAAACAACAGATCCACCCTGGCCAAACAAAAACAAAACAAAACAACAATCCAGTCCTTCAGTTTTTTTGTTTTTTGTTTTAGAAAGTGAGTGATGAACTCTGCCTTCAGCATGCTCTTTTTTTAAACAAATGTTTAGGATTAAATATTTGAATTCTCAGACATTAGGAATGTATTAAAGCACAGAGAAAAGACCAAAGAATTAATGATTACTTTATGAATAAAATCTAACAGGCTTTGTCAAGTTAGCATAAAACATGCATTAGAAGTAAGCTTACGGCTCATGTTAGTAGAAATTAAAAAATTCAAAGATATATTTAATCTGATCAATTTGATTCTGCTAACAAATCCCATTTAGAAATTACCCAAGTATTCTTCGATTCTGCTAACAAATCCCATTTAGAAATTACCCAAGTACTCTTTGCAAATCACCTGCATATCCAGTCCACACGACACCAGGCTCTGAGGCCTTTGAGGCCGAAAAGCCACAGAAGAACAGATGTTGGAATGTCTCTTCAGCGATCTGCTAACTTTCTTATTTTCCAAGTCTAGGATTTTGATTGCTCCGGAGTCGTCAGCAGAAGCCAGCAGGTTTTCAGTTTCATTCAATGAAAGGCAATTGATTTCTTCTTCATTCACATGAAAATGGTCCAGGGAACCTTTGAGGGATCTGACATCCAGTATGCTAATAGTTTCTCCATGTGAGGCATAGAGCTTGGTGGGGCAGGAGGGACAGAATAAGACACAGGTAACGTCATTGGCCCCTTCAAAGCGTGTGTGTCCCAATGGAGTCCCATCTTCACCCCAAGTGACGAGATCTCCACCCTCTGCTCCAGAAGCCACTAGTCCTTCTGAACTTGCATTCAGGCAGAGAATAGGAGAAGAATGTCCACCAACCCACTTGACAGCCATAATGGCTGAGAAGACTGTGAAGAAGGAGGAAAAAACTATAACATCATATTTTACTTAAGAACTTAATGGTAGGAGACAAATGCAATAAGTAGTATTTCATTTAAATATTTTTTAAAAGACATCTAAACAACTCAACAACAAAAAGACAACTGCAGATTAAGTCTACAAAAGTCTAGCTGAACAGAGTTGTGGGAACACCAGGCTGGAACATGCCGACATGGGCTTCCCTTGCAATCAGAACCAGGTAAGCCTGGTTCTCCGGCCTTTGGTGAGGCTCTCATAAGAATAAACACTAAATATATTTATTTTAAATTAGGAAAAATCATTTTTAAGAGAGGGTTGCACAACCACCAGATAATATTTTTTATC
Organism: Antrozous pallidus; assembly: GCA_027563665.1. Classification (NCBI taxonomy): domain Eukaryota; kingdom Metazoa; phylum Chordata; class Mammalia; order Chiroptera; family Vespertilionidae; genus Antrozous; species Antrozous pallidus. The sequence continues at coordinate 55,652,307 of CM050514.1, read as the reverse complement.
AGAATAATGTATTAGAGAGTGAGCTCTGGAACTAGAGTCTCTGGGTTTGACTAATTCTACTACCTACTAGCTGGGTGACTTTGGGCAAGTTACAGAACCTCTTCTCTGTGACTCACTTTCCTTCTCTATAAAATGGGGATAATGACAATAATGATAATACTCATTTCACAGAGTCAGAGAGAACTAAATGAAGTAATATATGTAAAGCACTGGAAAATAATGAGTGCTCAACAAATATTACCATTATCCCTTTTTTCATTTTTATTAAACTGGTCAAAGTGGTATCATGTACACTGAGTGGCCACATTATTATGATCTCTGAACGCAAAATAGCCTGGCCACTCACTGTATATCCTATATAATAAAAGGCTAATATGCAAATTGTCCCCTCGACCAGGAGTTCGACCAGCAGACAGGCTGACCCACCGCCCATGTCTGCTCCCCCTTGCCAGGCTGGTAGGAACCCCCAACCCCATGCACAAATTCATGCACCAGGATATACATACATACATACATATATATATATATATATATCCTACCTAATATTCTAATAAAGAACATGCAAATTAACCATCATTCGGCTATACCACAAGCCAATCAGGAGCAAGTATGCAAATTAACCCCAACCAAGATGGCTGTAGCCACTGAGAACAGGAGGGAGGCTTGGGTTTCCCTGGCAATGGAGGAAGCCAAGCTTTATGCACACCCTGGCTGGCCCAGGACTTTGCTTAAGGCTACAAAGTTTCAATTAGAATGGTGGAAGCCATGGAGCTGGAGAGAGCAGGAGGCTAGGATTTCCCCCAGAGATGGAGGAAGCCAAGCTTTCCACACACCCTGGCTGGCCCAGGTCTCTGCGTAAGGCTACAAAGTTTCAATTATAGAAGATAGATAAACCCCAACAGAAATGGTTGCCACCACGGAGGGAGCAGAAGGCTTGTCTTCACTCCAGGCTATAAAATTTCAATTGTAGAAGATAAATTAATCCGATACTGGGGCCTCCACTTGGGTCGGCAGGGGGCATGACCGGCCTGCAAATCACCACAGGTCCCTTGCCCAGGCCGCCCCACACCCCTAGGGAACCCCCAACCTGATCTGGAACACTTTTCAGGGCAAACCAGCTGGTCCCCACCCATGCACCGGGCCTCTATCCTATCTAATAAAAGAGTAATACACAGATTGACCATCACTCCAACACACAAGAGGGCTGCCCCCATGTGGTCAAAGATCCTGCCCCCATATGGACACAAGATGACCACCACAAATAGTCAGTAAGGAAGAGCAGTTGAGAGGGTCCAGGCCTGCAAGGGAGGGCAGCTGGGGGCAAACAGGCTGGCAGGGGAGCAGTTAGACATCAATTAGGCTGGCAGGGGAGTGGTTAGGGGATGATCAGGCTGGCAGGCAGAAGCAGTTAGGGGCAATCAGGGAGGCAGGCAGGTGAGCAGTTGGGAGCCAGCAGTCCTGGATTGTGAGAGGGAGGTCTGACTGCCCTCAAGGGGTCCCAGATTGGAGAGGGTGCAGGCTGGGCTGAGGGACATCCCCCAGCCACCCTGCAAGAATTTCATGCACCAGGCCTCTAGAGTGTGTGTGTGTGTGTTCTGAGTGGCTAGATCATTATGCATTCAGAGATCATAATACTCTGGCCACTCAGTGTATTTATTACACCAGTGGTCCTCAAAGTATGGCCTCCAGACCAGCAGCATTAATATCACCTAGGAACTTGTTAGAAATAAAAATTGTCAGACCTCTCCTTAGGCCCACTGAATCACAAACTGGAGTTGGGGCTCAGCTATATGTTTTAACAAGCCACCCAGATTATTTTTGAGAACCTGTTTCCCAATCATCATTTGGGAAACTGATTAGAAATGTAGATCCTTAGGTCTTAGCACCAGAGACTAAATAAATAGGTTGTTTTCTTTTATTATTCTTTAAAAAATATATATATCTTATTGATTTTTTTACAGAGTGGAAGGGAGAGGGATAGAAAGTCAGAAACATCGATGAGAGAGAAACATTGATCAGCTGCCTCCTGCACACCCCCTACTGGGGATGTGCCCGCAACCAAGGTACATGCCCTTGACTGGAATCGAACCTGGGACCCTTGAGTCTGCAGGCCAAAGCTCTATCCACTGAGCCAAACTGGTTTTGGCTACTTTTATTCTTGAAACCTTTCTGCTTGGCATTATTCCATTTTATAGATAATAAAACTGAGTTTCAGAAATGTTCAATAATTTGCCCAAAGTCTCCTGGCCCTTAAAATTTGTACAGGGACCCAATATAAAGGGATACGAAACTTTTAAATAAATAATGAACACCAGGCCTTGGCTGGGTAGTTCAGTTGGTTAGAGCATTATCCCAATATGCCAAGGTTGAGAGTTCCATACATGGTCAGGGCACATACAAGAATCAATCAATAACCAGCCTGGGTGCCTCAATGGCTGAATGTCAACCTATGAACCAGAAGGTCATGATTCGATTCCTGGTCAGGGCACAAGGCCAGGTTGCTGTCTTGGTTCCCCCAGTGGGGGGGGGAGAGGGGAGGGGTGCAGGACAGCCAGCCAATCAGTGATTCTTATCATTGATGTTTCTAGCTCTCTCCCTCTGCCTCTCTGAAATAAAAATATATTTAATTAAAAAAAAAACCCAACCAACCAATGAATAGATAACTAAGTGAAACAACAATTTGATGTTTCTCTCTCTCTAAAAATAAACAAATTTAAAAAATGTTTTTTAAATCAATAAATAGAAATTTTACAAAAGTTATTTTAAAAACTTAATTAAAAATAGTTTACTTGTTAGTATTCTCCCCCCACCCCAATATTTTTATTGATTTTAGAGAGGGAAAGGGGGAGAGAGAGAAAAACATCAATGAGACTCATTGATTGGCTGCCTCCTGCATACCCCACACCTGGGATTGAACCCACAACCTAGGCATATGCTCTCACTGGGAATTGAACCATGACCTCTTGGTTCATAGGTCGATGCTCAACCAGTGAACCATGCCAGCTATGTTTGTTAGTATTCTTTACTAGGTAAAGTACAGAAAATGACTGAAAGATACTAATAATTCATTACTGCTTTTAAATGTACTTGTTAAGAGCAAAAATAGAATATTAGGAACTAGCTATAGTTATAAGAAATATTAAACATGTTCTGAAGAAAGGACATTCTAATCTGGCTGGGAGTTGTGCACCTGAGAGTCAACCTAGGAATGCAGACCAGTCTCATTCAGTAACTGCCTATCATCACGGAAGAATTAACAATCAGGTTGCCCAAACAATGGAGTCCCACCCAGCACACAATGTCTACTTCCCCATGCCTGTAATACCCATTTTGCATACCCATTCTTATTCCTTTTGCCTACTTCCCCATGTAATCTTTGCCCTACCCAATGTAAGCAGTTTGCTTATGGGAGTGTTTCAGAGCAGGTTTTTGTGGATGACCTGCATTATTGGAAAAACTAGAGGCCTGGTGCATGAAATTCGTGCACGGGAGGCGGGGGTGGGGGAGGTGTCCCTCAGCCCAGCCTGCACCCTCCCTAATCTGGGACCCCACGAGGGATGTCGGACCTCCTGTTTAGGCCTGATCCCAGTAGAATCGGGCCTAAACGGGCAGTCGGACATCCTTCTCACAATCCAGGACTGCTGGCTCCAAACTGCTCACCTGCCTGCCTCCCTGATTGCCCCTAACCGCTTCTGCCTGCCAGCCTGATCATCCACTAACCACTACCCTGCCAGCCTAATTGATGTCTAACTGCTCCCCTGCCAGCCTATTTGCCTCCAACTTCCCTCCTCTGCTGGCCTGGTTCCCCCTAACTGCCCTCCCCTGCTGGCCATCTTGTGGTGGCCATCTTGTGTTCAGAGGGGCAGGATCATCATAACAGATGCCTAAAGGGTCAAGCACAACAATTAATCATATCCTATTGTGAATTACTTTAATTAGATAATAGAATCCTTCCAACACCCGTTGAGATCATAGAGTGGGTTGGGAAAGGTGGGGTACTTGGAGAGCATTTTTACAAAGGGTGGAGTACAAAAGTTGGCAGTTCTGAACAACCAGAGAATGATGCTGAACATGAATGGGACATGGTCAGGAGGGTGATGAGCAGGTGAAAGAAAAGGAGGCATGATAAAATATTTTCCTATTTTGAATTGGGCCACCTGGATGGTACTCTGTACACACACACACACACACACACACACACACACAACACGCGTGCGCCACCTCTTTGATTGGGCTAGATTACCGTCAGAATCGCCTGATCAGAGCCTTGAAAGGCTCAACTTCACCTACACTGTAAAAGAAAACAGGATAAAGGGCAACATCTTTAATAACTGAGTGATCTCTAAACACTTTGCTCCAGTCATAGCACCATGCACCCAGTTGTCCCAAGTATCTGTGCCTTTCAAACTGTTATTCAGCCCGGTTCCTTGCCCCCTTCTTAAGCGTATCAATTCCATGTATCCTTGAAGGTTTAAAAGAAAAAGTTAAGCATCTTCCCAGACAAATGCTGGTCTTCCTCCTCGGATGTCCTATAGTTGAGAGCTGAAAAATGAGTAAAACTCCAAAGACTGAGGTAACGCTACCACATAGTCATTATCACCGTGGTAAGTATAGGCCAGCTTTTCTTCACATGTTTGGGTTTTCCAAAGTTGCTCTTGATGTGAAGAAGCTAGTTAGCAGCTATAATGACTAATGAAAAGAGTCTGGGTTATTAAGAGTGTTGAAGAAAAAAAATACCTGGAAAGAAGGGAATGCAACTAGTCCTTTTATTTTTACTGGCAGACAAGAAGTGGATTATACACAGCAAGGGAATTTCAGGAAAGAATTCTTACTACATAAAGACAAGACAGTGACACTAATTACTAAATAAATCTATGTACCCTGTTATCGTAATTATTTCGTAGTTATTTGAGAATTACATTAAAAAAAAACCATAAAGGACCCTAGCAGAGTGCCTGGCTCACATGATAGCTATTCCTTTCTCAAACTGAGTAATATTGAAAAGTTTTCAGAAAACCTTTTGTTAAGTTTTCAACTAAGAAAACAGTATGACCAAATAATGCTGAAGTTCTTTCCCTTCCAAGAAGGCCTCTATCATGACGTCTCCAAGTCATTCTCCCGTTGGAATGTTTAATTAAATAAGAACACTCTGCCTTAATCCTCCTAACTAATCAATCGTTTAGTTTGTAGGGAAGCCTGGGAAAGGCTACCTTTTGACCAAAAGAATGTAGCACTTAACAGTTATCCAAACGTTGGAGAGGGAAGTTCAAAAGCAGCGGCCTTACTTTCCGAATACACGCTGGGTTGCACGTTCTGAAGGGAACCTAACCAGGAAAGACCGCCATGGTCAAGAACGAAGATCCAATTCGGCCGAAGAAAAGGCGACGGAGCCACGGAGCGGCTAGCTCGGCGCGGGACGTTTCCTGAGTGAAGATGGCGTCGGCGACGGGGACCTCGCTGAGACAGAGAAGTCCAGCGGGAAGAGAGGCCCGGGAAAGCCAATGTGGACCACTAGACCCAAAAGAGGAAAAGGCGCAGCAGGCCAGTCTCGAGCCCACCAGCGCCACACGCCTTCCTACCTGCTCTTCCTGCGTCCCTCCGCGGCGCGTCGTGATGACCTCACCCGCCGGCGCCCAATCCCGCGCGGCGTAGGGCGCGAGGCGCCTCCGCCGAACGGTCACATCCGGGGCGAGAGGAACCGCGAGCGAGCTGGGCGTGCGCCCTTGCTTCGTGCCCTCAACCTGCATGGCTGGGCCGCGGGAGCGCCTCCGGGAGGCCTCGCGACTCGGGCGGCTGCGACGCCCGCGCTGAACCGCGGGGGAGGGGCGGGGACGCCTGTGCGCGCGCGCGTCTGCCCTCAGTGAGGCGGGGCGGCGGCGGACGCCCTCGGGCAGGGGCGGGAGTGGCGGAGGGGACGGCGGTGAGCCGAGAAAGGGGCGGTGAGCGCTGCTCCGGGTTCTAGGCGAGGCTTGGCCTCCCCAGCAGAGACGGGGGGAAGCGGCGGAGGCGGCGGCGGCCCTCGGGCCGGCTGGTGAGGCGATGGCGGCGCCGGCCCCGGGGGCTGGGGCAGCCTCCGGCGGCGCTGGCTGTAGTGGCGGCGGCGCGGCCGCCGGCTCGGGCTCCGGGTCTGCGGGCACCGGGGCCCGGCTCCCCAGCCGGGTGCTGGAGTTGGTGTTCTCCTACCTGGAGCTGTCCGAGCTGCGGAGCTGCGCCCTGGTGTGCAAGCACTGGTACCGCTGCCTGCACGGCGATGAGAACAGCGAGGTGTGGCGGAGCCTGTGCGCCCGAAGCCTGGCAGAAGAGGCTTTGCGCACGGACATCCTCTGCAACCTGCCCAGCTACAAGGCCAAGGTGAGGGAGCTCGGGGGCCACGCCGCCACCCCAGCCCCGCTCTCTGTTCTTCTCATCCGAGCTTGGGTCAGGCGCCTAGCTTCGCCATCCCGCCTTCCCAGGGCACCAGTCAGTGCCTTCCCTCACCTTCCCCTCCATAAACATCTCTTCGGATGGAAGTTCTCCTTAACCCACTCTACTTCCGTGATACTTTTTAAAGGACCAGATGGTATCGTTTCCATCACTCATTCTACTTCTCATAGTCTTTCCCTTTAAAGACAGACCACCCTATTGTTGTTCCTTCAATACTCGCATCTCCCCCACCCCTTGGTGCCCTCCAAAGAGGCTTTTATTAGATCTTCCTGCTTTCGTACTTCGGTTTTCACTCTCACATTCACCTAACCTTTCCCAAAATCTGATTTATAATCATTTTTTCCCTTAATTTTCACCCAAGTTCTCTAATTCTTTCTGTTATGTTTCAGGCTTATAAGAGAGTGTGGTCCTGGGCATTCTGCTACCTCTCGGGATATCAATCGGCATCACTTAACCATCAAAATACTGCCTTGCCCCACTATTATTGGCTATTTCCTTGCCAACTTCTTCTTAGTTCCATATTGATGGTGTGTCTCTTTAGTTCTATTTGTCATAGAATTCCGGTTTTGTTGCATTCCCCCCTCCTCCCTCATTGTGCATAGTCCTGCCTTCATCATATGCAAATAAAAAATGTTAAATATCAGGTATGGTTGGACTGAGAGGACACTGGCGCTCTGAGTTTGAGAAATGAAGGATTTGACCTAGGTAGGGCGGTCAGGGAAGGCCTTCTTTCAAGAAATAATGATAAACTGAGACTTGAAGGATAAGAATATGTAAGCCAAGGAGTGAGAAGATCCTGCTAGGGGAGAACCTGCTGAGTATGAGGTACAAAAATGACATCAGTGTGGCTGGAGCGTGGAGAGCAAAAGTGAGACAGGTTTGAGATAAGATGGAAGAGGTAGACTGGGCTCAACTATAGGCAAGTCATTTTGAACTGTAAGCAAGAGGGGGTTAGGCGTGTGGGGATTGATGATATGATCAGTTTGCATTTTTTTAAGAAGTTATTTCTAACCAGTATGGAGCACAGTTTGGAGGGAACCTTAGAAATATGGGTAGGTCAATTATTGGAAGTAGGTAGTGGAGCAGATGAAGAGAAATTAAGGAGAGATTTAGGAAGTAAAATCTACAGGATTTAGCAGCAGATGTGAATTAGGGGTGAGGAAGAGGGAGGTGCTAAGGATGACTCCTAGATATCTGACTTACATAATATAGGGATCACCGGGGCTAGATTTACAGGACTAAGAATGAGTTCACTTTGGGTAGAGTAGAATTGACTGTATTTGAGATAGCCAAGAGATTTCAGATAAGCACTGGTTACAGTTTGGAGCTTAGAGGAGAGACAAAAAAAAAAGTTTGATTGGATTAAAATAGTGGGTAATATGATTGTAAAGGCAAGCTAAGACGAGCTATATCATGGAGGTCCTTGAAATATAGCTTTGAGTCTGTATAGTTTGGGCTTTGTTATACATTTGGAAACCACAGATGTTTGATTGGAGGAGTAACAAAATAAGAGCAGTGCTTTAGGAAAACTTGGTAATAAGATGAATCGGAGAGGACTGGGGTTAGTGTCTATACCAGAGGTACTTAAGTGAATAGAACAAATGTATGAGCAAGTGTATAGAGGAGAGAAAGAGATGGTTGGAGAGCTATTGCAGAGAACAAACCCACATAAGTGAACAGCTAACTGGCTGAGTGAGATGAGGAAGGAAGAGTCAGATAGGATTTCCAGGGAGCCTGGTAACTGAAAGAAGGATGGGAACAGGCTTGGGATAATATAAAACTGGAAAGTATTTGGAGCTGTCAGTCTATTTAGGATTTGTCTTCTTTTTTCAAAGTTCATATTTTCCATGTCACCTAATAGCATCAATTATCCCAATCATACTTAGCATCTAACTATAATTCTTTTAAGTTGCAGACTTAGATCCTAAAGTAAGTCTTAAAATTGTTAGCCATAATGTATAGTCCATGTTGTGCATGAGACTGGGACAGGAACTATATATTATTTTTATTTATTTCTGTATTTTTCCATTTCTGAATTTTTGGTATCTATCTCTAAAAGATAAGGATACTTAACATAGCACAATATCATTACATCTCCAAAGTATAAAGAAACTAACAGTAATTTCTTAATATAAAAAATGCAATGTTCAGATTTCCAATTGTCTCATAAATATTAAATATTTATTTTAAATTTTCAGTTTATTTAATCAAGATTTATGTAATGTTCCAATGGCAAACAGTTGACACGTCTCTTAAGGCTATAAATTCACCCTCCATCTCCCCCCCTCTCATCCCTGCACCTTATTTATTGAAATGAGGTCATGCCCTGGCTGGTGTGCTAAGTGGTTAGGACATCGGCCCTTGGACCTAAGGGTCTCGTATTCAGTTCCTGATCTAGGTCATGTACCTGGGTTTCAGGTTCAGCCTGCCCCCTTGGGCTCCTGCAGGAGGCAACCAATTGATGTGTCTCTCTCCATCTCTCTCTCTCTCTTTCTCCCTCTCCCTCTCCCTCTCTCCCCCCATCCCTCCCTCCTTTCACTCTCTTAAAAAAATCAATGGAAAAATATCCTCAGGTGAGGATGAACAACAACAACAAAAAATACAAACAATGTTGTCAAGCCCTGGCCAGTCTGGCTCACTTGGTTGTTGTCCCTTGAACCAAGAGGTCGCCAGTTGGATTCCGGTCAGGACACATGTTGGGGTTTCAGGCTTGATCCCCAGTAGGGTGTATGCAGGAGGCCGCCAATTGATGTTTTTTTCTCTGCATCCCCTTTCCTCTCTGTCTAAAATCAATGGAAATATTTTTTAAAAATCAGGTAATTTACTGTGTAGTTTCCATTGGTCTGAATTTTGAGTATTTTATTCCCATGGTGTTGCTTAACATGCTCTTCTGTCCTCTGTATTTCCTAGAGGTTTGATCAGTTTAGGTTAGATTAAACTTTTTGCAAAGTAGTTTTTACTAGAATCAAGTGATTGGGGTGTGTTCAGAATTGTGTTGTATGATGCAGACTATGGTGGGTAGGAGAGAGAGCAAGAGAAAAGTTAGGGAGATTAGGTGATCCCAGCGAAGAAAGCTTCATGAAGGTGGCAAGATTGAGGCTGATCTTAGAGGATATGTGGGAGGAGGAAAGCAGGTATGATGTTACAGACAAGGAAAATTAACACAAAATTAGAAAGGAAAATAGGAGGAACCAGATCTGGATGGCTTTGAAAGCCAGACAGACGAACTTATAGTTGATATAGTTGTCTGTATGGAACTATCTAAGGTTACTGAACTGGGATGAGATGCAATGAAGATGCTATTTTAGAAAGACATCTCTGGCCCTGGCCAGTTTTCCTCAGTGGTTAGAGCATCAGCCCATGTACTGAAGAGTTGAAGGATCTATCCCTGTCAAGGGCACGGACCTTGGTTCCTTGACTGTGAGCTCAATCCTGGGCTCCAATTGTGTGGGGATGGCAACCAATCACATCAGTATTTCTCTCTCTGTCTCTCCCTCTCCCGGTCTCTCTAAAAATCAATGGAAAAGAAAGTATCCTCAGGTGAGGATTAACAAAATAAGTAAGTAAAGAAATAAATAAAAACTAGCTTCCCTTTCTTAAGAATTCAAGTAAAGGGTTAAGAACTGAGGCTGGAGAGATTGGTCACCAAAAATGTTACAATGAAGAATCAGTCCTGGGTAGTAGGAAAATGTCATTTTGAGAAAGAGAGGTTGTCAGCAGTATCAGTGTGATGAAGAGAATAAGGATAGAGAAAATGAAATGGGTATTTACAAGAATTAGGGGTAGGCATAGTTGCATATTAATGAAATGTTTTCTAATGAGGAGTTAATTTTCTTTATAGTAATCTCGTGAGTTATTTGGGCATTACTTAATATTTCGGGGATGTTTTATGCCTTCTTTAAGCCTGTTTTGATATTTCATGTTTTTAAACCTTGGTTATAAATAGGAACAGGTAGAATAAGTACAGGAATACTTCAGATTTACAGCCTCTATGGAAACATGGGATATCTGAAATAAGCAGTTAGTTTTTTGTTTTTGTTTTTTTAATTAAATCTCTCTTCTCTGGAATATAACAGTAGAACCTGAAGTACTGGCTGTTAATAGTAAATGAACAATAGATGAGGGCCCTGGATACCTGACTTCTCTTGGGGGCCCTTTCTCTAATTATTTATTTACTTTTAACTGATTTACTTAAACTTTTTATTTATTTTTAAAAATCCTCATCTGATGATATACCGCCACTGAATTGCGAGAGAGAGAGAGAGAGAGAGAGAGAGAGAGAGAGAGAGAGAAAACATCTATCAGTTGCCTCCCAACCCCACCCCAACTGGGGACTGAACCCACAATATTGGTATGTGCCCCAATTGGGAATTAAACCTGTGACACTTTGGGTTGACACTTTAAGCAACTGAGCCACACACAAGCCAGGGCGTCTAGCCATGTTATGTGAGTTGGACAAGGTGACTTTTAAGGCCTTCCTAATGCCGAAATTCTGTGATTCTGGAGTTGATTTCTCAGTTTAACTAAAGCAATAGGTTCCACCCAGCCTTTGGCTGCTTTTGAGTAGTTTGAACAAAGTAGGAGTTTTTAGTTTTTTGTTTTTTTTTTAAAGCAGACACATATGTAATACCTTAACCAATAAATAAAATAAAAATAAATAAAATAAAAGGGGGTGGAGGGAGCCAAACGTTTTAAATTATTAAAACATGAGAAATTATTTATACAGAGTAGCAATTTTTATGCTATCTTTATTAACTGGTGATTACTGAAGGTTAACTAACCTTTCCTATCAGTGGAAGCTGTTCTGAATAGCTATCTCTTTATAAGTCCTAGTGGTTGAGTTTAGATGCTGTCTAGGGGGATTATTTGATTTGGTAAATGAGACTGGTGCTGTCTCAGTGTATGAGTAACACCCAGCCAGGAGGCTGGGGGTCTAATATCATTTGTGGTTATTAAAATTTTTCATAAACTTTAGAGCTGCTGCGACTAAGTTCTCTCTTTTACTTAAAATATTCTTTTTATTTAACAGAATTGCCAACATAAAAACTATGCCTCTCTTAATTTTTTAATAAAAATAATTGAATATAAACTAGAGAAAATAGTTTAATGAACCTCCCTATACCTATCACCAAGCTTTACCAATGATTAATTCATAGATAATCGAGTTTCGTGTTTACCCTACCCACTCCTATTCCAACCCTGGATATTTCAAAGCAGTTCCCAGATATCATTATGTTATGCATAAACATTTCAGTGTCATCTCTAAAATATATGGATTCTTGTATACAACATCTTTTGATATTTAAGAAGTCTATTTGGAGCAATACCACAGGTTAGAATTTTGGTCAGAAATGAAACAGTTGGCATTTATTTTAAATGTTATGTTAGTAGTCCTCCTGAAACTAGCAATTTTTTGGAAGTTTTTATTATATTACTTAAAAATATGTAACTTTATTATTTAAAAACACATAGCCTGAGGTTTGGGGACTTTTAATTTTTATTTATTCTTTACCTGAGGACATGCATTGTTTTTAGAGAAGGAGGGAGGAGGGGGTAGAGAGAAAAAGAAAAACATTGATGTGGGACAGAACATCGATCGGTTGCCTCCCATTCATGCCTCGACTAGGGATTGAATCTGTAACCTAGGTCTGTGCTCATACTGGGACTCGAACCCGCAACCTTTCTGCGTACAGAATGACACTCCAACCAACTGAGCCACATCAGCTAGGGCTGGGTACCTTTTAATATTTAAGAAAAATCAAACTTCTGTTTTTTGGTTTGTTTTTTCATCTTTTCAGGTACGTGCTTTCCAACATGCCTTCAGCACTAATGACTGCTCCAGGAATGTCTACATTAAGAAGAATGGCTTTACTTTACATCGAAACCCCATTGCTCAGAGCACTGATGGTGCAAGGACCAAGATTGGTTTCAGTGAGGGCCGCCATGCATGGGAAGTGTGGTGGGAGGGCCCTCTGGGCACTGTGGCAGTGATCGGAATTGCCACAAAACGGGCCCCTATGCAGTGCCAAGGTTATGTGGCACTACTGGGCAGTGATGACCAGAGCTGGGGCTGGAATCTGGTGGACAATAATCTACTACATAATGGAGAAGTCAATGGCAGTTTTCCACAGTGCAATAATGCACCAAAATATCAGGTGAGAATCTAAGTATTTTCTTAGATGTGGGCCTTTGTCAAATCATGCCTTAATTTTTTTTAAATTTGCAAAATTTTATATAGTGGCTTTGTATGTCCCTTTTGGTAATTTTTTAAAATTAAATAGTGTAACTGGCCTTTTTTTGCTATTCTAATAAGTTTTTAGTATCTCTATTTGTTTCCTAATACATATTCAGCCTTGATTAGTTCATCTTTGCTCTAAATCAGGCATTGACAAACTTTTTCTGTACAGGGCCATATAGTAAATATTTTAAGCTTTGTGGTTTGTATGGTCTCTGTCACAACTATTCAACTCTGTTTTTATAGCACAAGAGCAGCCATAAATAATATGTAAATAAATGAGTATAGCTGTGTTTCAGTAAAATCTTACTTATAGGCTGTAGGCTAAATTTGGCTCAGAGGCCATAGTTTGCCAACTTATGCTCTAGATTGTCATTTTTCCTTTATGGCACCTCCAAATCTGCTTTTTCTAGACATCTCACCCCCATGAATGCACCTGTGTGCATGCACACACATATCCTCTGCTACTTAGTAATCAGTGGATTCAAAGCCTCTGGATGTGTCAGTAATTTCTATAAAGACTGGCAAGCTCAGGCAAACTTCTACATTTTAAATTCTTTTCATCTTAGCCTTATGTCATATTTATGTTAGTTTAGGCTCAAAATTACAGTTTCTATTTGTAAAAGCTATATGATTCCCATAGGTCTAAAACATAGTAATCTGGTAAGAAATTATAAATTTTAAGGAATTATAGATTGCATATTTCAGGAAAACATGTGGCTTGAAAGCTGTAGCCTCAGTAATAACCTCAAGTCAGGGATACTAAAGTAGGAGAACTAAAAAATATATTCAGTTTCCTGAGGTAGAAAACCCTGGGTGGATTTTCTTTCATAGAATCCTTCACTGTGCTTTCAGGATCTAAGGAGAAGAGGGTCTGGACTTTGGAGATAAAATCCTGTGACTATCCTTGTGGTGATTTTGTAGTGAAAAGCTTCGTCTTTGTTTTTCAGAGAACATACTCTGTATGATTTCAGTTTTTTAAAATTTATTGAGACTTGTTTTAGTCCCAGAATATGGTCTTTCTTGATGAGTATTGCATGTGTGCTTGAAGAGAACATGTATTCTGTTATATGGAATATTCCACAAATGACATTTCGGTCAAGTTGATTGATAGTGTTCAATCTCCTATATCCTTACTGATTTTTCCTTCTACCTGTTCTATCATTTATTGAGAATAGTATTGATATTTCCACTATACTTCTAATTTTTTTTCCAGTTCTGTCAGATTTTGCTTCTTGTGTTTTAGAACTCTCTTCTTAGTTGCATATACATACATATGTACTTATCATTGTTATATCTCCCAGTTTGATTAACTGTTATCATTATGAAATGACCTTCTTTGACTCTAGTAATATCCCTTATCTTTTTGGGTTTTTTACTTTTAGAGAAAGGAAGGGAGAATCTTAGAGAGGTAGAAGTATCTATGAGAGACACATGGATCGGTTGCCTCCTGCACAGCTCCTACTGGGGATTGGGCCCCAAACCCAGGCACATGCCCTAACTGGGAATCGAACCAGGTACCTCTTGGTTTATAGGTCGACGTTCAACCACTGAGCCATACCAGGCGGGCAATATTGCTTGTCTTTAAGTCTATTTTTCTACTTTCTCTGGTATTAATATAGCCAATCTAACTTTCTTACACTTACTAATGCTTATTTTCTTGTGCAAGGTGCCTCTTTTCCCCATCCCTTTCTCTTTTTTTAAATTTATCTTTATTGTTGAAAGTATTATAGATGTTCTCTCCCCCCTCCATTGATCTCCCCCCCTCCACTCCACTTCCTTCCCCTCCCCAGGCCTTCCCTGCACTATTGTCTATCCATGGACAATGCATATATGCAGGTAAGTTTATTGCTTAATCTCTTCCCACTCGCCCCCCCCCCCCCCCTTTTCCAAAATAGGTCAGTCTGTTGCATGCTTCAATGTCTCTGGATCTTTTTTGTTTCTCAGTTTATTTTGTTTATTAGATTCCACATATAAGTGAGATCATGTGATACTTGTCTTTCTTTGACTGGCTTATTTGCTTAGCATAGTACTCTCCTGGTCCCTCCATATTGTGCAGTAGCTGTATAGTATTGCATAGTGTAAATGTACCACATCTTTTTTTAAATATATATTTTATTGATTTTTTACAGAGGAAGGGAGAGGGATAGAAAGTTAGAAACATTGATGAGAGAGAAATATCAGTCAGCTGCCTCCTGCACACCCCCAACTGGGGATGTGCCCGCAACCAAGGTACATGCCCTTGACCGGAATCAAACCTGGGACCTTTCAGTCCACAGGCCGATGCTCCATCCACTGAGCCAAACCGGTGTTGGCTGTACCACATCTTTTTAATCTCTTTATCTACTGATGGCTACATGGGCTGTTTCCAGATATTAGCTATTGTAAATAATGCTGCTATGAACACAGGGGTACATATATTCTTGCTGATTGGTGTTTCGGGCTTCTTAGGATATATTCCTAGAAGTGGCATCACTGGGTCAAATGGCAGTTCCGTTATTAATTTTTTTTGAGGAAACTCCACACTGTTTGCCATAGTGGTTGTACCATTCTGCATTCTCACCAGCGGTGTACCCGACTCCTTTTTCTTCACATCCTTGCCAGCACTTGTTTGTTGATTTATTGATGGTAGCCATTCTGGCAGGTATAAGATAGTACCTTATTGTCATTTTAATTTACTTCTCTGATTATTAGTGATGTTGGACATTTTTTCATATGTCTCTTGGCCATCTGTCCTCTTTGGAGAAGTGTCTGTTCAGGTCTTCTGCCCATATATTTTATTGACTTCAGAGAGGAAGAGAGAGTGGGAAGGAGAGAGAGAGTGAAAGGGAGAGGGAGGGAGGAAAGAAGGGGGAGAGAGAGAGACCAAAAGACCAATAATGAGAGAGAATCATTGATTGGCTGCCTCCTGCATGCCCCAGGTATGCAACTTAGGCATGTGCCCTGACTGAGAATCAAATCGTGACCTCCTGGTTCATAGGTTGACACCCAACCATTGAGCCACCCTGGCTGGGCATTTTTTAATTGGGTTGTTTTCCTTTTGTCCAGTTGAAAGAATACTTTATATACTTTGGAAATTAAGCCTTATCAGATGTATCATCGCCACATATGTTCTCCATACAGTGGGTTCCCTTTTCAATTTGATGATGGTTTCTTTTTGCTGTACGGAAGCTTTTTATCTTGATATAGTCCCATTTGTTTATTTTTTCCTTTGTTTCTCTTGCCCTGGGTGATGTATCAGTAAAAATTCTGTTACATGAGATGTCTAATATTTTGCTGCCTATGCTTTCTTCTGGGATTTTTATGGTTTCATGAATTATATTTAAATCTCTTATTCATTTTAAGTTTATTCTTTTTAAAAAATATATTTTATTGATTTTTTACAAAGAGGAAGGAAGAGGGATAGAAAGTCAGAAACATCGATGAGAGAAACATCCATCAGCTGCCTCTTGCACACCCCCTACTGGGGATGTGCCTGCAACCAAGGTACATGCCTTTGACCGGAATCAAACCTGGGACCTTTCAGTCCGCAGGCCGACACTCTATCCACTGAGCCAAACCAGTTTTGCCAAGTTTATTCTTTTAAAATATATATATATTTTATTAATTTTTTTACAGAGAGAAAGGGAGAGGGATAGATAGTTAGAAACATCGATGAGAGAAAAATAGATCAGCTGCCTCTTGCACACACCCCACTGGGTATGTGCCTGCAACCAAGGTACATGCTCTTGACAAGAGTTGAACCTGGGACCCTTGAGTCCACAGGCCAACGCTCTATCCACTGAGCCAATCAGGTTAGGGCTAAGTTTATTTTTGTGTATGATGTAAGTTGGTGGTTTAGTTTCATCATTTTGCATGTATCTGTCCAATTATTCCATCACCATTATTGAAGAGACTGCCTTGACTTCATTGTATATTCTTGTTTCCTGACGAATTGCCTTCATTTCACTTAGTTCCTTTTCTGACAATTCCTTCTTTTCTTTTATGTCATGGTTGTTTCTTTGTCTCCTTATTTTTGCTGACCCTTTGTATTTTTTCCATGTATTAGATCAAATTATCATGGGTCCCAGTGGGTTTGATCTTATATAGTAATTGCCTTGTTGGACCCAGTGATTCAGTCTCTCAGATTTCCTGAGCTGGGCGCTCTAGGAATGTCCCTTGTGTGAGTTATTTGAATTCTGTTGTAATTGGGTCTTGAATGTTGTCCTGTTTGTGAATGAAATCTCGTCTCAGGCCGGCTGACTGTGAAGTTCACCCCCAACCACATTGTGCGAGCTCTAGTGGGAGGTGTTGAAAGAACAGAACAAAACAACAAATAGCCCTAGCCAGTTTCTCAGTTGTTAGAGCATTGGCCTGCAGAATAAAGGATCTCAGGTTCAATTCTGGTCAAGGGCATGTGCCTCTGTTACAGGTTTGACCCCCAGCCCCAGTAGGACACATGCGGGAGAAACCAGTTGTGTCTCACATCGATATTTCTCTCTCTCACCTTCCCTTCCATTCTCTCTCAGTCAATGGAAAAAAATCCTTGAGTGAGGATTAACAACAGCAAAAAATACAACAAACAAAATAAAAACATACACAAAACCCCTACAAAAACAGCAAAAGGAACCACAAAAGAAGAAAGAATTAGGTAAGAGAAAAGAGAGTAAGAATGATAGAAGAAAACCAAGAAAAATATATAAGGAGAAAAAAAGGGGAATAAAAAAGAATATGAAAAGGGCAGAGATAAAACAAAGAAACTCAGAGTAAAGAATAGGGGAAGGATAATGGTATAAAAGAGAAAAGGAAGGAAAATATTTGAAAAGGAAAATAGAAGAGAGAGCAGATAGACCAAAAAATGAGAAAGGAGGAAAGGAAAAAAAGAAAAGGGAAGAGAAAAATTAAATATATGAGAGAGAAAATAGAGACTAAAATAATAAAAGCAGAAAGAAAGATTTAAGAAAAAGAAAAAGAAAGTGAAGTGGCATTTAGCAACAGAGAGTAGTGCCTCCTGAGAGCTCCCTTTGGATTCTGCTTTTCTGATGATTGCAGCTCACTGTATTATCTGCCAATTCTGAGCTTCCTGGGAGGTATTTAGGTGCTAACCACTATCAGAAACTCTGATATGGCTGCCAGTGAGCTCTGCGTTGGGGGAGGTCTCAGTATAGGAACAATTACTCCTGCAGGCACCCCTGTCTGGGAGAAAGGTCCCCTCCACACACTTGCTTTGATGCCAGACAGTCCAGTTGCACCCTATATGCTCCTAGATCTCCCTGAGCCGTTGCCCTAGTGCTGGAACTCAGAGAGCGGACTATAAGTTTGTGCAACTGCCCTTTAAGAGGAACTTCTGGGACTTGGGCAGCCTCTGTATCACTCAGGCACAATCCCTGCTGGTTTGTACAGCCCGAGGTTACGGGGACTTCTCTTCCCAGCTCTGGAACCCTGGACTGGAGTCTGGGGTGGGGCTGTGATCCTTGCTCCTCACTGGAGGGCTCTGCAACTGAGCTATCCCTCCCATTTGAAAAAAAAAAAAAAGCCACATGTGGGTGAGGGACCAGCCCATTTTGCCCCACTACCCCTCCTATCAGTCTCTATGTTCTTTCTTCTCTAGTTGTAGTACTTCCATTCAGTCAGCTTTCAGGTAGTTCTGAATGATGGTGGTGGTTTATTTTAGTGTAATTTTAATGTGGTTGTGGGAAGTGGCAAGTACCGCCCTAACCTGTGCCACCATCTTGGTTCTTCCCCCTATTGATTCCTCCCCCACCCCCAAATAGGAGTTACACTTTCCTGTTTTCATATCCACCAAGGCTTTCTTGTTCTAGCAGGCAGTTAACTTGTCCTGGCTCAGACTGTGAACTGTCTCCCCCATAGTGTGCAGTAGCTAATGGCATTACTCAATCTCATTTTTTTTCTTTTCATTGCTACTTTTTTAGCCTAGTTCCTTACTGTTTCCTCTGTATCCGTGTAATAAGAGCAGTCACACAAGAATTGGGCAGGGTTTATTCTCAGATTATGGGACTCATCCTCTTAGTGGTTCTGTTGCTTCTAGAGCTCCTACTCTAAGGTTCCAGTTACTCTATCATCTCCAAGTTTTGCCCTCTGACACCTGAAGCTAGTAAGACTTCTGCTTTCTGCTCCCTTTGCTGTGTGCATGCTATATGCTCAAAGGTGAAACAAAGTTGCAAAGTTTCACCAGGAACTATACTGTCTTTTTGCATCTTTTGTAAAATAGGGATGACATCTAGGATTGATATGCAAATAAAGCACACAACAAATACCCAACAAAATATTAACTTTTCATTTATAGTTTTTTGTTATTATTGTTCATGTTTTGTTGGTAGTAATGGTGATGATAATTAGGATGTGTTTAGGCCCATTAAATGGGGTGATAAGAAATACAAAAAAAGGAAGTATTAACAGCAGGAATTATCATAATTGGGAGGTATTAGATTGCTATTTTTTATTATAAATGTTAGGACTTTCTGCCTTCAACTATAAAGGGGCAACAACTTTTAATAGATGCAAATTATAAAGAGAAAAACAGCTGAGACTGGTTTGGCTCAGTGGATAGACCGTCGGACTGTGGACTGAAGGGTCCCGGGTTCGATTCCGGCAAGGGCATGTACCTTGGCTGCGGGCACATCCCCAGTCGGGGGCGTGCAAGAGGCAGCTGATCGATGTCTCTCTCTCATCAATGTTTCTGACTTTCTATCCCTCTCCCTTCCGCTCTGTAAAAAATCAATAAAATATATTTTTTTAAAAAAGAGAAAAACATACTTATTTCTTTGCTTATTTTTCTAAATAGGAAAATAACTAAGTATGTTATGCTTCCAGTTTAGTTTAACAATGAGTGCTGCTGTTTTTATAAGTGTTTCAGATCAGTGCCCACAAAATGACTATTTAAAAGCCTATTTTGATTTTTAGAAACTATAGTCAGATTTTGACTATTTGTGACTACACAAGTTCCACATTATATATAGAACTGCTTTAACTTTAAAGGCTATATAAGTATTTTATAGTTATGTTAGAGGCCTGGTGTCCAGATTAATACACTGGTGGGGTCCCTTGGCATGGCCTGTGCCCTCTTGCAATCCGGGACCCCCTCAGGGGATGTTGGAATTCTGGTTTCAGCTGAGGGACCCCACTGATGCACAAACCCATATGCATATAAGATCTTTGGTTAATATCTTCCTACCCTCCTGACTCCCCCCTTCCCTCTGAGATTCATCCATCAGTCTGTTCCATGTTTCCATGCCTGTGTGTTGAGTGTCTGCCCCCTGGCTGGTGGTCAGTGCTTCCAGTCAAACTGTCACTTAGGCTTTTATATATAGAGACTAGAGGCCCGTTGCAGGAAGATCTCCACCGCCCGCCTGCTTCCCTCTCTTCTCCACTGCCCCGCCTGCTTCCCTCCCTTCTCCACTGCCCTGCTTGCTTGCTTCTCCAAAGCTTCCATCTCTTCTGCAGTGCTTGGCTTCCTTCTATGAATCTATGCTGTCTTCAGTCTTTGCTCTTTGGATATGCAAATTAACTGTCATCTTGGTTGGGTTAATTCACTCCTGATTGGCTTGTGAGCATAGTGGAGGTACCGTCAATTTGCATGTTTCTCTTTTATTAGATAGTATATGTACTTTTTATTGTAGTAAAATATATGCAATGAAATTATAATTTTAAACATTTGTGAGTGTATAAAATTCAGTGGCATCAAATATATTCAGGTGTTGTATAACCATCCATTATCTATACCCAAAACTTTATCATCTCCACCATAAACTCTGTACTCATTAAAAAATAACTCCCCATTTTGTGCCTCTCACCCCCCAGCCTCTGGTAACCTCTGTTCTACTTTCTGACTATGTATGAACATTCTAGGTGCCTGTTATAATTGGAATCATACAATATTTGTCTTTTTGTGTCAGGTTTATTTCATTTAGCATAATGTTCAAGGTACATCCATATAGCATATATCAAAGGTGCATTTTTTTTTTTTTAATAAGTGACTATTGGGAAGCAAACTCAGGTCTGTCTTTTACAGTAGCAAAATTACAGTTATGAAGTAGCAACAAAATAATTTTATGGTTGGGGGTCACCGCAACATGAGGAACTGTATCAAAGGGTCTTGGCATTGGAAAGGTTGAGAACCACTGTTCTAGATGTTTCTCCCTGACCAGAAATCTTCTCTTTTGGTTTTTCTAGGTAACATATCCTATTTAATAAAGTGGGATATGCTAATTGACCCTCATGCCATCACAAAGATGATGTTGCCCACAGCCAATAAGGAGGGAATATGTTAATTGACTACCATGCCCTCAAAGATGGCAGTGCCCACAGCCACAAGATGGTGGCACCCAGTCTCAGCCCTGCTGGGGCGGTGCCTGCCTGCCTTCAGAGTCCCACAGTCCCTATAGCCCCCCAGCTGCCCATGGCCGGCCTGTGGGCAGGTAAGCCTTGGATGGCAGCTGCCCAGCCACCCAGCGCCGCCCAAGGCTCAGGTAACCAGGGCTGCCAAGGCTTGCACTGCCAGCAGTGGCAGCAGCAGAGGTGTGCGTCGCCTTCTCCTGATTGCCGGGTCATCCCCCACCCCACCCCACCCCTTAGGGATCCCAGACTGTGAGAGGGTCAGGCCAGGCTGAGGGACCCCGCCCCCCACTCCACTGCATGAATTTTCATGCACTGGGCCTCTAGTTCTTAATATTTTCAGCCTGTTCATTTGTGTTATGTTTCTATTAGCTATGCACTTGGTGGGTTTTTTTCCTCTAATCTTCTTTTGATATCTGTTTGCAGATAGGAGAAAGAATTCGAGTCATCTTGGACATGGAAGATAAGACTTTAGCTTTTGAACGTGGATATGAGTTCCTGGGGGTTGCCTTTAGAGGACTTCCAAAGGCCTGCTTGTATCCAGCAGTTTCTGCTGTGTATGGCAACACAGAAGTGACTTTGGTTTACCTTGGAAAACCTTTGGATGGATGACAGTGGCTTTCTTGGGATGAAAGAGTAGAGGAGATATCTGCTTGTGGAAAGTAAAATCATGAAGTGACAGTGTCATACATGCATGTCTAAGAAACATCCTGAAAAACACATGAAATTGTTAACTGTAGAAGCAACTCTACAGCAAAGATAACCTTAGTGTTTCCTCTTTCTACTGGGCCAGAAAAATCCTCAGGGTTGCAGTTGGTTGAGTGGGCAGTTGACATATGCATGTTGCAACAGAATTTGTCTCTAAGCAAGCAATGTGTTATTTCCAACTTTTAAGGTGAGATCTTAGAGATGCTATAAAAGGGATAAGAAGGAAATAGCAAGATTTTTAAAAGGTGTGTTTTTGAAGAAAGATTGGTACTGTGTTACAACTGCCTGTTTTTTTTTTCAGACCCTTTCCCCCAGCCAGCTTGACTATTACAAAAGTATGAAACTGGTTGGGTTTTATTTAATATTTTTAATATATTGAGAAGCATGGTCTGCTTGGACTGCACTTCTCTAACAGTGAGATGTAAAATTGTGCAGCTATTTTAAAAGTTGTATATACAATATGTGTGTAAAAACAAACAAACAGGACAAAGGGGTTGCTTTGTTCTAGTTCAACTTCTTAAAAACCACTACATGGTACAAAATTAAAATAACGTTTAGGGACAATTAGGTAACTACAAAGAAGAAGATTTTAAGAGGAGGTGTGTTGTATTGGCTTATTTTGTGTTAGATTTGGTTTACAGCTTCCATAACTATTATAGTCCTTTTTTTTTAATGATCAAAATTATTATAAAAATATTTTAATATACTGGATGAAGATTGAGGGGAGGCAAATTTCTTTCTAATCATACATATAATAATAATAATGTCCATCTTATAGTATCTGGGTTTGTTTTTTTGTTCTTTTTTTTGGCCTTCTGAGAAAGTGTCTCATAAAAACACAGAATATTGCTATTTGCTCTTGTAGGCCTCAAATATGAAAGTGGTTAGGCACAGATCTTAGGAAAAGAAGTGATTAATTGTCCTTTTATTTTGTAACTTTATACTGCTGTAGATATTATAATTTTTTAAAAATTTCGTATTGTTTACAACATGCAACAATCTAAGCCTCAGACTCTTCATTGGGTTATCAAGAAAATGTTTACTCAGCCCACCTGGAACAGTGCCAGCCTGAACCCAGGTTAAGAATGTTCTTAATCTTATTATAGGTAATTGCCCCCATGGGACTTGAAATAAAACACCTTATGCTGAAAACTTCAGGTTGGCAATATTTTGAAGGTTTCATTACAGAAGATCTTAACATTAATTTCTATTCAGAATTTTTGACTAATAACTGATTTCACTAATACTCTTTCGAATTAATAATCTAACATATGATTTGATATTTTCTTTTGTTAGAAGAGAAACAAGCATCTTTCTGTATGAAAGTATATATTGTATGGTTTCAGATAAATCTTTGTGATAAGAATTGACTAAGGCAAGTGGAATCTTTGTACTTTTTTAGGTTATGGTTGTATGTATATTTTGTCTTAAGTCTAATAAAATTAGGGACAGCAAGCAGCTGGCTGGGGGTCTTGGGTTGCTGCTTGAGAGTTAAGGTTATTAATATCCTATGAAGCAAGGGATTTCAGTCATGAACAAAGATTTATTTTTGTCATGTGACAGGCTTACAAATATTTGTGTGTTTGGTATGTCGCTTAAAGATAAAATCTGTTACATATTCTTTTCCATATCCATGTCAAGAAGAAACCTGGAAACCATTTTCAATAGAACAAAGCAAAATTATTTTGCATATATTAAAGAGTATAGCTGCTACAGAAAATGATTTTTCTTGTTGTGGAATGACTCAATTTGCTAAAATGTTTAAAATTTAATTAAAGAAGAGAACTGATCAGGAGGAAAATTGAACTAAGAAAATTTAAAAATCCTTTAAGTACTTATTTCTTTTTCAGATTGTGATACAGCCAGTTCCAAGAGCTTTTGCTGAAAGTTTTGTTTATAACTTCTGTTTCACTTATTAGTCAACATTTATTTTGTAACAAAGTTTTGAAGGTGCTGAATGGAAAACAGAAACACATGGTTATTGCATATCAAACCTAGAATTAAATAATTGCCTAAATATTTAATAACAAGCTATTCTTATCTCAAAGATTTAAATTCACTAATATCCCATTTGCAAATTTTATAAAATGGAGATTCATATTTAGCACAAGAATTGGGGGAATGAAGAGCCTTCATTTATAACCTGGTAAATGAATTTGTTACTGGAGACCAGTAGTAGCTGTACAGAATAGTAAAACAAACTACTACAATGTTCAAGGAAATGGGATCTCTTTTTCATTGGTGCTGAGCAGTTAAGTAGAAGACAGTTGCATGAATCATCTAAATCAGTAGTCTCAACCTCAGCTGTACTTTGAAATCATGTGTGTTTTGAAAATTTTGATACTTGGGTCTCATACCCTAAGATTTTGATGTTGGTCTAGGATATGACATTACCATAGGATTAAAATAATTCTAGATGATTTTCAAATATGTTGCCAAGTTGAGTTCAAAATTAATGTTAACTTTTCTCATCTGCCAAAAACAAACAAAATCCTTGCTCCCTCTCTTCACTACCTTACACGAATATTGAGGTAGAGAAAATAATGTCAAAGAGCTTGTTTGATGGATAAGAGGTGCTAATGAAAGGCAAAATAGAAATTGTATTTCAACTGAAATATGAGCAGGAAAAATGTGTAACTGAATTTGCTTTGTTGACTTGAGAAGCCAGGAGCATTCTCTAGCTCTTTAGTGAAGAATGCAGATGTGTAAGCAGACATTACTATTACTCTCATTCATAACAATGGTATTCTGTCATACTTGAGACAGGCAGTTTTCATTATCTGCTTTTACATAGGAAAGAAGAAATATTAAGACTTAAAATCTGTAATGGTGAATGACTCATAATTAAAACATTTCATACAAAGAAATCTGTGGTTAGTATATATCATTTCACTGTTGCCATTTTTTCATCATCTCACTTTTGAATATTAAACCATTTATTTCATCTCCTTCATTTTATTCATGTAAGTTTAGGTTTAGACTTGAGAAAGCACCTAAATGCAAGTAGGTATTGCCCAGTTGAATACTTAAAAGTCATGGCTCAATAATTAGGCATCTGCAATTCAAATATGGTTTTACCTGGGAAAGAGTTTAGAAAATAACAGCCCTAAACCATATAGTAGGTATTATAATTAACTTTTAGTTTAAGTGCCCCAATTGCTGTTTATATAGACAGCAATATTAATATTTTTGATCATTTTAAAAGCTGAACAGTTTGAAGAGATAGACACTTAAGGAGTTTTAAATTAGCATTGAGATTACACTCCAGAAATCAAGACCATCGGATTCAGAACCATTTTGAAGACTTCTTTGAAGGACTAGTCCATACCCAACCCAAATACTATCCTCACAAAGCATTCCTCAGTTGCAGTAGCTGAATGTAATCTCTTCTTCCTTGAAATTCCCCTATTTTTATATTTTATCTATACTTAAGCTGTATTACTTTATACCTCGTATAAATTTATTTATATTTATTATTTGTTGGTGTCTTATCTCCCCTGAACATCTTAGGACAGGATCACTGATGGACTCTTTATGTCCACATCATCTCAACTCAGTAGGCAGGTGCTCGCATATTTGCTGAAGGAACATAAAGAACTATGTAGGAAGACAAAAGTTACTCTGAAATTACAGTCTACAGTAACAAAAGATAGACGAGAAAGAAATTCTGTATCCTGTCCAAGTGAAGCACAAAGGAAAATGATGCAACTCTGAGGCTAATAATGACTGTGAACATTTTAGCCATTTCCCTTTATTCTTAAATATTGGTAAACTCTGATTTTTAGTTATTGGCGTAGATTTAATATTTGTTTAGAATTAAAATTCTGTATGTTAATTTTTGAAATTCTGTTATTTTGCTTTGGTTTTATAATAAAAAGTTTAAAAATTTTAACCACCTGTGATTGCTTACATTTAAAACAAAGAACTTCTTTATACATTAGAAAGAAAAGCGGGAGCCTTAATAATCAAATCTAATGGAATTTACCTACAAATTCCATGGCGCTTAGTACCGGAATCTACATTTCCCATGTTCAGAGTGGAACATAGAGAGTGAGTAATTCACTAGGGTCCTGTTCCCTGTGGTCTCCACCCCCAGCTAGCAGTTGTTTGACAAGGCGGTAGTTTGCCAAGAGTCACGAGGTGGGTATGGCTGCACAAATAGCTCCTGGATCCAAAACCTTATGAGAGAATCAGTTGATTATGTTGCTCAAAATTGCTTGATGCATTAATATGCTAAAATTTGTGCAAAGAGTTTTAATTTTCTACAAGAAAAGTGTAAAATTCCTGTCTTTTTGTTCAGGGATAGCTTTACCAGTCTGTTGCCCTATTTTCTTTTTTGGATCCTCCCCCGAACCGTTTGCTTTATATTTAATGTAATCATTAAAATATTGTTGAGAGCAATGTGTTCTCTTTATAGTTTGTTAGGATTTAAGATTTTTATTATTCAGCTTGTATGTTTTGGATTTCATACTGAGCAACGCAAGAAATAAGAATCATTTAGGGAGTTTTCCTTAGATCATCCTGTTGATAGTCCTTAATTTCTGATTCTTTTAAAACAAGAAAACACTTAGGAAAAAAGAGAAATCCTGCCTAACCTTTCGTATGATAGTAAGTTATATTGTATTTCTGCTCCCTCTCTTCCCCTACAAATAAAGTGGTGGATGACATTGAGTAATGATATGAGGTTCTATCTCCCTTGAGAAAGTCTTTCTGAAATACTATTTTTAAATGCTGATTCCACCTAGCTGGTGTGGCTCAGTGGTTTTTTATTTTTAATTTATTTTTATACTTGTACATGCCCTTGACCAGAATTGAACTCTGGACCCTTCTGTGCGCAGGTCGATGTTCTATCCACTGAACAAAACGGTTAGGGCTGCGTCAGTGGTTGTGCATCAACCTATGAATCAGAAGGTCATAGTTTGAGTCCTGCTCCAGGTACATGCCTGGGGTGAGGACTCAATCCCCAGTGTGGTGGGGGTGCAGGAGGCAGCTGATCAATAATTGTCATTGATTTCCAAAGTTAGATTAGAGGCCTATTGAAATGGGAACAGGCCCAATATTTTTGTTCATTTTAATGTAACTAACTTGTCACATTCCCCAACCAATGTTTTAAAGGTCTTTTATTCATCTGTGCCCCTTTATTAATCATCTTTATCTTTGAAGGAAAGAATGCTTGGAATGAGAGAAGTCAATGAGTCTTCTCCCTGGTTCACCAAGCCAAAGAGCAATACAATTCATGACCAAATTTCCCAGGGGCAGTGAAGAGCATGGATGGATGGCTACTTGCTGAAAGGCACATTGTTAAGAGACACTGGCAGCATTTAGTTTTGGGGACCAGCCAAATACATCTACTTTTCCAAGCACAATCTATGGGAATAGCGAATTTAAGCGCCACATGGAATGAATAGTGACTTCCTATACCACTCTGGATTTTAGGTGGTTGTAGCTGAGCCATAGCTTCTGAAATTGTGAAGATCTCCCTACCTATCCAGTTGCTAGTCACCCACTTAGTAGGTTGTAGGTAACAAAAATGAAAGAGCAGAGAAGGTAATTCATAATTCACTAAATATTTTTAAGCACCTATATGTACCAGGATTTTGCCAAGTCTTAGGGATATGGGGATAACAAAAACACAAAATGGTCTATTCTGAAATTGTTCACAAGGTAGTGAGGGAGCAAATGTGGAAACAGACTACCATGAAACAGTGGAATAGTCGCTTTAATGGAGTTATGTACGAGTTCAAGTGTGGCATAGAGAGAAGGGAGTATTTAACTTAATCTGGAGTGATACTTAAGCTTGAGCCTTAGAAGATGAGAAGTTAGGTTAGATCCACCATTCTAGGCAGATGGAATAGCAGAAACAATGATAGGGAGGCATAAGTATATCCAGTATATTTGGAAATGGTGTATCCTGGAAGAGTGATGGGAGAGAATAAGGAACAGGAGTATTGGGACCAGATTATAATTGTCATCCAAAGGAGTTTGGGAAGCCAAAGGTTTTTATTTATTTATTTAATTTTACTTAAACATATATTTTTATTGATTTCAGAGAGATAAAAGGAGAGGGAGAGAAACATCAATGATGAGAGAGAATCTGATTGGCTGCCTCTGGCCCGTCCCCTACTGGGGATTGAGCCCACAACTCTGACATGTGCCCTTGACCACCCTTGACCAGAATAGAACCCAGGACCCTTCAATCCCCAGGCTGATGCTCTATCCACTGAGCCAGCTAGGGCAAAGCCAAAGGTTTCTAGTAGGGGCATGGCATGGTCATTGGTATTTTTAAATGATTACTCTAGCTGCACAAGACAGTAATAGAAGAAAGATGGAGGATGAGTCAAGAGGTCTAGGCAGAAAATGATGAGGACCTAAACTAAAGTCCTCATAAGGATGTAGAGAAAGGTATTTAAGAGATATGCAGGAAGATAAATGGACACAATTTGTATGTAGAAGATAAGGCACTTTGTGTGTGTGTGTGTGTGTGTGTGTGTGTGTGTGTGTGTGTGTGTGTGTATACATTTGGGAGAAGAACGGTATGCTTTATTAATATAGGGAACTGAAAAGCAGGAATGGATTGGAATAGGAGGTCATGAGTTTAGATTTATCCATGTTGAACCTGAGGTAGAAATACTCAAAAGTGTTGGAACTAAGTCAGGAGATAAGGAAGGATTTAGCCAATAGGCCACCAAACAGCAAGTGACAGCTGCTGATGTGTTTTACTTGCTCTACCTTCGCCACTAGACTCTGCTGCTCAGGGGACAGATAGATGGAGGATATGCCTGGAGTACATTGAAAGGACAATGAACTGCCCCTCTATATGGTGACTTGGGTTTTGTTTTTTTGTCTTATTTCTCATGCCCTATACCTTTGAGTAACAATCCTAACACTTCAGATATTTCAAATGCCTCTTAAAATTTTGGGGGGAAGCTCAGTAATTATCTAGCATTTTGGTTCTAAGATAAGATCAGAATAGTAGTTCAGGAGTCACAGGTTCTAAACCCTAGCAGTGTTGCTAGCATAATATGATTCCTGAGCAGATTTCTTTCCTTCTAGGGCTGTTTCCCTATCTACTTAAAAGAGGAGGTTGACCCAATGGTTCTCATTTTGGGATGCCCATTAGAACAATCTGAGAAGTTTTAATCTTTTAAAACAGCTTAATTGAGATATAATTGACATACGATAAGCTACACATATTTAAAGTGTACAATTTTATAAGGTTTTTAAAAAATAAATTTTTATTGATTTCAGAGAGGAAGGGAGAGGGAGAGAAACATCAATGATGAGAGACACTCATTGATCAACTGTCTCCTGCACCCCCCCCCACTGGGAACCAAACCCACAACCCAGGTATGTACCCCAGACCTGAACTGAACCTGGGACCCCTTCAGTCTGCATCAAGACAGATTTTTAAAGATGAGATGCCCAGACAAGTTCGATGGGATAGGCGATAGGGGAATGAATTCAGGCATCAGTAGGTCTTGGTATGTATATTTTAAGTTCACAGATAATTCTCCCCTGAACTAGAAGATCACCTTTCAAAACTGACTTTTGAGGAGCCTGCGAGAGGAAGCAAATTTTCTGTTTTATGACCAGGAGGAATAAACCTCTAGTCCTAGACCAAGAGCAAGTCAAAGTCAGAGGTAGAACCTATAACACTTCATATCTCCTATTAGGTGAGCTAAATTTCTGCCGTCATTTAAAAGAGGGGAGTGTCCTTATCAGGATTTGGTGCCCTTAGTAGTGTCCTCAGCAGTGGGTTTGATATCCTTCCTGAATCAGGAAGGCAGTGAAATCTGAGTGCAAAGCCAAAGCTAAAAAGCTGCACTTGTGGTTTGCCACACTTTAAAATAAAAACCTTTTACATCTTTGGAAAAAGAAAAAAAAATACAACATAATCATTGAAAATTGCTGCAGGAAAGGAAACCTGATGTTATGGGTTGAATTGTATCCCTACCCCCAAATTCACATGTTGAAGTCCAAACCCCAGTCCCTCAGAATGTATCCTTTTTAAAATTTTTTTGGTCAATCCTCAACCAAGTATATTTTTTCATTGATTTTACAGAGAGTGGGAGGGAGGGAAAGAGAGGACGATAGAAACATCTATGTGAGAGAGACACACCGATTGGTTGCTTCCCACAGGCGCCTGGACCAGACCCAGGGATCGAACCTGCTGCAATCCAGCTACATGCCCTTGACTGGGAATGGAACTCGAGACCCTTTGGTGTTCAGGCCGGTGCTCTAACCACTGAGAAACACCAGTCAGGGCAGAATGTGTCCGCTTTTTAGAAATAGAGTCAGCACAGATTAATTAGTTAAGGTCATATTTGAACACAGGAGAATGCCACATGAAGATGAAGGCAGAGCTCAGAGGATGCACAGAAGCCAAGGGATGCCATATTCTACAAGATGTACATATCATTGGGAACCAGCAAACCACCAGGTGGTAGGAAAAGGGCCTGGGACAGATTTCTCCCTCATGGCTCCCAGAAGGATCCAACTCCTTGGTCTCGGACTTCTGGCCTCCAGAACAGTGAGATGATAAAGTGTTGCTGCCTAAGCCGTCCAGGGTATGGTATTTTCTATGGCAGCCCTGGGAAACTAATACACCTGGTAAGTTTTCTCTCTGCAAATTCTTCTCTTTCTCTCTGAAGGCACCTTCAACACTGTGTTTTGTTAACTGGAACAAGAGGTAAGGCCAGGAACTATTTCAAGGTGTTACAGATTAAGTTCTTTTGTTGGGTTGTATTTGTAACCCAGTGTTTGTAAAGTATATACTAATAGTATTGTGGATAAAGGCCTGGATTCTTTAGTCAAAACTCCTGTTCTACCACTTATTAACTCTGGGAAAGGGATTTCTCTGTGCTTCAGTTCCCTTACCTGTAAAACAGGCGAATAGTGCTATCTACGTTAAGGGATGTTGTGAAGATGAAATGAAAGGCACATTGAGCTTCTCAGAACAGTGCCAGGAACATGGTAAACACATTTCTCATTATTATTACTGAACTGTTCTACAACATGAACATATCATTAGGGAGCACCCATGGGAGGAAAGGAGTGTGTGTGTGTGTGTGTGTGTGCGCGCGCGCTCTTCTGTATGTCTGAAATACAATTTGACTCATTTGATCCAAAAATTAAGAATAGGAAACATTTTTTAAAATATTCAAAACAGCCCTGACCAGTGTGGCTCAGTTGGAACATTGTCCCATGTACCAAAGGGTCCCTGGTTCAATTCCTGGTCAGAGCACATTCCCAGGTTGCAGGTTCAATCCCTGGTCAGGGTGCAACCAATCAATATTTTTATCTCACATTGATGTTGCTTTCCCTCTCCCTTCCTCTCTCTTTAGAATTAATGAAAAACATGTCCTTGGTGAGGATTAAAGGGTGGAGGCGGGGGGGGGGGTTTGAAACAAAGAAATTTGAGGTAGTTTAAGCAAAAGGAGTTGATTATGGAATACAGGGGTATCGCAAGAGGTCAATGGCAAGAATGTAGTTCACTGTCCCTGAGATGTCTCTGTATTCTTTCCCTGAGCATCCCCTTCAACATAGTCCCATTGTAGCTACCTAAACCTCTCATTCTTTCCAGAAGTCAACCCAGGATGAGATTGGACTCTGAGCCCAATGCCAAATTTCAAAGATAGGGACTCCACTTCTCACTAATGGTCCCATCAGCTGTGGTCACGTCATGAGATGGGGAGTGGGTTCACATAGTACCTTATGACGTCATCGGGCTCCAGTCTGTGACCTTGGCTGAGGGGTGGGACAGGTGGGAGACAGTCACTAACAAATGTGCAAAGTGTGGCCATATAAAGAGCAGTAGTGCTTTTAGGGAATCTGAGAGAAGAAAGTCAAAGAGGTTTAAAGGTGTGAGGAGAAAAAGATATAAAGGGGAGAACAGGGCAGGGGAGGGGGGAGGGACCTTTTTCCTGCCAGGGACCATTTGGATATTTATACCATCATTCGAGGGCCATATAAAATTATTAACTAAAAAACTAGCCTGCTCTATTTGGTCAGATATTTAAATAATTCACCTCCAATGCCTTGGCAGGGCCAGACCAAATGCTTTTGTGCGCCTGTACTGCCTGTGGGCCGGATGTCCCCGCCCTGCTTAGAGGGATGGAGGCTCATAGCAGGACAGCACCCTCAGGCAGAGGACCCGTGTTTCAATGCCAGACTCCGCTCTCAGAGGCAACAGACATGGTGGGGGGGTGGGGGGGAAGGAGGGGGAAGGGAGATAGGGGAGGGGAGGAGGGGGATAGGGGAGGGGAGGAGGGGGAAGGGGAGGAGTGTTGCCAAATTAAAGGCAAGAATAAGAATCTCAGTTTTGCCTAGACTGGTTTGGCTCAGTGGATAGAGACTGGGGACTGAAGGGTCCTGGGTTCGATTCCGGCAAGGGCATGTACCTTGGCTGCGGCCACATCCCCAGTAGGGGGCGTGCAAGAGGATGTCTCTCCCTCATCGATGTTTCTGACTTTCTATCCCTCTCCCTTCCGCTCTGTAAAAAATCAATAAAATATATATTTAAAAAAAAGAATCTCAGTTTTGGGGGTTTTTTGGATTAAAAAAAAATAAAGTTGCTTCCTGCCTCAAGCTTCTGGTCCCTGCTTTTAAGAGAGAAACTGAAGGATGGAGAGGTTTGAAATTCAAAGGAAAGCCAGCTCAGTGATCTGCTTTTTGTTTGGCTGATCTTGAATCATTGGCAATCAGCTGCTCACTCGCTGCTCATTTTGAACATTAAAAACAGGAGTAGTTGGCACTGGCTGGTGGGTCTTAATGGTCAGAGCGTCAGCCTGAGCACCAAAGGGTCGCAAGTTCGATTCCCAGCCAAGAGCATGGACCTTCTTTGCCAGTTCCATCCCCAGCCCTTGTCTGGGCAGCGGGAGGCAACCAATCAACATCTCTCTCTCACATCGATGTTTCTCTCTCCCCCTTCCTTCCTCTCTTTCTAAAATCAACACATTAAAAAAAAATCCTTTTCTAGAGACCCCAGAGTCTAATTTTGATTGCTGTTGGGGTACTAAAGGGATCTGAGGGTCACAGGCTAGGGGGAGTTTGGTGATGAGGTGAACTGAGGAAATTTTAGGGAAAAGACGTGCTTTAGCTCAGGCTGCTGTAACAGAATACCATAAAGCAGAAGCTTATGAACAACAGAAATGTGTTTCTCACAGTTCTGAGGGCTGGAAACCCCGAAGTCAGGGTGCCAGCCTGGTCAGTTTCTGATGAGAACCCTCTTCCAGGTTGCAGCCTTCGGACTTCCCATTGCACCCTTACACATCTGAGAGCGGAGCAGAGCAAGCACGCTCCCAGAACTCTTTTAAGGGCACTCACCCCACTCATGAGAGCTCTACCTGTTTGACTTGATCTACTCCCCATTGCCTCCCCAAAGCTCACCTCCGAATCCACGGTTTGTAAATATGAATTTTGTGTGGACACATTCAGTCCATGACAGATAGCAAAGGAATTTAATGTTCAAATCCCCTACTGCTTCAACCAAATAAAATGTTCCTGCTTGCTTCTCACAGAGTGGAACTTGGAGCTACAGAGTTCTAGACAGAAAAGAAACTCTTGTAGGAAGATGGAGCCAGTCATCTGCCCACAGGGGCTTGGGAAGACACACCGTGCCCTCAGCGCAGCCCCCTGCCTAACTAGGCCTTTATGTGTCTCTTGATTTCATGACCTGTTGTGGCCTCCCACCCTCACACCCAAGTCCCTGACTTGGGGATCCCGCAAGGAATAAAAGGATCTTCCCTCAGGAGCCCCTCCCAGGAGGAAGCACAGGATATGGTCAACAACAAAGGTATTACAGGGGCTTGTCCTCTGCGCATCCCTCTTTCAGAGCTTTAACAGGTGGCGAGTGGAAAATTATGACTGAGGCTTTCTTATCTCTTTTTACATTAGAATCATGACTAGCAGCAAGAATAAAATATGAAGAGCCTCTAGTCTAGAGAGTCAATATAGAGCTCTCATTCCTTCCATTGTTCACTTATCTCTCCATCTACTTAGTATGGCGTAGCATGTACAGTGTGGTGTTAGGACTAGGTCCTTGCACTCAGTCTTCATAGATGTTGTGTTTAGTATTTCTGAGCAGCTACTGCATGCCTTACCTTCATTATCTCATTTGTTTATTACAACTCTGGATGGTACATGGTCTGCAGGAGGGTAAGCTGAGACAGAGGATAAGTTACTTGCTATAGTCACACAGCTTTAAGTTTCAGAGTCTGGATTTGAACTCAGATCTCTGACTCAAAAGCTTGGTCACTTTCCACTCAAGAGGGAGGCAGACATGTCAACGAAAGATATCCTATAACAAGGTAAAAGCTCTTGAAGAAGCAGACAAGAGTGCGGGGGGGGGGGGGGGTGTCTGACTTGCCTGGAGAGCCAGTGGGGACACTGACCACTGTTTTATTCATCAGCACTAGGGAGACCAAGGGAACAACACCTGTCTCTGCCCTCAGGCCACATCGGGCTTGAGCCAGCTCTTCTCTGCTTCCCCTCTAATCTCTGTGAACTGTTCCGTCTTAACCTGCCTATTACTTATGATCAGCAATAACTATACAACCTTGACCTATGTCTGGATTGCCAGACAAAATACAGGATACCCAAAGAAATGCAAATTGCAGACAAATGATTTTTTTTTTTTTTAGTATAAGTATGCCCCAATGTTGCATGCCCCAATACTTTTACTAAAGAATTATAGTTTGCCCTAGATGGTTTGACTCAGTGGATAGAGCATCAGTCTTAGACTGAAGGGTCCTGGATTTGATTCTGGTCAAGGGCACGTGCCCAGGTTGTGGGCTCAGTCCCCAATAGGGGGTGTGCAGAAGGCAGTCAATCAATGATTCTCTCTCATCATTGATGTTCTCCCTCTCTTACCCTCTCTGAAATCAATAAAAAAAATATTTTTTAAAAAGACACATCCATGCCTTCCGTTAAAATAAAGAAGAATTATAGTTTATCTGAAATACAAATTTCATTGTCTTATATTTTTATTTGTTAAATCTGGTAACTCTAAAACCCAGTCAAAAGCCTCTTGTCTAGTCCTGACTGTCAGCAGCCTTACCCTTCTCAACCCTTGGCTTTTTTCTTCCCTTTTCCATGGCTGTAGGCTCCTGGTCCCACCCAAGATCTCCTCATCTGCTGCTGTACGGGCCCCAGGGTGAGAGCTGGGTCTACTGTTGCTGCAGAGAAAAGCTTTCATCATATTTTCTTGCTTTGCTTCCTCTGAGAGCACCTCCCCCACACCACACTGGTAGGCTAGCACCGTAGGCAGAGCCTAAAGGTAGAAATTGGCAGAACATCATCTCAAAGGAAATGGCCTACAAGGGGAAAATGTTGAAATAGCAAAAGTCTGTGGCCTAAATTCAAAGCACAGACTGTTATAAATATCCTTCACTCTGCATCCGGAATAAACAGATGTTCTTAGTTTGACCCTTTCTGGATTCCTGGTCCCCTTTCTCCTCTCCTCTGTTCAGATCCTTACTAAGGATCTACCTTGAGCACCATAGCACCAGGCAGGCGGGGATGACTAAAACTTTGTCCTCAAGGATCTCATGGCCCAACAAGGAACTCAAAACCTGTCCAAAGAGCTGTACCATATGTTAGAAAATGATCAGGGAAGTGGAGAGACTTCAGAGGAAGAAGAGGGCATTTTGAGTGAAGGAGGAGTTCAATCCAAGCAACTCCATGGAGGAGGTGTCTTTTGAGCAGACCCTCAAAGTATAAGTCGTATTTAAACATCTCTCAATTTTCTAAGTAACTAATTGTTGAACACTAATTCATTAATAGCAATTGTACCAATTTGTCAAATGACCAGCTCTTTAAAACTTTATTTTCTTTTTATTTATTTATTTTAAAATAGATTTTTATTGATTTCACAGAGGAAGGGAGAGGGAAAGGGAGAAACATCAATGATGAGAGAAAATCATTGATTGGCTGCCTCCTGCACATCCCCTACTGGGGATAAAACCCACAATCTAGGCATGGAATTGAACCTGGGACCCTTCAGTCTGCAGGCTGATGCTCTATCCACAGGGCTAACCTTGTTTATTTTAACTATTTATATAATTTATGGCAATTTTTTTACCAAAGCTTTCAAATATTCCATTTATTATTATTATTTTAATATATATTTTATTGATTTTTTACAGAGAGGAAGGGAGAGGGATAGAAAGTCAGAAATATCAATCAGCTGCCTCCTGCACACCTCCTCCTGGGGATGTGCCCACAACCAAGGTCTCTTGCCCTTGACCAGAATTGAACCTGGGACCTTTTAGTCTGTAGGCTGATGCTCTATCCACTAAGCCAAACTGGTTTTGGCCATTTATTATTATTTTTAAAAAGTCTCAGATGATGTTCATGTCCCAAATGTCAAAAAATGTGATAAGTTTGCTGTAAGGTTCTACACCGCCGTGAAAGAAACTGCAAGCAGGGAGTCCAAATAAGTGAGCGAATTAATCAGGCTTTATTGGGGGTCTCCGGACGGGTTCACAGGCTCGGGGGGAATGGAGCCGGGGAAGCCGCGCCCTGTGACTGGGGCCAGGGGAAGGGGAAAAGAGGGGACCCAGCCGGACCTCTTCCCGGACTGCCTGGGAGAACAGTCTGGGAGAAAAAGGTGCCACGTGGCGCACCGAGACACATTTTAAGGCAGGGGTTGGGCCCAGGGCAGAATGGGAAGGGGTGGGACACAGGGCAGTCTGGTATGTGCTTGATTGGTGGCTCAATGTCTCTGTCAATTACATCATAACTCCACCCACCAGTTGGGGGTGGGGGGTACCTATCATTCCAGGCTTCTGATAACATTAAAAAAATAATTGAGAGTCCAGGCAAGGTCTAGGGGGCAAAGGTCCATCTTCCGTAGCTACTTCCAGCTGAGAGGGGGCGTCGTTAGGGGTGTCTACCCAGAGTCTCAAGGATTCTGGTGTTGGGTTCTGAATTCAGTGGCAGATCTATCTTCTGGTTGGCGAACGTCTGCAAGAAACTAGTGAAACAATGCATGAGACATGGGCCAAAGAGCAAGATTAAAGGAAGATACCAGTGTGCCTAATGAGAGGAGCCATGGAGTAAGTGAGTGAAAAACAGGGGGTGTTTTCCATGCTTAAAGAGGGTGCAGCATCATGGTTTCCCCAAGGGACTGGTTGGTGAAGTCTCAAGAGCGATCCAGTTGAGTCACTTGGAGGTAAAAGCTGGTCCTGAGGCTGTCACAGCGTCACTTGTCTGGTTTTGCTGCTTCCCTGGGCCTGGAGCTGAAATACAACTTGAGGGAGGGTAAGGTTCTTTAGGAGGACGGAGTCCCCCTGGCTGGAGGGCTGGTCCTGGCCTGGGTAGAAACCTGTCAGCGTGTTCCCGGAGCAGTTGTCTAAAAAGGGCTTAAGAAGGTGAGGCTCCTGAAAAGGGCTTGCAGGAGGTGGGGCTCCTTGGTATAGCCTGGATTCCGGTCAGGCCCATGGGCAGGAGGTCCGGCCAGAAGCTGTGAATTTCTAGAGAGAGGGCCTCTGACAACCTGGGGCAGGAGTGCATTGCCACAGGTTGGGTGGAGGAGAGTGGGTTCAGAACTGTGGACTGGGTTCGGGAGATGTCAGGATTCTCGAGGAACAGGAGATGGACTTCCTACATGTAATGGGGAGGGGAGGAGCACAGAAGGTCCTGTAGTCTATGGGTGGAAAAGACCTGTAAGGGTTGCTGGAGGGAGCTTCTGGGCCTCCTTGGTGAGAACAGCGGCTGCAGTCAGAGTCCGGAAGAGGGTTGTCATCCTCGAACCGTGGGATCAAACTGTCTGGACAGATGGGCTAAGGGGGTGAAGGCTGGCCCTAGGGGCTGGGTGAGGACCCCCATAGCTATTCCCTGTTTATCATTAGTAAAATAGTTGGAAAGGTTTAGGGATGTCTGGGAAAGAGGGAGAGAGATGCCAGGAGGGTATCCTGGAGTTAGAAAAAGCCTGGCGAACAAGGGAGGGTGAGAAGAGGAGGCCTACTGGTGTTTCTTTAGTGGCCTGGTATAGTGGGTCCTTTTACCATTCTTGCCCCTTCCATTAAATAATTGATAAGCTTGTGTCAGCAAGAAAGTTGTTCCCTAGGAAGGGTGGGGCAGGGGAGAGGGCAGGGTGAGGAGGCGCTGAAGCCAGAGCAGTTTTCAGAACTGAAGGGTGATTTGCCATCAGTACCCAGGACCGGGATCGTGAAGGAAAAGTGGCCCAGCAAAGGAAAGCAGGACAGAGAAGGTAGCACCCATGTCTACCAGAAAGGACACCTGCTCACCCAATACCTGGAGCATTAACCTGGGCTCGGCGTGGGTGATGGGGGTTGTTGAGTCTGGGCATCTGCAGTCTTCAGCCAGTTCCAGCGTGGTCATCAGCTGGTCAGGACCTGGAAGGATGGCCCCTCTGTGCTGAGACACAGAGGGCCTGTCACGTTCCCAGGGGCAGTCACTTTTCCAGTGGCGTTTTGACCACAGGGCTTGGTTGGAGGCTGGGACCGGAGGCACGGCTTTTTCCAGTCGGTGGCCTTGTTTCCGCACGTGAAGCATTCTCCAGGTGATGCATGTCCTCTTGTTGCACCCCCACCACGCACAGTTCGTGGGCCTCAGATCTGCTTCAAGGCTTGGGTTTGCAAGGTCACCTTCTAAGGTGGGCCTATTCTGCCTGCTTCCCAAGGGGAATTAAGAGTTAAATGCCATGTTCGGATCTCTGACCTGGGTTTGAGGCATAAGGAGAGAGGGAGGGGGAAGTGGGGTGGAGCAGGAGGCAGGCCAAGGGAGGAGGAACCTGGTGTGGGCGGCCACACCAGGCGGGGTCCAGACGGGGCGGGACTTGCCATGCCAAGATGGCGGCCCCCAGGGGAATGAAGGGCCATGTGGTCAGGGTCAAAAGAGCAAGGCAAAACAGAAATTCCCCTTAGCTGTTTGGGGTGTCAGAAGGTTCTCTCACTTCGTGGCAGCCTCTGGTCTCGTGGAGTTGGTTCCCACAGGTGTAGAGAGTTGGTTCCCACAGAGGCCTGGCGGCAGTGGCGGAAGGGGGCAGAAGAGGGGCAGCCACAGTGTGGCGAAGGAGGAGGGAGAGGAGAAGGAGAGGCAGAGAGGAGATAATGGCTGGGTCGGAAAAGTAAAGAGAGCGACAGAGAGAGGGGCAGTTTGAGGGGGTTCAGTGTGGGAGGGGCAGTTCGGGCAAGGAGGATTTGGTGGGTAGAACAGTGGGAGCAGAGGTCAGGGTGGGAACGGAGGTCCCAAAAAGCCTGAATGTATGGGACCTCAGTGTCCTTCCCGGTGCGCCGGCAGAAGTTGTCCAGGTCCCGCAGGGTGTTAAGATCAAAGGTGCCAGTGGGAGGCCAGTGGGACTGGTTATCTAAATTACATTGAGGCCAGGTGACCTGGGACAAGAAGATGAGCTTCTTCTTATGAAGGGTTTGAGAATATCCCAATTTGGTAAAATTTTGGAGGAGACACCCGAGAGGTGTCTGGGGATCGATCTTGGACTCAGAGGCACCCATGACTTCCCTCCAGGATGGGGAACCTGGACCCCCGAGTGTCGAGGAGTAACAGATATGGAGGAGGCGTCCCCCTTGATATCTGCTTCCGGACGGAACAGCGGGCAGGGAGGCAATTGGAAGGCATCCCCTACAATCATCTCCTGCAAGAACTCCAGGAGTCCGGAACGAAGGGGAATCTCGGCACGGCCGTGTCTAGGACGAGAAGCCCTGGTGGCAACACGGTGTCCAGGGAAGAAGACTCCAGAAGTCCGGAACGGAAAAGTTACAGATTGAAGAGAAGTCAGTGGAGCCTCTGGGTCCAAGGTGCTGGAAGGCGGCGAGGAGAAGGAGAGAGGGGGGACGCTTCGCTCTGGTCTGACCGGGACGGGTCACAAAACCCCTCTCTGGGGTTTTGGCACCAAAATGTAAGGTTCTACACCGCCGTGAGAGAAACTGCAAGCAGGGAGTCCGAATAAGTGAGCAAATTAATCAGGCTTTATTGGGGGTCTCCAGGAGAGTTCACAGGCTCGGGGGGAATGGAGCCGGGGAAGCCGCACCCTGTGACTGGGGCCAGGGGAAGGGGAAAAGAGGGGACCCAGCTGGACCTCCTCCCGGACTGCCTGGGAGAGCAGTCCGGAAGAAAAAGGTGCCACGTGGCGCACCGAGACACATTTTAAGCCGGAACAGGCAGGGGTTGGGCCCAGGGCAGAATGGGAAGGGGTGGGACACAGGGCAGTCTGGTATGTGCTTGATTGGTGGCTCAATGTCTCTGTCAATTACATCATAACCCCACCCACCAGTTGGGGGGGTACCTATCAGTTACCTTCTCTCTTCTACCTGATTTTAAACCCGTCATGCTGCCTCCATGGGCTTCCCACAGGTAGCCCCTGCTGCAGACACAAGCTTGAAGCTTTCTCTGTCTTGTGGCTATTCCTTTGTAATTTTGACATTTTTGGGAAATAAGCAGAAAAGTGAGAGGATAATAACAAACACCCATGTGTCCACTGTTCAAAATTCTAAACATTTTGCCATATTTGCTTCATATCATTTTCTCCCAGAAAC
The DNA here is from genome assembly GCA_027563665.1 of Antrozous pallidus. NCBI lineage: Eukaryota > Metazoa > Chordata > Mammalia > Chiroptera > Vespertilionidae > Antrozous > Antrozous pallidus. Next base: position 55,612,089 of record CM050514.1, on the reverse strand, counting down.
AAAACAGTATAGATACAGTTGAAACCTCTACATATCCTCACCTCTGATTTTATTTCTGTCCTTTCTCTTTCTCTCCAGAATATGACGCTTCTCACTCCCATGCTTGGTTTTTAACTTTTTTACATATGCATGTTTCATAAAATAGCATTGTGTACAGGAGAGGGACCTCAAATTTCCTGTTGCCTCACACATTTATAGAGGTGTCTTGAGGAATCAGGATCATCTAAAAACAACAACAACAACAACAACAACAACTGGCTTTGAAATTAAGGCTTCAGTCTTCCTAGCATGAAAAATGTGTTAGAGAAAGCCCACTAACTGAGAGAATTTATAGACCAGAGGCTTTGCAGCCCTTTCTGAAAAGCTGGCTCATTGCTAGGCTACCTGAAAAGTTCCCAATGGTCATCAGTTGACAAACTGGTTTATCTCTCTACATGACACCTCTGAACCTGGGGGCTTGTTGAACAGAGGCCTTCCAACTGAGGGCTCCATTAGTTGCCAGCATTGTGAAGAGTTTGCATCAGAGGCTATGAAAGACAGGAAAGTTACTTGGGAACTTCTTGTCTACATCTGTAATACAAAGGAAGGAAGAATGTTTAAAAAAATTTTTAAATATAGGTCTTTCATCTACCTAGAATATATTTCTTGTTAGAAAGTAGAAATTTTATTATTAAAAAGTATGCTTGCCGGGCCAGCATGGCTCAGTGTTTGAGCACCTGCCTGTGGACGAAAGGAGCCACATGCTAACCTGACAAGCTCAGGGGAGGCCTGAGTGGCGGTCTTGCAAATTCAGAGACCTAAAATAGCCACAAAAGATGGTTTGAAAATTAAATATAACTACAAACAGGTTATAGTGGGCAGTCATGTCCCAGGCTGATATTTTCCCTGACAAAGATAAACTTAGATCTTGCCTGAGCCATTTGCCTTTTTGCCTCTAAGATAACATCTGTGAGATATCTGGGTAACTTGTAACTTCCCTTTTTCTGGAGCCCCTGGCGCACAGCCAAATGTGGTGGGCGCCAGGACAGATACCACAAATTCCTTCATTATCATGTTAATTGTTCCTGCATTCACCTAAGTATGTGTCTATCATTTTACTTTTTATCCAATCCCAGGTGTTTCCCACCACTTTGCTTTATCCCACCTCCTTAATCCATCACCAATGAATTTCATGTAACTCACCTATGTCCCTCCTCTGATTGAGATGTATAAATACAAATGTAACCCGCCATTCTCAGGAGCATTATCTCAATTCATTGAGGTTCTGCTTCCCAGCATATGTCTACAGTGTGGCTCAAATAAACTCACTAAAATTCTTTACAGGTTTCAATTTTGTTTGTTTGTTTGTTTGTTTTTCACTAACATGCCTATGAACCAGGAGGTCACAGTTTGATTTCCACTCAGTGAACATGCCTGGGTTGCAGGCTCAGTCACCAGTGTGGGGTGTGCAGGAGGCAGCCGATCAATGATTCTCCCATCATTGATGTTTCTATCTCTCTCGCCGTCTCCCTTCTTCTCTGAAATCAATAAAAAAACAAGAATAGATCCAGAGATAAATGGCAGGGGAGGGGGAGTTAGAAAGCAATCAAAGGTCTTGTATGCGTGCGTATTAGCATAACCAGTGGACACAGTCACTGGGGCGGTGGGGGCTTGCACGGGGTGGAAGTGGCTGGGAGGGGAGGGGATCAATCAGGAAAAAAGGAGACATATGTAAAACTTTAGACAATAAATAAATAAATAAATAAAATCTTTTTAAAAATATGACTAACGTTGTTATCCTCATACTACTTATTGAATAGTTTATGCTTTCCTCCATTTATTTGTATGCCTTCTTTGTCACGTATCAAGTTTGCGTATATACATGGGTCAGTTTTTGGGCTCTCTGTTCTATTCCTTTGGTCTATTTCTCTATTCATAGACTTAAACTATAAACTCTTAGTTGTCCTTGCTTTTAATCAGTCTTTATTTTTTTATTATTTTTTAAAAAATATATTTTATTGATTTTTTACAGAGCGGAAGGGAGAAGGATAGAAAGTCAGAAACATCGATGAGAGAGAGACATCGATCAGCTGCCTCTTGCACGCCCCCTACTGGGGATGTGCCCGCAGCCACGGTACATGCCCTTGCCGGAATCGAACTGGGGACCCTTCAGTCCGCAGTCCAACGCTCTATCCACTGAGCCAAACCGGTCTCGGCCAGTCTTTATTTTTGAAAGAGCAAGTCCCTTAACGTTATGATTTTTTAAAGTATTTTGGTTATTTATGGCCCTTTGCTCTTTCATATGAAATTTAGACCTAACTTGTCACGACCTGAAAATCCTGTTGTTATTTGTATTTAAAAATAGAAAATATAAATCAATACACGTATTGAATTAACAGATTTGGAAAAAACTGGTATCTTTATGATAAAGTGTATTCTTATCTGTGATGATGGTGTATCTCACTATCCTTCGTGTCTTTCAATCTCATCTTTAAGGGGACAATAATTAGGTAGAGTTCCTCACTTGGGATTGGAATAAATTGAGAAATACCGAGTTGTATCTGGGAGGCCAAAATATTACCTGTACCGACGATAGAGATCAGGATAGAGGACGCGGCTTTAAGCCAGGTATCCACATGCTTGGTAGATCAAGCCAATGAATATCAGTAAGCATTCAAAAGATTTATACAAACAATATAAGATATTGCTATATATAGGGCTCCGTAGGCAGTTTCTCCCCAAGAAGAAGATAAACAGAATTGAGCCTAGCATGCCCAAATTATTCTTCCTAAATTTAGTAACTAACATCACTCTGTCCTCCGTGGAGCAGAATGAGTAAAGGAGAGGAGAGACTGGGAGTGTCATACCTCCCAGTAGAGCTCCTTTCAAATGCAAAGGCATCTTACCAGTAGGAAAGAAGTGTTCTTTCCTTACAGGTACCTAAGGTGTTTGTTTTTAAAATGGAGAATGGAATTTGTTTTCCACTAATTCTTTTATTGGTTACTATGGGTATATAGGGATTCAACTGATTTACCTATGATGGCCTCATTTTCAGTAGCCTTAGAAAAATCGTATGAGATATGTACTATTATCATTCCTCTCTCCCTTTTTTAAAAATCCTCATTCAAGGATATGCTTTTTTTTTATTTTAGAGAGAAAGAAAAAAAAACCCAACACATTGATGTGAGAGAGAAATACTGGTCGGTTGCCTTTGTACGCATTCCAACCGGAGATTGGACCCACAACCTCGGTATGTGCCCTGCCTGTAAATTGAACTCACCCCTTTTTGGCGTATGGGATGGTGCCCCAACCATCTGGTCAGGGCTATTATCGCGCTTGTAGTAAGTTTTTATTGATTTTAGAGAGGAAGAGAGAGGGAGAAATAGAAACATCAATGGTGAGAATCATTGATCAGCTACCTCCTGCATGCCCCCCACTGGGGACCGAGCCTGCACCCTGGGCCTGTGCCCTGACTGGCAATCAAACTGTGACCTCCTGTTCACAGATCCACTCAAGCCCTGAGCCACGCCAGCCGGCTATTCCTCTCAGTTTACTTCTAGAGGTCTGTTTTTTGCCTCTTGGTTTTTCAAATCTTTGACTTGATTCTTGTGTTCTTCTAGTCTGCTGTTGGGTCTCTGTATAATATTTTTTATTTCAGTCAGTGTATGTTTAATTTCTAGTTGGTCCTTTTTCATATCCTCGAGGGTCTCACTGAATTTATTGGCCTTTTCTAGGAACCTTTTGAAAAACCCTATAACTCTATATCCAGTCATTTGTTTTCCTCCATTTCTTTCGTTTGTGCTCTGTTTCTTTGTCTCCGCATTTCGCCGCTCCTCTGAGTTGAAAGGTAGCTTTGTATGCTAGATGTCTTGGTCTCCCCTGTTACCTAAGGTGGACACTCTTGGTGCACCCCTTTTTGGACTGTATGTACATCCTTGTTGTAGTTAAGTCTTAATTGTTGTTGATATCACTAGGAGGAATTGACCTCCAGGTCAACTGGCTGTGCGAATCAGCTGTGTCTACACTGGGAGAACTGTGCTAGAGACAGCCTTATGAGACAAGACTTGCAAAATTGCAAAAACCTCTTTGCTCAGCTTGGATGGACGGAGTTTCAGGGTGGAGCCAACAGCCTTGGCTTCCAGTCAGGGTTCCTGGATCTTGGTATCCCCACGCAAGCACTGGGGTTCAGTGCAGTCAGAACTGGGGTTCAGCACCATCTGGAGCTTTTGTCTCCTTCCCACTAGAGGGAGCCAGCAGCACACTCAACAGTCCATCCTCTCTGCACACATTTGTGTGCATGCCTCTGGACCTCTGCCTTTTGCTGTTCCCCTGAGTTTTCCCCTTACAGTCCAGATACCCCCCCCCCCACCATATAAGCTTGGGTCCCCAAGGTCTCGGCTGGAACTCGGGTTCAGTGCAGTCAGAACTGGGGTTCAGTACAGTCTGGAGCTTTGTCTCCTTCCTGCTAGAGTACACCAGCCAGGCACTCAGCCGCCCATCCTCTCCAGCCCTGTATGCTCTGTGTGCGTGTGTTTCCATACCTCAGACTTTGCAGCTCCTCTGATTTTCTCTGTGCTTTTCTCTTTCCATCTAGTTGTAGAATTTCCAGTCATCCAGCTTTCCTGTGGTTCTGGATGATGTCTGTTTTGTCTTTTAGTTGTATTGTATTTTTGAAATTGTTGGGCAAGGCAGCAGGTTAGGTGTTTACCTATGCCACCATCTTGGTTTCTCCTCGTCAAAGTTTTTTATATACCCTAAAATGAGAGTGTCCTTTTGAAGTGGCAAATTGTTTTTTAATTTGATGAAATCTAATTTATTTCTCGTTTTGTCTTTTAGTGTCACATCTAAGAAGCCATTGCCTAATCCAAGGTCACAAGATTTACTCTTGTTTCCTTCTAAGGATTTTATTGTTTTATCTCTTAGATTTAAGTCTATAGTTATTTGGAGTTACTTTTTAAAAATATATATTTTATTGGGGGTTTTTTGTTTGTTTGTTTTTTTTACAGAGAGGAAAGGAGGAGAGAGAGTTAGAAACATCAGTGAGAGAGAAACCTCAATCAGCTGCCTCCTGCATATCCCCCACTGGGAATGTGTCTGCAACCAAGGTACATGCCCTTGACCAGAATCGAACCCAGGACCCTTGAGTCTGCAGGCCAACACTCTATCCACTGAGCAAAACTGGTTAGGGCTGGAATTACTTTTTATTTGTTGTGTGAGGTAGGGGTCCAACTTAATTCTTTTGCATGCAGATATACATATAAACTATTAATTTTCAACAATTTCTTCTCCATCATTCTATTTTTTTCTCCTGATACTTAAAAAGAGATTAGATTAGAAACTAAATCTATTCTTCATGTCACTTGGCCGCTGTTACTTTGTTGTTTTCTTACTTAAACCTTTCTTATAGTGTTTACTTCTCTGTCATCTTTTTTTTAATCCTCCCCAAGGATATGTTTATTGACTTGAGAAAGAGAGGAAGGGAGAGAGAGAATGAAAGAGAGAGAGAGAGAAACATCAATGTGAGAGAGACCCTTGGATTGGTTGCCTCCCACATTCATCCCAACCAGGGCTGGATTTTGAGCCCTTGGCCAGAAATCGAACTTACGATCCTCTGGTCTGTGGGGTGACGCTCTCAATGCTGAGTCACACCAGCCAGGCCTAATCTTTTATTTTTAAAATACGTTTTTACTGAATTTAGAGAGAGAAAGAAAGGAAGAGGGAGAAAGAGAGAAACATTGATGAGAGAGATACAACAATCAGCTGCCTCCTGCACACTGCACTGGAGATCAAGCCTGAAACCTGGGCATGTGCCCTGATTGGGAATCAAATGGCAATGTCTCAGTGCATGGGTCAATGATCAGCTCACTGAAGCACACTGGCCAGCGCGAAACCTACATAATCTTATTAACTAATGTCACCCCAATAAATTTAATTAAAAACTAAACTATAGCCCTAATATGGCTCAGTTGGTTGGAGTATTTCCTGTGTACCAAAAAGGTTGCAAGTTCAATCCCCAGTCCTCTCTCTCTCTCTCTCTCTACCCACGCCCCCCCCCCCCACCATCTCCCTTCCTCTCTCTAAAATCAATGGAATCATATCCTTGGTGAGAATAAAATAAAAGTGTACAAATCACAAAAAAATAAACTTGTAGCCACACAATATAAAAAGTAAGAATAGAAAAGAAAACTATTTTATTACTTTGTTAGTTTTGAATGTGCAATATAGGCACATTTGCACAAAATTCAAAAGTTATAAAACATAATAAATAGGTTATTGCGTTTTTAAAATACTTATCGCTTTTATTTCAGTTTTGTTTCATAGTTTTGTGTCTGTATTATGCATATCACTCACAGAGCTAGGAGAGAAGCATTGACACTGAAATGACAGGGGGACCGGAAGAGGGAGAGTTTGAGAATGATAAACAGTTCTGTTTGATCAGCGTGCAGCCTGAGAAAGGAAGACCAGGAGGAGGGTGGGCTGAAGAGGGAAGTTGGGACCAATCTGAGGACTTAGGAAAAAGAGGTGAGGAAAAGATAGATGAAGATATACTCAATATTCTTTGAGCTATGTAGTCTTAGGAGATTTTTACTCCTGCTGCCCTCCCAACTTTGGCTCCTGTTTCATGGGCACAGAACTAGGAATCGAGACAAACTGGATTCTTGAGTGTTTGGGGGTATTGAGAGGTAACACAGGACATAACTGAGTGGGACTATTTTGGGGGGACTTGGCTCCTAGTCTATGTGTGAGGGAAGGGGTTTCTTTCTTTCCCTGGGGCCGAAGAGAGAGAGAGAGAGAGAGAGAGAGAGAGAGAGAGAGATTTACCTCCCAAACCCAACATGCTTTAGGGAGGTTAATACATTTCAGGTTGGCCAAAGGGAGAAGATGGGTAGTCCAGGTCTCATTAAAACCTATCTCAGGTGGGGACTCTGCCTCGATCTCTATTAACAGGCCTATATGCTGATGATAAGCCAGATGTTTCAAATATTTCCTGCCAATATTAATTTTTGTGTCAAACTGAATTTAAAATACTTTGTTTTATTGCCTACTTATTATTATTATTATTATTATTATTATTATTATTATTGTTATCATTATTACTACTACTATTGTGATGAGTTTATTTGAACCAGACTGTCGGCAATTGCTGGGAAGCAGAATCTCATGGAATTAAAATCTCTTCTTTTCAAGGCTGGGAGGAGGCCTTTCCAAGGCCTAGATACCAAAGTTCAGAGGCCAGACCAGGGGTGAAGGGTAAGCTTAACTCGACCACATAGGAGTTTGAGAGCAACCTGCCTCCGCACAGATACACAGCGCAGCAAAGCCCAAGGTCCACAAGCAAGCACGTCTGTCTTTGACCTATTTTTATAAATCCCATACAAGGAAGGGATGTAAGCGGTTTCAAACAGTGCTCTACACTCTTTCCTGATGTTGACCTGCCAGTGGGTTCCATGAGACCCATACACTGGTGATAGGTGACGGAGGTGGGAGAAAGCAAGGGGACTGTGTGTGTGTGGGAGGTGGGGGGGTAGAGATGACTGGATAAGATGTAAAATGATAGTGAGCTATTGCCTACTCTAGATTCCATCCTCTTTTGCCCGGGACGTGGAAAAGGGCCGCCTCCAAAGGTACCCATCCCTCTGCGGGTACCCCAGTGTTCCTGCACCAGAGGGCAGCAGCGGCACGCTGCAGGTGCTCAGGGAGGATGGGTGCTGGGGTGCCCTGGGCGGAGCTTTGGGAGGAACCCCGTGGAGTGGAGAAGTTAACGAGCTCCTCAGTTCCCCTTCAGAGCCAAACCCACACCCTCTGGTGAGCTGAGCCGCAAACACCACGCTTCCTGTAAAGCTGACAGTCTTTTCTTCGGGAGGGGAGAGGATGACTTTTGAGGACTTGGTTTTGTGTGTTTTGCTTTTTTCCTAATTCTTTATCCTATGCTTTCACCGGTGAAAGTTCTAGTTCTCTCACTTTCTTCTTCCCATTCTTTCATTTCTCCCATTTTCCCACCACCGTGATGTGATCATGAGTCAATCTAAATAGTCACTGCATTGACACCCAGTCACGGGCTCGGGGTGCAGGGGTGGGGGTGGGGGAATAAGGGATGAAGCATGAGGGAGGAGCAAAGCTGGCTGGACCCCCGCCACCCCAGGGATCACCTTTGTCTTAGAGATTCTGATCACCTCTGGTCAGAGCCTCTGGAGATGGCTTACCCGGCCTCATGTTCCCACTCACTGACTGGATCCTCTGCCCAGACAGGAGGAGCACATGGGCACCCACCTGCAATCTGGCCACTGACGTGACCCACACCTGCATGTCATGTGGGGAAGTGATCCTGAGGACGGAGCATGTGGGGCTGGGGGCCAAAGCACAGTGATGGGAAGCTTTTGCGAGGGGCCCTGGTACCTTCTCAGCACTTTCCCTCCAAATCCAGTTACAATGCCCTTATGCACTCTCTCCCCTCTGCAGAGTCCGTCAGAGGCAGTGGGTACAGGAGAAAGCACAGGGGAGTCTGTCACCCCGAGCCTAGTGGGACTAGGCCACAGGCCGTACGTTTGACTTTTACTCTTGTGTGGTTTTAAGCAAGTCACTTGCTTTTGAGTCTCAGCTGTTGTTGTTTTTTTCATCTTCAAACGGATATTAATATGCCCTCCATAACTACCTCACAAAATTAAGATTTTCAAATAAGATTATGATAGGAAAAAGTTTTATAATCAATAGGATGCCTTCAAAACATCATTTATTGTGAGTATTTCTTTTTCAAGAGTACGTTGGCTCCTGTTTCATGGACACAGAATTAGGAATTGAGACAAACTAGATTCTTGAGGGTTTGGGGGCTATTGAGAGGTAACACAGGAGATAACTGAGTGGGACTATTTGGGGGGACTTGGCTCTTAGTCTATGTGTGAGGAGGAGGAGGAGGAGGAGGAGGAGGAGGAGGAGAGAGAGAGAGAGAGAGAGATACCTCCAGAATTCTGGGCCTGGAGAAGAACACTGAAGAGCTATTGACCTTAGACCAGTGGTCGGCAAACCGCTGCTCGCAAGCCACATGCGGCTCTTTGGCCCCTTGAGTGTGGCTCTTCCACAAAATACCATGGCCTAGGTGAGTCTATTTTGAAGAAGTGGCGTTAGAAGAAGTTTAAGTTTAAAAAATTTGGCTCTTAAAAGAAATTTCAATCGTTGTACTGTCGATATTTGGCTCTGTTGACTAATGAGTTTGCCGACCACTGCCTTAGACCATTTCCTTGCCTCTCCCCTAAGGCTGTATATAAACCACCCCAATGGATAAGAAAGAATATGGCATATTATCTGTTTAAGTGTTTCCAAGGAAATTTCATATCCTCTCCCAATAATTCAAAACTAAGTACCTTTTACAGTGACTTCTTTATATTTAATTTTTCACCTTTTGGCTGCCTTCAAAGGTTTGGAATGCTTTGAGGACAGGGAAAGCATCTATTTGTCTTCACATCTCATCTACACCCAGCACAAAGTAGCCCTGGGGTCCGGTTGGTTGACCTGAACTGTTTTGTTCTGTCCTCACCAGAACTAGGAAATATGCTGGTCACTATACTTTGCCAGTTGTTTCATTTCTTCCTTCCTTTCTTCCTTTCTTTCTTTCTCGAGGATATGTTCATTGATGTGTGTGTGAGAGAGAGAGAAAGAGAGAGAGAGGGAGAGAGAGAGAGAGAGAGAGAGAGAGAGAGAGAGAGAGAGAGAGACCGAGTCACACTGGTCAGGGCCTTTGCCAGCTTTTTTTTTTTTTTTTTTAACAGAGAGAAAGGGAGAGGGATAGAGAGTTAGAAACATCAATGAGAGAAAAACATGGATCAGCTGCCTCCTCCACACCCCTTACTGGTCATGTGCCCACAACCAAGGTACATGCCCTTGACTGGAATTGAACCTGGGACCCTTCCGTCTGCTCTATCCACTGGGCTAAACTGGTTAGGGCCTTTGCCAGCTTTAAATACAGTATTTGCAAAGTTCAAAACACACTTTGCAGTAACAAGCCTCTCCTAAGTCTCTTCCCTTGAGGACTGACCAGGATGGGGTAGGACCTGTAAAGGCTGAGCTCCCTGTTTCTGGTCAAGGCCAGGCCCCGAATGATGACTTGGCTGGGGCTCCCTCACTTTCTTTATCAGATGAAATCTGCCACTGCAGGAAATTGGCTTCTCCCGAGTGAGAGAAACAGGAAGCAGCACTGAGAAGCAGGGGCCAGGAGGGGAAACCAGAGAATTAGCTCAAGCCCCAGCCCAGCCAGTGCCTGCCTGGCACCTGGGATGCTTTCCTACAGCCCAGTCGTGTTCTCACCACCTCCAGCCCCTCCTACCCTTTTCCTGGGTCCTGGCATGTGAGGCTGAAAGGGACTGTAGAAGCCATCAAGGACAGCACTCCCACATCTTCTGGCCTCCACCTGACACTTCCTGAGGTGGGAATTTTCCTGCTCCCTCAAGAAATTCGCTCCATTTTGCCTTTTATCCAGCTACATCTACTGCCCACCATGGACTCCCTCTTCCATAGCCCTTCAGATGCCCAGCCTCCAAGGTGACCCCCCGACACACACACACACACACACACACACACACACACACACACACACACACCCCAAGAGGTCCAAATAAAGGCATGCGTTTATCAGAAACTTACAAACGCAAAGGAAGTCAGGACTGGAACCTCAGTGGGAAGGAAGTGCTAAGAACAAAGGGCTGTTAGTGGCCCTTTCCTTGCCAAGGAGAAGCACGTGGTTCGCCCTGATGTTTACTACAACCTTGACATACTGCCTTTCCCCTCCTGTGTGCCCTGTGTCTTTTAAGGAGAGTCTTTCTCCCCAGTCGGTTCACTTTATTAATTTTTGCTGAAATATTTAAAAATATATTTCAAGGCATAATGACATTCCACTCCCAAGTACTTCAGTATATATGTTTAAAACATAGGGATATTTTCCTACAGAGTTCAAATCAAAACATAATATGGAACAAAGTTAATTATAATTTTCTGATATTATCTAACACTTAACCCATATTCAATGTCTCCCCAATTGTCTCCAAAGTGTCTCTCTGTTATTTTGTCCAAAACAGGATCTGATTTCAGGACTATGCACTTGTTGTACCCTGAATCTCAAAAAGGACGCCTCAAAAAATCGAATTATGGAATCATTTATTAAAGGCCGGTGGCATACGAGGGGCAAAAGTGCTCCAGATCTCCCTCCGCCAAAAAGCTTGCCACATCTGGCTTATATTGACAGAATATCACAAAAGTATCGATTACATCTTTGGGTTTTGAATGAGGAATCTGGTTTGCACAAAGTAGTTACAGAAGTGAAATTGAGCAAGTTAGTTATCTATAAAGATTAAATTTAGTTTTGGGTCTATGGGTCACTGAATCAACAGAAACACATTATCTGGGGCCACCGAGGCAATTTAATTGTGCGGTCCCGATTCCAGGACCACTGAGTCAACCAGAACTCATTATCTGTAGCTACCGGGACAATTTAGGGTGACTGAGCTGTCCTGGTTCCCAGAAGAATGTGCTTCAGTAACCACTGAGATCACCATCAATGGAGTATGCAATCGATTGGGACAGCATACATAAGTTCAGAAAATCAAAGCAAATAAGTACAGAAGCCAAACAGCAGGGTTAAAATATTAAACCGCAATTTTTAACCAAGCGTGGTTGCTGCCATGCTTCACATTGCATCTAGAGTTTAAGGCTCTTTTCCGTACAGTGCTGGTAAGTGGGAGGGAATGTCCCATCTTCCGGATTTATCTGACTGCTTTCTTGCAATGTTCTTCCAGCAGCTTCTTTTTTGCCCTTTATTTTCTATAAATGGTGAGTTCGATTTTAGGGTTTGATTCAATTCAAGTTAAACATTTTTAGCAAGGATATACTCTCGATGATGTTGGACTTCATGCTGCCTCACGTGGGGAGACATGTCTGGTTGTTCTACCATTAGTGATGCTAAGATTAACTCCTGGACCCTGTGTGGGTAGTTTGACCCCTCCATTGTGATTTTTTTCCTCTTGTGACCAGAAAGAAATTTGTGTGGTTATATTATAGCACCAGACAAATGGATAAATGTTGAGTGATGTGTATTTTAAAGTCACAATGGATCTGAAAAAAAGAAAGAAAAAGGCAAGGGCTGGGATGGATGAAGGTTTCCTCTTTTCTACTGTTCACATGTAAATCATTTAACACCCAGGATCTTAGTTTTCTTGCATGTAAGACAAAGAATTTGAACTAAAAGATCTCTAAACAGTATGGAGTTTCCTCAAAAAACTAAAAATGGAGCTCCCATTCGACCCAGTGATCCCACTTCTAGGAATATACCCCAAGAAACTAGAAAAGCGAATTAGAAAGGATATATGTACCCCTATGTTCATAGCAGCACAATTTACCATAGCTAAGATTTGGAAACAGCCTAAGTGCCCATCAGCAGATGAGTGGATTAAAAAACTATGGTACATTTACACAATGGAATACTACGCTGCAGTAAAAAAGAAGGAGCTCCTACCATTTGTAACAACATGGATGGATTTGGAGAGCATTATGCTAAGTGAAATTAGCCAGGCAGAGAAAGACAAATATCACATGATCTCACTCATTTGAGGAATATAATGAATGACACAGACTGAGGAACAAGAAGGGATCCAGAGACTGAGAAAAGTCCATCAAAATGTCAAACCTCAGAGTAAGTGGCAGGTGGTGGGAGTAAGGGGGAAAGTCAATATATTTGAACTCAAACTAAGGTAAGTGATTTGTGTTTTTACATCCCTGTCAAAGTTTATATAAAGTTATAAAAAAAATTGGCAGCTAGTTTGAGATTGAATTAATATGGCCTAGAGCTTGTCATCTCCTATGGACACCAGTCCTTAGGCTAGGCCCCCCTTAACCCTCTGTGACACCATAATACACTTACATGATATTATTCTACAATGTCATTATAATATTTGATATTTGACAACAGCATATTATACAATTATCCCAAATAAATTTACAAAATAATTCTTTGAATGTTGGGCAGCAATTTAAAAAAAGGATAGGAAAGGAATTAATCCCTTTCAGAAGGGATTAAGGCACTGGGAAGGCATCCGAACATTCTATATTGGCCCTTCTTGCCCTTTTGCCAAGAGGGACCCTCTTCTTATTATCCAAATACACACAGCTGATGCGTGAGCTTTCAGTTCAAGCTGCGGCTGAAGCCTCTGGGCAGCTGGCACCATGGATCTGTCTCTAGATCAATGGTGTGAGCTGAGCCCTCTCTGGAGAAGAAACCTGGGTCACCCGAGATATGTGATCAGTACCGGGACCCCGCCAGCAGGCGAGGGCACCCCAAGGCAGGTGCTGGACGTGAAGGCCACGGGGGCATAGACTACAAAGGAGACAGGACTGAACCTCACATCACCTTGTTTGGCCCTGGAGGATGGCTGGTTAGCCAGAGACGGGTAAGATTCCTCAGGGAAGGAACAACCTAAGACAGGCACAGTCGCAGAGGGGCCAACAGGAGATAACTAAAAGGTCAACAGAGGTGGGGCACAGACCCTCATCCACAAACCTTACAGGGGCTTGAATTCTCACCCCTCCTGAGGGAGGTCTCCTACCCCCACGGCTGCTTCGCCTCCCACGCATAACTCAGACCGGGACTCAGGTGGCAGACAGAGACTCGACCAGCAATAGCTGCTCTATATCTAAATTCAGATTATTACCAGGAATGCTGAGGACCTACTCAAAAATGCAAATATTCTTTTCCACAAGTATTTACAGGATAAACTAAGATTTCTGCTTGAGTATCAAAATTGACAGTAAAATAGTAATCAAGTTTTTAGATTAATTTAAATTGGCCAAGTGAAATAAGTGAATACTGAAGAAAATTTAAGTGTTCTGGACAAAAAGCTTTTCTTAAAACATTAACTAAAATATCTATTAGTAGTTCATCTCACTGTAAAATTGCCTAACATCCAAAGAACCTAAAACAGTCATATCTGTGTGCAAAAATTAAAATTTAAAATTACCAAGACTGCAAGATAAAATTTCCAAAAGCCCCCATTAATCAAAAAAAGGGGGGGGGGACAGTGGGGTAATATCATGTAAGGAAAAATATCCTGTACGTAAAATACATCTAGAAAACTCTTACTCCAGAAAAGTAAATTCCATTTGTAAAATCAACTGCAGGACACCCATGAAAAAACACACATGGTGTCAAAATAAGCCAAAGGAAAAACATTTGGGCAAAAATAAAAAGAATCACAAGTCTGTTTTGCAGAGAGGATCGCTTTGTTAACTTTTGGTTGAGAATGTGTTTGTGTGTTTGCAGAGAACAACTCGAAGACCATGGGGGTTCCTGCGACAGTGAGGAACTGACGGGTCTGTTCCAGCCACGAGGACGGTCCAGAGATGGGGGACACTGACAGCATCTTGCCATGCTAGCAGTCGGCAGCTGTGCGTGGCTGCAGGCAGCCCAGGACCATACCAGAGAGGATGGATCTTGCATTGCCACGATGTGTCCACCATCTGGATACCACTGCTGACATGTACACATGAAGAACTATTTGACATTGAAACTGGGACTCAGAACAGTTGGACATTGAAACTGACACTCATTTTTTTGCTCTTATTCATTTGTTTCTGTTATGCAGAGGCAGGATATTTTTGAAGAAAAGAAACAGGGGAGAGTGATTGATATAGAGGCAGGGTGGCCTCGAACAGGCTGTCAAGCTACAGGGGGAAGGCTGGAGTGGATGGGAGGTGAATTCTGGGGGAGATCAATCGAAGGACTTGTATGCATACATATGAGCATAACCAATGAATGAAAGACACTGGGGCGGGGAGGGGGGCAGGTGGGGACATGTGCTGGGAGGTGGGGGAGGCCGGGGAGAGGATATTGGCGGGGGGGGAGGGTGGAGATAAAAAATAAAAAAATAAAAAAATAAAAAATAATAAAAGATCTCTAAGGTTCCTTCCCACTTTAAACTTCTTTTACAAAATTTTTCAATTGTGGCCTCAGCCAGTGGCTCAGTTGCTTGGAGAGTTTTTCCCGTGTACAAAAAGGTTTTGGATTCCATTCATTCTGCCTAGTATTATAGCAGCTTTTTCTAATTGTGCATGCAGAAATTCATTTAAAAGTAACAAAGGATGCTCATCTTGGCCATCTCAGTGTTAATGGGAGGCTGACTGTCCTGGGCCTTGTCAGCCTGGAAGGTGTGATTACCTGTGTTTATTTTGAGATCTGTAGGGTCTGAACAAACTTTCAGGGAAAGCCAGCCTTGATATTACATCTACTTCTCCCTATAGGGCTGCTTTATGCCCTAGAGAAAATTCTCCCTCAGGCAACCCCACAAAGGTTCTTAGCCACTCAGGGAACCCGAACAAGGGCCAGGGAGAGCGTGCCTGACGCTGAGATGCTTCATAAGGCATGGGCCCACTCTCAGGCTCCTTTCTCAGGGTGAATCTGTGGTAGGACAGTAAGAAGCTAGAAATACTCCTTGACAGGTGGAATAAGGGGAACTGAGACAAAATAATCAAATAAGGCCAAACAATCTGAGCAATTTGCAGCCAGCTAATGAGTCACAAGGCTTTATCTTCTCTAACAGAGGACACTTAGCAAATAGTTTACACATTCCAGACTGTCCATCCCTCTTCTGATAAAACCCCTCTCATTTTCTTTAGGGTACCCCTTCTTCCTCTTTTACATTTAATTCATGTAGTTTGGATGGAATTTTAGGTATAAGCACGTAACCCAGTCGAAAAACATCAGCACATTCCATCCCCTAGCCACAGTGACTGGTGAGGGGAGAGGCACTTGACCCCAGGTCGCACCAAGTAGGTGCGTATTCACAACATACACAGACATACACAGACAGACTTTTGCTGGCTTATTTTGAAAGAGGCCCTCTTTCCCCTATGATTGCTAACCTAGTAGGATATTGGCCTGGAGCTGCCAGTAGCCATCCTAGATGCAACCTGGGAAGAATTTGCCAGATGGGTGAGCCAGAGGTGAGCAGGGCTGAAAGCTGGAAAAACAGATTTTTGAAAGCCACTGTTTGAACACCTGGATGCAGGTTTGCCTAAAATCAGACTTTTTAGGTATGTGAGCCAATAAATTCCCCTTTTTGCGTAAGCCAGTTTGAGTTGGGTTTCTATCACTAATAATTAAAAGAATCCTGATTACTCCAGATTTAAAAATATTTATATAAATGATCTGTAGAAGGGGCCGCGGAAGAGGGACTGGAAAAGTTTTTTGGGGGGTGCGGGGGGTTGGGGGTGAGAGCGTGACGGAAGACGGACCGAGAGCACTCTCTGTGGCCCGGGACCCTCAAAACCTAAACCCGGGGGACTCTGAAAGCCTAAACAAACGTGGCGAGTTTTCAAAAGGGCAACAAAGGAGGGATCCTTGTCTCTTCCGTTTCGTTTACTTTCTTTGTTAATTTCATTTTTGTAATTGAATTTAGGGATGGGGGGAGGGGGGAGAGACATTGGTTTATGTCTGTGGATGAAAAGGAGCCACGGGCTAACCTGACCCACCTGTGTGGCTGGCCTGGCCTTGCAAACTCAGGCCCCTACAGTGACCACCCAGGCTGTTCTGAAATTCAAACAAACAAACAAACAAAACTTTTCAAAGCAAAAATAAATAAATAATCTGTAGAAGGGTATGGAAAAAATGAACAAACAATGAGACTGAAAAGTCAAACAGAATAATTCTGAAGGGACGTGTGTAAGTCTATGTTAGAGATAAGAAAAGTGACTTAATTTGGGGTGCTGATGTAAGCAAATGACTGTGAATGGTACCATAGATAATCAGTTGAAGCACTGGGGAATCTCCCCCAATGACCAAGGTGGTGCAGGGGGAGGCTTTTACACTGAGCTCACTAATAGCTAGAAAGATGAATGGATAGGGTGCAGCCAAAAGCTAGCAAGATAATTGGATAGAAAAATGCCCTCCACTCACTATCCCTCTGAGAACCACAGGCTTGAGCAGGAAGGGGAGATGGTCTTTGAGATGGAAGCCCACCATTCTTCCAGGTTGCTCAGCTCATTCCTTTTGTACCAATATCTATCTTATTAGTTTCACTTTTGTTGTAGCAGGCAGCCAAACCTGCATTTTTTGGTTACAGTAACACAATTTAAATTCTGTTTATAGTATGACAAGTTGCAAGACAAAAAATGAGAGGCATCAAATGCTCTTTAAGAACTCTTGTGCCAGGAGAAACCAAGATGGTGGCATAGGTAAACACCTAAACTGCTGCCTCGCACAACAATTTCAAAACTACGACTAACAGACTAAATGGACATTATCCAGAACCACAGGAAAGCTGGCTGAGTGGAAATTCTACAACTAGAAGGAAAGAGAAAAGCACACTGAGACTCCAAGGAGCGGCAGGAGGCAGAGATACTGAGATGCGCACACACTGAGAGGACTGGCAACTGAGTGTGCAGCTGGCTTTCTCGAATGAAAGGAGACAAAAGCTCCTGACAGCACTGAACTCCAGTTTCTGGCGAGACTCTGGAGACCCAGACTCATACCGGGTGAAACTGGACTGTAAGGAAAGAGAAAAGCACACTGAGACTCAGAGGAACTATGGAAGGCAGAGGCACCGAGGTGCACATGTGGAGATTGCAGGCAACTGAGTACGCACCTGACTTTCTCAAGCAGGAGGGACACAAAAGCTCCTAACTGCACTGAACTCCAGTTCCAGGCAAGACTCTGGGGACCCAGACTCATTTGGGGAGAATCTGGACTGTTTGGCAGTGGGTGGAACTTGAGGGTGGCTTTCTCTCAGAGGTGCTTGCAGAAATTACCATGTGACACTGAGACACAGGGGCCTCATAGGACAGAGCTGACAGGAAACCAATGCTGTCTGCTCCACCCTGAGACTCTGCCCCATTCAAGCTGAGCACAGAGACTTTTACAATTTTGCAAGTGTTGTCTCATAAGGGTGTCTCTAGCACAGAAGTTCTCCCAGCATAGACACAGCTGATCTTCACAGCCAAATGGCCTGGAGGTCAATTCCTCCCAGTGATACCAACAACAATCAAAGCTTAACTACAAGACCGTGCACACAGCCCACAAAGGGGTGCACCAAGAGTGTCCACCTCAGGTAATTAGGGAGGTTGAGCCACTGGGCCCTATAGGACACCTAGTGCACAAAGCCACTCTATCAACACAGGGAAGCAGTGAAAATGCAGAGATAAAGAAACAGGTCACAAATGAAAGAAATGGAGGAAAGCAAATTATTGGATATAGAGTTCAAAACCACAGTTACAAGGTTTTTCAAGAATTTTCTAGAAAAGGCCAATAAATTTAGTGAGACCTTCGAGGATATGAAAAAGGACCAATTAGAAATTAAACATACACTGACTGACTGAAATAAAAAATATTATACAGAGACCTTACAACAGACTAGAGGATCGCAAAAATCAAGTCAAAGATTCAAAATACAAAGAAGCAAAAAATACTCAACCGGAAAAGAAAAAAGAAAAAAGAATCTAAAAATCTGAAGATAGTATAAGAAGACTTTGAGACAACTTCAAGTGTATCAACATCCACATTATGGGGGTGCCAGAAGAAAAGAGGGAGAGCAAGACACTGAAAACTTATTTGAAGAAATAGTGACCTGAAAACTTCCCCTATCTGGTGAAAGGCATAGACTTAAAAGTCCAGGAAGCGCACAGAACCCCAAACAAAAGGAATCCAAAGAGGACCACACCAAGACACATCATAATTAAAATGCCAAGAGCAAAAGACAAAGAGAGAATATTAAAAGTAGCAAGAGAAAAACAGTTAGTTACCTACCAGGGAGCACCCATTTGACTGTCAGCTGACTTCTCAACAGAAACTATGCAGATCAGATGGAAGTGGCAAGAAATATTTAAAGTGACGAATAACGAGAACCTACAACCAAGATTACTTTATCCAGCAAAGCTATCGTTCAGAATTGAAGGACAGATAAAGAGCTTCACAGATAAGAAAAAGCTAAAGGAGTTCATCACCACCAAACCAGTATTATATGAAATGCTGAAAGGTATTCTTTAAGAAGAGGAAGAAGAAGAAAAAGGTAAATATAAAAATAATATTTTTAATAGTTTTTATATTTTTATAATTTTATAAAATTATTTTTATATTTACATGCCTATCAAAAAATGAACCTAAAAACCAAGTGAATAAAAAAATCTGATGAACAGAATAAACTAGTGAATATAATAGAATCGGGGGCATAGAAAGGGAGTGGACTGACAATTTTGGGGGAGAAAAGGGTGTGGGGTGTGGGAAAAGACTGGACAAAAGTCGTACACCTGTGGATGAGGACAGTAGCGGGGAGGTAAGGGCAAAGGGTGGGTTGGGAACTGGCTAGAGGGAAGCTATGGGGGAAAAAAGAGGAACAATTGTAATAATCTGAACAATAAAGATTTATTAAATTAAAAAAGAGAAAGACAAAAATAAAACCCACAAAAACTATTGTGCCAAGAGGGGTGGGGATAGGTAAGAGAAGGTTAAGTGGGAATAAGTGGTGGTAGAAGGAGACTTGACTTGGGATGGTGATGTATCATAGAATTGTACACCTAAAACCTATTTAATTTCATTAACCAATGTCACCCCAATAAATTTAATAAAAAATAAAACTTTGTGCTAAATGGTACTGTTGCCACAACATATTGGAAAAATGTAATGAAACACACACGCACACACACACAGTTAATAGTTAACGGATTCCTTCCATCCTGTGTAGAATGTCGGATTTATTTCGTTTGACTTTCTGGATCTATTCTCCACCCTGTCCACTCTGCTGTCTGCTCAAGGCAGCTGAGATGTCTGTACTGACTACATCAATGGTTCCTCTGTCCTTTAACTTCTCGGTGGGATCCCTGGAGATTACAGGCAGAGAGGAGAGTGCAGTTGGGGTATTTATTCTTCTGGCTCGCTTCTTTCAAGGTATCTTTAGGGTTGCTGCTCCCCTATATCAAAAGCCCTCTCTGTATCATCTTTTGTGCTCTGATCATCACTGCCTCTCCTCAGACCTAAGGGCATTATCAGCTCTTTGTGGCCAATCCTGGGTTTCTGCAATACCATACCCACATCTTTGTACAAGTCCCTTTATTTTTTTTTTTTTTTAATATATTTTATTGATTTTTCACAGAGAAGAAGGGAGAGGGATAGAAAGTCAGAAACATCGATGGGAGAGAAACATCGATCAGCTGCCTCCTGCACACCTCCAACTGGGGATGTGCCCGCAGCCAAGGTACATGCCCTTGACCGGAATCGAACCTGGGACCTTTCAGTCCGCAGGCCGACGCTCTATCCACTGAGCCAAACCGGTTCAGCTGTACAAGTCCCTTTATTAAACCCTTCTCAAATTGCCTAATTTGCATGTACCAAGTCTTTGCTTCTGGGATCCTATTTGATACATGTAACATGCACATGGGAAAATACATTTGGTTGTGATTGCTGAGCCTCAAAAAAACAAAAACAAAAAACCAACAAAGTAGGAGAAATCTACAGGAGGGGAAAAGAAGCCATAAAGGGGGTAGGTGTGAGACAGAAGTCATTTGGTGACAAATCACAATCTGATGGCTGAGCATAAATCCTAAGTAAATAATTTATAGATTAAATGATAAAATAGTAGTATTGGGAGCACATCTTGAACTTGAAGATATACCTTAAATAAATAAAATGAAGTATTACTTCATGCAGAGGATTGTACAATTGTGAAATTTATTACCTAAAGAGGTAGTATAATTTGAAAGTAATATTCAATTACAAAAGTAGTTTGAATACAGAAATCAAGAAATATTAAGCCATGAAGGAAAACTTGAATTTTAAAGTTATTATTAAGATACTAGTGGCCCGGTGCACAAAATTCATGCACAGAGGGGGGGTTCCCTGAGCCCAGCCTGCACCCGCTCCAATCAGGGACCCTTTCGGGGATGTGTGACCCCTAACCACCTCTGCCTACCTGCCTGATCATCCCTAAGTGCTCCCCTGCTGGCCTGATTGCTCCTAACTGCCTCTGCCTTGCCCCACACCTGGGACCCAGGCTTCTCTCCTTCTGGCCAGCTATAGGCACCCAGGACCTGGGCCAACTTCACTCAGGCCGGCCGCAGCCACAGGCACCCACAGGCACCCAGGACTATAGGACATGTTGCCTAACCCCAGGGCCAGAAAGGGCCCCAGCCCTTCTATGTGCCTGCCTGCCCGAGTCCCACTACTCTGACTGCCATGGCTTAAAGAACTTTACCATATATGTTCTCCCCAGTCTCCTGGGGAGAGGGCATGAGCTGAGAAACTGGAGATGCTGCAGCCCCAGGGCCATTTTACCAATGGGTACATTGTCATTTTCAGATCTAGATTTGAGATAATCCATCAAACCACTATATTTTTCAATTCTCAACTTAGATTGGTTTGCTTTAATAAAATTTATCTGATTGGCCTCCATTTTTTAATACGAATCCATAATAAACTGTTGAGTTAACTTTCCTGCATTTAAAATAGGATTGAACGTGTCCATCACAGAGAGATGAAATCCATAATACTGCATTTGGGTGACTCGTGTTCTTACATTTTGTCTAGTATTATTGTTGAGTACACTGTTGTCTCTGAGTCTTAATGCAATATCTGTTCCCCAACCTTTTTCAACATGTGGAAAAAGAATAGGATATGTCATTGCATCTAATGTAGGAAACAGGATACTGATTCGTTTCACTTTGGTGACATTTGGGTTATCGGGATCTGGTTTACAATGAATGAGCAAGTCTCTTTCAAAAGGAGGTTCTCCATCTTCGTTTCTGAATATGACAGCAACCTCGGTTACACGGGAAGAATTATATCTACCTGGGTCACTATTATGATCATATTTAATTGCCATAGTTACTTCTGTGGGAGCTATACCTTTTGCTGCTGCTTCAGATTGGGCTTCCTTTTCTACCTCATGTAGCATCTTGTACGATTTTGTTAATTCATTTATTTCATGCATGAGTCTTTCTGAGCAGGACTGGTTTGCTGGGATTGCTAATCTTTTAGCGTGTAGCTTCAGCTGTATCCAAAATATAGAGTTGAGCAAACTTCCAAGAAACACCATCAGAAGGATGTAAAGTTCCAGTACGATGATAAACTTGTCCATGTATTCTAAAACAGTATGGCCCATACCCTGATGGCGATGCAACATTTGCACCCATGGAAGCAAAAGCAAAAGAACTATTTATAGATCGAATGTTTTCCATGAAATTTTTACTGTCAGAATCTTCGTTTGTCATTAATCTTTTTAAATATGGCGAGTAATCTGGAAAATGTATATCATTTGGACAGACTTTCCCTTTGCTACAACATCTAGTAAATTTCCCATCAGATGGTTTTTCATCCGAGAAATTTAGTGATAGGCAAAATTCACATTTAACAGTCATTTCACCACAACTATGTTCGAGAATTGCATCCTCACGTACTCCATTTTCACTGAGAAGGCAGGTCCTACCACTATTAGTAGTACTTGCTGATGACTGTTCTTTAGACATATTCTGTGTTCGACACCGCCTTCTTTCAACTTCAAAGGCACGTTGTTCTTTACACATTTCCTGTTGAAGATGCCGGTGTTTTTCGGCTTCAGAGCGACGTTTTTCCAATAGCTGCTCTTTAGATACATTCTGTCGCAGGCACCGCCTTCTTTCAAGATCAGACGGACGTTGCTCTTCAGACATTTTCTGTCGATAACGTCGGCACCTTTCTGCTACACAACTCTGTTGTATCAACAGTTTTTCTTTGGACATAGTCCCACCTCTCTATTGCCACGTTCTGAGATAGAGGAGAATGACAGGCCTTCAGCAGTGTGACCAAAGGCTGATTTGGACAGATTCTGTGGGAGTGGGACTTCCTTCTGCCTGTTGTCAGAAGCTGGGACTCGGGGGCCTTCCCTCTGGCGCTTGCCTTCCATTTTTGCTGGCATACAGCTGAAGTTACACGTAATATTAGCAATGCACGGGCCTCATTAGACGCAGCTGCGGTGAGTTCTCACAGCCGCCGCCACCGCTCCCGCCGCCTCGTTCTCTGCGCCCCCGGGGCCTCAGTTGACTCAGCTGTGGTGAGTTCTGACTGCCACCGCTTGGTCTCTGCACCCCGGCCGGGCGCTTGATGACTTCACCACTTTATCTCCGCTCCTGGGGCCTGGTGCTGACACCTCTCCACCCCACCCCTTGCTCCAACTGGCTGGTAGCATAGCCAGTCAGGAGCCAAGGTACGGTCACATTTGCATGTTACTCTTTTATTAGATTGGATGATAGAGGGAAATAGGGTGACTGAAATAGAACTGACCAGGAGCCGAAACCGGTTTGGGTCAGTGGATAGAGCGTTGACCTGCAGACTGAAAGGTCCCAAGTTCGATTCCAGTCAAGGGCATGTACCTTGGTTGCGGGCACATCCCCAGTGGTGGGTGTGCAGGAGACAGCTGATCAATGTTTCTCTCTCATCGATGTTTCTGACTTTCTATCTCTCTCCCTTCCTCTCTGTGAAAAATCAATAAAATATATTTTTTTATTTTACTCCAGCACGGAAAGAGAACAACTCCAAGACCATGTGGGTTCCTGCGACTGTGAGGAACTGACGGATCTGTTCCAGTCACGAGGATGGTCCAGAGATGGGGGACACTGACGACACCTTGCCATGCTAGCAGTCAGCAGCTGTGCATGTCTGCAGGCAGCCCAGGACCAAACCAGAGAGGATGGATCTTGCATTGCCACGATGTGTCCACCATCTGGATACCATTGCTAGCATGTACACAAAAAGAATTATTTGACACTGAAACTGGGACTCAGAACAGTTGGACATTGAAACTGAGACTGAAACATTTTTTGTTCTTATACATTTATTTCTAGTATGCAGAGGCAAGATATTTTTGAAGAAAAGAAACAGGGGAGAGTGATTGATATAGAGGCAGGGTGGCCTTGAACAGGCTGTCAAGCTACAGGGGGAAGGCTCGGGTGGATGGGAGGTGGATGCTGGGGGAGATCAACTGAAGGACTTGTATGCATGCATATGAGCATAACCAATGAATGAAAGACACTGGGGCGGGGAGGGGGAAGGGTGGGGGTATGTGCTGGGGGGTAGGGGTGGCTGGGGGGAGGATAAGGGGAAGGGGGAAAGGAAAACATGTACTACTATTAATTCTAAGTTATACTGCAAAAAAATCAATAAAAATGTATTTTAAAAAATAAACAAATAAATAAATAAGAATAGTGAAAATTAAAAAAAAATAGAACTGACCAGGAAATTATTGTTTTTAATAATAAAATAAAGTATGAACATAAATAAAACTTAGAGTCAGCTTTTTATTTTCCACTCTAGTTAACCCTTCTGAAAACAAATACCTTTGGTAGTACTTTTACTTAAAAACAAAACAAACAAACAAACAAAAATTCCAAACTATTACCTACCACCCCTTCAGGACTTGTTGACCTGGGGTCCATTGACCCAAAGTGTCTGTGGATGAAATTCTATTTCAATATAGTTTATTTCCTTTCTTATCCTATGCATTTTATAATCTTCATTTAAAAACTTGACCCTGAGGAGGCCAAAGGCTTTTCCGACTACTAAAGCTGTGTGTGGTACAAGGAAGTTACCGTTCCTGTGAACCGTGCCAGCCCCCTGATTACCCAGGGCAGAGCAGAGAAGCGCATTGTCTTGCTTCACATCTCTGGCAAGAATCCTGCTTACCAGGGCACTTTCCGGGGAAAGGCAGAGAACACTTTGGAGAGGCAGAGGACCCCACTCTCGTCTAGATGCAGAGGGCACAGAGGAGGGAGCAAAAACTGGTAAGGAACCAGTGTAAGGGGCTGATTGGATGGGATGAAGGCAGGATGGCAGGATTTTGCTTCCTGGCAGAACAGCAGCGGCCACATCCCTTCCTTGGTTGCTGCTAACAAAGACTGTCTCCCTGGCTTCCTTCCATGACCTCATCTTGCATTTCTGGACACACTTTTGGGCCGTCATACTGATGTTTGGGCCGCTTCATCCTTGTCCTGATCTTTGGGAGCTACACAGCCTTGAGCCAGCCTACGTAGCCAGTCATTGCTTTGTCCTCAGCGGGTAACCCTTCATGACCCAGACTGATGACTTTGCATCCCTCATCTAAAGGTGCTCCTAGTCATGTGGCCCAGGGGCCAAAGCCTCTGCCAAACTGAGAACCACACCATAGAATTGTGCTGGGTCACTGAAAAGCACTGAGCAGAGGGGAGGAGTAGAGGCTGAAATCTAGCCTC
Source organism: Antrozous pallidus (assembly GCA_027563665.1). Classification (NCBI taxonomy): domain Eukaryota; kingdom Metazoa; phylum Chordata; class Mammalia; order Chiroptera; family Vespertilionidae; genus Antrozous; species Antrozous pallidus. The sequence goes on along the minus strand of CM050514.1, from coordinate 55,586,889 downwards.
TGTGTTACCTGTGGGCTGTGTTGGCTGGAGGGGCATCTCTCTGACTCGCATGAAGACACAGCAGAAACCCTGGATCAGAGCTACTGGTGGTATTGCCTACCTAGTAACAAATCCTTCTGCAGATATTCCATCATGCATTTTAATCTTCATAGACTCATGGTCTCAGAGTTAGGGGGTGATAAAGTCCTGAATAATTACTTGGCTTAATCCCTTATCAGCTTACCCCACTATGTCCGAATCCCTTCTGAATAAAACATGGTATTTTGAGCACCTCCAACTTCACCCTCCCTTTATACCTTCAGGTTCTTACATTATGCCCGTAGAAATCTCTCTCCCCTCCCCTTCTGTCCTCTCCCCTTCCTTCCCCTCTTCTCTTCTCCCTCCCTACCCCTCCTCTTCCCTCCTCTCTCCTCCCCTCCCCTCCTCTCCCCTCCTCTCCTCTCCCCTCCTCTCCTCTCTTCTCCTCTCCTCTCTCCTCTCCCCTACCCTCCTCTCCTCTCCTCTCCTCTCTTCTCTTCTCTCTCATCTCTCTTCTCTTCTCTTCTCTTCTCTTCTCTTCTCTTCTCTTCTCTTCTCTTCTGTCTCATCTCTCTTCTCTTCTCTCTCATCTTCTCTTTCATTTTCTCTTCCTCCCTCCTTCCTTCCCTCTTTCTCCTTTCTGACTCATTGCTTGCAATGTCCTTGTGGATTAGCCAAGAAATAGAGATAAAGTATCTTTAACCTTTTATCTAATTCATAATGAATATTATAGGCAAACACAGTAAAAATAAAACAAAACTGGCAACTGCTTATAATGAAACATTTTTAAAAATTGATTTTAGCTAAAAATTGAAAAGATAAATAGAATCAGAAAAGTTGGACTTGATAGAAATAATAGCCATAAAAATGGGTGTGTCAGTTAAGGCATTTTTTTCTGTTGCAAGGAGGAGAAAACTTAAGTATATTGGCTTAAAAAAAAAAAAAAGAGGACTGGGAGGAGACTGGACGGCTCATAGAACAGTTAAGTCCATAAATAGCTCTTTCAGATGCAGTTTGATCAGGGCTTCAGTTCAGTGTCCATGGAGTCCTCTGGGTCTCTGTGTGGTGGCGTAGCTTCCCTCACAGCAACTAAGTGATTGCAAAGCTTCTGGGCTTCACATCTTCACCCCACACTAGTCGAATGAAGAGAAGGGAACTGCTTTCCCAGGAGCCCTCGCCAGAAGTCTTTTCTAACGGCATTGGCCCACTCCCTGCAATGACCACAGCTCACTGCAGATGAGATTTTTCTGATGAGCCGAGGCCTGAGCCGTGGGCCTGCTTTAGCCATGGGTGAAGTTGGCTTTCCGGAAAGCCCTGGATTGCCTGGTAGAAATATAGTTATTGAGCCGAAACCGGTTTGGCTCAGTGGATAGAGCGTCGGCCTGTGGACTGAAGGGTCCCGGGTTCGATTCTGGTCAAGGGCATGTACCTTGGTTGTGGGCACATCCCCAGTGGGGGGTGTGCAAGAGGCAGCTGATCGATGTTTCTCTCTCATCGATGTTTCTGACTTTCTATCCCTCCTCCTTTCCTCTCTGTAAAAAGTCAATAAATATATATATATATATTTTTAAAGAAATATAGTTATTGCCGAGACCGGTTTGGCTCAGTGGATAGAGCGTCAGCCTGTGGACTAAAGGGTCCCGGGTTCGATTCCGGCAAGGGCATGTACCTTGGCTGCGGGCACATCCCCGGTGGGGGGGCGTGCAAGAGGCAGCTGATCGATGTCTCTCTCTCATCGATGTTTCTGACTTTCTATCCCTCTCCCTTCCTCTCTGTAAAAAATCAATAAAATATATTTAAAAAAAAAAGAAATATAGTTATTGACCAAATGTTGGCATAGTCACCAGGAATAAGGAAATAGATATTGTTGGTGGGTGGGGACAAGCATAATGTCTCCTACTGAAAAATATTTCGTTTGGAAAAAAGTAAAATGGGTAAAAATGAAAATGTTTCAAATGTTTGTCATAGAAAGACCATGAAGGAGTTAAATGGACTTAGTGGTGTTTGTTCCAGAAAACACATTCCTGATGAAAATGAATCAATGTTGGTGTAATTCATTTGAAATGTTTGTCTTAAAATCATCCTTGGGGACAAAATGGCAGGGATGGAAATGTCCTCCCACTGCCCTTTTGCGGTGCCCACCAGCCGTCTCCTTAATAATCCATTTTGCTTCTGGGACTCACAATAAATACACTGGCCTGGCGTGAGGAACTGAATTTCCTCACTGGTTTAAAAATTGTAATAAGTACCTGCCTCCAGAGTTCTGTCCTCTAGACAGCACCTACAGGGTGATTCATTTGCGAGTCTCCTCACACTCTGGAAAATAACTTGTTCTGGTCAGGCTCCTGGAATTATACAAAGACCCTGAAGTCGCCTCTTGTATATTTCTCCCACTTTGGGTTAATGTTTTCTCTGGGCGTTTCTGTTCTAAGAACATTCCCTTTGACAGGAAAAAAAAAAAAAAAAACCAGAAGCAAAATACAAATTGAGGAGTTCTGCTTTCTCTTTCTCACCCACCAACATGACAACATTTGACCACAAAGATTGTATCCCCTTTTTGCTTTGAGTATGACTTTATGAAGGTCTTTGTGGGCCTCAATTCAATGGGGGCTTTCACTTTCTCAAAACTACATTCGCCATCCATTCCATCTTCTTAGGGTCATCAGTGGTTATGTGCCTCTCTGTCCATCTTAGCTTACTTTCTCTTATGATCAAATAAACATTAATGTATCTGTATGATTTTTAAGCCCTTCCCCTTTTTCGCTGACTTAAGATTTCATAGATAAAGAGAATGTTCTTAAGAAGTTATTCAATTCTTCAGCATTTTTCTGAAGCCTAAGCCATAGTATTAATATTCTTTCAACTGGTATAATCCAGGAAATCCCATTTAATTGTGCCCTACTGTTTCTCCCTCTATCACAAATTTCAAGAAGACACAGCTGCTTTCTCCCAAGGTTCCTACCACTTCCACTCTGCCAACCAATTCCTCCTTTTGGCCAAATTTAGGTTCAGCGTGGCAGTTCCCCTTATTACTTCCTCTACTCTCTGGAAGATGAAATTGTCAGCAAGCAATAATAATAGCTAAGGTCTATTGAATTCTGGTCGTGTGAAAGGCACCTTTCCTATGAGGAAACTGAGGTCCAGAGAAGCTAAGGATCTTGCTCAGGTTCATCCATCTGGAAGGTCGCGGAGCACAGACATTAAAGCCAGACTTGGGCTCCAGAGCCAAGTTCTGTCTCTGGTTGAAAGAACTTGTCGTTACCGAGGGAAAGAAGGACGGGAGGTGGACAAAGGGAGTGTAGGCAGTCAAATACACGGTGACAGAAGGAGATGTGCTTCAGTGGTGAGCACACAACGGAGCACGCAGATGTGGTATTATAACGTTGTAGACCTGAAATATGTATAATGTCATTAACCAATGCTGTCCCCAATTAATTTGATTAGAGAGAGAGAGAGAGAGAGAGAGAGAGAGAGAGAGAGAGAGAGAGAGAGATTGTTGCACAGTCTGGTTGGAGCTGGACAGACTTCCAATAGGCCTGAGGATGTTAATATCTTCTGTCAGCATCTCCAGCCTCTGGGCTGCTTTTGGGGTGTATTTCCTGCATCTGGTTGTGGGCACTGGTCGTCCTGCTGCAACATCCTTTCTGGATCTCTCTCTCCTCTCCCCCCACCCTTAGCTTTTGATTCGCATGACCTACAATCCAACACCCTCTCTACTCCTAAGAGGGTTTCTGTGGTTACCTCCCAGAATGTCTTCCCTGACAAGTCACAGAAAGAAACTTTAACACTTTTGCTTCCTCCTGCCTGTGAACCATCTTGCACTCATTATACACATGACTGGCATAATGGTGGCACACCTCTGTGGGACACTTGAGGTTAAGGATTGGTTATCAAGTACAATCGTTACTTCTGTGGATCCTCTGCTAAACAGTTCTGCTCTCTGCCTTTTTCTCCTAAAGTTAGATAAGTTTTGGGAATGCCCCCCTTTTTTTATTATCTGGTTTTTATTTTTTAAAATATATTTTATTGACTTTTTTTTACAGAGAGGAAGAGAGGAGGATAGTTAGAAACATCAATGAGAGAGAAACATCAATCAGCTGCCTCCTGCACACCCCCTACTGGGCATGTGCCTGCAACCAAGGTACATGCCCTTGACTGGAACTGAACCTGGGACCCTTTAGTCCCCAGGATGACGCTCCATCCACTGAATAAAACAGGTTAGGGCTCTTGTTTTTATTTTTAAAATATTTTTATTGATTTCAGAGAGGAAGGGACAGGAAGAGAGAGATAGAAACATCAATGATGAGAGAATCATTGATTGGCTGCCTCCTGCACACCCCTGCACTGGGGATATATCCCACAACCCAAGTATGTGCCCTGACTGGGAGTTGAATCCAAGACCTTTCAGTCCACAGGCCAATGGTCTTTCCACTGAGCAAAACCAACTAGGGCCTGCTTTCCTTTCCATAGTCACTGAGAGTACCTCTGACTTTACCTCAAGTATTAAAAAGCCCAAGCATTACAATAAAGATAACTAACACTTATTTATTTTTTTAATATTTTAATCTTTATTGTTCAGTTTATTAATTACTTTGTTCCCCCTTTTTTACTCCCTAGAGTTCCCCACCACCTGGTAGCCATCCCACCCTCCACCCTCACCCCCACCTCCACTGTCCTC